>CM031597.1:132674962-132684962 GCA_018398815.1 Conus ventricosus | reverse complement strand
CCAGTATCTACCAGAGAGTTTAAGCCATAACTAATGTCTACCAGCTAGGAAAAGCCATGACCAGTATCTACCAGAGAGTTTAAGCCATAACTAATGTCTACCAGCTAGGAAAAGCCATGACCAGTACTGCTGGGGAGGTGAAGCCGTGACTAGCACCTACCAACGAGGTAAAGCCATGACCAATACCTACCAACGAGGTAAAGCCATGACCAATACCTACCAACGAGGTAAAGCCATGACCAATACCTACCAACGAGGTAAAGCCATGACCAATACCTACCAACGAGGTAAAGCCATGACCAGTACCTACCAACGAGGTAAAGCCATGACCAATACCTACCAACGAGGTAAAGCCATGACCCGTACCTACCAACGAGGTAAAGCCATGACCAGTACCTACCAACGAGGTAAAGCCATGACCAGTACCTACCAACGAGGTAAAGCCATGACCAGTACCTACCAACGAGGTAAAGCTATGACCAGTACCTACCAACGAGGTAAAGCCATGACCAGTACCTACCAACGAGGTAAAGCCATGACCAATACCTACCAACGAGGTAAAGCCATGACCAGTACCTACCAGAGAGGTAAAGCCATGACCAATACCTACCAACGAGGTAAAGCCATGACCAATACCTACCAACGAGGTAAAGCCATGACCAGTACCTACCAACGAGGTAAAGCCATGACCAATACCTACCAGAGCGGTAAAGCCATGACCAAAACCTACCAGAGAGGTAAAGTCATGACCAATACCTACCAACGAGGTGAAGCCTTGACCAGTACCTACCAGAGGTAAAGCCATGACCAGTACCTACCAACGAGGTAAAGCCATGACCAGTACCAACCAGAGAGGTAAAGCCATGACCAGTACCTACCAACGAGGTAAAGCCATGACCAGTACCTACCAACGAGGTAAAGCCATGACCAATACCTACCAGAGAGATAAAGCCATGACCAATACCTACCGACGAGGTAAAACCATGACCAATACCTACCAGAGAGGTAAAGCCATGACCAGTACCTACCAACGAGGTAAAGCCATGACAAATACCTACCAACGAGGTAAAGCCATGACCAATACCTACCAACGAGGTAAAGCCATGACCAGTACCTACCAACGAGGTAAAACCATGACCAATACCTACCAACGAGGTAAAGCCAGGACCAATACCTACCAGAGAGGTAAAGCCATGACCAATACCTACCAGAGAGGTAACGCCATGACCAATACCTACCAACGAGGTAAAGCCATGACCAGTACCTACCAACGAGGTAAAACCATGACCAGTACCTACCAACGAGGTAAAGCCATGACCAATACCTACCAACGAGGTAAAGCCATGACCAATACCTACCAGAGAGGTAAAGCCATGACCAGTACCTACCAGAAAGGTAAAGCCATGACCAATACCTACCAGAAAGGTAAAGCCATGACCAGTACCTACCAACGAGGTAAAGCCATGACCAATACCTACCAACGAGGTAAAGCCATGACCAGTACCTACCAGAAAGGTAAAGCCATAACCAGTACCTACCAGAGAGGTAAAGCCATGACCAGTACCTACCAGAGAGGTAAAGCCATGACCAGTACCTACCAACGAGGTAAAGCCATGACCAATACCTACCAGAGAGGTAAAGCCATGACCAGTACCTACCAGAGAGGTAAAGCCATAACCAGTACCTACCAACGAGGTAAAGCCATAACCAGTGCCTACCAGAGAGGTAAAGCCATGACCAGTACCTACCAGAGAGGTAAAGCGTGGCCAGTACCTACAGAGAGGTAAAGACGTAACCAGTACCTACCAGAGAGGTAAAGACGTAACCAGTACCTACCAAACAGGTAAAGACGTAACCAGTACCTACCAGAGATAAAGACGTAACCAGTACCTACCAGAGAGGTAAAGACGTAACCAGTACCTACCAAACAGGTAAAGACGTAACCAGTACCTACCAGAGAGGTAAAGACGTAACCAGTACCTACCAGAGAGGTAAAGACGTAACCAGTACCTACCAGAGAGGTAAAGACGTAACCAGTACCTACCAGAGAGGTAAAGCAATAACCAGTATTTTCTAGTGAAGTAAAGCCATGACCAGCAGTTTTTTTTTCTTGGGGGGGGGGGGGGGGTGTTGCTGTCCCAACCTCAGCGCCACCTCAGAGGCAGTGCACCCAAGCCGCTCATTCCGACACCCCGTCCATAGCCACAGCCCGGTCGGTCCCGCCGCAACCCGGCACTGGCAATCCACAGGGAGCAGTCAACGTCAAGTCGTCAAGAGGCAACCCACCGGAGGAGACACTGCACTGCGACCGAGTCACTTCGGTGGTGTTCAGTGGCGCCTGTTCTGATCTAACATACGCAGGACACCACCTACTAATCCCCCTGCTGACGACAATAATTGCTTAGTCGTGGAGCCGGCGTGAGTGAGCTCTCCCCCCAGAGGGCGCCACCACGTCCGTCCAACGACAGCCCCCATGGACTCGCCGATACCGGTGACCCCGACGGAAGCAAACCAAGGCCACAGACGTGGAGAGGACATCGAAACTGAGGTTACCATGAGAGCAGGGCATGAAGGGCCACAGAATTTGAGACATGTTTTTATAGCTGATCGATGAGAATGAGGATGATTAAGATGATGCTACGGATTTTCATTTTGGTCTGAGACTACATGACAGGGCTGTACTCTGCGCTTCCTTTGATAATATATCCCGGCGTCAACTAGGCACGAGAGATACAGGCACCTGCAGCGTTGGTCAGGAAATTTGAGCAACACTCTCAGAAACGCATCCATTAAGTGGATGAAACTCGACTGTGTGGTCCCAGTCTTCCCAACTGAGTCCGCAGCAAACTCAACTCTGGGTAGGAGCCGGTCGGGGCAGAAAAACCCACATGACTCTGATGGGATTCGAACCCGCGACCTGTCAGCCGGGATTCCGCGACGCTAGCCGCTTCGCCACGGTGGCTGGTCGCCGTGACCACTATTTTCCAGTGAAGTAAAGCCATGACCAGCGTTTTCCAGTGAAGTAAAGCCATGACTAGTGTTTTCCAGTGAAGTAAAGCCATGACCAGTGGTGAAGTAAAGCCCATGACCAGCATTTTCCATAGAAGTAAAGCCATGACCAGTGTTTTCCAGAGAAGTAAAGCCATGACCAGTGTTTTCCAGAGAAGTAAAGCCATGACCAGTTTTTTCCAGAGAAGTAAAGCCATGACCAGTGTTTTCCAGTGAAGTAAAGCCAAGACCAGTGTTTTCCAGAGAGGTAAAGCCATGACCAGTGTTTTCCAGTGAAGTAAAGCCATGACTAGTGTTTTCCAGTGAAGTAAAGCCATGACCAGCATTTTCCAGAGAAGTAAAGCCATGACTAGTGCTTTCCAGAGAAGTAAAGCCATGACCAGTGTTTTCCAGAGAAGTAAAGCCATGACTAGTGTTTTCCAGAGAAGTAAAGTCATGACCAGTGTTTTCCAGAGAAGTAAAGTCATGACCAGTGTTTTCCAGTGAAGTAAAGCCATGACCAGCATTTTCCAGAGAAGTAAAGCCATGACTAGTGCTTTCCAGAGAAGTAAAGTCATGACCAGTGTTTTCCAGAGAAGTAAAGCCATGACTAGTGTTATCCAGTGAAGTAAAGCCATGACCAGCATTTTCCAGAGAAGTAAAGCCATGACTAGTGCTTTCCAGAGAAGTAAAGCCATGACCAGTGTTTTCCAGAGAAGTAAAGCCATGACTAGTGTTTTCCAGTGAAGTAAAGCCATGACCAGTGTTTTCCAGAGAAGTAAAGCCATGACCAGTGTTTTCTAGTGAAGTATAGCCATGACCAGTATTTTCCAATGAAGTAAAGCCATGACCAGTGTTTTCCAGAGAAGTAAAGTCATGACCAGTATTTTCCAGAGAAGTAAAGCCATGACCAGTATTTTCCAATGAAGTAAAGCCATGACCAGTGTTTTCCAGTGAAGTAAAGTCATGACCAGTGTTTTCCAGTGAAGTAAAGTTATTACCAGTGTTTTCCAGTGAAGTAAAGCCATGACTAGTATTTTCCAGTGAAGTAAAACCATGACCAGTTGTGAAGTAAAGTCATGACCAGTGTTTTCCAGTGAAGTAAAGTCATTACCAGTGTTTTCCAGAGAAGTAAAGCCATGACTAGTGTTTTCCAGAGAAGTAAAGTCATGACCAGCGTTTTCCAGAGAAGTAAAGTCATGACCAGTGTTTTCCAGAGCAGTATAGTCATGACCAGTGTTTTCCAGTGAAGTAAAGCCATGACCAGTGTTTTCCAGAGAAGTAAAGCCATGACCAGTGTTTTCCAGAGAAGTAAAGTCATGACCAGCGTTTTCCAGAGAAGTAAAGTCATGACCAGTGTTTTCCAGAGCAGTAAAGTCATGACCAGTGTTTTCCAGAGCAGTAAAGTCATGACCAGTGTTTTCCAGTGAAGTAAAGTCATGACCAGTGTTTTCCAGAGAAGTAAAGCCATGACCAGTGTTTTCCAGTGAAGTAAAGCCAAGACCAGTGTTTTCCAGAGAGGTAAAGCCATGACCAGTGTTTTCCAGTGAAGTAAAGCCATGCCCAGTGTTTTCCAGTGAAGTAAAGCCATGACCAGCATTTTCCAGAGAAGTAAAGCCATGACTAGTGCTTTCCAGAGAAGTAAAGCCATGACCAGTGTTTTCCAGAGAAGTAAAGCCATGACTAGTGTTTTCCAGAGAAGTAAAGTCATGACCAGTGTTTTCCAGAGAAGTAAAGTCATGACCAGTGTTTTCCAGAGAAGTAAAGTCATGACCAGTGTTTTCCAGAGCAGTACAGCCATGACCAGTGTTTTCCAGAGAAGTAAAGTCATGAGCAGTGTTTTCCAGTGAAGTAAAGCCATGACCAGTGTTTTCCAGTGAAGTAAAGCCATGACCAGTGTTTTCCATTGAAGTAAAGCCATGACCAGTGTTTTCCAGTGAAGTAAAGTCATGACCAGTGTTTTCCAGAGAAGTAAAGCCATGACCAGTGTTTTCCAGAGAAGTAAAGTCATGACCAGAGTTTTCCAGTGAAGTAAAGTCATGACCAGCGTTTTCCAGAGAAGTAAAGTCATGACCAGTGTTTTCCAGAGAAGTAAAGTCATGACCAGTACCTACCAACGCGGTCACCTAGAGAAATGGGAGGAGATCCCATTTCTCTGGCGGTCACACTCAAGCCATCACAGGGGTCGGGTCTTACCTGTAACAAGGTTAATTAAAACCGTGACAGTCCCTGTCTGCGAGTCCCGAAACCTGTATCAGCACGATCAAAATCATTCACTGTCTCGCACCGCACCGCCCCACACCACACCAACCTCACCCTCTCTCTATGACCCCCTCCCCACCCCACCCCGCCCCACCCATAACACCCCCTCCCCTACCTCCACCCCCACCCCACCCGCCCCCCCCCCCCACCTCCCCCCCCCCCCACCCCCCACACACATCTCCTGTTTCTCTTGTAATACAGACAACATTTAGTAAACACCATGACCAGCCCCGCCGTTTGTTTACCAAACATCCGTCCTGTCAGCTGCCTCTGGCAAGCTATAATAGAGTCAGCGTTTAGCCCCACCGCCGATTTTTCTTGCTTCTCACCTTCTTCTTCTACCCGGCCCCGGCGCACGTGGAGCTGGGGCGGTGGCGGCGGCGGCGGCGGGCGGCGGGCGGCAGCGGGTGGGACAATCGCCGCTTCATTGATATTCATGGCACAAGCAGTTGTGCGCTCCATTGCCTTCGGGAGCGGCACACCAAGGGAAGCCGTGTTTGGCGGAGCGAGAGTCTTTGTCAGCCCTGTCAACGGGCCAATTCCACACAGCAGCAACCACCCCCGTTGGGGGCCCTTCAACTCCCCCCCCCCACCACCACTCCCCACACTCCCCCACCCCACCCCTGCCCACCCCTACCTTTACCCCTTCCCCCTTACCCACCGCCTTCCCCATCTCTCTCTCTCTCTCTCTCTCTCTCTCTCTCTCTCTCTCACACACACACACACACACACTCTCACTCTCTCTCTCTCTCTCTCTCTCTCTCTCTCCCCCCCCCCCCCAAAAAAAAAAACAACCCTGACTTCAATTGTCCCCCCCACCCCATCCCACCCACCCACCCACCCCTCCGTCTCCCACCTCCTTCTAAGAGCTTTTTTTTCTTTTTTTTTTGTTGTTGTTGTTGTTTGTTTTTCACCTGGCTGACCTCTTGTTCCAGCGACCTAGGGCCAGGCACTCTTATCTAGTCCCGGGATCATTGGAAGTTCATCTCGTGACTCCCGTCGACAGCTTTTTGTCCCCCCAGTGTTTGCGCAGTCCTCCACTCCAACTGGGCCCATGACCTCGTGGCAAAAAGATGGGGGGGCAGAGAGATGGATAGAGGGGGGTATAGGGGAAGAAGGTGGGGCGAGAAAGTGGGATGTGGGGTGGGTGGGGGTGGGAGGGTGAAAGGGGGTGGGATGAAGGTGGGGATTGGGGGTGGGGTGTGTGTATGAGGGTGAGCGCACAGGAGATTTTGGAAATGGAATCAGATTGTGTTGTAAACGTTACACGCGTGCAATCTGAGATTGAGGAGGGATTTCGAGTGTGTGTCGTCTGAGAGGTAGGAGTAGAATATTATGCTCAGAGTTTATCAGTGCATTCCACGTGGTTTAATTGTGTTCGTGGAGTTAGAAATGGAATCAGTGTGCTCTGAGAGAAAGAAATAGAGTAAGTGTACTGAGATAGTTAGGAGTTAACGAGAGTGTGCTCTGAATGAAAAAATGGACGAAAAAAAAAACTCTTAGAATTTGCAGTGGAATGATGCTCTAATAATGTAGAGGTAGAATAAGACTGCACTAAGAATTAGGAAAGGTAATAAGTGTGCTCTGAGAACGCACCATTTCACAGTTCCAGACACCACGCATGCGCAATGGACGTTGCAAGTCTCGTCGAATAAGAAAAGGTAACTCCTCTGTCGTGGAAAGCAGACAAGATACTGTTCTCGTGGAACTGGGAAAACTTTTAATCGAAAAGTTGAGATTCTGCAGTGCAGAAGAATTGAAAGTGTTCCTGAGCATTTGCTGAGTATGGTGGTGGCTGACATGTGCACTCCTTAACTCCTTTCTTTTCCTGATAAAGAACGCCATGAATTTCAGTTTTTGCCTCCTTCCACTGAAATAGACGGAAGCTAGCATTGTTACAGCTGGCAACAGCCCTGTGCAGTTGTGTCATTGCGTTTTACGAAGCAAAAAGTAAATAAGAAAGCTTGGAACCACCAACAAGATTGACTAACGATAAACGACCAAACAAAGAGAGTTATCTTTTCTTCCTCGAAGCCTAACATGCTCGTGCATGCGGTTCGTCAAGGGACAGAACTGGACCCCTGTCGTCTGTAATAGCCGAAAATGTAACGGCGCATTAGGATGTAGAAAAAGTGTGCTCTGAGAATAGAGAAGCGGAATACGTGTGCAGTGAGAATAAGTAAGCGGTGTAATAGTGTTGTCAAAGTCAAGACCAAAGTAAGGGTGTGTTCTTAACTCAAAAAGTGAAATAAGGAAGTAGAAAATCAATGTGCTCTAACAATCTAGAAGCAGAATACATACGTATGCTCTGAGAAGCAGGAAGTGGAATAGGTGTGCTCTGAGAGTCAGCCAAAGCCAGTGGGCTCTGATAGCTGTTAGGAAATGGAATCCGTAAGGATACAGAACAAATGTACACCGAGAATTAGGAAGTGGAATACGTCTACTCTGATACTTCTTAGGAAATGAAACCCGTAAGGATACAGAACAAGTGTACACCGAGAATTAGGAAGTGGAATACGTCTGCTCTGATACTTCTTAGGAAATGGAACCCGTAAGGATACAGAACAAGTGTACACTGAGAATTAGGGAGTGGAGAACACGTCTGCTCATATACTTCTTAGGAAATGGAACCCGTAAGGATACAGAACAAGTGTACACCGAGAATTAGGGATTGGAATACGTCTGCTCTGATACTTCTTAGGAAATGGAATAAGTGTGTTTTGATAGGAAGTGGAATAAATGTACTCTGAGAATCAAGAAGAGGAATGAATTGTGCCCTGAGATTTAGGAACAGTATAAGTATGCTGTGAAAGTCAAGACAGAAATAAGTGTGCTGTAATAATTAGTAATAAGTTAGGACTCCATCAAAATGTATTTGTGGTGGAACAAGAGCCCGGTCTGAAACTTAGAAATATAATAAAGTGTTAGAAATGGATTAAAATTGTGCTCTGAGCGCTAGGAATAGAATAGATGTGCATCGAGAGTTAGGAGTGGAATATATGTGTGATGTTAAAGTGTGCAGTGAGTTTTAGAATGGGATGGAATATGTGTGTCCTTAGAATTAGGGTTGGGTTAACCATGCTATGAGAGTTAAAAAGGAATAAAAACGTTCTCTGAAAATTATGAATGGAACATACGTGTGTGAGAACCAGGATCGAATGAGTGATGTAAGGACTGCAGTGGAATAGATTACCTATGATACCTAGGAATGGAATAACATTGTGCTCGTAACGTTGGGAACAGAATACATATGCATTGAGATTTAGGAATGGAATACATATGTGTATGCTCTGATGGTAAAGTGTGTGCGCTATAACAGTCAAAAATGAAACAATTTAGGAGTTACGAGCGGAATGAACGCCTACGTTGACACCTAGGACAGTGACACGGTGAAAATTGTGATTGGAATCACAGAGTTCACTGCAACTTTGGAATGGAAAAAAAATGTTTAGGGTAGAGTTACTATACTTTCAGACACAGGTGTCCACAATGTCGCTTACCCAAAGTATTATCAGATCTAGCAGCTAACAAGAGTTAAAATGTCTGGTGTTACTTGGTTGTAAGACATTGTTGCAAATACTCCTAATGCTCTCTCATGCAACGACAGCAATAATATCCACATTTAGAATGAGTATATACACGCATAATACGTTTAACAAGTAAGAAAGGTGGGGGTGGGGGTGGGGGGACAAATGCAGGGTCACAATTCTTCGCTCAAGAAAACTATGACTTTTTAACAAACTTAAACACGCACACACGCACACACGCACGCACGCATGCACGCACGCACGTGCGCACACACACACACACACACACACACACACACACACACACACACACACACACACACACACACGCACACACACACACACACACACACACACACACACACACACACACACACACACACACACACACACACACACACACAAGAGGGCGGGGGGAGTAAGAAAAAAAACCAAGATGGTAGACTATGGATGTGAAATCCTTCACTAGCAGTACGAGGGGACCACTGTTAGCTCGTTTGAAATCACAACCAATGACATTGCCTGCCCAGAGGCGCCTTTCGTCCACTGATCCGGACTCATCAGGGAGTCCAGGTCCCGGCTAATTGTGTGTGTGTGTGTGTGTGTGTGTGTGTGTGTGTGTGTGTGTGTGTGTGTGTGTGTGTGTGTGTGTGTGTAGTGCCATGTTGGTCTAACCCAATATGACAGGTTTAAACTGGCACGAAAATGATTCAAGTTGTATAACAAAAAAATCTTCCTTTATGTGGAAAAAATCAGTCTAAAATACTCGATAATGGCCCCTTCTTCGGCAAGGAGGCTATGATCTGACTGGACAGACTGTTCGCCACTCTAGGTAGGGACATCTTAGTTCAGAATGACCCAGAATCTGATGGCTCAAAGATTGGTGAGCGGCAAGGATAATCCGGATTAAAACAGTTTTGAGTTATTAACCGGGGACCGGAATAGCTCAGTTGGTAGACCGCCGGACTCGTAATCCTGGGGTTGCGGGTTCGAATCTCCGCCGAGCCGTTTCGGTACAGATGGATTTTTCCCTCGGATTTAACATTGGTTCTGACTCCATTTCCCAAACAGTCCTTCGAATGAGACTATAACCCGAAGTTCCGTATGTGAACGCACGCGTAACATCTTGCACACACGTAAAATCCCATCACCAACTTTCGGAAGAGAAGGCCAGTTTGGCCGTTGGTATGGATGACATGTTACACATAGCATGCACCTTCCCT
>CM031597.1:132589772-132669862 GCA_018398815.1 Conus ventricosus | reverse complement strand
TGCAAAACCCTACGTCTGACCCCCTTTGGGAAAGTTTTGAAACATCCCCCCCCAAATTCACCCCCAAAGAAAAACTTACTTAAGGCCCACAACCCAATTCACTCCCATGTCAGTCATAAAAAGTTTGCGAAGTGCATGTGAACGCATACAGCTGCACTCCTACGTGCTTTCACTAAGTTTGCGAAAGTGCATGTGACCCTAATGCACCCTGAGTTTCCACTTAAGTTTGCAAAAGTGCATGCAACCCATGCAGTGCACTCCCTACTGTACTGTTCACTAAGTTTGCGAAAGTGCATGTGAACCCATACAGTCTGCACTCCCTACTGTGCTGTTCACTTAAGTTTGCGAAAGTGCATGTGAACGCATACAGTCTGCACTCCCTACTGTGCTGTTCACTTAAGTTTGCGAAAGTGCATGTGAACCCATACAGTCTGCACTCCCTACTGTGCTGTTCACTTAAGTTGCGAAAGTGCATGTGAACCCATACAGTCTGCACTCCCTACTGTGCTGTCTTTATCGATTCACTGGGGCCTGAGCTGCTAAACTGTCAACAGTCACTTCAACGGACTTGTTTACCTATCATTGTCACTCATGGCCTCTTTCCACACAAACTGATGAATATTTTGGTGTTGTTGATAATTTAGTATTGAACCGAAGAACTTTTGCAAATAGCAACCACTTAGGCAACAGCCTCTGTCTTTACTAGATTCATCTTAACGCTGAAAGCTTCCCAAATAGCCCGTATTGGAACAGAATGCAGGGTGCCCCTCAGTAAGCCACTAAGGGGGTGGTTGTTGGAGGGGTGGTGGATCTGTAGTAAAGTGAACATGGCATGACAGGGCGGAGTGATTGTTCAGAAGTTGCAGAATGCACACTGTTATTTCTGTGATGCTGACCTGCTGTGCAGGTCGCAGACAGACGCTGTGAGAAACCCCAGCTGACGGCAGTGCCAGAAACTACCGTGACCTACACGTACCAGGAGGCAGGGTCAGGATCGGCAGGATCCATCACTTCCCAGGAGCTGAAAGAGATCGAGGCCAACATCTATGAAGACGCAGTAACTTCACTCTGCCCTCCGACTACATCAACCAAAAAGAGGAAGATGGTATTTTCTGTGTTTGCTTGTGTGTGTGTGTGTGTGGTGTGTCTATGTGTGTGTGTGTTGTGTGTGTGTAGGATAAGGTGTGTGTGCAAGTTAAGGTAGAGGTAGATGATGGAAACACATTTACTATGAACACACCAGCTGTTTTGTGCTATACTGTGACTACAGCAACAAGGATAGCACAGTGGTTGCTGGTCTTGCGTGTATTTTTATGTGTGTATTTGTGGAGCGGGAGGTCAGATGAGGGCTTGGAGGGGATGGGGTGGGGTGGGTCAGGGACTGAAGGCCAGCGAAGACACCAGCTATTTTGTTCTGTCGTTTGACACAAACACGGAGAAAGATGGCTCCTTGTGTACATGTGTGTGTGTGTGTGACAACAAACAATTGAGTAGAGTCTGTTAACCATAAACCTTTCATCATTAGCACTATAGAGAAACTGCTTTTTTATTGTTTTTTTTGTTTGTTTTGTTTTGTTACAAATGACTGCAGCCTCTGATGATGAGATGGATCGTGTGGTGCTGACCAGGCCAGACCTACATGGAGCGGCCGCCCCTGCCGCCCCCTGTGCCTCGTCGCCCTGGCGGCAGAAAACCTAGCAACCAAAGTGGTTTTCCCCAAGGTAGAGGACAGCGGTCCTATCAGTCATTGAATAATTTATCATGAAATTAAAAAAGAAATAAATAAAATAATGAAAATAATAAATAAAAGGCATGTGTTTTTAGCTGATTGTTAAAATCTTGAAAACAGAGCAAAGAAAATAAACAAATAAAGAAAAAAACTGGAACAAAATGAATGTGAAAAACAGAATATGCTACAAACTGAATAGTTCAAATTGTTGATGTTCAGTCGTAAACCACACATTACACATGCACAGGAAAGTTTGTTTTTCCTGAAAGCAACTGACCATTGCACAACTTTCGTTCTTCTCTCTTGTCTTCCATGTGCACGCTGTGGTACTTCTACTTCATCAGCTCCTCCACACACATCAAATGGAGATTCATTCTGAGACAGCTCCTCCACACACATCAAATGGAGATTCATTCTGAGACAGCTCCTCCACACACATCAAATGGAGATTCATTCTGAGACAGTTTCTGGACAAGAGCTGTCCTACGATTTTAAGGTGTCGCATGTTTTGGTAAGAAATTGGGTCACAAGACCGTATGCATACTATCATAGTGTACCATGGTATCAACCAGGCAGGAGAGTTACCGCCACCTGCAGGCTTTTGGTCGGGGAATGTGAGCAACACTCGGAAATTTAGCTGTGTATAGAGTGAAACCTGACTGTGGTGCCAGACTGTCTGCGCCCTGAGCACAGCTGCAGTTGTAAGCCTTTAAATGAGGCTGAACGCACAGTCTTTCAGTTGTCAGTCTGTTATGGTAGCTGCATCTTTGTGGCAGGCAGATTACCATAGGAACAAAATTTCAGGCCCAAAGGTTTTTGTAATAGGTAACTCAGTTGCTCCAGTGAAACTGTTGATACCATGTATTGAGGGGGGTATTGAAACTAGATGAAAATCGCCTTCCTCTTCTATTTCTCTGCTGGAAGGGCCATGCTCATAGTGGCTGACTCGAGGCTTGCTGCTTCCTGCCTAACAGACTTCCAGTCTTAAATGGTAAAGTCTCACATCCAGCCAAATTTCCCCCCCCCCCCCCCCCACCCCCCCCCCCCCCCCCCCCCCCTCCCCTTTTTCTTTTTTGCTTTTCTTTTGTCGTTTCATCTTCCCATCCTCCTCATGACATTTACTCTCATGCCGTTTATTTGGCTCATGCTGTTTATTTGGGCTCATGCCATTTATTTTGGCTCATGCCATTTATTTCGGCTCATGCATACACAGCCACATCCAAGTTTGCCTGTTGCCGTTTCAGCACCACAGTTCTTAGGGAACAGTCAATATCAGGTCATCCAAGAGGAA
The DNA here is from genome assembly GCA_018398815.1 of Conus ventricosus. NCBI lineage: Eukaryota > Metazoa > Mollusca > Gastropoda > Neogastropoda > Conidae > Conus > Conus ventricosus. Next base: position 132,666,842 of record CM031597.1, on the reverse strand, counting down.
ACCCACCCATGGGAGACACTGCACTTGATGTCCCCATTTTCTGTCTGCGGTCATCTAGGGCTGGCCTGGAGTACATGCTGTTGTGTGTCATCAGCTTGTGCACATTCACCCTTGGATAGTCGTCATTGTCAGTCTTTTTTGTCCACATTCACCCTTAGATAGTCCTCATTATCAGTCTTTTTTGTCCACATTCACCCTTGGATAGTCCTCATTATCAGTCTTTTTTGTCCGCATTCACCCTTGGATATTCCTCATTGCCAATCTTTTGTGTATGTGCTCTCAGACAATAGTGTCCTCTGTGAAAGGGGAAGATTATTGTCAATTTTTTGGAAGAAAATTAACAGAGGGCATTTCTGGATGGGCGAGGAATATGATGTTTTGACTTACTGCCTCTGTCCTTAAAAATATGTTCAGTGATGCAAAGGGTGACGTACAGGTACTGGTTACCGAGCTGAGAAGCAGTATGTAGAACAGAGATGTCAAACAACCATTGCATTTTTAAGATGGTCCTCGTTTGTCATCTGCTCAAGTCTGCTACTCCCATCATTCTCTCGCCTCATCACTGCTCATGCCTTCACCCCTCTCTGTATGAAGCAGTAAGTAGAAAATGTTCCTGAAGTCAAGGAGGCTACTGCTTGATATGTATGACGTATACACTTTGTTGAATAACATTATGTGACGCATGCATCGTCCTTACAGATGTTCATATCACCAGATGGAATGGCTTGAAAGTTCATGGGCTTTTTCCAAGCACCAGTTACATAACAGCTAATCTAATGTAAAGGGGATGCAGACTAATGGCGCAGAATAACCATGAACAGCCAGTCTTTAATGTAGAAGACAAACAGACTGATGTTAGAGCCAGTCCATGACTGGTCTAGCGGTGTGCATTGGACCTTCTCTTAACCTGTGGGGGCTAAATGTTAATGTAAAACATACTGCATAAGGACTATATATATATATAATATAATATATATATATAAAATATATATATATATAATATATAAAATCAGAGTTAAAAAGCCACTCAGAACGTTAAAAGTGCTCAACCATGTAGGGAGCGACATACCAGTTTAAAATAGGATTTTAAAATCCTATTTTAAACTGGTATGTCGCTCCCTACATGGTTGAGCACTTTTAACGTTCTGAGTGGCTTTTTAACTCTGATTTTATTGATTGCTCCTCACGTTGAGCACTGTGGCCTAGCAGAACCTAAATTTAATATGGAGAGAATTAACTTTGGGCAGTCCACCAAAAATATACATTTTAAAATCCTATTTTAAACTATATATATATATATATATATATATATATATATATATATATATATAATATATATATATATATATATGCATTGTATTCAAATTAAAAGCATCATAATTATGTTTAAAGGGTTTAATCATCTCTCTCTCTCTCTCTCTCTCTCTCTCTTCTCTGTCTCTGTCTCTCTCTCACTCTCTCTCTCTCTCATCCTCCCCCCCCCCCCCCCCCCCCTCTCTCTCTCATGTGTGTACCTGCTGTCTTTGCAAGTTACTTTTTTGTTAATAATGTGGAGGTAAAAAGTTATCAACACTCTTACTCAGATTTTTCACCCTTGCTTTTACAGCTGTTGTTGATGAGTTCAAACAGCTCAACGTGGCAAACACGTCCAGCCAGCAGGTAATCGCCATCTGCCTCTGTCTGTCTGTCTGTCTGTCTGTCTCTTTCTCTGTGTCTCTATGTCTCTGTCTGTCTGTCTCTTTCTCTCTCTGTGTCTCTATGTCTCTGTCTGTCTGTCTCTTTCTCTCTCTGTCTCTTTCTCTGTGTCTCTATGTCTCTGTCTGTCTGTCTCTTTCTCTCTCTTTCTCTCTCTGTGTCTATGTCTGTCTGTCACTCTCTCTCTCTGTCTCTCTTTCTATCTCATTTGCTCTCTCTCTCTCTCTCTCTCTCTCTCTCTCTCTCTCTCTCTCTCTCTCTCTCTCTCTCTCTCCCCCCCCCCCCTCCTCTCTCTCTCTCTCTCGCAAACAAATGTACATGCTTTTCTTTTTTTTGACTTGCAAACATTTGTCTGAAATGTGTCATGTGAAGTTATGAATTCTTTCAGTATTTTCAAGAATATATGGCCAGTTTCTCACTAAAGAGGGCAACAATTGGTTCTTTGAGCAATTTTTTTTTTAAATGTCCGTTTTTAACTTTGTGGCATTTATAGCCATCAGAACCAAGTTGTTGACCCAGCAGTCATTCTAAGAAAATGAAAGTGGAAGAATGGTTATATGCTTTTTCCTGCTTTGTTTCCATTGTCAGTCCTGTCATTTTTGAAATCTTGAATTTCTACAAACCAATGTATTGCGTGGTAGTCACTACAGACCATGATATTGCAAATGGGATTGACTAAGCCTTTCAAATGTTAAAAGCACTGTACATGAAAAAATAAAATAAAATAAACAAATGTGCTGTGATGAAACATATATGGGTTTTTTGTTGTTGTTTTTTTCTGGTATCTTCAGGTCTTCTAAGTTGTTTTTCCTCTAACTTTTTTCCACAGTAGGCAGACAAATGCTATATAATCATATACTGCAAATTCTTTTTAACCAAAAACGAAGTGTATGAAATTCATAATTAAATTTTAGTTAAAGTTTGTATGCAGATGATTCAGCAGCACCTTATTACATTCAGTTTGGAACCAAGTGTTTGAGATTCTGGAATAGTGACAGATACGCAAGATGAAACCTAAACAGAATGTATGAACGCTTATATTCGGACACCCTCAGTTATTATTTGGAAATGGGTTTAGATCAGATTAAAATTGCATGAATTTTTTTTAAGTGACAGATTATATGATAGTTTTCTCTTTGTGTTGAAGGAATCCAAGGTACCTACAGTCGACAGAACAGCAAAACCGTAAGTCCAAAAGACAACAAAAAAATGGAGAGAGTGACTTGCATGGGTGAAAGTTTTCCACCTGAGGGTGGAAATCAACCATTTGTGAAGTGACAAATAAAGTATACCATGTCTTTGGGAGAAATAAACAAAGTAATAGGATGTCCCTGAAATTGCCATGAAAATGTTAAATCCTCTTGCGCACTTCTTTTTGTGTGTATTTTTTAGAGTTTCGTCTTTGTTTCTCTTCTCTTTCCTTCGCGTTACTCGTGGGTGTGCTGTCTGATATCTGAAAGCTGGAGACTGAGGTTTCAAGAAAAGAAATATGATGGCGTTCATGACTGTGTTGCTTTTTTTTTCAATCAAGTATTGTTTCTATACTTTTCCATGTAATGAAAGACAGTGTTCAAGGCTTAAGTCCTAGTTCCTTAAAGAAGAGCCTGTTTGAAGCAGTTTAGTGGCATCTGTGGGGCTACCCAAGTGCTTCAGATATGTCATTTCTCTTTGGCTTCTGGAGGGATAAGGGGTGCAGCCCCCTAAGCTGTTGCCCTTCTCTACTCCCCGCTAGGGCTGCATGTGGCCGTGAACCCTGGTTCATGCCTCATTTTCTGTCTGGGAAATTTACACATGGATTTGTGATGGTAGCATTGAGGTTAAGTGATACCACCAGAACATTTAGTAGCATATCTTGTTTATCTGTACTCATTAATCAACAGAATATAAACACAGTGCTACCCAGTGCTTGCTACTTTCTCTTGTTAAACGTTTGTTAAAAAAAAAAAATTTTTAATAGTTAGCTCTTTCTAGTAAAATCTGGGTGTCATATTGAATAATGATCTTACTTTTCTATTCTCCACTTGCGCCATGTGGCACAATGTTATATTCTGTGTGTGATTGTGTGTGTGTGTTCATGACCCTCTCTCTCACTCTCTCTCTCTCTCCCTCTCTCTGTCTCTCTCAAACTTCTTTGTGAATATATGAGTTATTTAGAAACAACAATAGTTGACATTGTGCCACAAAAAAAAAAGAAAGAAAAAAACCCCCAGAAAACTTGCAAAACAAAAATTCAGATGAAAGAAAGCAAGAGGAAATAAGTGGGTAATTAACTGTTGTGAAAGTCAAGGGGAACTACTGTTGGAAGCCATCCTGTATATATGCACAATGCTTTTGGGGGGGGGGGATAGTAATTCTCATAGAACTTTATTTCTGTGGAAGAATTTAGAAAAGCAGGTACCTATTCTGATTTTCTTTGTTTTCATTTCTTTTTCTTTAATTCCAGATTTTCATGTGTGCCAGCACCACATACACCCATTGGATGTTGGCTAAGGGTTTTACATTAAGTTTCCAAAATTTTTGAAAGTTTTCTCTCTCTCTTTGATGCACATTAATATTCATTACTATTTACGCATTTTTATCTTGTAAAGGCCTATACCCTAGAGGAATGAAGCATCTGAATCTCTCTCCTGCTGTTTCATGACCAGGCATCAAAACATTCAAACACATGAGATAAGCACTCACACACACATATGCACATGTGCACACACTTGTGCGCCCTCTATTTATTTCCTCTCTCTCTCTCTCTCTCTCTCGCGCTCTCTCTCTCTCTCTCTCTCTCTCTCTCTCTCTCTCTCTCTCTCTCTCTCCTCTCTCTCTCTCTCTCTCTCTCTGTGTCTCTGTCTCTCTCTCTGGGGTCCAGTTAGCCGGTATCCTTGTCTGCCATTTCCCCTGCATGCAGGCAGAATACCGACAGAAGACAGGGGGTCAGTGTGGGCAATGACTCCGTTATCCTGTCCACAGATTGCAGAAACGAGGAGATCCTGATGGCAGCAGTGTAAAGACCGAGCAGGAGGGGACAAAAGATCGTGAGGTATGGTTAAGAAGTGTACAAAAACATTTTAGATGTAAAGGGAACACATGCCTTTGGTTGTCCTGCTTGAAGCTATAACGCCCAGTAGTTTCTTATGTCTGTAATGTGATATTGTACTTTAGATTTGTTTGATACGAAGATCCTTGCTGTGAGAACCTTTTGGCAACACTAGCGTTTTGCTTGTGGATGGAGAGAAGCTCAAAAGATCCTTCAGAAAGGTTTGCTCCTTCAGTGAAATATCTTCTTTAACCAGGCTAAATTTTTATTAGAATACATGTTTTATTGTACATTTTAGATAATGAAACAAACATATACATGAAGCAAAGTGAAAAGATGGCACACGAAAAATGTTTGTAAAGGCAAGACAGTTAACGTAAAATCAAATAACCAAACAGATTGCGTGTACATATGCGCACGATGCATACACATTCAACTGACAGTGGTACCATGGGCAATTTGACATTCAAATCCACTGCGTTTTGAGAGAAGAAAATCGGAAGAACGATTTGTGAAATCTGTGTGGTATTACAGAACATTCATTTGTAATAACTCTGATCTGTAGTAAACTTGGACAGACTATACTGTTCAGTTCTGTAACTTGCATTCAGCTGTTTCTGAAAGGCAAAGTATTTGGTAGACAGTTTTCTATTTTACACTTACATACAGTTGGGCAAGCATTTATCCACATTAAGAAGAACAAAATCACATGAGATCTTGATATCATTTGCATTTCCCCATTTTTTTTATTGAACCTTTTTTTTACAGGGAACTCAGAAAAACATCTGACATGTTTGCTACTCCAAAACAAATGTTTGATAGAATCTCTCTCACTATTATACAGTAAGCAGTGTATTGTTGGGCAAACACTCATAGCATTTAAAGCAACAAGGATAAATGTTAATGAAGCTAATGATATGTTTTCATGCCCTTTGATTTTTTTTTTTTTTTTTTTCTGTTTTGTAGATTTTTGTTTGTCGGTTGGTTTTCTAACACTTTTCTGTGCCGGCAAGGTGATCAGATTGAGTATACAAGGTAATCCCAGTTTTATGCGGGTTTCCTTCTTTATAGTGAAGTGACTGTGGTGACAGGGTCTGGAAACACATGGCTGGAGTTTCTGCAGCATCCACAGAATGAGTGTGGTGCTGAGAATGTTGCTGTGCTTCATGGCTGGAGTTTCTGCAGCATCCACAGAATGAGTGTGGTGCTGAGAATGTTGCTGTGCTTCATGGCTGGAGTTTCTGCAGCATCCACAGAATGAGTGTGGTGCTGAGAATGTTGCTGTGCTTCATGGCTGGAGTTTCTGCAGCATCCACAGAATGAGTGTGGTGCTGAGAATGTTGCTGTGCTTCATGGCTGGAGTTTCTGCAGTGTCATGTGACGTAGCCTCACATCAAGGCATGTGACGCTCCATCACATGTAGTTAGTGATATGAATCATTTCCCCGTGCCACAATTAAAGGAAGAATATTCATATGGCTTGACTAGTGTAGCGGGCGTCCCCAAAATAATTGTGAGTATGACTCATTCAAGAAACGAATGTGGTCATTGGTGAAAGTGACCACTGAGTGATAGTTTAACAAGGGCTGGTAAGGTAAGTGCTGGTCATGTGTTTTGAACACTGAGTATGCACTCACTAGGAGAGGGGGGAAAGAGTCAGTTTTAACCCAGCAGATGGCCTAGAGACTCGAACCTGTCAGGACGGTGGTCCTCGTTGCTGACCAGTTATTACCAGGTGAGCGATAGATAGTTGGGGAAAGCTACAGGGGGAAAACTTAAAGAAGAGAGAAAGAATTCATATGTTGAATTGAGAAGCAGGTTACTTACACGAACCTTATTCGTGTTTCATCCCTTCACACCTTTACCCTTCGCCCTTCACCCTTCACCTTTCACCCCGTGAGGTGGTTGAAGATGGCCATGGTGTGGGGGATACACCGGTAGTTCAGCCCCAGCCAGTACCAACTCCAGGGAGAGGTTGAAGCTCGCCGTTTCGCAAGAGACAGAAGAAGTCGCGGAAGAGAAGTCGAGACTCGTATCTCCAGGACGGGAGAGTTCGAGGGGCAGTATATTGTCTCAGAGAGACAGGGAAAGGAGAAAGCAGGGAAGCTTTTACTTGAGGCAGGCAGGTCCTCAGTGATTACGGGAGTTATGTATTCTCCTGGTCCGGAATTTTGTGATAACGGAATGTGAAGGCCATAGATTTATAGAAGCGAAACTAGACTGTTTTATCTCTCAGTGTAAAGAGAGATACATGTGTGAAAGACTATTTTCTCTCAGTGTTAAGAGAGATACATGGGTGAAGATTGATTTGTCTCTCGGTGTGAGGAGAGATACATGTGTGCAGATTTATTTGTCTCTCAGTGTGGAGAGAGATACTTGTGTAAAATCTGTTTACAAGTTGTGGTGTGTGACTTAGTAAAGTGTTTTCCCTGAAGGAGAGGGGGAGAAGAAAAACATTCGGTAGTGCTCCTTTTGGGTGATTGGAAAGATTGCGTGTGCGTGTGGAGTAAATGCTGTCATGAATGCGGGTATGCAAGAGTGACAGTGTGACAGTGGTGACCCCGACGTGATTCGAACACGCAACCTTCTGCGTGTGCGTGTGGAGTAAATGCTGTCATGAATGCGGGTATGCAAGAGTGACAGTGTGACAGAACAGAAGTTCACAAAATCAGTCGGCTGCCGATCAGACAATGCGATGTTTCTTTTGTGATGGCAAGTTCCATTTGAGGAAAAATTGCCCTTTCAAACCAAATGATTCAAAACCCGAAATTAGTCTCCACTGATTGTGAAGAAGGCCTTGTTTTGGCACCAGATCAATCTGTTAAATGGACGGGTGTTAGAAAACGGAGCCATCAATGGATTGCAGGCTTCAGTTTTTGCGAGATGTGCACCTTTGCACAAAATGCCTCTCATTTCCGTTCCATTTCGGAAGGTAGCTATTGATCTTGTTGGACCGCTACACAGTCTTCTTCGGGATATCGCTATATCTTGACTTGGTGGATACAGCAACAAGGTATCCAGAAGCGATTCCACTGAAGAAAATTGATACAGTATCTGTCGCTGAAGCCTTACTTGCAATTTTTTCCAGAGTGGGTCTTCCAGACGAAATTCTCTCGGATTGTGGAACGCAATTCATTTCTGATCTCATGAGAGAAATTTACAGACTGTTGTCAATCTCTTCCATTTCAACCACGCCATATCATCCCCAATCGAATGGCATGGTTGAACGTTTCAATGGAACGTTAAAGTCCATGTTGAGAAAGGTTGCAAGGCAAGAGCCCCAGGAATGGGATCGTTTCAAAACCGGCTTTGCTTTTTGCATACAGGGAAATGCCGAACGAAACGCTGGATTCTCACCATTTGAGCTTCTTTTCAGACACTCACCAAGGGGTCCTTTGGATCTATTGATGACACAATGGACGGAAAAGAACGGACATACCTGACAGTAAAACTGTTTACCAATACGTTTATGAACTGCATAATCGTTTGAAGGATGCATGTGAGCTTGCTCAACAGTCAGCTGATAGAAAAACAGATGTGTACAAGGTCTTTGCAGACAGAAAAGCAAAGGCACGTTCCTTCAGTGTAGGGGATAAAGTCCTTGTGCTACTAACTGATGAACATAACAAGCTTCGTGTTATGTGGAAGGGTCCTTTTCGGGTGGTCGAAAAAACTTTCTGCAGTAAATTATAAGATCAAAATGGCAAACATGAGAAGGTATTTCATGTGAACATGTTGAAGAAGTATTGTTGAACGAACAAATGTTGCCATCAACCAGTCAGTTGAGTGGATATGTCCTGTGTCAGAAACTGATGTCAACATGACAGACATTATCATGATAAAATTTGTACCCAATGTAACGTACAGGGACAGATCAAAGGTTATGAAAACAGCAAATGTAGGAATGTTAAACATCTACCAGTGCAGATGATGTTGTACCCCTTCCTATTCTGTCTATCAAAGGTGAAACCTATGAGGATGTGGTTCTGTCGAATGATTTGTCTACAAGTCAAACAGAACAGCTCAAAGAAATTTTGAAAGACTTTCAGGATGTGTTAACAGATACCCCAGGTACAGTGACTGGATTGAACCCCATGGTATTCAGTTAACTCTGAAATACCAGTGCGAACCAGACCATACCCCTCCCATTTGCAAAAAAAGAGGTGGTTGAGAGAGAAATCAATGTAATGCTGGATTTAAAGGTGATAGAACCTTCTACATCTCCGTACAGCTCACCAGTGGTATTGGTGGACAAACCTGATGGATCAGTGCGTTTCTGCATCGATTACAGAAAAGTAAATAAGATCACTGTGTTCGATGCCGAGCCTATCCCAGACATTGAAGAACTTCTGTGTCAGCTCTCGGAAGGAAAGTATTTTGTGAAAGTAGACTTGACTAAAGGGTACTGGCAGATTCCAATGGCTGAAGCTGACAAGGAAAAGACAGCGTTTCAAACACCTTTTGGTCTTTTCCAGTGGACGAAAATGCCATTTGGTTTGCAAAATGCCCCAGCTTCTTTTGCCAGAATGATGCGAGCCCTGAAACTCCATGAATGTGGTGCAGTCAGTTTTTTTGATGACATTTTGTTGGCTGCAAAGTCATGGAGTGACCTCCTTTCTAACTTACGAGCTGTTTTTTGCAGACTCAGAAGTTTTGGTTTGACTGCAAGGCCATCAAAAATTCGTGCCGGTTTTCAAACTCTCGAGTTTTTGGGTCACACTATTTCAGTGGGAAAAATGATGCCAGAGGGAAAGAAAGTGGAAAAGATTTTATCCTTACACAAACCCACTACAAAGAAACAGATCAGGTCACTCATCGGATTGTTGTCTTACTATAGACGATATGTACCCCACTTTGCGTCCCTGACGGCCCCCTTTGACTGAACTGAAAAAAGGGGACGAAGAACAAAAGTATTGTGTGGTCTGATGAGTGCCAGAAGGCTTTGAGTGTGTTCAGAACACCCTCAACTCATTCCTGTTCTATTGTTACCCTCCCTCTCAGAAGACTTTATTTAAGAACTGATGCCAGTTCTAAAGGAATGGGAGCGGTACTGTGCAGGAAAAAAGTGCTTTGTTACATCCATGCAATACGCCAGTAAGAAGTTCTCAAAGACACAGGAGAAATACTCCACTATTGAGAGAGAGTGCTTGGCTATTGTTTTGGGCAAGTGAGAAGTTCGCCAGGTTCTTGACTGGAAGAAAGTTTCAGTTACAGACTGACCTTTAGGCCCACGACGTTCTTGAAATCGTCAAAGACTAAGAACAGCAGGTTATTAAGATGGTCTTTGGCATTGCAGGAATTCCAGTTTACTGTTGAACCAGTGCCGGGAACACAAAAATGTCATGGCAGATTTGTTGTCACGTGCGTGAATATTCATGACAAATGTAACTGTCTAAAGGGGAAAGACTATTCCTGTTTTTTGTCTTTCTTAATGATTACGTTGTGATCACTTTTGACGGTGCATGTATGCTACTGACGATTTAAATCAAGTGGTATTTATGCATAATTGCTTATTGAAGTGACTATATGTTTTGCAAGCAAACAACTACTTGATGTTGATGTAATAAAATATTTATTCTTTGGTAAACAATGGAAAAAATCAAGTACTATTTATGTCTAATTTTGCTTGTGAAGATGAATATAAAATGTATGTGTGATGAGCAAATAACCTTTAGAAATGTATATACACATGTTTTGATTGTGCAATGAGACAAACCAATTGTTTTCATTTATCACGGTCAACAATGGAAAGCAGGGGACTTTTCAATGGACTATAACACTACATGTGGGAAAAAGAAACTATGTTTAAACTATGTTATTTGTTTACATGTCTATTGAGAAACATGTACACTTGGAAATATTCTCATTTTCATGAGGGTTTTGAAACATATGATGTGAGACAAAGATCAAGGGAAAATGTGCTTCACATCTTAATGTATGAACACAATTGGTGCTTTGAATTGTTGATATCCCTAATTTTTTTATCCATGTAATTTGTGAAATGTATCTTGTGGAATATGGTGATCAATTGTGACTGTTTTTTTTTAGAAAGATTGAAAGTTTTAAAATATGCTATTTAATGGTGGATCATGGTGATTGATTCTATACGTTGATTATTAATTTGGTGAATCATGTGCGATGGTTACACATTTTGAGATTCATGGCTGAAATGTGTTTAAGTGAAGTTGTATAATCCTTTAAAAAATTTCTGGAGAAAATTTTTTCATCCCAGGATGGGGGTGTCATGTGACGTAGCCTCACATCAAGGCATGTGACGCTCCATCACATGTAGTTAGTGATATGAATCATTTCCCCGTGCCACAATTAAAGGAAGAATAATTCATATGGCTTGACTAGTGTAGCGGGCGTCCCCAAAATAATTGTGAGTATGACTCATTCAAGAAACGAATGTGGTCATTGGGTGAAAGTGACCACTGAGTGATAGTTTAACAAGGGGTGGTAAGGTAAGGTGCTGGTCATGTGTTTTGAACACTGAGTATGCACTCACTAGGAGAAGGGGGGAAAGAGTCAGTTTTAACCCAGCAGATGGCCTAGAGACTCGAACCTGTCAGGACGGTGGTCCTCGTTGCTGACCATTATTACCAGGTGAGCGATAGATAGTTGGGGAAAGCTACAGGGGGAAAACTTAAAGAAGAGAGAAAGAAATTCATATGTTGAATTGAGAAACAGGTTACTTACACGAACCTTATTCGTGTTTCAGCGCCTTCACACCCTTTACCCTTCGCCCTTCACCCTTCACCTTTCACCCCGTGAGGGGTTGAAGATGGCCATGGTGTGGGGGATACACCGTAGTTCAGCCCCAGCCAGTACCAACTCCAGGGAGAGGAGTTGAAGCTCGCCGTTTCGCAAGAGACAGAAGAAGTCGCGGAAGAGAAGTCGAGACTCGTATCTCCAGGACGGGAGAGTTTCGAGGGGGCAGTATATTGTCTCAGAGAGACAGGAAAGGAGAAAGCAGGAAGCTTTACTTGAGGCAGGGCAGGTCCTCAGTGATTACGGGAGTTATGTATTCCCCCTGGTCCGGAATTTTGTGATAACGAATGTGAAGGCCATAGATTTATAGAAGCGAAACTAAGACTGGTTTTATCTCTCAGTGTAAAGAGAGATACATGTGTGAAGACTATTTTTCTCTCATGTTAAGAGAGATACATGGGTGAAGATTGATTTGTCTCTCGGTGTGAGGAGAGATACATGTGTGCAGATTTATTTTTCTCTCAGTGTGGAGAGAGATACTGTGTAAAATCTGTTTACAAGTTGTGGTTGTGACTTAGTAAAGTGTTTTCCCTGAAGGAGAGGGGAGAAGAAAAAAAATTCGGTAGTGCTCCTTTTGGTGATTGGAAAGATTGCGTGTGCGTGTGGAGTAAATGCTGTCATGAATGCGGGTATGCAAGAGTGACAGTGTGACATGCAGCATCCACAGAATGAGTGTGGTGCTGAGAATGTTGCTGTGCTTCATGGGTGGAGTTTCTGCAGCATCCACAGAATGAGTGTGGTGCTGAGAATGTTGCTGTGCTTCATGGCTGGGGTTTCTGCAGCATCCACAGAATGAGTGTGGTGCGAGAATGTTGCTGTGCTTCATGGCTGGAGTTTCTGCAGCATCCACAGAATGAGTGTGGTGCTGAGAATGTTGCTGTGCTTCATGGCTGGAGTTTCTACAGCAAACCACAGAATGAGTGTGGTGCTGAGAATGTTGCTGTGCTTCATGGCTGGAGTTTCTGCAGCATCCACAGAATGAGTGTGGTGCTGAGAATGTTGCTGTGCTTCATGGCTGGAGTTTCTGCAGCATCCACAGAATGAGTGTGGTGCTGAGAATGTTGCTGTGCTTCATGGCTGGAGTTTCTGCAGCATCCACAGAATGAGTGTGGTGCTGAGAATGTTGCTGTGCTTCATGGCTGGAGTTTCTGCAGCATCCACAGAATGAGTTGGTGCTGAGAATGTTGCTGTGCTTCATGGCTGGAGTTTCTGCAGCATCCACAGAATGAGTGTGGTGCTGAGAATGTTGCTGTGCTTCATGGCTGGAGTTTCTGCAGCATCCACAGAATGAGTGTGGTGCTGAGAATGTTGCTGTGCTTCATGGCTGGAGTTTCTGCAGCACCACAGAATGAGTGTGGTGCTGAGAATGTTGCTGTGCTTCATGGCTGGAGTTTCTGCAGCATCCACAGAATGAGTGTGGTGCTGAGAATGTTGCTGTGCTTCATGGCTGGAGTTTCTGCAGCATCCACAGAATGAGTGTGGTGCTGAGAATGTTGCTGTGCTTCATGGCTGGAGTTTCTGCAGCATCCACAGAATGAGTGTGGTGCTGAGAATGTTGCTGTGCTTCATGCTGGAGTTTCTACAGCATCCACAGAATGAGTGTGGTGCTAGAATGTTGCTGTGCTTCATGGCTGGAGTTTCTGCAGCATCCACAGAATGAGTGTGGTGCTGAGAATGTTGCTGTGCTTTCATGGCTGGAGTTTCTGCAGCATCCACAGAATGAGTGTGGTGCTGAGAATGTTGCTGTGCTTCATGGCTGGAGTTTCTGCAGCATCCACAGAATGAGTGTGGTGCTGAGAATGTTGCTGTGCTTCATGCTGGAGTTTCTGCAGCATCCACAGAATGAGTGGGGGTGCTGAGAATGTTGCTGTGCTTCATGGCTGGAGTTTCTGCAGCATCCACAGAATGAGTGTGGTGCTGAGAATGTTGCTGTGCTTCATCAGGTTCGTAGCGTTTGGGAAAGTTTGGGGAAAAAGATGTTATTTTCCAGGCCCTGGAAAGTCTTTTTAAAATAAGAAACATGAATATGGTTTGTGAAAGTTTGTGAATTTAGAGTTATGTCACCATATAAGTATCCACTCCGAAAAAAATTCGGGGACCATGAAATTTTAACATATAAGAGGAAACAACTATAAATATAATAAATGCGATCGGATGAACCGCAGTGAATTAAGTAGCAGACGAACTCTCGATTTCAAGCGCAACGCGAGTTACTTCCCTTGGAATATCCGGGTCTCTCAGAGAAAACAAAATGCCGGGCCAGTGCATTTTCAACGAGCTGTGGCTCGAAAATTCGACTTACAAACGATGGCTGCGGAAAAATGCTGGCAACAAGCTGGAGTGCAGCGTGCAGAAAAAACATCGATATTGGATTGATGGTGAAGGAGCCCTCATCAGCCATAACGGCGGTAAGTCAATACAGTGTTCATCGCGTGGGATCACCGGTCACATTCTCTTGGTCACAGGAAGAAAAATGAGACGAAGACGGAAAATGATTTTTTGGTGAACCTTTGTTTCAGTAGTTAGCCAAGCTATCCAAACGCTCTCCCATCAGCCATACCTCAACCTACTTGTTTTTTAAAATTTTTTTTACGTTGTTCAGGTTGACGTTTTGCCCTTTAAAAGAGAAGAAAAAAGAATGTGACCATGTGACCTGCGCTTTGAAGGAAACACTGTTACAAATATTGCCAGAATTTGCAAAGTGGTGATTACCTCATGCTCTACTGCAACTACTACTAGTACTACTTCTTTCTGTTCTAATACTGCTTCTCCTAGAACTTCTGCTCTGATATTATTATACTACTAGTAGTACTACTACGCTGTTTACTACCACCACTGCTACCCACTATTTTCATTCATACTATTTTTAATTAGGCTATATTTTTAAAAGGTTGGGAACAATACTAATAGGAAATATTCATGTGAACTTATAATCATGTTATAATTAATACTAATGTGAAATGAAGATAGTATTTCTTTCCATATAGAGAGTACATAATTGTAAATGTAATAGTGATTTTTTAAAAAGTTAATACCATTAATAGCAATTGATATAAAACAGTAAGTTATACTGGTATTTATTTCACAATAACAAGAACATTCATTTTAATTAATATTTAACAGTATATTGACAGAATTTTATAATGATCAATCAATATTTACAATTTTTTATAAAATTTCTGATACAGATATAGCAGTAACATCATACACTGTCTCTTTAAACAATGTTAAAGACATATAATTGTGACAATAATTAGGATGATAATGATAATAGTGATAATGATTGTGATGATTATAAAGATTTTGCCTACTAGTAATAATAAAATTGATATGATGATAAACAAGAACGATTTTTGGTGTCTTGATTAAAACTTTTATAAACACAAAAGAAAATTTGTATTTCAGGTGCAAAGCACAAGAAGAATGTGGCTTCCATTGACAAAGGGGTTGCACCCATTGGTGACTTCATGGGCATCCACAGCAAGAAGTCTTCCACAACCAGCTCCTCCTCTGTTGCACCAGTGACATCTTCAGAGGTTCCCGTCTCATCAGCTGCGACGCAGAAAGAAAAACAGTGTGGTAGTTTGGCATCGTACGTGTCTGGCACAGAAGTGTTGAAAGCCGAGGTGTTGTGGGCAATGAAGTGCATAACATCCCATTACAGTATGAAATCATGTGATGGCATGAAACAGCTGTTTCAAGCCATGTTTCCTGACAGCAACATTGCTGCAGCATTTTCCTGTGGAGAAGCAAAAGCAAGATACTTGTGTACTTTTGGTCTTGGGCCATATTTTTTCGTCCGAGCTTACAAAACAAGTAAAGGCAGCAGAAAACTATGTGCTTCTTTTGATGAAACGCTGAACCAGAATCTCCAGGAAAAACAGTTGGATGTGTATGTCAGATTCTGGGACCGTAATTGTGTTCTTACAAGATACTTTGACTCCAAATTCATTGGTGTGATAACGAGGAACTGTTCTATTAAAAGGTAATCTCCACTACAACACATTGGCTGCCTTTGGAATTGACAGTTGTTGTAAGTCTTGTGACATATAGACAGAATCCATTGATTCATTTTTCAAACAACGGCAGTGCATTGTGGCTGAAAAAAAAGGAATATAATAGTCTACATTTTCTGTGGGTCATCACAAACAGACAATAATAAGGCTAGAAGATTGGTGTGATAACAAGGAACTGTTCTATTAAAAGGTAATCTGTCTGTCTGTTGTGTTTGTGCTTATTTACATGTCCCTTTTATCTACCTAGCTTCAGTTTTAGGGCTGCTTAAATAAAATAAAGGTCTTTGAAAAATCCAGAAAGTGGTTTTGAAAGTTTGGGAATTTTGGGATGCTCTTAGGCTATGAACCCTGTATCATGGCTGGAGTTTCTGCAGCATCCACAGAATGAGTGTGGTGCTGAGAATGTTGCTGTGCTTCATGCTGGAGTTTCTGCAGCATCCACAGAATGAGTGTGGTGCTGAGAATGTTGCTGTGCTTCATGGCTGGAGTTTCTGCAGCATCCACAGAATGAGTGTGGTGCTGAGAATGTTGCTGTGCTTCATGGCTGGAGTTTCTGCAGCATCCACAGAATGAGTGTGGTGCTGAGAATGTGGCTGTGCTTCATGGCTGGAGTTTCTGCAGCATCCACAGAATGAGTGTGGTGCTGAGAATGTGGCTGTGCTTCATGGCTGGAGTTTCTGCAGCATCCACAGAATGAGTGTGGTGCTGAGAATGTGGCTGTGCTTCATGGCTGGAGTTTCTGCAGCATCCACAGAATGAGTGTGGTGCTGAGAATGTGGCTGTGCTTCATGGCTGGAGTTTCTGCAGCATCCACAGAATGAGTGTGGTGCTGAGAATGTGGCTGTGCTTCATGGCTGGAGTTTCTGCAGCATCCACAGAATGAGTGTGGTGCTGAGAATGTGGCTGTGCTTCATGGCTGGAGTTTCTGCAGCATCCACAGAATGAGTGTGGTGCTGAGAATGTGGCTGTGCTTCATGGCTGGAGTTTCTGCAGCATCCACAGAATGAGTGTGGTGCTGAGAATGTTGCTGTGCTTCATGGCTGGAGTTTCTGCAGCATCCACAGAATGAGTGTGGTGCTGAGAATGTTGCTGTGCTTCATGGCTGGAGTTTCTGCAGCATCCACAGAATGAGTGTGGTGCTGAGAATGTTGCTGTGCTTCATGGCTGGAGTTTCTGCAGCATCCACAGAATGAGTGTGGTGCTGAGAATGTGGCTGTGCTTCATGGCTGGAGTTTCTGCAGCATCCACAGAATGAGTGTGCTGCTGAGAATGTTGCTGTGCTTCATGGCTGGAGTTTCTGCAGCATCCACAGAATGAGTGTGGTGCTGAGAATGTTGCTGTGCTTCATGGCTGGAGTTTCTGCAGCATCCACAGAATGAGTGTGGTGCTGAGAATGTTGCTGTGCTTCATGGCTGGAGTTTCTGCAGCATCCACAGAATGAGTGTGGTGCTGAGAATGTTGCTGTGCTTCATGGCTGGAGTTTCTGCAGCATCCACAGAATGAGTGTGGTGCTGAGAATGTTGCTGTGCTTCATGGCTGGAGTTTCTGCAGCATCCACAGAATGAGTGTGGTGCTGAGAATGTTGCTGTGCTTCATGGCTGGAGTTTCTGCAGCATCCACAGAATGACCGTGGTGCTGAGAATGTTGCTGTGCTTCATGGCTGGAGTTTCTGCAGCATCCACAGAATGACCGTGGTGCTGAGAATGTTGCTGTGCTTCATGGCTGGAGTTTCTGCAGCATCCACAGAATGAGCGTGGTGCTGAGAATGTTGCTGTGCTTCATGGCTGGAGTTTCTGCAGCATCCACAGAATGAGCGTGGTGCTGAGAATGTTGCTGTGCTTCATGGCTGGAGTTTCTGCAGCATCCACAGAATGAGCGTGGTGCTGAGAATGTGGCTGTGCTTCATGGCTGGAGTTTCTGCAGCATCCACAGAATGAGCGTGGTGCTGAGAATGTGGCTGTGCTTCATGGCTGGAGTTTCTGCAGCATCCACAGAATGAGCGTGGTCCTGAGAATGTTGCTGTGCTTCATGGCTGAGCTTCTGCAGCATCCACAGAATGAGCGTGGTGCTGAGAATGTGGCTGTGCTTCATGGCTGGAGTTTCTGCAGCATCCACAGAATGAGCGTGGTGCTGAGAATGTGGCTGTGCTTCATGGCTGGAGTTTCTGCAGCATCCACAGAATGAGCGTGGTGCTGAGAATGTGGCTGTGCTTCATGGCTGGAGTTTCTGCAGCATCCACAGAATGAGCGTGGTGCTGAGAATGTGGCTGTGCTTCATGGCTGGAGTTTCTGCAGCATCCACAGAATGAGCGTGGTGCTGAGAATGTGGCTGTGCTTCATGGCTGAGTTTCTGCAGCATCCACAGAATGAGGTGTGCTGAGAATGTGGCTGTGCTTCATGGCTGGAGTTTCTGCAGCATCCACAGAATGAGTGTGGTGCTGAGAATGTGGCTGTGCTTCATGGCTGGAGTTTCTGCAGCATCCACAGAATGAGTGTGGTGCTGAGAATGTGGCTGTGCTTCATGGCTGGAGTTTCTGCAGCATCCACAGAATGAGTGTGGTGCTGAGAATGTGGCTGTGCTTCATGGCTGGAGTTTCTGCAGCATCCACAGAATGAGTGTGGTGCTGAGAATGTGGCTGTGCTTCATGGCTGGAGTTTCTGCAGCATCCACAGAATGAGTGTGGTGCTGAGAATGTGGCTGTGCTTCATGGCTGGAGTTTCTGCAGCATCCACAGAATGAGTGTGGTGCTGAGAATGTTGCTGTGCTTCATGGCTGGAGTTTCTGCAGCATCCACAGAATGAGTGTGGTGCTGAGAATGTTGCTGTGCTTCATGGCTGGAGTTTCTGCAGCATCCACAGAATGAGCGTGGTGCTGAGAATGTTGCTGTGCTTCATGGCTGGAGTTTCTGCAGCATCCACAGAATGAGTGTGGTGCTGAGAATGTTGCTGTGCTTCATGCTGGAGTTTCTGCAGCATCCACAGAATGAGTGTGGTGCTGAGAATGTTGCTGTGCTTCATGGCTTTGCTATCGTGGTGAACTTGATTTCAGTTTCCTCCTCCATGTCCAGACCTGTGGTGATTCTGTGTCAGAGTTGCGACTCATGGCAGATCTGTCAGGAGTGAGACACTCGTAAATGTGGCTCCTCAGCTAGGCAGCTGCTGTCAGATAAGCTACAGTTTTTGTTTTGTGGAACAGAACAGGAAACAGGGGAAGACCTGCAAAGCAACTTAGTCGTTTTGCAGGGTCTCCTCTGATTGGTTGCTTCTGCTTCTCCCTTACTCCGGCATGGGGCCCTCAGGGCACTTCTGCTTCTCTCTTACTCCGGCATGGGGCCCTCAGGGCACTTCTGCTTCCCCTTACTCCGGCATGGGGCCCTCAGGGCACTTCTGCTCTCCCTTACTCCGGCATGGGGCCCTCAGGGCACTTCTGCTTCTCCCTTACTCCGGCATGGGGCCCTCAGGGCACCAAACTGGAAAACAAGCAGCCACATTCCTGAGGATCTGTCAGATCATTATCGTAATCTGATGGGAAAGTGTGGGGACCCAATATTTCTAGCTCCCTGTGGGCTGCCAGCACGGTGACTGCAACAGTTCATTTGTGGCTTTGCAGGTGTATGGGGTAGCCAAAATGAGCAGCGTGAGACAAACACTTTTTTTTTTTTAATTCTCCATTGTTTGTTGTTTGAAATATTTTAAATTGCCTTTTTTTTTTTTTCAGTCTATGGATGCCAGCGACTTTTGGTCATCATCTACTTCTATGGAGGGAAAGAAATGGCCAACGGTGAGTACACAGCCAGGCTTTGTGGGTTGTAAATCATGACACTTTGGTATGCTTTGAATCAATAAGATGATGTTAAGTGACGTACTTTGTCTTCGGCATTATTGTGGACATCTTCAAGGGTATTTGTGGTATGAAAAATTCATGGAAGCTTGAAAGTATTAAAAAAGGAGAGGAGAAAAATGTAGAAGATTCTCTCTCTGTCTGTGTCTCTCTCTCTCTCTCTCTCTCATCTCTCTCTCTCTCTTCTCTCTCTCTTCCTCTCTCTCTCCTCTCTCTCTCCTCCTAAATCAATTAAAAGACTCAGTGAATATAAATAAAATACTGTACGATTACAAGCCTGTGTTAGACGGAAATCTTGCACGTGTCATTTGAACCACAGCAATAATGGTTAAGCTAATTGACATGTTTTACATTGATGATATCGCTCAACTGCATTTTGTTATTTGATGTATGAGTGTATTCAAGTCTATTTGACTCTGTTTTCCCCGTTTGTATTTGTACTTTACTTGTATTTTCTTTCCCCCCCCCCCCCCCCCACCCCTCCCCTATCCCGCCCACACCCCATACCCCTGCTTCCGCTCTCTTTCTCTCTCTCTCTCTCTTTCTCTCTCTTTCTTTCTTTCTTTCTCTCGCATATGGATGCTTGCACAATCTTGTCGTTTGCTTTTGTAGTATTAGTCTGTTACTTCTTACAGTTTGCAAGTTGACTGGTGTATTTACTTTTTCCTCTTTGTTGCCATATTGACTTGTGTGTTGTCCATGTGGGTTTTTATTTTTTTTTTTGTTGTTTTTTTTCCCCCCAGGGCTGGGTGGGAAAAAGCATGTGCAATTTGCTTATCTCATTACCCTGTGAAATAAAATTTCGTTCGTTCGTTCGTTCGTTCTCTCTCTCCTTCTTTGTATGTAAGGGATTTTTTTGCGCATGTATGTGTGCCGTCTCATCTTTTGTGCTACTCCAGTCACATTACCCCCACACTGCTCCTTCCAGCTCCCCATCCACAGTCACACCTGTTTTCCCTGCCACACCCACCGGGAGAACAGACATCCAGTCGTCATGAGGCCACCTACCAGAGAGACAGTGCACTGCTGACAGATCACTTTAGTGTTCAGTGGTACCTGTTCTGATACAATACACACAGGACTTCACTTACTAAGCCTCTGTACTGACAACAGTAATTGTACAGTCACGGAGCCAGAAGGCGCCACTATGTCCATCCCATAGCAGTCCCCCTGAGCTTACGGATACCAGCGGCTTTGGCATGAGCTCACCAAGGGCTTTGATGTGGAGAGGAAATCAGAATTGAGGACACCTTGAGAGCAGGCCATGAAAGTCAGAATCTGAGGCTTCTTCATGCTGACCAGTGATAATTAGAATGATGAAGATGATGCTGCGGAGTTCCATTCTGATCTGAGACTGCTTGACAGGGCTGTGCTGTGTGTTTTCTTTGGTAAGACATCATGGCATCCACCAGACCTGACAGATAAGTCGCCTGCACTATTGTTCAGGAAATTGGAGCACCACTGTCAGGGGTGTATTATTTAAGTGGATGAATTTGACTGTGTGGTTCCAGTCTTCCCAATTGAGCCGTAGCAAACTCAACTCGGAGTAGGAGTCGGTCATGGCTGACAAATCCCTCAGATATATACCACTCTGATGGGAATCGAATCCATGAACTCCAAGACAAGAATCTGCAAGACTGAACACAGCAGTTTCAATTATGATGATCACTGTTGTGTATGTTGCATGCATGATTGTCTTGGCTGTAACCTCAATGGCTGCAGAATGTTGCGGTTATATGAAGACCATGAATTTCATTAAACCCACCTGCCGCAGTAGTGTTATGGTTGTCATCAAGGATTCACAACTGGAGATTCTTGGGTGCAGTTTCCCATCAGAGCCAATTATTTGTGGAAATTTTCTACCCTGATCTTCTCCTGTCTAGAGCTGTGTTTTGCTGTGGATTCAGTCAGGTAGACTGGAACAACACAGTTGAGTTTCAGTCATCCAAAGGATGTGTCTCCCAGAGCGCTGTTAAAATTCCTGACAAACACTCTCTCAGTTCTGGTTGATGCTGGTATATGTTGTGAAAGTAAGCATAGAGATCAGCCCTGTCATGGCGATCTCAGACCAGAGTACAGGTCTGTAGCATTTTCATCATCCTTATCCTCATTGATTAGCCTTTTTAAAAAGTGGTCCTAAATTCAGTGGTTCTTTATACCCTGCTCACATGTTGACCTCAGCTTTGATTCCCTCTTGGCCTCTTCACTCTTGGTGAGTTAATGTCAAGGTTGCCAGTATTAGCCAAGTCCATGGGGACTGTGTTGAATGGATGTGATTGCACCCTCGGGAGGAGGAGGGGGGAGGCGGTGCTCGCTCACGCTGTGTCTGCAACTAAGCGATTGTTATTGCCAGTGGGGGGCTTCGTAGGTGGTGTCCTGCATATGTTTGATCAGAACAGGCACCACTGAACACCACCGAAGTGACTTGGCAGTGCAGTGTCTTTTCTGGTGGGTTGTCTCATGACATTGACTGCTCCATGCTGGTGCCAGGACAGTGGCAGGACATGCTGGAAGACAGATATGGGTGGGGAGTTGGAATGAGCGACATGGGAGCAGGGTTGCCTCATGACATCATGACATTGACTGCTCCATGCTGGTGCCAGGACAGCGGCAGGACATGCTGGAAGACAGATATGGGTGGGGAATTGGAATGAGCGACATGGGAGCAGGGTTGCCTCATGACATCATGACATTGACTGCTCCATGCTGGTGCCAGGACAGCGGCAGGACATGCTGGAAGACAGATATGGGTGGGGAGTTGGAATGAGCGACATGGGAGCAGTGTCACTGAAGTGGCACAGCATAAGATGACACAGGGAAAAACAATCGGACAAAAATCATTTAACCTCTTGGAAGCCTCGTTAAATATCTCAAACATGGCCGTTTTGGTATCAACAGACATCTTGGTACCTGTCTCATTACAAAGCATTGTCATCATACAATATCTAATATCTCCACAAATTGGAAGGTGGAACATTCCGGCACACTTCAGTCACTTAGCCTATCCATGTACATAAGTTGTACAGAACCAGTTAGGCCCAATGCAGAGCATGGCATCCTGTTGGCAGTGGATTAACCCGCCCCTCATGTCAGTCTTGGTCAAATGCTGGGTGCGAGTCATGGCTGGTTGATCACAGCTCTCTCAGCACTCACACACACATGGTGGGAACCATTTTCGCAGTAGAGCCAAGTCTGTTGTTGGTCAGTTGAAGTAGTCAGTGGACATTTATCCTGAATGGGCTGGAGAAGGGAGGGTAGACTGGTGGTCAACCGATGTTGGGGACAGGGTGCAAGCCTACCCTTCTACTGGTTGCCACATTGAAGGTGAAATGGTGGAAAAACATTCGTTTTAGTCCCAATTCCAACTGCACAGCTTGTGATTGGCTTGTTGTTTATTGTCTATGAGCTGTTCTCACAAGAGAAAGGTTGAACAGAAACTTGGCGTTTGCTTTGGCATATTAGAGTCCCAAAGGGCAATTACTCTCAAGCTGTCAAAGGATTGATTATAATAATTGTTCAACATCAGTTTGTTGGAATCATTTTGTTTGTGAACATTGCCATTGTGCATGATAATGATGATGATTTTTTTCTTGAATGTGGAATGGCAAGTGTTGCAGTGAGGTTTTTGCAATTGTATTTGTAACGATCAGTTGGTGATCAAACTGCAGATTTTGACAGCTGGTCCTCCTCTGCAAGTGTCGCTGGGTTTTGAGAAGACAGTTGTTTTTTTGTTTTTTTCTGCTGGTAGCCTCACACACCACACTTTCAAACCCTCCACCTCAATTCCCCATCCTTTCCCACCACCTTCACCCTCCTCAATTCCCCATCCTTTCCCACCACCTTCACCCTCCTCAATTCCCCATCCTTTCCCACCACCTTTACCCTCCTCAAACAGAAACAGTCTTAACAGATTATGATACAAAAAGTAACAGTGAAAAGCAACCAAGCGTATCTCACTGTTTCATGAGCGAAGTGAATGGAAAGAAAGAAAACAGGGAATCTTTTTTGTCTTTATAAGTTGAATGGAAACAGCAAGAGCTGCTTGCTAGGTGAAAACAAAGTGCTTCATGATCCACTGGTAAACCTTTCTCACCAGGACAGCCAAGAAGGCTACAATCGTTAAAAATGTGATACTGTAATATGAAGAAAAAACGCTATACTTGTCCATGTCTGCATGTCAATGCCAAGTCACAGAAAATTTGTGAAGTTGCCACACATGCGTGCCTGTACACTTGCAAGCATGCACACTGGCAAGGACTTGCAAGGATTTCCCATATGCGTGTGCACGCATTCATGCACTCTCACACCCACATACATGCGTGCATGCATGCGCACACACACGCGCGCGCCACACACACACACACACACACACACACACACACACACACACACACACACACACACACAAGTTAGAGAGAGAAAGAAACTTGTCATAGAGGGATTGGTAGCAATGTTGACAGCATCTGTTTCATTGCAATGATATTGCAGCCAGTGAAAGGAGGGGGGAAAAAAAGGGGAGGGGGGGGGGTGGAATTGATGATCAGTACCAACAGCTTGGTTTCTTTATTCACACTTTTTAAGTTGGTATTACATCAACTTTACCTGTTTTTTGTGCTGACTGTGAGTAGTGTGTGTTGCACAGACAGAGAGGAGAGACAGACAGACAGAACAAAGATACTGAGTCTGTGTGTGTGTTGCACAGACAGAGAGGAGAGACAGACAGACAGAACAAAGATACTGAGTCTGTGTGTGTGTTGCACAGACAGAGAGGAGAGACAGACAGAACAAAGATACTGAGTCTGTGTGTGTGTTGCACAGACAGAGAGGAGAGACAGACAGACAGAACAAAGATACTGAGTCTGTGTGTGTGTTGCACAGACAGAGAGGAGAGACAGACAGAACAAAGATACTGAGTCTGTGTGTGTGTTGCACAGACAGAGAGGAGAGACAGACAGACAGAACAAAGATACTGAGTCTGTGTGTGTGTTGCACAGACAGAGAGGAGAGACAGACAGAACAAAGATACTGAGTCTGTGTGTGTGTTGCACAGACAGAGAGGAGAGACAGACAGAACAAAGATACTGAGTCTGTGTGTGTGTTGCAGCATCATCACAAGGATAGCCGATGACGGAGTGTTTCTGGTCCGTGTCAACGAAGATAAGTCTGTGAGTCTCCTTTGTCAGAGGGTCTTTTGTGTGTGTGTGTGTGTGCGTGTGTGTGTGTGTGTGTGAGAGAGAGAGAGAGAGAGAAGCCTTTTTTTCCTGTGTGTCTTATCAATCTTTCTTCTTACAGTTTTCTTTTACTCAGTTACTGTTTCTTCTGTCTTCTCTCATTATGTCTTCTGTCATTGTATCTTCTGATTTTTGTCTTTCGTCTGTCAGTGTATATTCTATCTTTCTTCTGTCTTCTTCCGTCCTTTTGTCTTTCGTCTGTCAGTGTATATTCTATCTTTCTTCTGTCTTCTTCCATCCTTTTGTCTTTCGTCTGTCAGTGTATATTCTATCTTTCTTCTGTCGTCTTCCATCCTTTTGTCTTTCTTGTGTCAGTTGGTCGGTCTTCTGTCAAGTTTTCTTCCACTATTCTGTCTCCTGTCAGACTTTCTTGTGACATAATGCATACTTTGCGAGAAAGGACAGGGAAGGGGATGGAAAATAGATCATTTATCTGTTCAGAAAAATTTGTACAGTTACCAGACACAAAGTCAGAAGAATAAAAAGAGCAGATTTAACAAACAAACAAAAAAAAAAAACCCATTATCAGTCTTGACAGAATCATGAACTACACAGGTTAGCAGCTTGAAGAAGTTATGGATCATCACATGGCTGACATGAACCTTTTCAGCAAAACTTCTTATGTTTCTGACGTTGAAACAAAGTTCCTACCCAGTTTGCCATTCCCTTTCTTCTTTCCTCATTTTTCTCTGTTCCTCATAGCACACAATTCTGCTAACATGGCATAGAATCTCCAGATAGCTCTATCTTGAAGACAGTATGACATGCTACAGAATGGCTGGTCAACTTTTTATCTTCCCTGACTATTGTCACATTTGTGGAGGCATCTTTGGGGTGTGTTTGACAAAAGACCATGACATGATAGTGACTCAGCCATTGACGACAGTTGGAACTGGGTTGCTTGTCTTCTTGTCACTATACCAGTCACACTTGCTGCATCTGCCTGTTCAGCAGCCTTTGTCAGATGGCCATGAATGCTGAGGATGGGTTATTGCCTCAGCAGGTGCCCAGGCTTAGGGCCGTGTGCAGCTAGAGAGGCGAAGCCTGCTGTCCTTCAACAACTCATGTTGTGGAAAGAGCTTGGTCCTAATGACTGGCAGAGCAGTGCTCAGATCAAGGCAGCTGAAGGAAGAGGATGAACGGTCATCTTGGTGTTTTCCTGGTGCAGCACTACTGATGTCAAGTGACTCAACCACTTTGGTAGCACTTGTTTATTTGTGAGGAGAGGGAAGCTGAATGGCAGTCACTGTGTCTGATCAACACCATACTTTTGTTTGTTTGGGGCTAGTGACTGATTGGTGTGGCTTCATCAGAGAAGGCAAAATGGTGACTCATCTAAGGCCTGACCAGTTTATTGTTTTGAAATTTTCTGGAACAAAAAAAGCACGTCTTAGTATTGATAGCGCCAATGAAGATGAGGCCATTTGGGGGGGGGGACTGTCGGAAAACACTGCAAACAAAGTTGTCAGCAGTGACATTTCTGCTAGAATGCTCCTTGAAAGTATGGACACAGACACACCCATGACGCAGTGAGGGAGTGAAAGGGAGGAGGGCAAAGTATTTCTGCCCGTTTTCTTTTAATCGGTGTGAAAGCATCCATGATGTCATGAATATGAGAATTAAGTCTTTCCTGTGAGAGTTTGGCTGCAAGTTCAACTACAGCGCAGTGACTGAAAAGTGTATTTTTTCTGTTTGCTTATTTATCTATTTCTCACCCAAGTCATACAAAATTTTGCACAACAACACTTCCAAGTCTCATTTACAAACTCAGAGAAATCTGTGAAATGAAAAAACTATGACTACAGGTGCAGTTGCACCCGCTAAGTACCGTTAATGTTACATTACTGTTCCAAATTGATAACCGCTTGCAAAGTAACACATTTTAATGGAATATTGAAAGTTTCCAGTGATAAAATCATGGACCCAAGCTCAGTGAAAGTCACTCTCTTTCAATCCATAACCAACTATTACATCCTAATGGAGGAAAACAATGTTTGTCTTCAGCCATGAACTGACTGTGATGGTGGATCCAAAATTCATTCACTTGTGGTGGAGGTCTTGCAAGTGCCCTTCACTTCTGTTACTCAGATGTTAGTGCTGGAGTTGAGTGTTCAGGGACAGATAAGTAGTGAACACTTGCTGAGCTTTCTGAATGGGGTTAGAACATTGTTACAGAGTAAAATCTACCTTTTGAGAAAGAGTTCACTAGGAGTGCTCTCTGTGTGTTGTGTGCAGAAAGTGCTACATGTCTACGGGAATGAGCAGGCCAGAAAGTTTATCATCTTTAACTATGTGAGTATTAGTGACTTTGATTTGTTTGACTTCAGGCCAGAAAGTTTATCATCTTTAACTATGTGAGTATTAGTGACTTTGATATGTTTGACTTCAGGCCAGAAAGTTTATCATCTTTAACTATGTGAGTATTAGTGACTTTGATATGTTTGACTTCAGGCCAGAAAGTTTATCATCTTTAACTATGTGAGTATTAGTGACTTTGATATGTTTGACTTCAGGCCAGAAAGTTTATCATCTTTAACTATGTGAGTATTAGTGACTTTGATTTGTTTGACTTCAGGCCAGAAAGTTTATCATCTTTAACTATGTGAGTATTAGTGACTTTGATATGTTTGACTTCAGGCCAGAAAGTTTATCATCTTTAACTATGTGAGTATTAGTGACTTTGATATGTTTGACTTCAGGCCAGAAAGTTTATCATCTTTAACTATGTGAGTATTAGTGACTTTGATTTGTTTGACTTCAGGCCAGAAAGTTTATCATCTTTAACTATGTGAGTATTAGTGACTTTGATTTGTTTGACTTCAGGCCAGAAAGTTTATCATCTTTAACTATGTGAGTATTAGTGACTTTGATTTGTTTGACTTCAGGCCAGAAAGTTTATCATCTTTAACTTATGTGAGTATTAGTGACTTTGATTTGTTTGACTTCCTTTCATTTTTCTGTCTCAGCAGACAAACGTATGAAATGGTTAAGTAAAAAGTATGCCTCAAAATCTTGCAGGTCCGAACTGTGCCATTTCCTATATAAAAGTGTGGTAGTGAATGTACCTTGCTGTGCCTGTATCTGTCTTGTATCGTTGTGGTGTTTATAACTGACCGATGTGGCCTCTCACCAGCTTTCTTAGTCATTACACACAACCACTGATTCATCATTACACACAACCACTGAATTTTGAGGTGGTTCTAAGGCACCCTTAGAGTGTTCACTTTCTTAGCTGTTGTTACTAACTCACTGGTTCTCTGGCAGCTAAAAATTGTCCACAATCAGTTAAGTGGACAGTCCTCTATCTCAGTGACTCATTGTCTTAATCAAACAAGCTGAGACAAAAAAGTATTTATTTTAAAGCTTTTTGGGCTCTGGCCAAATCATTTGTACATGTTCCAAACTTTTACTGTCGTGGATACTGTTTCAACACTAAAGCCTTCTGAAATAATCCTTGTAAGAAGGAAATGTAGGACGGATGTATCTGTACTTAAGTGGTATCGGCAGACATGTGAATCAGTAGTTAAGAAGGTTAAAGTGTCTACACCCAATTATGCTTATCCTGAACAAGATATAAGACTGTAAGATTTGCTACAAAAGCCTGGTAGCTTGTTTATACCTTCTTGGAAATATCTTTTTGGAAAAATTACTGATGGTTCAAAACAGTTCTGCCAGGTTGGTCTGCTAATCACACAGACGAGAACATGCTGCATCTTTCTTATGATCTCTTCATTGACTCCCTGTTCATGGTTGAATCAGTTTTAAATGTGCATAAGTTGTACACTGGCATCTATATGTTTCTCATCTATCAGTGGCACGGGTGCAAAATACCATTCAGGCGTTCTTCACATTTACACCTCATCTGGAAAGCTTCACACGTCTTCCCATTCATGTCTCTTTATCATTCAGAATTAAATCCTTTGGTTAGCGTGCTTTTGCCTGTAAAGGACCAGCTGTCAGGAACACACTCCCTGTGAGTAATAGGCATTCTGCTTCATCCGCCTTGTTCAGATCATCTACAGTTTATAACCTCTTCACACTCATGTGATCCGCCCTGCACACACACCTTCCCGGAATGTCATTCGTTTATTTGTGGTTGTGGGTTTGTGTGTGTGGGCATGCCTGTACCTTCCTGAGTGCATGCGTGTCTGGTAAGTCTGAAAAAAGCATCATTGCTTGTGTTTTTGAGTGGACCTGGGAAGGAGGGAAGGGAGTCCTGGGTGGTGGGTGTGGTGTCTGCTGGTGATGGTGGGGCAGGGATGATGGCATGAGAAGTCTTAAACCTTTACTTTCTTGCAGTGTGCATGAGAGCATGTTAATTTTTTTTTTTTTCTGAAGTGCTAAGAGCCTTCTGTTATAGATTAAATTGCTATATACTACCGTGTTGCTTTGTTCATCATACTCTTTATAGTAGCTGTGTGTAACCAAAGACATGTCCGGATAGTAGCAATGCAGTGGACGTATATGTATACGTAGTGAAAATCCACGTTGATTTTTCGATCCGTTATGAATCTTGGCTCTTGCCAAAGATGATGTTATCTTGTTGAGCAGTGACATAGCACACCTTGGTAACTGTGCACCCGCACACATAAGACTCAAAGATGTCTACAGCCAGCCCAAAAGTACAGGGAGCACTTTATTGTGATTCTTGAACAGAGCTCATTATTACACCAGTTTCACATTTTATTTCCTCTTGTGTCGGTGCCACTCTCCCAAATCACAGCTGATCCTGATCCCTCAGTGAACAAATGTGTATGTATGTATGCAAATCTGTTGTGCTATACCATGCAGGATAAGAAGTGCGGACTGGACAAGAACCTCCCCCACTTTGACCGTGTGGTGGACATGGTCTACCACTACTATCAGAACCCTCTGCCCAAGGTGGACATCCCTCTGAGTGAGTGCTACCTTCATCACCCCAAATACAAGACTCTCTGATCCTGATTGTTCGGCGTCACATTCTACCATCATCATCCCCAAAACAAGACTGGTCCTGATTGTTCGGCGTCACATTCTACTGTCATCACCCCAAAACAAGACTGGTCCTGATTGTTCGGCGTCACATTCTACTGTCATCACCCCCAAAACAAGACTGGTCCTGATTGTTCGTCGTCACATTCTACTGTCATCATCCCAAAAACAAGACTGGTCCTGATTGTTCGGCGTCACATTCTACTGTCATCACCCCAAATACAAGACTGGTCCTGATTGTTTCGGCGTCACATTCTACTGTCATCACCCCAAATACAAGACTGGTCCTGATTGTTCGGCGTCACATTCTACTGTCATCACCCCCAAAACAAGACTGGTCCTGATCGTTCGGCGTCACATTCTACTGTCATCACCCCAAATACAAGACTGGTCCTGATCGTTCGGCGTCACATTCTACTGTCATCACCCCAAATACAAGACTGGTCCTGATTGTTCGGCGTCACATTCTACTGTCATCACCCCAAATACAAGACTGGTCCTGATCGTTCGTGACTACCTTCATCATCCTGTCAGTCTGTGGTCCATATCATTCCTCACATACCCCCCTTCCTCTGTGTCCACAGTCTGTGTTCCTGACCATACCTCACATACCTCCATTATCCTGTTACCACAGTCTGTGTCTTGATCATACCATTACCTCACATACCTTCATCACTGTTACCACAGTCTGTGTCCTGATCATACCTCACATACCTCCATTATCCTGTTACCAAAGTCTGTGTCCTGATCATACCTCACATACCTCCATTATCCTGTTACCACAGTCTGTGTCCTGATCATACCTCACATACCTCCATTATCCTGTTACCACAGTCTGTGTCCTGATCATACCTCACATACCTCCATTATCCTGTTACCACAGTCTGTGTCCTGATCATACCTCACATACCTCCATTATCCTGTTACCACAGTCTGTGTCCTAATCATACCTCACATACCTCCATTATCCTGTTACCACAGTCTGTGTCCTGATCATACCTCACATACCTCCATCATCACTGTTACCACAGTCTGTGTCCTGATCATACCTCACATACCTTCATCATCACTGTTACCACAGTCTGTGTCCTGATCATACCTCACATACCTTCATCACTGTTACCACAGTCTGTGTCCTGATCATACCTCACATACCTTCATCATCACTGTTACCACAGTCTGTGTCCTGATCATACCTCACATACCTTCATCATCACTGTTACCACAGTCTGTGTCCTGATCATACCTCACATACCTTCATCACTGTTACCACAGTCTGTGTCCTGATCATACCTCACATACCTCCATCATCACTGTTACCACAGTCTGTGTCCTGATCATACCTCACATACCTCCATCATCACTGTTACCACAGTCTGTGTCCTGATCATACCTCACATACCTTCATCACTGTTAACACAGTCTGTCCTGATCATACCTCACATACCTCCATCATCACTGTTACCACAGTCTGTGTCCTGATCATACCTCACGTACCTTCATCACTGTTACCACAGTCTGTGTCCTGATCATACCTCACATACCTTCATCACTGTTACCACAGTCTGTGTCCTGATCATACCTCACATACCTTCATCACTGTTACCACAGTCTGTGTCCTAATCATACCTCACATACCTTCATCACTGTTACCACAGTCTGTGTCCTGATCATACCTCGCATACCTTCATCATCACTGTTGTCACAGTCTGTGTAGTCCTGATCATACCTCACATACCTTCATCACTGTTACCACAGTCTGTGTCCTGATCATACCTCACATACCTTCATCACTGTTACCAGTCTGTGGTCCTGATCATACCTCACATACCTCCATCATCACTGTTACCACAGTCTGTGTCCTGATCATACCTCACATACCTCCATCATCACTGTTACCACAGTCTGTGTCCTGATCATACCTCACATACCTTCATCATCACTGTTACCACAGTCT
The DNA here is from genome assembly GCA_018398815.1 of Conus ventricosus. Taxonomy (NCBI): domain Eukaryota; kingdom Metazoa; phylum Mollusca; class Gastropoda; order Neogastropoda; family Conidae; genus Conus; species Conus ventricosus. The sequence continues at coordinate 132,635,334 of CM031597.1, read as the reverse complement.
GTGTCCTGATCATACCTCACATACCTTCATCACTGTTACCACAGTCTGTGTCCTGATCATACCTCACATACCTCCATCATCACTGTTACCACAGTCTGTGTCCTGATCATACCTCACATACCTCCATCATCACTGTTACCACAGTCTGTGTCCTGATCATACCTCACATACCTTCATCACTGTTACCACAGTCTGTGTCCTGATCATACCTCACATACCTTCATCATCACTGTTACCACAGTCTGTGTCCTGATCATACCTCCATCATCACTGTTACCACAGTCTGTGTCCTGATCATACCTCACATACCTTCATCACTGTTACCACAGTCTGTGTCCTGATCATACCTCACATACCTCCATCACTGTTACCACAGTCTGTGTCCTGATCATACCTCACATACCTCCATCATCACTGTTACCACAGTCTGTGTCCTGATCATACCTCACATACCTTCATCACTGTTACCACAGTCTGTGTCCTGATCATACCTCACATACCTCCATCATCACTGTTACCACAGTCTGTGTCCTGATCATACCTCACATACCTTCATCACTGTTACCACAGTCTGTGTCCTGATCATACCTCAGATACCTCCATCATCACTGTTACCACAGTCTGTGTCCTGATCATACCTCACATACCTTCATCACTGTTACCACAGTCTGTGTCCTGATCATACCTCACATACCTTCATCACTGTTACCACAGTCTGTGTCCTGATCATACCTCACATACCTCCATCACTGTTACCACAGTCTGTGTCCTGATCATACCTCACATACCTTCATCACTGTTACCACAGTCTGTGTCCTGATCATACCTCGCATACCTTCATCATCACTGTTGTCACAGTCTGTGTAGTCCTGATCATACCTCACATACCTTCATCACTGTTACCACAGTCTGTGTCCTGATCATACCTCACATACCTTCATCACTGTTACCAGTCTGTGGTCCTGATCATACCTCACATACCTCCATCATCACTGTTACCACAGTCTGTGTCCTGATCATACCTCACATACCTCCATCATCACTGTTACCACAGTCTGTGTCCTGATCATACCTCACATATCTTCATCATCACTGTTACCACAGTCTGTGTCCTGATCATACCTCACATCCCTTCATCACTGTTACCACAGTCTGTGTCCTGATCATACCTCACATACCTCCATCATCACTGTTACCACAGTCTGTGTCCTGATCATACCTCCATCATCACTGTTACCACAGTCTGTGTCCTGATCATACCTCACATACCTTCATCACCGTTACCACAGTCTGTGTCCTGATCATACCTCACATACCTTCATCATCACTGTTACCACAGTCTGTGTCCTGATCATACCTCCATCATCACTGTTACCACAGTCTGTGTCCTGATCATACCTCACATACCTTCATCACTGTTACCACAGTCTGTGTCCTGATCATACCTCACATACCTCCATCACTGTTACCACAGTCTGTGTCCTGATCATACCTCACATACCTCCATCATCACTGTTACCACAGTCTGTGTCCTGATCATGCATACCTCACATACCTTCATCACTGTTACCACAGTCTGTGTCCTGATCATACCTCACATACCTCCATCATCACTGTTACCACAGTCTGTGTCCTGATCATACCTCACATACCTTCATCACTGTTACCACAGTCTGTGTCCTGATCATACCTCACATACCTCCATCATCACTGTTACCACAGTCTGTGTCCTGATCATACCTCACATACCTTCATCACTGTTACCACAGTCTGTGTCCTGATCATACCTCACATACCTTCATCACTGTTACCACAGTCTGTGTCCTGATAATACCTCACATACCTCCATCACTGTTACCAGTCTGTGTCCTGATCATACCTCACATACCTTCATCACTGTTACCACAGTCTGTGTCCTGATCATGCCTCACATACCTCCATCATCACTGTTACCACAGTCTGTGTCCTGATCATACCTCACATACCTTCATCACTGTTACCACAGTCTGTGTCCTGATCATACCTCACCTCCATCATCACTGTTACCACAGTCTGTGTCCTGATCATACCTCGCATACCTTCATCACTGTTACCACAGTCTGTGTCCTGATCATACCTCACATACCTTCATCACTGTTACCACAGTCTGTGTCCTGATCATACCTCACATACCTTCATCACTGTTACCACAGTCTGTGTCCTGATCATACCTCACATACCTCCATTATCCTGTTACCAAAGTCTGTGTCCTGATCATACCTCACATACCTTCATCACTGTTACCACAGTCTGTGTCCTGATCATACCTCACATACCTCCATCATCACTGTTACCACAGTCTGTGTCCTGATCATACCTCACATACCTTCATCATCACTGTTACCACAGTCTGTGTCCTGATCATACCTCACATACCTTCATCACTGTTACCACAGTCTGTGTCCTGATCATACCTCACATACCTTCATCACTGTTACCAGTCTGTGTCCTGATCATACCTCACATACCTTCATCATCACTGTTACCACAGTCTGTGTCCTGATCATACCTCACATACCTTCATCACTGTTACCAGTCTGTGTCCTGATCATACCTCACATACCTTCATCATCACTGTTACCACAGTCTGTGTCCTGATCATACCTCACATACCTTCATCACTGTTACCACAGTCTGTGTCCTGATCATACCTCACATACCTTCATCACTGTTACCACAGTCTGTGTCCTGATCATACCTCACATACCTTCATCACTGTTACCAGTCTGTGTCCTGATCATACCTCACATACCTCTATCATCACTCTCACCACAGTCTGTGCTCTTTGTCATTTAACACAAACGAGTCTTGTTGGAAGCGGGTTTCCGACACTGTTCACATCACTTGAAGGCATGTCGGACGCATACTTCCGACACAGTTTGATGATTTTTAAAATCATACCCCCTTTTGTCAAAGGGCAATAAATCTCGTTTCAGGGACGGCTAAGGCCTTTTTCAGCAGTTGCTTCCCTTAGACCGTTCTTCGTGTATTCTGTAGTAGTTTTATACAGATTTGAATTGTCCTACTCTCAGTTCCCGCGATCTGCCTTGGCTTAAGGCTGTGTCAGACCAATTGACATAGGCCAGAACACCAAGGCTACATCAAAATGTTGTTATGCTCTGCATAGTTATGTGGGGATTGTCTTCAGTCGTGACAAGCTCCTAGCATAACACAGTCTCTCAAATCCCCCGAAGTCGGAGTGTGGCTGCCCATGTGGCGGGGTAATCAAAAACGGTCACACACGTAATGTTCTCATCCCCAGCTGATGCATTTGTGCCATAGTGTTCAAATGCTTCGGCTGTTCGGATGATCCCTGGAGTCTTTTAGCCAGGGTACGACAACAACAACAACAGTTCCCGCGATCACACGATTTTGAACACTATCACGCGATTTTGAATGGATCAAGCACTTTTTGGTCAAATTCTTGTGTCTTATACAGTTGTCATAAATATACTATTCATTGTAGGTCATACCAAGTGCTCAGAAGTGTAATTGAACTTGTGTGGGAGGATGAGATAAGATAATGTTGCTTATAGCCCAGCCGACCGCAAAGGGCCATATCAGGGCTGTCACCACGTTAAAAGTGTGGGAGGATAGAGAGCATGAAGAAGTGGATACAGTGTGCACAAAAAGTGTTTGTTTTTCTGCAAATGTGTATCATTTTGGATTACTTACATCATGTGAACTGTGTAGATTCCTTGCTAAAGGTAAGCATTTTTGATAAATATATAGTTTTTTCTATCCAATGGTGTATGTTTCATGCTCCTAGGTGAAGTGATTGATTTTTTATGATTTTTTGAAAATTGCCAAAAAATTGTGCGATCTGAGGGACAAACTTTTTTCTTTCTTTCTTTCTGCGTACACAGGCTGATACTCCTGCGAACACTGCCTCTATAGACAGGCAGTGGAGTTTTGTGTGTATGACCGTTTTTTATCCCGCCATTAAGGCAGCCATATTCCATCTTCGGGGAAAGGGACAAACTGGTCTATTGTGGCTGTGACTTGATTGAGTTGAGTAATGCAAGAATACCCCAAAAATATTTTGATTTTTTTTTTAATGTATTGTTAGCATCCTCAATTTGACATATTATGATATCAAATGATGATTGTTAAGGTCCATGCCTTTATGAGGTGCAGTGCCAATATTCAAATGAAATGTATCTGTGTCCATCTCTTTTTCACCCTGTCTTTTCGCAGCTGTTCCTGTTGCTCTCTCTGTTCCATGTCTTCTCTCTGTATTTTTCACTCCCCACCCCCTCCCTCCTTTTTTATCCTCATCTTTTCTGTCCATCACCTTCCCTCAGGGTCCAAAGTCTCGGCAAAAAATATTTTGATATTTTGAAAGACGGCTGATGCTTGGATGAAATGTCATGGATTTGTGTGTTGTCTACATGAAGACCCCTTGGCCAGCTAAATTTTGCTGGCGTTAAACAGAGAGAAAATAGACTGCAGATTGTACTCTGTCATAGGGCATGCAGAACACACACTCACACACACACACTCTCTCTCCCTCTCTCTCTCTCCGTTTTGTTTAATGAGCAGCCAACGTATTTATTCCTTCTTTGAGTTTACCAACGCTTTAATTTTCGTACATTTCGATCATGTAACTGGAATGTTAACAGGTATGTAAAAGGCCGCTTTCATAGGTTTATTCCTGTTCCAAGTTTACCAGCATTTTAATTTTCTTCTGTTGAGATGTTTATGTGAACAGCAACAGGTATGCAACTGGCTTCGTTCAGGTGTATACATGTTGGTAATGTGTATCTGTGTTTGAAGTTAAGGAAGAAAACAATCAGCAGATTCAATGAAATAGGTTTTAGTTCAGAATGTTTTAACAGGTGAAATAATCTGATTCACAGTATTGTGTAGTTTTTGACATATGCTGCTTTTGATACTGTATTTATCAAATATGTGAGGCATGATCATATTGCATTTAAAGTTTGAATGGTGTGATTCTAAAACTTGGCTTTCGATTCATCTGTTACAAGGGAGTGAAGATAAATGATTTTATTTGATGTATACAAACTTCAACATGTTAAGCCCAGTATATTTTGAATACAGCTTTTACAAATGTGATTTTATGTAATTTGGCCTGTTAACACAGTGCTTTTATTCAAAGTTTATGCATTGTATTGGTAAACGTACAAGAGTGTGTTTGGATATTTTATTTGTAGAATGGTAAACTTTACTTTAAAGGCTAACACTTGTTACAGACTTTCATCTTGGTTGAATGATAACAATTTGTGCATTTACAAAATTTTTAAAAGATGCAGTGCGGGTACAATAAGAACAAAAAGACAAGCTTAAAGAGATGGTATTGGTAGGATAGGAACTTGTAGAGTTTGTGCATTTGCTTGAAGACAATGTATTCCTAGCATAAGTTGTACATTCACTTCCAGTGACACTGCACTGATTGAATTCTAAGAGTTGTGCATTATATATAGAACAGAGTTCAAAGGGTCTTTGAAGGTATTTGAAAATGGAGTACCATTTTCAGGTGTTTAAAAGTTTTTGAAAAATGACTGGGGTCTGTGAAAATCATGAAAGGGTTCTTGAAAATCTCGTGGATGTTAAAAAATCTTTCGACTGTTCCCAGAAACGATAATGTGTCCAACAAAAAGTTTGCCCCCCTAACTTCAGCCCAGTTGTGAAGTGCTCAAAGCAGGTATTTTGGAACAAATTCACCCACCCCACAAATGCCTGGAAATTGTTGCTTCAGTGACATGTAGTTGTAGATGGTTAAATGAAAAATCTGGTTGTGAAAACATTAAACTGACATTTGTCAAGCATTTTGCAAGCCAAGCAAAAATGTCAATTACACCGAGTTTACACGAGAGGTCATTCAAAATATAGGATAAATGGTCTTTGAAGAGGTCTTTGAAAGTTGATGAATTTTGATCTGAAAAGTCAGTAAGAACCCTGTAGAACCTCACCTTAGTGGTAGAATAACAACATGGCACCATTATACTTTGGCCAAACTTTTTGCGAGCTCTAGCCACTTCGCCAGCTGTATTTATGTTCAAGCTTCAGGACGATGTAATGGTAAAGTAATTAAACTTTGTATGCTTTTGCAAGCTTTAAGATGGCACATTAAAAGAAAATCTAGTCTCTAGCTTTAAGTACAGTTTCAGCAGCTTCAGTAACATTATGCTTTTAAATATTCTTACATTCATGAGCATAATTCATTCAGTGCTTCCATTGTGTAATTTTGTTTGTTCGATTGTGAAAGCCTTTACCATTTATCAACATGTTGCGTAGTTGACAGCATTATGTTTTGGTTCCTCTCCGGTCATGCTGCATCACATTTTGAAGCAGCGCTGGACCAGTGAGTATGTGGGCGTCTCTTACCATTCTGTTGTTCATGCCTCTGCTGTCACCTTCCTGTTGCTGGTATACTAAAGTGTAACCTTGATCTCATGCATGTTGCACCTCCGCTTCGCAGATCATGACGTGTTGCTACCGTTTCTCTGGGATCTGGTGTGTGGTTTTCCAGTGACGGACGTGTGTGTGTAGCATTGCATTCCTGAGCAGTCTCCAGGACGGAGGCTGCCAGTTGGTTAACCTTTTCAATTTTTGTGTGTCTGAACATTTCCATTTTAATGCCTTCTGTGTTGCATTTTTATGTAGTGTATACTGACTGTTCACTGAGAATATTTCATTGACTACTGCTTCTAGATTTTTGCCCGTCTCTGAAAAAAGCGGTTGTGCGTTGTCCAGTCACTGGACAGGAGGACCGGCTCCACCAGAAATTTGGTTTTGCTAGTGTGCAAGAATGATATAACACACCATGACTCATCAGTTCAGTTCTTAATGCCCTACATCATATTTTGGGAAGTGGTGGTTTCCACATTATAAAATGTGGGGACCTGCTATTCTGATGTGGAGATGCGAAAAATGGGATTCAGCACTGCACTAGTCTAACATCCGTTAAAACATGGCAGACACATTTCAGAGTGTTGTGACAGCTGTTTGAAAGAAGACTCCTTACATTCAGGGCCTGTATGGAAAAATGGTACGACAAAATTAGGAGAAATTTGTGTCTGCAAGCAGTTATCTTCATCATCCAGTGAGAGCTGTTCGAAGATTCTTAAAGTGTGATGAAAACTTGGACAAAAGGTTCAGCGTTTGGGGAATTGGGGGAGGGGGGGGGGCCTTTTTTTTTTTTAACTCCCCTCTTTTCTTCAAACCGACACTTTACAGTGGTTGGGCTGGTGAAGTCTGTTGTCATGGTGACCTTTCAGAATATGATCTGTTCATAATGATCAGGCTGTGCATGGTCAGATGGGCTATTAGCCACAAGTGATGAAATGTTTATGTGGAAAGGTCAGTACACATGTAGGTCGATGCTTGGTGACATATACTGGCAAATGTCAATTAAAAGAATAACTCGTGGTGTTGGCATGCCGTGAAAAAAACATCATGTGTTTACTTTCTTTTTCAGCCCAGGGCAATGATTTTAGAGGGTTGTATTAGTAGCTAAAACATAATTTACAGTGACATGTATGCGACTGTTGCACATTAACCGTCTGTGATATACTGCATGCCTTGAGCTGAAAATAAAAATGTTTGTACTTGCATGCATGTTTGTGTGTGGTTACTGAAATATTTTGTTCATATATCCATGTTATAAATCAGATTTGAGGACCTTACTGATTATAAGCAAAGAATCATCTGTGGCACAGATCCTCCTTGGGATACTGAAGCGTGTCATAGGTCAGTTCATAAATTCATGAAGAAATTCTGACGCCCAGATTTTTTCACTTTTCTGTTACCCATAGTTGCAATGCATCTGCCCAAATCAGTATGACAGAGAGATGTTCTTTGCTGTTCTGTTAGCCATTATTTCAATGCTTCTGCCCAAATCAGTATGACAGAGAGATGTCCTTTGCTGTTCTGTTAGCCATTATTTCAATGTTTCTGCCCTGGTCAGTATGACAGATGTTCTTTGCTGTTCTGTTACCCATTATTTCAATGTTTCTGCCCTGGTCAGTATGACAGAGAGATGTTCTTTGCTGTTCTGTTAGCCATTATTTCAGTGTTTCTGCCCAAATCAGTGACAGAGAGATGTTCTTTGCTGTTCTGTTAGCCATTATTTCAATGCTTCTGCCCAAATCAGTATGACAGAGAGATGTTCTTTGCTGTTCTGTTAGCCATTATTTCAATGCTTCTGCCCTGGTCAGTATGACAGAGATGTTCTTTGCTGTTCTGTTACCCATTATTTCAATGTTTCTGCCCTGGTCAGTATGACAGAGATGTTCTTTGCTGTTCTGTTAGCCATTATTTCAATGCTTCTGCCCAAATCAGTATGACAGAGAGATGTTCTTTGCTGTTCTGTTAGCCATTATTTCAGTGTTTCTGCCCTGGTCAGTATGACAGAGATGTTCTTTGCTGTTCTGTTACCCATTATTTCAATGTTTCTGCCCTGGTCAGTATGACAGAGATGTTCTTTGCTGTTCTGTTACCCATTATTTCAATGCTTCTGCCCTGGTCAGTATGACAGAGAGATGTTCTTTGATAGTGTAGGGACTCTAGCCTGTTTCTGTGATTTACCACTGGTACAATCGTCATATTGTCTTAGTCAGTAGCCGTTTGCATGTAGGCATTTGAAAGCAACATCCTTTTTTTCTTTTTTCTGGAGATGTAGGAAGTATCTCTCTTACTTAAACTGTGACTGTAAGTGCATGCAATTGCATTTTTTTTTCTTTAGCTACTAAGTGTATGTTTTAATACAAAGCTCATCATTGGGCAGAACCATGACAACCATTCCCTCATCACAACCACATTCCACCCCTACCCTCCCAACAGGTGAAATCTGACCACTCTTCCCGGTCATGTGGCCTGGAATATTATGTATGAACAAAGATCTTTAAAAAAAAAAAAAAGTTGAACTCATCCTTTGGCTTCTTTGGTTATCACATGTCTGCGTTCAGTGTCATGCCCTCAGTATTTTCTGTTGTTACTTTCTGTAACATCAATCACAAACATTTTCTGTGGTCAGACATGTCCTTACAAATTCAAATTCTCAAAGACACTGATCTACTTTTCATGCATAGCCTGTATTTTATGATCCGTACACTACCCTAGAACCAAAATGTATGAACTGGTGAAGAGTTCAGCTGCTTCATTCAGCTTCTTCCTGTTGAAAATCCTCCTGGTCTTCAACACAAAACTACGTAAAAGTTGTGTTTAAAGGTGAGAAGTCAGCAAGGAAATGTTTCCTCAGCAAGGAAATGTTTCCTAATCATGCTCAACCATTATCTTTTATTTCTCCCTGCACCAACAAGGTCCTCGGATTCTTAGCAGGAAGAGCTGTCAGAATTTGTATCCCCCCACCCCACACCTACTCCCATCCTCTCACAATACATACAATGAACATACATAACTGCAAAAAATAAAATAAAATAAAATAAATCACACTGAAACAACACAAACACAAATTTGCAAACTTCCAGATGAACGAACTTTGAACAGAAGACAAACTTGCTCTCATGCAGCCCCACATTTGTCCATCTGATCTCCAGTGCACACAAACATATCACAGAACCAAGTTAGCTTAAAGCTGACCTTGTGAAGTGACTTGTATTTTTTGACTAGCACCGTTGCATACAACAATATGTACAGTCTACAGAGCCAAACTAACTAAGCAGTAATGCAAAGTAAGCTCAGAGCGTCACCACACATGCACTACTCTCCTTGACCGTCCTGTTCCAAGGGAAGCGACCAGGACAGGACCTGACAGGAGATGTTCAGTCTTGACCGGGTTGAGGTCGGACAGGCCTGTCTGACTGTATGTCCCACACGTTCATTCTGTCCAGCCAACTTCACTTTCTTCAAGCCAGGCAGCAAATGGGAGGGAAGGCACAAACTGATTAAACTGAATTCTTCCGACGAACCAAGTAATGAAATACAACACGAACAAAAAATGGTGTTGGGGGAACCTGGCAAACATTTTCTAAACCAAACAGCAAAGTTTGCTAACAAAATGGCAAAGTGAAAACAATCCTTTTTTTTTTTTTGTGTGTAGCACTGCAAGGAAATTAACAGATAAATGTGGTTCTCAACATTGCATAAAAAAAGTTCATGTACATACATCGAGCAAGAGCACCCTCTCAGGATCCATCACCATATCATCCCCCAACCACAAAATTTCTTTTCCTCCAGTCTGCTGTTTGTGTGTCTGTGTGCGCGCGCATGTGTGTGTGTGTGTGTGCATGTGCACACGCATGCACACAATTTTCTGAACACGATGGTATCTCTTTTTTTCCCACTGAAGACTGGAATTCTGTCGTTTCTGTAAAAGAAAGCACCATCAGCAACCCTTCTCTTTCACCCCCACCCGCCCACTCCACCCCCACCTATATTTGTGCTGTATGTTCTTATTACTTACCAAAGTGAATCATTCCACACAATTCTTCCATGGACAACCCCCTATTAGCGTTACATGCATGCTGCACATGCTCCGTCTCTGCCCCAGGCTAACACCTACTGTGACACACTCTTACCACCACCAGTCTTTCTTCTCCATTGCTAGATGACCCTAGTGTCACCCAACATGCCATGATCTGGCATGAGGACTGGAAACTGACCATAACCTGCTGACATGACAAGAGGTCCCAAGATCTGAACTCTGATGCTGCCTTGCATTGACACTGTACAATATGTACAATCAGAGCATTATAATGTGGGCAACCACTGGCCCTCACCTAACAGAGAGGATAGCTGGACAAGTTACTGGCACTCCCCTAAACAGAAAGAGTATCTGGGCAATTACTGGCACTCCCCTGACAGAGTATCTGGGCAATTACTGGCACTCCCCTGACAGAAAGAATATCTGGGCAATTACTGGCACTCCCCTGAACAGAGTATCTGGGCAATTACTGGCACTCCCCTGACAGAAAGAATATCTGGGCAATTACTGGCACTCCCCTGACAGAAAGAATATCTGGGCAATTACTGGCCACCTAACAGAGAATATACCTGGACAATCACTGGCCCACCCCTAACAGAAAGTATATACCTGGGTAGTCACTGGCACTTGCCTAATGCAAAGAATACCTGGGCAAGACTGGAACTTGCATAACAGAAAGAATATCTGGACAATGACTGGAACTCACCTAATGCAAAGGACACCTGGCAATATCTGTAGAATTCACTGGCACTTGCCTTACAGAAAGGGCAGCGTTTCTGGATAGCACTGATCAACCCAACAATGGTTTGTCCATGAACAAACCAGCAACCGTTGATTCTGGACAGCAGCACCTCTAATGGTGACAGCAAGTTTTCCCTGAACAAACCATGAACAGGTGTTGTTGTGCAGCGCCTTTCAGCATATCAATAGTTTGTCCTCGAACAACCTGGTAGTGGTGTGTTCCTGGATAGCATCTCTCAGCATGACTTTTCTTCCTTGAACAAACCAGCAATAGATGTTCCCGACTGCACCTCTTAGAATGTCAAAGGTTTGCCCTTGTACAACACAGCAACGGGTGTTCTTGGATAAAACCTATCCGCATGATAGTTCTTCCACGAACAACCTGGCAAATTGTTTTCTTTTGTAGCACCTCTCAGACGACAATGGTTTGCCCTTGAACAATGCCGCAACAGGTGTTCTTGGAATAAACCTCTCCGCATGATAGTTCTTCCAAGAACAAACTGGCAAAATGTTTTCTTCTATAGCACCTCTCAGCATGTCATTTCTTCCTTGAATAAACGTCTCAGCATGACACTTTTAACAAACCAGCTGCATGTATTCTTGGACAGCACCTTTTTCAAATGACAATGTTTTGCCCTTCAACAAACTGGCAACAGGTGTTCCTGAACAGCACCTCTGAGCTTGATAACGCTTTTTCTTTGAAGAAACTGGCAACAGGTGTTTCTCGATAGTACTTCTCTACATGGCAATACTTTTTCTTTGAACAAACCGGCAACATGCGTTCTTGAATAGCACTGATCAGCATGGCAATGGTCCATCCTTGAACAAACCAGCTCGAGGTGCTCCCGCATAGCATCATTTGGCACAAGCGTTCAACTGGCATTCCTGCATACAACTGCTTGGCATGACAAAATAAACTGGATAAAGTGGTCATAGGAACTTTCTGGATTACAGGATAGCACTGCTGGGCATGACAATGATTTGTCCATGAACACCATTACCACTATGGATTTAGAATGCAGGCAAATAAAAGAAACAAGATGCTTGATAAACTGCCTTTTGTTCATCAGTACTTGGCAAACATTTTTTGCTTAAAAATCTGTTTTCAGTGAAAAATCTGTTCACAGACCTAAACAGTTAAGACCAACTTCTAAACAGTCATTTAAGAGAACAAGAAATTATTTGTAACAAACGCACAAATCTGTGAACGGCTTATTAAGCTTGCCACCATGAAAAAAATCATTTATCAGGAAATGTTCTTCTGCTGTCTATGTTATTTTTGAATACTCTTATCTCCAGCACTCAGCCCGAGATACAGTTCGATGTGAAACTAAACAGGAAATGTAAAACTGGTGAGAATCGCCTTTCTGATTCAAGAGTTCATGGTTTAAAAACAAATTTTTAATTTCATGAACACCCAGTTACCTGTATATTCTGATCATGTAGACACTCAATAAACACAAAGATGCACAAAGAAATAAAAATAAAAACTAAACCTTGCCATTTTGGTGAAGTGCCAGTGAAAAGTGTCAATGCAGCAACATTCGATTCAAAAGAAACTGGCCCAAATAATGTACAAAATCATCGAAATACTAAAACTGTAACTTACTCTTTCTTTCTTCTCCAAAACTACAATCTTTACAAAGTGACAAAATAAAACTCGTTTCTTTTGGCAGATGAGGTGGGTAGATGAATTACAGTGGTCTAGACTCTACACTCAATGCAAGCAAAACCTAGCGCTACATTCTGCAAAAGCAACTGCTGTTGTACACACCGTTAAATTGAGCAACCCCTCATGATATGCGATTATTTTGAATCGGTTTAAAACCTCGTCCCCGTAAACCACCACAGATTTATCATTGGACTGTCCTATAATGGTTATGTTTCAACTGTCAGATTAATCTGAACAGTGTATTGACACATGTACAGCGAAGATCATTTTTTGTTGTTTTTCTGAGAGGAAGTGCTCTTCCCCCTTTTTGGTCATTGCTAACAACTCGTGGTCATCCTAAATGGGAAATGTTTGCCAAACTGCTAGACTTGTGGTCACTGCCACAATGCTTGGATCAGCAAATCTCACTTAGACAAATATTTTGTTAAATTCATGACTGAAATCATTGATTTCATTTGCTCAATCAGTCTGCAGCTAGCATCTTGTGCTTATCGTATGGGTCATGACATCACAGTAGGGGTTGCTGAATTTAACGGCATGTCCACTGACTTCTTTACCTTCAACTACAGGAACAAGTAAGAGAGGTCAGGGCGGGATGAAGTGGAAAGGTGGAGAGCTTTAGACTTAAGATCTGTTTACCCAAACGATTACACCGTAGTTTGTACATGTTTGGCGAAGGTATGATGAAAATTAAAAACTAAACCAGAAATATGTTGGCTAAGGAAAAAAAAGAAGAAGAGAGAAATGAACTTCTTGAGAGCTAACTGCACTTGCAGTGTGTAACCATTGTGTTGTCTTCATGTGCTTGACCAAAGAGAGGCAACTCTCGATAACTGTCACATGCTAAATTGTATCTAGCTGTTTGCAAGTCTTTGACATTGTTATACTTTAGAACAATAGCAGGAGATAAGATAAGATAATGTTGCTTATAGCCCAGCCGACCGCAAAGGGCCACATCAGGGCTGCAATAGCAGGAACTACAGGCCCTGAAGTATGAAGAAGAAAAACAAACAATAGCAGGAACTACAGGCCCTGAAGTATGAAGAAGAAAAACAAACAATAGCAGGAACTACAGGCCCTGAAGTATGAAGAAGAAAAACAAACGGGTGAAAAAGCATAAATTTGTGCCCAACTACGCTCATGAGAAAGTACTTTGTGCTGGGCGAAACTATTTCTATAATACTAACTGGGATATCCCTCTGTTGTGTGTGATAGCAGGTGAAATATCTTGCTTCTACAAAAAAAAAAGTGGAAGATGCCACCCTGGTGACCCACCCCACGCGACCCCTATTCCCCCACTTTTATAAAAATGGAAAAAAAATCAATGAAACATCCGTACACACACAGTGTAGAAAAGTACGCTCATTTCAGTAGAAAAGTACACCAATATCAGTTTAGGGTAAACAGATCTGAGACTTTGCTATGATGACAACTGAATTCTATGTAGTCTTCAAGTACACGAACATGTACACTGAAATGTGAGGAACTTAAGGCTGGAGCAGGGGAACACAAGATGTTGGTAGACCACCAATGAGGAACTTAAGGCTGGAGCAGGGGAACACAAGATGTTGGTAGACCACCAATGAGGAACTTAAGGCTGGAGCAGGGGAACACAAGATGTTGGTAGACCACCAAACAAATGGAAAGAACATGCGCCTGTAATGCAAGCAACATGGTTTACCTTGAAGTCTTCCATAGGCAAAACAGTCGTAAGTAACAAAACAAAAAAAACAAAAACAAAAAATGTGAGAGAAGAGAACACTAATCCAGTTGTGCTTAGTGAGTGATCTTTTGGCAGGCGAGTAGGACGGCACTATCCAAGCACAACTGTTCACTGCTCTCTCTTCTCTCTTACTTTTCCTCTTCTTTTTCTTGTTTTACTTCTGATGATTATGTCTTCATCCTCATGCATTGGTCAGTTTGTGTCTGTCTGCAAAATTACACAAAAACCATGAAACCGACGTTGACAACACTTGATGGAACTCTGGACTGTGGCCTAAAGGAGAAGCCACAAAATGTGGCGAGGATCTAGATCAAAGGGCGAATCGCATTCACATTTGACAGAGGTCTGCACTCTCCCATTGCCTTTCTGGTTCCTTTGGTTTTGTTTGTCATTTGAGTGTGCCTTGCCTGCAGAAGAACTTCAGGGTCAAAACATGTCACTTCTGTACTGTCACTGAATAAAGGCCCAGACACCGTAACTAACTCTATTCTCTTACAGGACCAGCCAACAGAGATTGTCAAATCATCAAAAACAGCAAGTCCTACCAATTACTGGAATATCAACTATTGACTCTTGTCTACAATTACACAATTGCGTAACATTCAAGGAGTCCCGGGGGGGGGGGGGGGGGGGGGGCGGAGTTACTTCTCATTACAAGGACAGTCAACTCAATTTCTGTAGAGACGTCCGTACAATGACTATCAAGAACATGAACTCGACCCGAGGATGCCTTGTTGAAACGTTTCACTACAGTGTCTACAGACACAATGAACCTGGCCTGCGGAGGGCTACAGAGATGTCTCTAGCATTGACTATCACACCACTCGCCATGAGTATTCCTGTCACAGTCATCCTCTTCTTCATGTCCCTGACTGCTGACCATACAAGTCTGTCCGTCCCACTGACCATTTCCTCCTCAATTCTTTGTTGTATCGGTCGGTGCCAGTTAAAAACATAATAAATTGTCATAACTTTTTTTTTCATAAACAAAAAAAAGAAGAAAAAAATGGAAAGCAAACATATAAAACCATCAAAATATGAGGTCCAGATTCCTCAAAATAAAGGCAGTAAAAATGTTCATGCATGCAAATTCAAGTCTTTTTCACAATCGTTTTTAGATAAGACCTGTACACAGCACTGATAAATGCATTTTGCCATACAGTCAAAATGAATCTTTAACTACAGTAAAACTCTCTTTCCCTCTTGCATACAGTATGCATATGCACATGCACGTACCACACACACACACACACACACACACACACACACACACGCACCCACACACACACACACACACACACTCAGATCAATGCCCTGCTGTGTTGAGCAAACAAACATACCCATGCATGCAGACTTTAACATGCATTAATCATCTACAGATACACTGGAACCTGTAGGCATACCTCCAGTACCCCTACTGTCTACTCATGAGTAAAGTTTTACAGACCTACAAGGTCAATACATGATATAAATGGCCGAACCTTTTATGTTAATTCAACCCTCAAAAATTTGTTATGACAGTTGTCACGACTGTTAAATTCATCCCTCATAAATGACAACTGTCACCAAATGGCCAATATTCATTTCACCCTCATAAACGACAGTTGTCACCTACGGCAATTCAACCCATATGAATAAAAGTTGCCACGAATGTTAATTCCACCCCTGCCGATAACAACTGTCACCAAATGGCCAGTATTCATTTCACCCTCATAAACGACAGTTGTCACCTACGGTAATTCAACCCATATGAATAAAAGTTGCCATGAACCTTAATTGCACCCCTGCAGATAACAGCTGTCACCAAATGACTAAAATCAATCTAACCAAGGTTACAAATGGCAACTGTCACCATTGTTAAATTCCACCCTTGTAAATGACAGCTGTCACCAATGTTAAAAGTCAAACCTTACCGACAACAGTTGTCACCAATGTTAATATAACCCTTACAAATGACAGCTGTCACCATTGTTAGTGCAACCATAAAAAGGAAATCAGCGTCAGTGTCATGTCAACCCTTGTCAATTTTTTCTTGCGCAGTAGTCATTAATGATAATTCAACCCCTATTTTTAACACTTTTTCCCAAATGTTAGTTTTCATCAAAACTACTTCAACCTTTACAATGACACTCATCACCCAATACAACAATCCCAGTTCCACCATCACTGAGACCTGACTCATCACCATTTCTGACCAAGATACTGGCAATCATTAGCAAAACATGTGCAAATAATTAAAACAACAACAAACCAACAAACAATAACTCACAAAAAAGTGTCCTGTTTAAAAAAAAATAAAAAATCCCCAGATTGCATTTCTGAGTACATCTGCAAATTTGTCTGCAAGAGCATTTAAATGGAACACGTTTTGTTTCTGTTTTGTTTGCTAATTGCAAGCACAAATTCCTAATAAGACAATCTTGATTCAAGCACATAGTTTTCTGTTTAAATGGAAAAATAAATCAGAAATACACATGTAAATAAATCATTCTCAAAACCCACACATTGCCAGTCACAGTGACAAAATCCAACCCAGCAACATGCTTATCAAAAGGCTTAGAACAGAAAACGTTTGTACAACCGCATTTTTACACAGTACAAAAACACCGTTGAAAAAAATCACTGACAATGTCCCAGCAGTCATGACATCACACACATGTAAATTAATCAAGAAAAATAACAGAATAAACATCATGGCAGAACAACACAAGTGTCCAGATGGAGGGGAAACCAAGGACAGCAAAAGGGGAAAACACTTTACACAGTGAAATAATGCGGAAAGACAATAGGGGTGACTAAGACATAAATGAAGATGTGAAACGACACAGGAAAGACACACAGTGCTGGTTAGGAGAAAGGGAGCAGACAAAATGGAAGAAAAAGAAAATAAAACTACAGGTAAGATACCCAAGGCAGAAGATACCAGTAATCTGACACCACTCAAATCAGGCAAAGTGTTTGCGCAAAGTTAAGCTGCTGCCATACTTGTTGATGCTTCATCCACTGATCCGGTCGTTCCACAAGCTTTGCTGCACATGATCGATCAAAAAATGCAGGCAGTTTTCTCAGTCTGTACTAGGCAAAAACTAGGTCTAGCAGAGCAAAGTGACACCTTCGGTTCAAACTGGCAGCCAGTGCTCAAGTTCACGATCATGCAGCCATACACTGCTCAAACAATTCCAGAAAAAAGAAAATGCTTGGAAGTTTGTGTGATCACCCATGTGGCTAACGCTCTTCTCATGCTGCACTTTACCTGTGACAAACCTGCCCGCAGCCAAGTCCACTTTCTTGTATCCCGCACTGATAATTTCACAACTGCAGAACTGGCAACGACCATATTTTCTGCTTCTCTTGACAAAGGCGGGTAGAAGAAGACTGCTGGAGGGATAGACAGACGGTAAGAAAGAAGGCAGAAAAAAAGGACAGAAGAGGAAAGAAAAAGGAGTCCTGATGGGTTTGGGGAAGGTGTGCGTATGTTTGAGTATGCGTGTGGGAAGGGGTTGGACAGAGGCGGCAGGAGGGGGGGGGGGGGGGGGGGTGTGCATAAATCCAATTCAAAATAGGTGGATGTAAGCTGCCAGAGGGAACAGGGGGAGGGGGGGGGGGGGGGGGGGGGGGCAGTATTAAACAGCAAAGAAACAGAGAAAACGAAATGGCAAAAGGGATACCGACCCAAGAGAAATAAATGAGGGAAAAACATGACAGCATAAATGAATGCCCCACATGGGAAACCACCTATAGTAAAACAGAAGACAAATCAATCAGCAGTAAACAAATGGGGGAGTCCCCCAGTACAATAGAGATCAATGCCAAGAAAATGAGTCATGTCACAGAACATGTCGTTATGGAACACAAGTTTCATTCACACAGAGATATCTACACACAATCCACACGCTGTCTAAAATCATCAAGAACACCAAAATTTAACTAATATAATATAATCGACACTGTGCATTGTGTCAGTTCAGTCAGGACCACAGACACAGGCTCCAGCAAAGACTGGAGACCCGCTTAATCAACTTTTCAGAATCAGTCATCTTAAAACCCTGCACTGCTGTTGTCAAGTACTCTCACAGTAATCATTGGGAGACTGCATGATCCTTGCAAAAGAATGAGGAAGTCACTGAGAAAGATCAGATCGTTCCACACAGCTGTTTGTCATGGCCTGTTCACATGGAGCAGCATCTCTTTATTCACCGAAACCACCACCACTCTGTACATGCAGTACAGTTTCTGTCCTCTGAATCATAAATCGAGAGGGAGAAGAAAGATTGTGTCTTCGCCTTTCACTAAGTACTCCGAGTCCAACTGCACACACTGATGGCATTCACCGTTGACGTGTCCAGCTCTCTGCATGCCTCCTGTTCACAGGTTCAAACTGGGATGCTTATCGTCTCCCCTTATCATGACAAGCAGTTTGGAATGTGCCATGAACGTTATTGAGGACGAAGATGTATTTGATGTGAGCGTTGAAATGTTGGGAAAAAAAAATATTTGATTGTTTTGGTGGATTTCTGCACTTGTGGTGTAGAACCAAGCTGTTTGCACAGTTGTGTGAGAAAAATCAAGTCATGGAGTGACACCAAATAAGTAATATGCGATTTTGATTGGATAGGACGCTGAGGTTTGGATTATGAGTCAAGCTCACTTTGGTGTCAGTCAGTGAATGACATGTTGAATCAGACCCGGGGATGGCTTGAAGAAAGACAGACGCAAAGATTTGGATTGTTAACCCTTGGGGGGTTAATGGGATTGTGATTCCGTGTGACCAGTGATTGGTCTGTAGCATCGCCTGATAGGCATAACAACCCTTGGGGGGGGGGTTGGTATACTAGGACTTGGGTCCTGTGACCTGTGAGAGGTCAGAAATGTCCTGTGACCTGTGAGTGGTCTAGAGTGTAGTTGCAGGCAGAAGTCTGCTAGGGCGTAAGTGTAGTGCTTGTTCCCTAGGGAACACCTCAGTGTCCAGCCAATGGTTAGCAGCCTCCCTGGCAAGTCCGAAAGATGGATTCTTATCCCAGCAACCTTTAGTCCAACTTGTGTAAAGAAAAAAAAAACAACTGAAATGATTGGAATTGTATGGTTAATAAAGAATGAAACTGAAAAGAACTGAATTGTATTGTTGTAAATGTATTAATATTTGTTCACTTTGATTTTGATGAATATTACATTGGAAGGGAGTGTACTTGTAAAACTAAAATTCGGTCTGTTACTGTGTTAGTGCCCCTTTGTACGACTACGAGTGAGTAGATGCGTGAGAGCAGAGTTAGCATGCTGAGTTCGTGAACGAGAGTGTGTGAATGCAGTGTGTGACACCCCTTCATCATCAACATTTGAATCCTCACCCACTGACCCACACTCGAGAACCCCTTGTCCGCAGAACTTTCCTTGATCAAAGCAGACTGGTGCTTGCACATTTGAATGAGCATATTTTTTATTTATGTGCATCATACAGTTGCGTCATCTAAACAAATGACACTGTCCCATGTGAAAGACGACAAGCCAAACACCTGGTGCCTCACTTCCATGCCCCATCGCATCATGACAATGCTAACTGTCATAGTCTTCATGAATAGTATAACAGTCAAGAGGTAGAGGTTCTGAAGCTGATGGGCTAAAACAAAACCATAGCCTACATAATTTTTTTTTTTACCTTTTTACTTACTTCATCAGTTTCCACATTAATGCAGGTTTAAATCCCTTAATTTTGTTCATTACACTTCATAATTCATTTTTTCTTTTTTTAGCAAAATGTTCAATAACAAAACAAAACCATCCAAAAAATTAATCAGCTTTGTAATCGTTAGTTTTCTTCCTTTTTTTTTTCTCATCACCACACACACACACACAACACACACACACACACACACACACACTCCCTTTCTCATCACCATTACCACACTCCCCCCCCCCCCCCCCCCCCCCCACACACACACACACACTCCCTTTCTCATCACCACCACCACACTTACACACACACACCCTTTCTCATCACCACACACACACACACACACACACACACACACACACACACACACACACACACACACACACACACTCACACACACACACACTCCCTTTCTCATCACCACCACCACACTAACATACACACAAACATCCTTCATTACATTTTGGAAATTTGCATGCAAAGTGCGCGCGCACGCACACACACACACACACGCATACACACATGTACAAACACACACACACACACACACACACACACACACACACACACACACACACACACACACACACAAACACACACACACACACTGTGCAACACCCTAGCTCACAGGAGAAAAAAAACTGAGGACATGGCAAGAATGAGTGATCGATCGACTATCATTGATTACAACTCTCGAACATCAACCTGTCTATAGTCAAAACCAAAGTAATATAATATTATCAAACGCTTTACAACATTCATCACAAAACAAAGTCAACCTTGTCAGGTTCTTACTCAGTCAGCAAACTTTACGGAAGAAGACATGCAGAAGCTGAAGCTGCAGATCAGACCAGTGCTAGCCCATGGCGCAATGAAGCGGTGAGCAAAACCATTCCTACAAGCCCTGTCCTCTGGCTTCTGACAGTTGTTTGCTGGTCATAAGCTCCACACCCCTGACACTGAACTAATGAGCATGTTTTTCTTCAGATGCTACTCCTGGACATGAACAAGACTAGATGGATGTGCACGTTGCTTATTAAACATGCACAATCCTAAAACAAACCGAAAAGCCATCTTAAAAAAATCAATTGTCTTATGTAGGTAAAAATTGTAGGTTTTAATACGCAAATTGCAATCAGAAGTCTGTCGTTTACAGTCATTTTTGGTAGGAACTGTGAAAAAATCATAGGTGTAGGCACTTTTGAACACGTCATACACGACTTTCAAAACAGTGTTTCAGGCTGGAACACTAACAAAGAGCTGTTTTCTGTTTTTTCCAGTCCATGTGACATCATGTTAACTAAAACATTGATAGAGGTTATGTCTCTAAGAGAAACGTATACCATGAGCCAGTGAACAGCGCCATTCAACTTCACATGACTTAACTACTTGCATTACCAACATCAAATGGCAAGCAAGAAGACAACCACATTCCAAACTTGAATAAAAGATGTGTCTGATCGTGTGTTTGGAAAGCCAAGCAGCCTGTGTGACAGCAGCCACTTCTCTAAGCAAACAACACAGCACCAAGGCCTCAAAAACACATTGTGTAGATTTTGTCATATTCGAATGTAGCAGATTACAGCATACCACTTACATGCAATGCTAACAGTTGGACTCAATAGCACTTTCAGTAACGCTTCACTTGGCAACAATATGATGGCAGAGTATGGAAACGGAAATCTCCTTAATTACTGCATGGTTTTGACTTAATATACACAAAAAAAGCAAAATGATTGACACCAGTGACAAGGAAACCAATAGATGAGGTGGCAAAATTGCAATCGTTTCTTACTCTCCTTCCTAATCTTGGCCATTCTTTGACAAAATAACCGTTCAGGCTAAAGATCTATGTTGTGTCAATTCCCCTAACTACCACTAAGTCAATAAATCTTTCTTTTTCCCTGTTTGTTGTTGTTGTTGTTGTTGTTGTTTTGGTATAGCATCCCATCACAAAGTGTAGCTGCGTACCATTGCCAAAGACCTCATAACACGCTATGCAAACAGCACCGGAGACAGTCAAACCTGACCAAAGTTACTTTCTGCGCATGTCTGGCATGCACAGCAACTCTTGTGTGGATTCCATGTTTTGCCATGTGACATGCTTGATGAGAAAACAGTCTGAAATTAACCATTGCTCTCCATTTCTTGCACTTTACTGGGAAGCATGTATCACGTGAAGACAGCGCTATTATAGGATGTTTGCTAACTAAACCATGACAAAAACAGCTCACGTGAGCAAATCCAGCAACAACAAAACACATATATATATATACCAGCTGTAATGGGTTGCGCAAAATGAGGTGAAAAACAGAAATAAACACCAGGCAAGACAATCACACGGCAAAAAGGACGGACAAATGACACACAGGGAAGTACCAGGTGAAAAAAAAAAAAAAAAAAAAAATCTACATCAAAACATGTATTCAGCTGCTAGTATGCACATTTACCTAATTAAAAGTTAGTCGTTCACCTATGTCAGCTTTCAGTTTCATAACATTTGTCGACTCAGTTGACTCACAAACAACGTGTATTATTTTCCACAGATCCTGATCCAAATGATGAGCGAGTTTATAAATTTATGATGAAGATATTATATTAAAGCAATTGATCTTTCATTCCTTAATTAAGCTTCTAAATTCTTAGAGTCATGGCAGGGCCGAGGACAGCACTACAAGTGCATCTGAACATGGACATGTGACACAAGAGCAGAGCATCTCTGGTTAGCACCCTCTGTCAGCATACACTGTGATATGTTGGATGTGAAAAATGTAAAAAAGACATCGTGAGCAACATGGCTGTTCCGTTACACTCAAATATCATGGGTCAAGGCACCACTCACATACACTGCTGCGCAATTTACATCATGGTTCAATGATGATGGATTGTCTGTCACTTGTGTCAGACTACAGCGGGGAAAGGGAAAAGTAAGAAGATGGAGTGGGTGGGGGGTAACATGTTAAGGCCAAAAAAATAAAAGGTTGTTTGTTTCCAGTCACCTGACTCACCCGAAAAAATTGCCATCCACCCAACCCTTTTTTTCACCACTGGAACAATAAAAACTGCCATCCACCCAACCCTTTTTTTCACCACTGGAACAATAAAAACTACCATCCACCCAACCCTTTTTTTCACCACTGGAACAATAAAAACTGCCATCCACCCAACCCTTTTTTTCACCACTGGAACAATAAAAACTGCCATCCACCCAACCCTTTTTTTCACCACTGGAACAAAAAAAAACTGCCATCCACCCAACCCTTTTTTTCACCACTGGAACAATAAAAACTGCCATCCACCCAACCCTTTTTTTCACCACTGGAACAATAAAAATTGCCATCCACCCAACCCTTTTTTCACCACTGGAACAAAAACTGCAGACAAACACGAAGCAAACAGACAAGTTGTGATCAGTGCAGCAAAAGACCGAGGTACTCAAGCCCAAGTGCCTTCATGGGAAAGCACTTGCTACCACATCACCATGGTGACGAAAAATACAAGCAGTTTACAGCACATGCTTGTTACTTAGGAACCGGTCATGTCACGCCCATGCAAGCTGCCAACCAACAAATCAAGCCGGGACAACCACTTAGCATTTATGCTTACTGTTGATGGCCGACGTAATTTTATGAGAAATCAGTTTCCAAACTATTTCTTGCATGAATTTATTTCATGGCATGCTCTAGAGAAGCAACCAACATTTCTTGCATTTAGAGTCAATGGCTGGCATTGCTGGTACATGCATGACTGGCCATGTTACTGGAAACCTTTTCATTTATTTTCTGGACTGGAAAAAGCGTGTCTGAATGGGGGCAGGGTGGAAAGGGAGGGGAGGGAGGAAAGAGGGAGGCATATGAGCTACCATCTCCCTCCAGACTGGATATCTTTAAACTACACACCTCGAACACTTGCTCTATTTCACCATCTTCTTTTTCTAACTGTTCTGTGTGTTTACAAAATAATTTGTACAGCCATGAGCTCCTGTGTACAGGAACAAGTCAATGAATATTTCATAAGTATCACTCACACACAGGAAGAAAGATTGTTCTCTTTGTTGCACAAGTCAAAGTAGTAGAGACAATACAATGAAAGTGCACAAAACTTCGCAGGTCACGGCCTTAATTCTCTCAGCACCATTCCCTTCCTGCTATCAGTAGTGTTGTCCCACACTGCCCCCACCACTGCCTCAGGTCTCCTTGTGACATCAACATTCACAGGGTGAGGACTATGACTGAACATGAACTGGGGTGAATCTTCCATTGTGTTTCAATCACAACACTCAAAGTTTTCAGTTTGTCAAAAATCTTGTAAGGAAAAAAATATCAAAGGAATCTGAAAATGACATCCAAATTCTGGCAAGTGAAAATTATAAAAACCGACACCAATGTCACATTCAACATGTATGCAGCGCCTTGTGGTGGTTGTTTTTTTCACTACTTATGAGACCCGTCCATACTCATGATACAGAAAAATAGAGAAGAGCTCAGGCGTCATATAATTTACTACATTTCTGGCAAATGAACATCAAAAGAGTATAACATCCCCAATGTTCAGTCATAATATGCTGTGGTGCATACAACTTGATGAGACAGAATGTTCCGTCCCTTCATGTTCACGGCCTTCTCTCAATGTGTCAGTTACATACTTCAGTTATCAACTGCTTCCATCAGCCTGAAAGGGCAAAACAGCGCTCAGCTCATAGAGTTTGTAAAACAATTGCACGCTACACATTTTGGTGAACTGCAAAGTCATGTTTGACTGCACAACCAACTGCCATTTTTAAAGCTAAAATATACAGGGTTTTTTGTACAAGTTTATATTTGTAAATATATCATTTACAAAATTACAAGACCATTTAAAAAGCCAAATTCAAATGACTGGATAATTTATTCACAGCATACACACCTGTACATGATGCATGCACTAATGGCATACACATGAAAACTGAAAATGAGAGAAAGCCTCCTGTAGACCAGAAGCCTGCAACGCTTCACAGGTTAAAAAAAAAAAAAAAACTGTGACACTTGCGTTATGGATGGAAATAGTCATGCGTAGTGGACTGCATTGCAATCAAAACCACAGACAACCATAAGCAAAGATCATAAAAAATCATACTTTCAAACAACCACAGTCAGTATATTACACAAATGATAACAACCTGGTCAATAATCATAGAAAACCCGTGACTGATTCATGAGCAGCTCTAAACTGACAACTTTTCCGAATTTGTAATGAGTTGTGGTTGGAACTCCATATTCCCGATACATGTAACTTATAGTGCCTATACTTTCTTTACCCCATAGCTCCTTTGATACAATCAACAGAGGCCAGAGAGAAAAGGTCCTTGGGATGGGATGAGGCAGAGAGAGAAGGCCATCTGACATATATTGTTTGTCACCATCTTGTTCATATTTTTACACAGGGACAGTGTACTTAATGCAGGCATTTGTATTGATGGGATGAGGCAGAGAGAGAGAAGGCCATCTGACATATTGTTTTGTCACCATCTCGCTCATATTTCACACCAGGGACAGTGTACTTAATTCAGGCGTATGTATGGATCATTGGATGGGATGAGGCAGAGAGAGAAGGTCATCTGACATCTTGTTTGTCACCATCTTGTTCATATTTTACACACGGACAGTGTACTTAATTCAGGTGTTTCTATTTTATAAACAATCATGACACAAAGTAGTCACTGTCTTTCAAATCCAAGCTGCCCATGCAGATGTGGAGAAGTGAAGAAAAGTTATTTACGATTTTTTCAGCCATTATTACAAGAGAAATCACTCTTAACAAACGAATGACGTCAAACGCTCTTTAATCATAAAGATCAGATTGTAGATCCAAAATAGAACATATGTTTCCATGGAAGATAGGTAAATATAAGTTATATCGAAACAAGCAAACATTTAAGCTGTTTTTTTAGTTCAAACATAAATCATACATTAATAACGAAAATATCAACGAAGAAGAGAAATCAATTATTTGGGAATATAAATTTTGATACAGTTGCTAAGGGTTAGTTGCTACGATGATTTGCTTGTTTACATTTCGTTTTCGGAACGAAGGCAAGCAAATCATCGGAAACTTGATTAAGTTTCATTTAATAGTTGTTGGTTAGAATTAGATTATTATATTGCATTTATCGATAGTTTGTTATAGTATTATTTTTGCTTCGATGTCATGTTGGTAGGATGATGTCGTAGAGTTGGTCGTTAGATTTGTTTCGATGTTGTTAGGGTGATGTGGTAGTGTTGGTCGTCCGATCAATTGACGACGAGCATGTATAAAAGGAGAGTGTGTTTGTGTGTTCGGGTTGGTTCTTGCGTTGTTGTTCTTACGCAGTTGTTCTTGCGTTGTTCTTGCTGACGGGTCTCACTGACAGATGCTTGCTGGCCATCCTTGCTGACATAAAAGAGAAGAGAAGCATCGATTCTGGTCTGGTCTCAAGATTGTTTGCCTGGCTGATCTGAGCGCTGGTTGCTTGCTGTCTCTGCTACTTCTATTGATCCACAACACCCAGCAGATTTAGTCTGCATGATTAATCTGTGCAAAGTGGCAGGCACGAAGATGAGATTGAGCATCCAACATATATAAGATTGAAGTTGAAAATCCTTGGTTTCGATCGAGCTCTTGCCTTTGCCCTAAGCCCACGTTGCCACAGATTTTTGGTGTCAGAAGTGGATTGTGGATCATAATATAGAAGTAAGCCTATATTGACAGCAGACCAGACTCAGTAAGCCGGCTGCGGTCCAGACCAGTTTCTTCAGATTAGATTATGGACATCATTGAAGAGATGATGACCATTGGCGAACCCCAAGATCAACACAACACTGATGCTGGCGACCAGTTCCAGCAACACAGCAACCCCTGCAGACTCTACAAGCTGCATAAATTTTCAGGCGATGGCGACGTGGAGGACTTCGCCCGAGAGGTGCGCCTCATCCTGCAACTTCAGCCCATCCCAGACCGTTTAGCGGCAAGCTGGCTTCTGAACTCACTTGACGGACGAGCCAAGCAAGAGATCCTGACCGGGAAGCAGGGGAGATCAACTCAGCTGAGAAAATAATCAAGATTCTTGAACAAGAATGGGGGGAACAAAAAGATCACTCAACACTGACGGCGACCTTCTTCAGGCGACAGCTTGGTAGGGGCGAGTCTATAGGCGAATACGCATCAACACTCCGCATGCTATGGGTCAAGATCTACGAGGCGAATCCTGACGCGCCTCTCGAGCCAACATTACTTCGGGACGCATTCATCAACGGCCGGCATCCTTGAAGAGGGACATGAAGCGGTTTACAAGGGAACACCCCGGGCTACCTTCATAGAAGCAACAAAGGAAGCACAACGATGGATGAGGGAAGACTCCATCGCCGAGAATGCCATCGAACAGACATCACTGGGCCCCGACATGCTGCAGCGGCTGGAGGAGAAGATATCGGCGCTGACTCTGAAGACGGAAGCCCTCAAGCAACACCTACACGGCAGCATAGAAGAGCAGCACGTCAATGCCCCTAGAAGTCGGCAGCAACCAGCGATGTCCCCTCCCAGAATACATTCCCATCAGCCTTCCTTCACCCACCAGCCAGCTTCCCAGTCTACACGGACGTGCTGGTGGTGCCAGCGCAAGGGACACGTCCAAGCAAACTGCCGAGCAAGACAACAGTATCTTCAAAGGCAGCAAAGACAAAATCAACAGGGCTACAGGATGCAGGGAAACGAGTAACCCCCGCTGTTATGGAAAACCAGGCAGCGGGGGGGAGGAAGAAGAAGCAGTCAACAACAATAGAAGAAGTCAAGTTCGCAGCAAAAGGCTGCGCATCAAAGGAAGAAACGAAGACAAACCTCGCCGGAAGATGTCCGACGACTGAAATCAAGATTAACGGCAGGACGACACAGGCTCTCGTGGACACGGGCAGCGAAAGTAACGACTGTCACAGAAGCTTGGGCTGCAAGAAATCTCAAGAATCTTCGACAAGAAGATGGCCTCGTCAAAATACGAGCAGTGAATGGGGCAGAGGTGCCCTACTCCGCCATCTACTTGGTCGACATACAAGTCTTCAATACCCTCTGCTCAAACACCCCGGTCTTCGTAGTCAAAACGCCTACGGAGCCATTTATGAGGGAGAAGAAGGAACGAGTCCCAGTACAGCTGGGGATGAACGTCTTAGAACCCTGCCTGAACAATGCTTCAAACCTTCCTTAACCCTTCAACTCTTAGCGCAAGAAATCAAGAAGAAGAAGATGTCTACCAAGGGCATCGCTCGTACGATCGCCCGTCAACACATCCCTGCCTTCTCTATTGCGACAATCAAAGTCTCAAGCCCGAAGACTGACTTCATAACCCTGATGGCTTCACTATCGACGCAACCATTTCCCCAGGCTCCCGAAAAGAAACCATATCTGCTGCCTATACCAGTTCTACTGCTAGAAGATCCGTAAGACTTGCCAGCAAACCAAGACGTCTATTCTGAAAATCCAGTAATTTTTGTAAGAAGAAGAAGAAGAGAGAGAAAGAAAAAAAAAAAAAAGGGAAGACTCTTAACAGTGGTTAGGATTAGAAAATAGGCATTCGGAAAAAGAAGAGACATTTGGAGAAAGGAAAAGCAAAAGTCAGCAAGAACTTTAATCGAAAAAAAAAAAAAAGACATTTGGAGAAAGGAAAAGCAAAAGTCAGCAAGAACTTTAATATTTTTTTCGAGAAGTTTATCTTTGATAAAAGTTTAAATTTTATAGTCTTTTGACAATGTCCATTTTTAGCAAATATATAAAACATGTTTAAATTTTTTTCTCTTTTGACAACGTTCATTTTTTTAGCAAATCTTCCATGGAAGTAATATTCTTATTCTTTCGTGAGTGGTGTGGCAACAGAATGATTAAGAATGACAGAAATTCCTTCTCCCTGTTCTCCTTTTGATTCTCAGTGCCTTATTTATAAATAACGCACTAGAATCAAATCTTCTCCTGAAATAATAAGTCGTAAAGTGCCTTTGTTAAATTGCCCTTTCTTCCTCTTGTTTCAAACTCGCCTTATTTACAAAATAACGCAGTTTGAATCTTTCATTTCGGTTTGCCTTGTTTAAACAACAACGCAAGCCGAATGAAAAGACAGCATGTCTTGTGAATAATCGGGATTTTCCCCTTCTATTAATATTTGATTATCATATTGCCTATTAAAAATAGCAATATGAATCAAATTGTCCTAATCTCTTTAAAAAGAATAAGAAGTATCAAATATACTCTATTCTTTTCATTCAAGGAGGACCTTGAATAATCGAGAGAAGGGGGAGGGAGAAAAGTGTTGAATATTATTAAATTTTACTTTATATATTTTTGAAGGGGCAGTAACCCTAATACAGGAAATTGACTAGGAAGTGGAGTTATATACCCATCCTAGCACCTGTCCCAACTTTCGATTCAATGAGGGCATTGAAAAACAAGAGTAGGGGGCAGATGTGGAGAAGTGAAGAAAAGTTATTTACGATTTTTTCAGCCATTATTACAAGAGAAATCACTCTTAACAAACGAATGACGTCAAACGCTCTTTAATCATAAAGATCAGATTGTAGATCCAAAATAGAACATATGTTTCCATGGAAGATAGGTAAATATAAGTTATATCGAAACAAGCAAACATTTAAGCTGTTTTTTTAGTTCAAACATAAATCATACATTAATAACGAAAATATCAACGAAGAAGAGAAATCAATTATTTGGGAATATAAATTTTGATACAGTTGCTAAGGGTTAGTTGCTACGATGATTTGCTTGTTTACATTTCGTTTTCGGAACGAAGGCAAGCAAATCATCGGAAACTTGATTAAGTTTCATTTAATAGTTGTTGGTTAGAATTAGATTATTATATTGCATTTATCGATAGTTTGTTATAGTATTATTTTTGCTTCGATGTCATGTTGGTAGGATGATGTCGTAGAGTTGGTCGTTAGATTTGTTTCGATGTTGTTAGGGTGATGTGGTAGTGTTGGTCGTCCGATCAATTGACGACGAGCATGTATAAAAGGAGAGTGTGTTTGTGTGTTCGGGGTGGTTCTTGGGTTGTTATTCTTGCGCAGTTGTTCTTGCGTTGTTCTTGCTGACGGGTCTCGCTGACAGATGCTTGCTGACCATCCTTGCTGACATAAAAGAGAAGAGAAGCATCGATTCTGGTCTGGTCTCAAGATTGTTTGCCTGGCTGATCTGAGCGCTGGTTGCTTGCTGTCTCTGCTACTTCTATTGATCCACAACACCCAGCAGATTTAGTCTGCATGATTAATCTGTGCAAAGTGGCAGGCACGAAGATGAGATTGAGCATCCGACATATATGAGATAAAAGTTGAAAATCCTTGGTTCGATCGAGCTCTTGCCTTTGCCCTAAGCCCACTTTGCCACACAGACATGATACATCAACACCCATTTCTTTTCTCACATGTGATGGCTGGCAGGGTCACCATCCATCCAAGCACAGTGTGAGCGTTGGAACCTATCTAAGTAATAGCATACTGATGCAATCAGAACAACCTAATGTGATGGTACATGAGAAAACCAGGTCTAAGTCGCAAAACTCAGTTCAGAGCAGAGGCAAAAATTTTAAAACCAATTTCACTAAACATAACCACGTTGTATTAGTTCTAATCAAACTTTCTATGGATTCTCTATTATATTTTCTATACACATCCAAAGTATAATTATTGCCAAATTTAAACGCTTATATATATGCCTACTTCATCAATTTTGAGACCTACTGTCACAAAGTCAGACAAACTAAATTTCAGAACTATTCCATCCCAAACAAATGCTCCAAGGCCCACAAGCTACAGCTGTAACAGACCCAAGAGATTTTTTTTGGCTTGCTCACGTCATGCATACTGTGGTATTTTCCCTACTGAATTAAGGCCTGAAGATGCACAGTGATCTTTGGTCTTTAATTGCAGAGACCTGTTCTTGCAAACATTTCTACACATACCAAACTTAAACTGACTGTAAAATCAAAACCAATAAATAATGCACATTATGAATACAAAACCTTAATTTGTCTAAAACTTCCATTATTATACTTGGTTTCCCCATGCGCTGTGACAAATGTTAAAGTACTTAAAGACATGCATGAAAGACACTTAACATGAGTGCCAAAGTTTAAACTCGCAATGTCTGACTTGGATCTCAGTGGTCTACTAATTCTGGACCAAAATGTATGCTGATCTCCTTTTATCACAATCTGTGGTCCAAGGGACTGGCTTCAATTTCTTTATTTCTCCCAGCACTTCTGTAGTACTATTGATAGGACAAAAACTATTGTCACTGTATCAGCGTATGATACAGTTCCACCTTAAGAAAAGACTATGATTTCTCTATTTCAATTGATGTGCACAGACAGATGGTAAATATACACACTAAAACATAACAAACCAATGAAACATTTTATAGAAATGAGAATACTGTGGTTTACTCAACGTGTGATGTGGTTAAGGCAATCTCACATCACAACACACACACACACACACACACACACACACACACACACAAATGCAGTAGATCTGGAAAATCTAACTGCCGCCGACACCAACAGTGCATAAAATGTGCTTAAAGATCAGCCCAATTCACACAAAAAAAGAACAAACAAACAAACAAACAACAATGACCATGACAAAATCATTGGCAGAGGTCAAGGCCATGTAAGCGCTCTGACAGTGGAACTAAACAACCCGTAAACATGCATGTTCTGCAACATTGAGAACTTCAAGACTGGAACCACCAGACAACCACAAACCATGTGACTGTTTGTGTTGATCGCGAATAAAAACAAAACAAATTGCACATCCCTCATTTTCTGGCTGTTGTTCACAACCCCAGAGTTTCTATCCCAGGGCAGACTTGCTACTTTGAAACCAAATGATACCCGGCTGCTACTGGCCGTTTGTTTGAATTGTCCTTCACCAGAAATCATTTATGCTACAAACACTCAAATCTCTTGCCACTGCCCTTTTCACAGAATCAAAAAATATTTCAATGAAAATAACACTTTCTGAAAATCTGGCAATTTCTTAGGATAAATATCATTGGAAAACTACTCAACAAAAGGGAAAAAGCTAAAACTAAATGAAAAAAAAAAATGCAATGTTTCAATAAAATTTCAAAACAAAACGAAAATCTGACAAACCAGTATCAGTATGGTTTAATCATTGGCTGGCTCAGCTAACTGGCTAATCAGCACCAGTTCTATATATTTTCTTTCTTTCCTCGACGAGTAAAGGCAAGGTGGAGGGGAAGGGGACGAAAGACCTTTATTGTCAGTAGCAAGTAAGTCAATGATATGAATGCTGACATCAAGGTTAGTAGAAAAATAAAGCTTCTGAAAAATAGAAAATATACCTGGATTGAATATCTCAACTGAACACCTCTTCTTAAAAAGGTAAGATCAGCTGCAACTTGCTTTTTTATTAAAAGATTGTCGAACTCTTCCCCGCTACTGGAGATAAAAGATTAACAATGACCAGTACACACACACACACACACGCACACACGCACGCACGCACGCACACACTCACACACACGCACACACAAACTGCGTAGTTTTCCACAAGCCCTTAGAACGACAGCACCTTGGCAATCACCACAACAAGGAAACAAAGCCACAAGGACAAACCCGGCAAGCACCCATCCGCAGAAGTCTCAGCACACTCTCCCACTAACAGACCGACTCCTCCCCATTCATGGCCGCCAGCTTCAGGTGACGACTTTCCAGTTCCAACGTCAGCTGCTCTACCTCCGCCTCCAGGGCCTTGTTCTTCTGCTGCATCTGGACGTAGTTGAGCTGCAGCTGCTTCTGATAGCGGATCACTTTGTTCTTCTCTTCCAGCCACTGCACACGCTCACTCTCCATCGTGGCCTCCGTCGCCTGCAGCTGCTCACGCAGTGAATCGATCTGTCTTTCTAAGGACTGGGTGTACTCCTCATCCGACACCACAGCAGGACGCTGAGCGCCGTCGTCGTCGTCGTCTTCGAGGCGGGACGCCAAAGTCTGTGTGCCTTCCTCACTGATCGACACACCGTCGACACCGGAAAGCTGGTCTAGCTGATCGTGCACCAGTCTGAGCTCCTCAGACTGGGCGTCCATCTGTGTGCGGGTGTCCGCCACCTGCTGCTCTTTCTCCTGCAGTTGGGACTGCAGGGTCTGGAGCTGCATTCTGAGTGCCATGATCTCCGTGTTCTTCATGGCCATCTCCTCCGGCACCGACAAGTCCAGGATGCCGGTGGTGCAGGAGGGTGGGGTCCACGGGGAGGTGGTCTGTCGTGAGGCGGCACGATCCCCCTCCGACGACTGTCCTTCACCTTGCTGGGACGGGGTGGGCACGGCAGCCTCTTTGTGCAGGTTGGCGTAATTGCCGTGAGGATGCTCCTTCTCCACCGCTGTGTTGTGGGGGGTTTCCTGCTGGCATGGCCTTTCTCCTGCAGCACGCGAGGCTTGTCTTGCTGTGTGGAGGGGCTCTCTTGCTGCATGTGTGGTTTTTCTTGCTGTGTGGTGGCTTTCTCTTGCTGTGTGTGAGGTTTCTCTTGCTGCAGTCGCTGGACCTGCTGGCAAGGGCCTGCTCCAGCTGAGTGGCCTTGAGCTGCTGAGCTTTCAGCTTGGTTTCATAGTCCTCCCTGATGTGCTGCATGTCGACCAGCCACTGGCTCCTCTTCTCCTCGTACACCTGCACACACCACACACCACCACGCCTGCAGCGACTGACATAGATCTTCATGTTCATCTAAAATAATGAAATCCACTTCAGGACTGGACATTGCCCAAGGTATAGCCTCCGAGTCTGATGCAAAACAATATCCTGATAAATGGAACAGCCCAGCTATTCTGTATGACCTGAAGACCCGGGAGTGATGTCCTAGCAGACCCGCCAAAATTAAGGTTGGAGACACCCTGTTCATCCCTGCACCCCAGCTATGCTCAGGTGCTGCTGAACAACGTCACGGATGTACACCTGTGCACTGCACAGGTGACAAAACTGACTTACTGAAGCTAACTTGATTTCAAAATCGTGCCAGCAATACAACAGTCAGAAAATACAACACAACTGAAAGTAAAAGGTTTGTCTATAGCATGTTACCTTTCAGTCTTTGGATTTAACCTGTTTCTGCTGCTTTCAGTCAAACACGGAACTATGGAAGAATTAAAATGTTCAGCATTTGTCATAGTATCAAAAGCATGACAGTGCTTCATATTAATGGGAATTTTAGTATGTTTCCGAAACAACACTTATGTGTAATAACTAGACAAAGTTTTGGTCTCTTTGCATACACTAATAGTAATACAGTGTCTGAGATATTAAGAGTTGAATTGATTAACACTGTCTACAGCTCATGTAGTAAGCGCAATAGTGTTTCAGTTTGTCAAACCATCAAAAGGATGAAAAATGCTTCATATTACATGAAATGTTAATTCTGTTGCACTACTGCAAAATCAAAAGGCAAAAAGCATGTGAATTTATTTTTCAGTTCAATAGCTTTAGAGATATTTAATTCTAAGTGATGCACCCCTTCTGTCCGTGCAGATCAGCCAAAACTGACCTGGAGTATTGAAAGCGTATAATGATGTCAACATTATTCTATCATCACCATTTTTCCACTGACAGTAGTTCACATGTACCATGATGAAGACTTTGGCGGTATGTCTTCAGGTATGGGCTAGAAGGCCTAGGTGTCACAAACATTCCAGCTTTTAACATGGTCAGTTTAGGGCTGCTTCTATGTATTTCTGGAGCACCCACTTTCCACTGTACAACTGGTGATGTTAGTATTCATCTGCTAGAGTGCTGAAAACAGGACTGCACTTTGCAGATTCCATGGGAATTTGTTGTTGTCGTTCTGCTGATTTTTTTTTTCATTCTCCCGCAGTTCTTCAATATTTCCACCAACTAATGGAAAAGTAGTCACACACAAACACACAGAGTTTTTATTCACACATTATGCGCGCAGCAGATACCATTTTTCACCCGTTCAGCTACTACAGATCACATGATTACTTTCCCCTTCAGGTTTCGATGACTCAGCACACACTGGATGGCAGCTTTTCATTTTCTCTTGAAATATTTTTCTTTTTTTTTTCTTTTCAATCATCAAGAAAAAAAGTTTATGTTCAACAGAAAAAAATAGGGTCCCTCAGGTTACCATTA
This sequence comes from Conus ventricosus, assembly GCA_018398815.1. Classification (NCBI taxonomy): domain Eukaryota; kingdom Metazoa; phylum Mollusca; class Gastropoda; order Neogastropoda; family Conidae; genus Conus; species Conus ventricosus. The sequence continues at coordinate 132,599,910 of CM031597.1, read as the reverse complement.
CCACAACTATTTGGGTTTATTTTTTTAAGGGCCTTACCTGAATAATGGCACTCCTATACAACCTACTTGAAAATAACATACTCATAGTTTACCTGAAAGTTGGCATCTTCACAGTCTACTTGAAAGATCACTCATACACACACACACACACACACACACACACACACACACACACACACACATGAGGCTACCTGAAAAAAGTAAACTCCTCAATAATCCACCCGAAAAAATGAAGCATACACCCAGCGCTTACCTGAAAGAAGGCCAACTCACTGATAGCTCACCTGAAAGATGGCGCGCTCATTACGATCCATGACCTGGCGTAAGGTGAAGATCTCTGCCTCCCGCTCTTTCAGCATGGCTTCCAGTTCTCCCACGCCACTGTCACTTGGGGAGGGGGTCTGACCTCCAACCTCTGACCCAGCAGCTGAAGCCTTGCGAGGGGGGCTGTAGTCCACATTCACTCCTGGTGAGTCGTCGGCAAGGTATACGGGTTCACTGCCGTACCCCGTTGATCTGTATGCAGACATTTTCAAATCAGTAATAAGTAATTGCCAATTCTGTTATAATGAGTTACCCCTGCTTCAGCGTGAACATTTTTTTTTTTAGATCAATCTTGCTCCTGTCTCTACTTAACCTTCTGCTTCCAACTTTCAAAACCATTCGCTCAATCAGAACAACTACCCTCTTGTTGTAGTTGTGAAAAGAAGTTTGCTTTCACACAAAAATACCCAAAATCATGCACCAAGGCACACATGCATGCACATATATACTGACAATAGTGACAAACGCAAATGAATGTAAACATGGACATGATTTAAATCAATCACCCAGTTCATAATCATGCAATCAATAAATCATTCTATCACTTCACCAATCCCTCATGCAATCAACAGACCATTCTAACAATTCACTAATCTTTTTGTATGCAAAACACTGAAGAGTAATATATAGTTTAACATGTGTACTTATAAGTTTAACATTAACAACCACAAACAACTGCTTCTTCTACACTTTTTTGTGTTAATTTTCTTATTAGCTGCTACTGACCAGCAAAACTTTGTTCTTAAGTATCAGGAGCCAAATAATCTTTTGCTGATGAACACGGGCGTCAATTTCGCAAATGATGGGCCAACTTTCAATTATGTCAAGCAGGTACCAATGTGAAAAAGAAGCAGGTTTACAAATATCAAGTACCTAAATGATAATTCCAATATTATAAAACCAGCATGGAAGAAAAAAAAATTTACTGGTTGGCTTGAAAAATGTAATATTATAGATCTTAGGACAGCCAACAGAAACATGTGAACTCCCTACTCATGAAAGCCATGATACGCAGATACTTCGACTTTGACTCAGTTTGAAACTGCTGGTTTTGAAACCTTCTTCAAACTGGGTTCACCTTCCTTATCACCGCTTTTTCATGTCAACATTTTCTAAGCACACATATGACTAGAAGGTTCTCTTTCTGCTTGATGACTGGCGGAAAAAAACTAATCTGCAAGATCAGTTTGATCAGGTGGTCTTAGTGTCAAAGTGAGCTGACTACAGGTAGAAACTGAATCAAGTGAAGATGAGTGAATGCTTGTTCTTCCTTTTCATTATCCTGAATATTCTTTGTCTACCCTGAAGAAGACCTAAGAGGTCGAAACACATTGTGTTTTGTCTGGTAATTTATTAGTCCCATTTGTTTGGCAGACTCACTAATAATTCTTTTCAAAATTTGTTTCAGGCACACTTGTTTCAGAGCCAGGGACATGGTGACCTATGCAGTAAGAATGATAGTTGAAAATTCTGTTTCATCATGGTTTTGACGAATTCATAGCTCCTTAGCAGGCAATCAATTCAAGTAGTAAAATACAGACATATTAGCAGGCAATCAATTCAAGTAGTAAAATACAGACATTTGTTGTAGTTGGCAGCTCTGTCAGTGTCAACTGTAGTTTTGTACACAGAGGATGAGGCTGCAGTAACAGTTTTGACATGTCTTAATGATGGATAAACACTTTTCTTAAGAACAAAGGGATGTGCTCCACATTCCAATAAATCTTGAGATGCCTCCGGAAAGTTGCAGTAAATCTAGGTAGAACTTTATCAAACTGAAATTTTACCAGGCAGCTGGAAAGTTTATCCATAACATACCAAAGGGCTAATTAACACAGAAGCAAAACATGCGGCTCACCACCACCACCACCCTCCCCCACCCCTTCCCTCCCAAAGAAAAAATGCTGCTGACCTATGACTGCCATGTCCCATGCTGTGCACAGAGGACTGGTCGACAGAGCGTACGCTGGGCGACCTGGGCACAGGGGATCTGCAGATGCATGCTGGGCAGAGTAGTGTGAGGCGTTGTGCAGCAGGTACTGTGACGATGCAGGGAACCCAGCGCAGACACAACCCGAGAGGTCCTCTCCACACTGAGAACACATCTTCAGAGGAGGACGGGTGTAGGCTGGCTTGAAGGCGATTGGACGGATCAGATTTCTGCTAAGCTTCTGTACATGATACAGAATACATTCTAACTTAACAATGGCTTGAAGGCGATTGGACGGATCATGATTCTGTTAAGCTTCTGTACATAATAATAATAAAGAATACTTATATAGCGCCTATTCTCGGCTAGAGACCAAGCTCTAAGCGCTTTACAATCAACACTCATTTACACAACGGGCTGCCTACCTGGGTAGTGCCGACTGAAGAGCTGCCAGCCGGCGCTTCATTCAGTCGTTTCCCCGTGTCATCCAGTCAGTATCGTTCAATATCGATCACTCATTCTCCTTACTTCCTTCATTCTTTCCATTTCTCACGCAGGATGCATGCTATGTGTAATGTGTCGTCCATACCAACGGCCAAACATGACACAGAAAACATTACAAACAGAATTTTTCAAAAGAAACAAGTCAAACGGCCAAACATGACACAGAAAACATTACAAACAGAATTTTTCAAAAGAAACAAGTCTGAGACTATATCCATGCAAAACAAACGCAGATAAACCCTTCTGTTGCAATTCATTGGATTTTTTTTTCATTTTTCTGTATGAACATTTCATCAACACAGTACAGACGAATGTATACAATGAGCAGACAGCAGTAAAACTATGTATGTACTGCATGCCACCAGTACAGCACACACAGAAACATGTAAGTAAACATGCATTTAGTAACATTATTTTCACTAAATTTTAGGTAATATTCCTCTAAACAAATATAAATGATAATTAACTTTTAATCACGGATGAAGCACACAAATTTTGACATCAATTATTTCCAATAAAACTATTCACTGCTCACCTCGGGTGGAACACCGCTAACAGGGGCTAAACGTGGAGGCAGATTCTCTGCTGTCTCACTGCGCCCTCCAAGAACTTCCAAGTGGCTCTGCATATGACCTTGGTGGTGACCTTGCCCATGACCTTGGGGCCGACTCTGCACATGGGTTGGATGCAGATGACCTTGTCTGTAGCCCTGCGGGGGAGCTTGCAGGTAGGCATGGGGATTGGCCCCCACCTGGCTGGGCGGGGCGACTTCCCAGTCCACAGTGCTACTGCTGTAGCAGCTGCGCATGCTCTTCTGCCCCCCGTGGTACATCGCTGTGTTCTGCCGCAGCAATGGTGGGGACCACGACTTCCTTCTGGACAGCTCGTAATTGGACACATCCTCAAGACTGAGAGCTTGGTGCGGAGAGCGGAACCTTTGGGGGGCACTCCCAGACACAAACCCACTGCCTTGGAAGGGGGATGGAAATGGGCAGGGGGATTTCCATCAGGGCGGTGGTGGTAAGCGGGAGGCGGGGGTCTGACCAGGTAGCCCCCGTCACTGGGCCGAGGTTTGGGTCTGATGTGAATGTGGGAGTAGTCTGCTCCTGAGTCAGCCTCTCGGTCACCGAGGCCAGCGCCGGGTTCCAAGATGTGTTTCACTTCATGAGACTGTGTGGACACTGTGGACATGGCCGGGCTGGCCACCACTGGCCGGCCGTCATCCCTGGACAAGCGCGGCTCTGGGTCAGCTAGCAAAGGGAGGCGACTGTCCAGCTCCTCCTCATCCATGTGGTACCGGCTCATGGTCCAGTCTCACTCTCCAACTGTCACATCTCTGTAAGAAATTAAATATACATTTTGTGATCAATAGACAGTATTGCATTGTATGTGACTGTGGAAAAGAACAGGATGACAAAAGGCAGAGAAATTAAGAATTTGAATTATAATCCAAATAGTGTTTGCTTCAAAAATCACTTTGGAGTACAATACTTACGGTCAGAAAGAAAATCACTACACATGTTGAAAGAAACAACTAACAAGAGAATGACTACACATGGATAAGGTGTGAGTAAACACTCTGTGTGCTAATACTAATACATACACATCAGGACTACCACTTAGGAAAAGTGAAAATCCTCAAGGCAGAGTGGGAGGAAAGGGGGTCCAGCAGACATGCCCTCCCTCGCCTGGAAAAAACAACAACTGAAAACTAGTTTTCAAACTTGGCGAGTCTGACTTCAACCATGATTAACAATCGAATTGTGCATCGTCTTCTGTTCAGTACAACAACAATTAGGACCATATTCTACAGCTTTTATCAATCTCTTTAATTAAACTTTGCAGTGTCTTGCCGATGCGGGATGTCAAACCATATCATTAGCTTGCTTTCATGGTCTTCAACCAATCAGAAAACGGCCACTCTTAAGAACTTAAGATCTTATGACTTCTGTGTAATTTGCCAATATACATACATTATGTATAAACGCTATAAAAATGCCAAGAATTTGATACCATTTTTTAAAAGAATTTTTTTTTTTTTTTTTTTTTTTTTTTTTGCTGTCCCAACCTCTGCGCCACGTCAGAGACAGTGCACCCACGCCGCTCATTCCAACACCCCGTCCACAGCCACAGCCCGGTCAGCCCGGTCGGCCCCGCCGCAGCCCCGCACCGGCAATCCACAAGGAGCAGTCAATGTCAAGTCGTCAAATAGGCAACCTACCGGAGGAGACACTGCACTGCTGCCGAGTCACTTCGGTGGTGTTCAGCGGCACCTGTTCTGATCTAACATACGCAGGACACCACCTACTAAGCCCCCTACTGACGACAATAACTGCTTAGTCCGGGAGCCGGCGTGAGTGAGCTCTCCCTCCGGAGGGCGCCACCACGTCCGTCCAACGACAGCCCCCATGGACTCGCCGATACCGGTGACCCCGACGGAACCAAACCAAGACCACAAACTTGGAGAGGACATCGAAATTGAGGTCACCATGAGAGCAGGGCATGAAGGGCCACAGAATTTGAGACTTTTTTTAAAATGCTGATCGATGAGAATGAGGATGATTAAGATGATGCTACGGATTTCCATTTCGGTCTGAGACTACATGACAGGGCTGTACTCTACGCTTCCTTTCATAATATATCCCGCCGTCAACCAGGCCCGAGAGGTACAGGCACCTGCAGTGTTGGTCAGGAAATTTGAGCAACACTCTCAGAAACGCATCCAATAAGTGGATGAAACTCGACTGTGTGGTCCCAGTCTTCCCAACTGAGTCCGCAGCAAACTCAACTCTGGGTAGGAGCCGGTCGGTGCAGAAAAACCCACATGACTCTGATGGGATTCGAACCCACGACCTCCCAGCCGGGAATCCGCGACGCTAACCACTTCGCCACGGCGGCTGGTAAAAAGAAAATATTTTAATCAACTCCCTGATTTTTCTCCTGACAAAGATGTTTTTCCCTGCAATTTCTGGATTCAGATCTCACTGAAATCTGCTAATTTGCAGAGACGTGGGTGCCCTGATACATGTGGTAATGACAAGTACTACCTGAATGCATGCATATATATATATAATATATATATATATGAGTTGAACATGTGTGTGTGTGTGCGTGTGTGTGTATGTGTATGTGTGTGTGTTTATAAATGTGTGTATGTGATCGCACATTACTTACGCAAATCCATGCTGTACTGACAGCGTTATCTGGACACATGTACACAGACGCTGAACACGCATAGGTAATCACACTACCCCCATCCCAACTTCCACTCCCAAATCTCCCAGCTACTGTGATATGCCAGGCGCCAACTGCTTTCTGATTATCCCTTTAGTCATTAAACAGAGCTATAAATCACTTTCTCATTAGTGTGAGAGAACACCTTCATTATGTGGACCTCTGCCATTATCTCGACATTGACTTCATGTTTTTTGTCCTCTCAAACTTAAAAGTGTCAATCATGTCGCCTCTATTTCTGCGGTGTTCCAGGCTTGGCAGTTTAAGTGCTGCTAGGCGCTCTGGATATTTTCTTTCAGGGGCCAATGAGTTTTGTTGCTCGCCTCTGAACATCCTCCAGGTCAGCACACAGGGTTTTGAATCTTGGCTGCCATTACTAGACCATTTAGTTTGACGAGGGGTGAAAAAGTTATTAAAGACTGTCTAAAAGTTATCTGATGTTACAATGACTCGAATGAGCACTCTCCGCACATCACAGAAAAATTAACTTTTCAACTTAGGAGTTTTAACTTCAACTTCCCATCTATAAACTTAAGTGTTGTTGATGGGGATGTGAGTGGTAACGGATACTACTGACCTCAAAAACTGTTGGAGCTGGCTTGGTGGAGCTTTCCTTCCTCAGAGCTGACTCAACGTCCCGGGAGACCAGCAGTCCCATAAATTTCACGGGTGTAGTAGTGGAAGAAGCCCACAAAGCCAAGTACGACGATTACTTCCCTCAGTTTTGGAGAAGAATTTTCCAGTCCAGCTTGGAAACTTAACTGGTTTCACACATTCACTGCAAAGTTCTTGAATTTTGCCAACATTTACACTGTTGTATGACAGTTCTTGGCACGTTGTCTTAGTATTAACGTGACCTTAAATCGAGAAGAAACTGGATACCGTCGTCTACTTTTGGCAGGAAAACCATTGTGCTGTCTGAACGATATTGGAACTTGTGCTATTTAAGAATTCAACTAAATACAGACACTGCAGTCGCTGGAACAAGCACTGAATCACGGATGCCTACCCCGTGTGTGTGTGTGTGTGTGTGTGTGTGTGTGTGTGTGTGTGTGTGTGTGTGTGTGTGTGCGTGCGTGCGTGCGTGCGTGAGTGCGCGCGCGTGCGTGTGTGCGCGTGCGTGCGTGCGTGCGTGCGTGCTTGTGCGTGTGCGTGTGTGTGTGTGTGTGTAATCGTTCATTCATTCTTAAATCTCTCACTAAAAGCGAATTTAGAATGCGACGAGGAAAAGTATGAGAGTGAGTGAATGAGATCAGTTGTGTGCGAGCGTGCGTGTGTGCGTGTGTGTATCCTGCACGAAATCATGTGTATGTGTGTGTGTGTGTGTGTGTGTGTGTGTGTGTGTGTGTGTGTGTGTGTGTGTGTGTGTGTGTGTTTGTATGCACGCGCGCAGTGCGTGTGTGTGTGTGTGTGTGTGTGTGTGTGTGTGTGTGTGTGTGTGTGTGTGTGGTTGTGTTGTGTGTGTGTGTGTGTGTGTGTGTGTGTGTGTGTGTGTGTGTGTGGTGTGTGTGTGTGTGTGTGTTCATTGATAATTACATTTCTCACTGAAAGCGAATTTATGATGCGATGAGAGAAAGTATGTGCATGAGTAGGCCTAAGTGAGTGAGTGAGGTGAGTTGTGTGCGTGCGTGCTTGTTTGCGTGCGTGTCGGCGTGTGAATTATGTGCGTGCGTGCGTGCGTGCATGCACACGCGCGCGCGATCTTGATTGCCGAGCATAATTATGCGTCTATATGATAAAAATATGTGCGTGCGTGCGTGCGTGCGAGAGAGAGAGAGAGAGAGAGAGAGAGAGAGAAAGAGTGTGTGTGTGTGTGTGTGTGTGTGTGTGTGTGTGTGTGTGTGTGTGTGTGTGTGTGGTCGGTATGACAGAAAAAAGGACTGGATGGGACAGACAGTGGCACCTTTGCAATTGCCTCAGGCTCTTGGCTCTGTTCGTCAGCAGGAGAGATTTCCGTTGCATTTGTGGTGCCAGGAAGTGCCTATAGTGCCTAAAGCGGCATCCTAGCGGTCTGGCTCCGGAAAAGACCCCAGCATTGTTGCAGCATGCAGTCACATAGCAGATGCCTCCAATGGCGTGCAGCAGTCTGAGAGAGGATGTTCATGCAGCATTTCGTACCTGGTTTGAACATATTGATTTTGTCGCCACCCTTGACGACTCAGGAGTACATTAAGCTTCCAAGGTTTGCTGATAAGTAGGTGTATAGATAAACAGGCGGCTGAAACTACCGAAGAATTCTTCTGCAGAACTTTAGCCATTCCGTTTTTTTTTTTTTTTCGTTTTTTTTTTTTATAGATTATCTGTCCACAGAGCTGCGGGCAGGCAGAACTGGCGAAAGGCGGACTGAACTTGATTCATGTGAATGGGGGGAGGGGGGGGGGGGTGGCGTGGTTGGGGGAGGAGGGTGGAGGCATCATTCAATAGGTTTCACTTCAATTCTGAAGGGTGTTGTTTTGCCAATCTTTGGATGGGAGATCACTCTGACTTCAGTAACACTGAACAAGCTATATCAATAAATGGCTACTTTAGTGACTCCATGAAGAGGACAATGAAGGGCGCAATGCTAACAACAGCGGCAGAATGCACAACCATATTATTTATACACCTTTCATACATTATGGAGGGACATAGGCCTATATGACTTAGAACGTCACATGGCAATCATAACTGGAACTGGTGTAGATAATGATTTGTTGTGTGACGATTTTTAAAAGGAATTGAGTCCACCAAACAACCGATACAAACAAATTACAAGATAAAACACGACGCGTTTCGACTTCTTAAGTCTTCTTCGGTACGGGTTTTTAGAAGATGTATTTGAAAGAATTGTGTGAATGAATGACTTGTGAGTTGATTTTAACGTGGTGACAGCCCTGATATGGCCCTTTGTGGTCGGCTGGGCTATAAGCAACATTACCTTACCTTACTTTACCTTAGGTAAAATAAACAACATTCAGGGCAATGAAAACGAAGAACGAGCAATCACTTATCTTCTCAAATTTGGCCCAAGACGGACGTTGAATCAAGAAGGTAAGTGACTGCTCGTCTTTCGTTTCCATTGTCCTGAATGTTGTTTATCTTGCCTGAAGAAGATCTAAAAGGTCGAAACGCGTCGTCTGTTGTCTTATCATTCGTCTGTCCCTGTTGTCTGGCGGACTCACTATCAATTTTTTTTTTTTTTTTTTTACAATTATTTTCAGTTTTCGCCTGCAGTTATCTCCCTTTGAAACTAACTTGTGTGATCGTTTTCTGCTTAAACAGCGACATCAGATGTTTCAAGGTTCATGTGGAAGAAGATCTTTGTGGTTCTCAAACGAAAGGAGAGGTGTCGAAAAGTCCCTAATAATTACAATAGTATGTACATAGTTGGCTGGAGGGTGAGGTGTTGGATGAGTAGGGAACTTAATATGTAATAAACGCTCACCAACTAGATCAGAATATTCTATTCATAATACTATTCTTAAAGAAACCAATGCTGCAAAATATTTAGGCGTGATTATAGATAGTCGTCTCAAATGGAAAGAGCATTACAATTTAGTATGTAAGAAAGCAAATAACATCTCAGCTTTCTTATACAGGAATATCAATGACTGCCCCCAAAAGGTTAAAGACGACTGCTACAAAACACTGGTTAGACCAGTGCTGAATATGGTTGCTCAGTCTGGGATCCTTACCATCTAAAGGACATTGATAACCTCGAAAAGATTCAGAAGAGAGCAGCACGGTTCGTAACAGGGAACCACATCAGAGAAAAGGGGAATACTAGGAAGAACATGAGGAAATTAGAATGGAAACCCTTAGAGGAGAGAAGAGCTTTTATCAAACTTAACATCTTCAAAGGCAGAGCTAAAGTAATTGATATTCCAATGGAACAACTAGTATTGAATAAAAGTAGCACCAGGAGTGGCGGTCAATGTTATACCATACCTGCATCAAATATTGACAGCCACTTATATTCATTTTATCCTAGTTCTGTACGGCTGTGGAACTCACTGCCGGTGCCATCAAGATTGCCACAAATGCAGTCTCATTTAAAAAGCAAATTGATACGACAGTTTTGAGATCTGCATATTGACGATTTTCTATTTTAACTTCCCCAGATATTTTATGGTTACCTGGGCCTGAATCTGGCCATTGCTTTTAACT
>CM031597.1:132582272-132584772 GCA_018398815.1 Conus ventricosus | reverse complement strand
TGTCAAATTCCCCCCCCCCCCCCCCCCCACTCCCTCTTTCTCTGTTCCTCTGCGTCGTCTGTTCCACGTTATTGTGTCAAATTCCCCCCCCCCCCCCCCCCACTCCCTCTTTCTCTGTTCCTCTGCGTCGTCTGTTCCACGTTATTGTGTCAAAATCCCCCCCACCCCCCCACTCCCTCTTTCTCTGTTCCTCTGCGTCGTCTGTTCCACGTTATTGTGTCAAATCCCCCCCCCCCCCCACTCCCTCTTTCTCTGTTCCTCTGCGTCGTCTGTTCCACGTTATTGTGTCAAATTTCCCCCCCCCCCCCCCCCCCCCCACTCCCTCTTTCTGTGTTCCTCTGCGTCGTCTGTTCCACGTTATTGGGTCAAATTTCCTCCCCCACTCCCTCTTTCTGTGTTCCTCTGCGTCGTCTGTTCCACGTCATTGTGTCAAATTCCCCCCCCCCCCCCCCACTCCCTCTTTCTCTGTTCCTCTGCGTCGTCTGTTCCACGTTATTGTGTCAAATTCCCCCCCCCCCCCCCCCCCACTCCCTCTTTCTCTGTTCCTCTGCGTCATCTGTTCCACGTTATTGTGTCAAATTCCCCCCCCCCCCCCCCCCACTCCCTCTTTCTCTGCTCCTCTGCGTCGTCTGTTCCACGTTATTGTGTCAAATTCCCCCCCCCCCCCCCACTCCCTCTTTCTCTGTTCCTCTGCGTCGTCTGTTCCACGTTATTGTGTCAAATTTCCTCCCCCACTCCCTCTTTCTCTGTTCCTCTGCGTCGTCTGTTCCACGTTATTGTGTCAAATTTCCTCCCCCACTCCCTCTTTCTCTGTTCCTCTGCGTCGTCTGTTCCGCGTTTTTATTGTGTCAAATCTCCTCCCCCACTCCCTCTTTCTCTGTTCCTCTGCGTCGTCTGTTCCACGTTATTGTGTCAAATTTCCCCCCCCCCCCCCCCCCCCACTCCCTCTTTCTCTCTGTTCCTCTGCGTCGTCTGTTCCACGTTATTGTGTCAAATTCCCCCCCCCCCCCCCCCCCCCCCACTCCCTCTTTCTCCGACCTGCATTCACGCAAGCTCTTTTTCCAGTCTCATATTCAATCATACATAGACTATGGATCTACTCTATGGGACTGTGCTAGCGCTAACACTCTCAAACCATTGTTAAGCCTGCACAAGCGAGCACTCAAATTAGTCCTCCTAAAAAGCAGTAGTCTTCTGGACTCGGACTATAAAAAGATTCAAGTTCTCCCATTAAGTCTGAGATTAGAATACAACAAAGGGATCATAATGCACAAGATTGTGTCTGGGAAGGCACCCTCAACATTAGTTCACAGATTCTCAATAAATTCCTCAAGGACTCTACCCAAACTTCATGTCCCTGTTCCTAGAATTGACTTATTCAAATCCAGTTTAACATATTCAGGTTCCTGTCAATGGAACTCGCTCCCTGAATCAACCAAACAGCGCCAATGCATATCAACCTTCAAACACCATTATTTCAACCATCTTATGTGCCAGTACTTACATACTCCACCATAAATCCACCACCATTCACCACCACCCTCTTTGCCTTATGTATGTACCTGACTATTTAGAAAGTGTTTTTGTACTTGAAATGCATATGTATGTTATTTTGTTTAGTAAGTATGTCTTAATGAGTATATATATATATAATATAATATATGTGTGTGTGTGTGTGTGTGTGTGTGTGTGTGTGTGTGTGGTTGTGTGTGTGTGTGTGTGTGTGCGTGTGTGTGTGCGTGTGTGTTTCCTACTACCTCCTGCCCTCTTGTCATTCTGTCGAAATGCTTGAGTTTTTATGTGACTTTCTCTCTCTCTCTCTCTCTCTCTCTCTCTCTCTCTCTCTCTCTCTCTCTCTCACTCTCTCTCCTCTCTCCTCTCTCTCTCTCTCTCTCTCTCTCTCTCACGGTTCTGCTGGAATGACTTGATTTTTTATCCATATGGTATCCCTTCCTACCCGTGGCGACTGGCTATCATTATGCATTTCCCACCTCCATTTGTGCTTTATTTCTCCCCCCCCCCCCCCCCCCCCGGTGTTTCAAAATTGATTGTTTTGTATCTCTTTGGAATTTTTTGATTGTCAGATTGTTCTAAACATGCTCTCTTATCGCACCCACTCTAGCCTCTTCCTCCCCCACCCTCTCTCCTCTCCCCCCCTCCCCCCCCCCCCCCCCTCTCTCTCTCTCTCCTCCCCCCTCTCTCTCTCTCTCTGCAGGCTTACCCCGCACTCCCCTTCGCTCCTGCGTCTCTCCTCTCTCTCTCTCTCCTCTCTCTCTCCTCTCATCTCTCTCTCACTCTCTCTCTCTCTCTCTCTCTCCTCTCTCTCTCTCTTCTTTTTTTTTTTTTTTTTTTCCCTTCCCTTTTTAAATTTTAATCCCCTATTGTATTGTAGTTCTAGTCACTTTTGCATGCTTCCTTTGTTGCCTTTTATTTTATATTGTTGACCCTACACAGGGCGAGGACTGGATGTAAAAAAAGCACATCAGTGCTTATCTATTAT
>CM031597.1:132562272-132572272 GCA_018398815.1 Conus ventricosus | reverse complement strand
AGAGAGAGAGAGAGAGAGAGAGAGAGAGAGAGAGAGAGAGGAAGGGGGGGGGAGGATACGGCTTGTAATTTAAAGAGTATTATTTCTTAATGAGAATAATTAATACAGTCTGCACACTGAAATGCTCTATACTGAGCATTGACATAACACGTAAATGCAAAAAAAAAAAAAAAACTGCATAGATTCTTCAAATGTTATAAGATCAAGTGCTTGCTTGTTGGTTCAAAAATTGTAACAGAGTAAAAATAAACATCAATATAGCAGAAAGCAACTTCGTGTGTTCCACAATGAGTTCACGAGAAAAAAGAACAAGCAAGCTTGTTTTCCAACTCTTTCCAGTTTGTCAAAGTTAATTGATTAAAAAAAAAATTAAGAAAGAAAAAAAAGAAAGAAAAGAAAAAAATACACGGTGTTGAAGTCCAGATCCAAGGAAAGGTAATGTTGCAATAAGCCCAAGCTTTGCTCGTCATTGACTTTGAAAAAAAAAAAAAAAAAAAAAACGAAAACGAAGGGAGAAGAGAGGATAGGGGGTGCCAGAGTCGAGGGTGGGGTTCGCAAATTCCAAAGCTGATCATTTCTTTGTTTGTTTGTTTGTTTGTTTGTTCGTTAACATGGTTCAGTCTTTCCTACTCACTTCGTCCTGATGTGTTAACTTGTCCGTTTCGGCAAATAATTACATCCACTTTCCGTAATTATTGTGTATGACTAATCACACTGCACTTTCTTTGTTTTCTTCTAATTGTTCTGCGCATCCAGGCGGGTGATGAGTGGTGCTGGGTGTAGGGGAGGGGTAGGAAAGAAGGAGGGGCGGGAAAATGACCATACTGCCGTATGCTGGCCTATCTATTCTGCCTATAAAGTTCATCAATGTCCAAGCGGGCAGGTGCCCCTGCTGTCCGCTGTCATCACTATGTGATTCAGGTCTGGTTTTGAGGTGATTATTGTCTCATGGGGGACTGGTTCTGGTCTGTTCTTTTCCGAGCGTGCAGATTCTGTTCCAGTCTGGTCACATGCTGGTTTGATTCTGGCTTCAAATGACCCGATTCAGGTCTGGTTTCGAAGTGATTATTGTGTCATGGGATACTGATTTTGGTCTGTTCCGAGCGTTCTGATTCTGTTCCAGTCTGGTCACATGCTGGTTTGATTCTGGCTTCACATGACCCGATTCAGGTCTGGTTTTGAAGTGATTATTGTCTCATGGGATACTGATTTTGGTCTGTTCTGAGCGTTCTGATTCTGTTCCAGTCTAGTCACATGCTGATTTGATTCTGGCTTGACATGACCCGATTCAGGTCTGGTCGTCTGATTTGAATCAGCCTGTTGAGAATTCAGTCTGATCCGATCATTCGCAGTTTTTATCTGATCTGTAGAACCGTAAGTTATTTCAAGTGGTCTTTTGCAAGTGAATCGGACTTGGATTCTATAGTGGTTTAAGTCAGCTCGGGGAAAACTTTTAATCAATGTCAGACTGTACTGTTGGCAAAGACCTCGTTAATCTCTGAAACGTTTAATACAAAATATGGGTCATGATACTATTATTAGACACCGTCCTTCAAGATACTCAATATTTCTCAGCTCGAATAGCCTCGTCCGATTTCATCTCCAACCCCAACACATTTCTCTCTCTCCTCTCTCTCTCTCTCTCTCTCTCTCTCTCTCTGTGTGTGTGTGTGTGTGTGTGTGTGCTCTTTGTAGACTGAACTACTGTTCAGCCCAAACTCAAAAGCGTTTCGTCAAAAATATGTAGACCTACGCAACATATTTTTCCTTTGCAGTCCCTTAAGAAGTGCTATCATTCGAGTGTCGCCATCTCCATACCTTTCTATGGATCTTAACCACTACGGCGTCTTTTCCCAGAACGTTTCTTCGTTCCCATCAGTATTTTCATGATCCTCAGTTTTAAGCCTCTGTAATCTGATTGTTGATTAAATGTTCAATTCATGTCACAAAACGTCACAGTGTTCAAATGAAGAAGTGCGATCATCACCAAGTCGGTTGGACCAAAGTGTCATTAGCATTTTCGACAATCAGCGAAGTGGTTCTACCTGACTGGTGACGAAACAAACAAACTAACAACAAAGTAAACAAAGCATCAAACAAGATTGAAAACAAGATCGATATTAGTAAAAGTAATAAAATAATAATATTAATAATAATAATAATAATAATAATAATAATAATAATGATAATAAAAGGGTGAATAGGAACAATAAACAGAATTTGTCAATTCGTCATTACTAAGCCCATGTAAACCTCGCCTGTTCAGGAAAGGGAGATAAGTGTCGAGGACTGTTCTTTATTTTTATTTATTTATTTATTTTTTTCACAGCAATCGTTTCAATGGGAAAGCAAAAAAGAGAGAGATGATGAGAAAACCACACTTACTTCCCTTTCTTTAGAAGACGCGCGGTTTACTGTACAGTGAACTTTGAATAGTATTTGCTTCATAGCTTAGTCGGCATTTCAAGTTTCTCGCCTATCAGAGCTACAGCCGCTTGTCTGTTCCGTTATGAACGAGTGATTACATTTCTGATTTGGTAGCTTCCAATTTGGTGGCTTCAATGATTCAGATTTATCTGTGCCAGGGAATTCTGGGAATTATTTTTTTGGATGTTGGTTGGTTGGCTGGTCGGTTGCTTTTTCTCTTTTTTTTTTTCCTTTGAGAACATCGTGCGATCATCTATTTTCTTTTTATAAACCCTCTCAAGAACCCCCCCCCCCCCCCCCCATCCCCCCTTCTTTTTTTGGTGTTTAAATTTCAAATCCGTATTTTGCTTGTGGGGATATAACAGGCGTAGGGCCCGGGGGATTTTTGTATGGTGGTTTATAACATCCAAAAGTGTAGCATAGGAAAGCCATATGGAACGTAGCGTTCTTAGTTTCGTACGCTTCCGTGCTTAACATAACTGAGTACAAACGAAAAGTCATTGACTACTCTACTAAACGCCTCGTGCACCATGCTTATAAATCCCGACTTCAGGTCCAGATGTGTTTACCACCCCCCCCCCCCCCCCCCCCCCCAACCACTCCCTACAAAATCAAAGTTTACAGCATGGCAGTTTAACTTCCCACAACACGGGTATGTCACGTGAATTATGACATACATTCAAGATTTGCTTGCAATCTGCGGACTGTTTTCCCGTAGTTTGGGTCGCGTCTGAAGCCCTACTGAAAACGGTCGCTTTGACGATCAAAGGGAGGGAAGCGAGGCGCATTGGCGAATTGGAAAGAAGGGGAGAAAAGAGAGAGAGAGTGGAAAAGACGGGTAGACGAAGGAAGATGGGAACAGAAAGTCAGAGGAGGATGAGGGTTCGAGGCGGGTGTGTGTGTGTGTGTGAGGGGGGGGGGGGGGGGGGGGGGGGGGAGAGAGAAAATGGGTGTCTGAGACACCCTTTAGATTTAGAAACGTTTACAAAGCCAAAAAGATTTTTTTTTTTATCCTTGTTGGTTCAATCCACAAAAACATAACCCCATCATTTTCATAATATGATATGATACAGAGTGAACACATCCATCAACAAAACAACAATGTTGATAACAAAACATGCATCACTCGGCGTTTCCATTGTTCTTTTTCCACTCTCCCCAATCAATCATCACCATCAGCATTGTCGTCATCATCGCATTAATCATCACCACAGTCATCGACCATCACCAGCATCGATCAACATCAAACACACACGATGCCTAGCATGAAGCTTCATTCTTTTTCCCCTCTCGGCTATTCCTCCTCCTGCTGCACTTCCTCCGCTTCTTCTTCAACATTGCCATCGTCAATATCAGAATCATCACATTATCATCATAATCATCATCATCATCACATCATTATTATCATAGTTGGCGCACAACGGATATGGTAACGTTCAGTGTGTGTGTGTGTGTGTGTGTGTGTGTGTGTGTGTGTGTTGTGTGTGTGTGTGTGTGTGTGTGGTGTGTGTGTGTGGAGAAGAGAGAGAGAGAGAGAGAGAGAGAGAGAGAGAGAGAGAGAGAGAGAGAGAGAGAGAGAGAGAAGAGGGGAGACGATCCAGTGATCAGATCGTTTAAAACAAAGATAACCGTCTTCTTCCTCACCTTCCCCCCCCCCCCTCCCTTGCCCTCTCCCTCGCCCCCTCCCCACCCCCTTCCCTCATCTGCCTCCCATTATTTCCATCCTCTTCATCCACATATTTGACAGCCTTAAGTGGAATGAAAATAAAATAAAATAAAATAAAATAAAACAAAACAAGGACTAATCAGATTAACAAATCAAATCAAACAAGGTCAAAGAGCTTTCTAACAGCTGACCACTCTTCTTCCGTGCCTGTCAATACAACATAAATAATAGTTCATTTCTCTAATAGATTTGATGCTAGATTAGAGATACCAGATTAGAGAGATTTGTTTGTCTGTATGTTTGTTCGTTTGCATGTTTCCTGACTTAGGTATATTGGTTTGTTTTTTGTTTTGTTTTTTAATTCACTTCTGCCATTTTGACGGAGGTTTGCAGATATAAGGAGGAAAAAAATTCTGCATAATCAAGCAGTACATTTGTTTTAAAAAATCCAGACACGATCAGTTACGTAGAGTTCATGCTGATATTATCGGCGTAGTTTCATGGTACTAGAATAATATAGAATATTTGTCGGTTAAGCTGTTGTTCCAGACAGCTTGGCACGCTGTTTAATTCATCAGCATGAGAGCAGCAAGTCAGCTTCTGTTTCAAAGAGTCAGTCTTCCAGAAACACCGAATAGATTATGTCATTAGTGTTAAGATTGAATTGAAAACACACACACACACACACACACACAACACACACACACACACACACACACACACACACACACACACATCTTTCCTTTTCCTGGCATTTTCGGTAAAGTCACATGGTCTGACAACTGGTTTGAAAGTAACTCTGGTTCACATTCCTAGTTTCAATAAGAATGAATAGTCCTGGTACTTCTCATTTAAAAATAAAATAAAAGAAAGAAACAACGGAGCAAACGCATTTTTTTTTCATATACGAAAACGTTTTTATTTTGTTTGTTTTTTTTGTTGATATTGTACAAAGTAAAAATGATTTGATTTACCACCGCAAGAAACATTAGTTTTCATACCGAATTTTGTTACCCACGACTAAATATGAAAACTAGGCATATCAACAACAAGAATAACTAAACAAACAAACACACACACACACACACACACACACACACACACACACACACACACACACACACAAGCTTGACAGAATTCATCACATTTTGCTCACTTAATGAGAGAGAGAGAGAGGGGGGGAGGAGAGAGGGGGGGGAGAGAGAGGGGGGGGAGAGAGAGAGAGAGAGAGAGAGAGAGAGAGAGAGAAGAGAGAGAGAGAGAGAGAGAGAGAGCGTTTTTGTCCTCCAAACCAGCTTTTTTTGGGTTTTTTTTTGTTTCGTTTTGTTTTTTGTTTTTTTCATTTGTTGCACGAGATACGAAAATACAGACCCAAACAAAACAAAAAAAAACGTTTGCAGTGAGATGTAGAGACAATGAATATACCGTGCATATGCGCATGTGTATGTGAGTGTGTATTTGACAGATTTATCAGGAAATAACCCTCAAAGGGAAGTAATCTAGAAAAAAGCTGGTGAAGGATAGGAGTGTGGAGTCAAATATCAGATTAAACCAAGTGTTGTCTGCTACAAAAGCTGTCAGTTTTAAAGTAAACAAATATTATTTTTATTGTTGTTTGTTAGATGAAAACAGCCGAACGAAATAAAACACCTATGACCAGAATTTCCACGATATGCGTCAAGCAAACGCAAGACGACGCATTCTCGTTTGTATCTTAATCTATGAAATCATTTCATTCACACAAACATGCACGCATGGACGCACGGACGCTAGTGTATGCATTCAAGTGCACGGAAGCGCGCACACACACACACACACACACACACACACACACACACACACACACACACACACACACACACAGCGCGCGCACGCTCGCAAGTATACACAATGCACACCGTCAAAAACGTCAACACAAGCCTAGAAATATATCAGAAGTCAAATATTCAACAACAACAAAACATCGCAGTGGAAGTGCCAGTGCCGACGTGACGGAGTCAAACCTTTGTAAAAAAAAAACAACAATTGTGGTCCTCTATCCCAATAGAACGATACACATCATAACAAAAGAATGCCTTTCAGTAATACATCTCTTCAATGCAAAATGAATAAAAACAAAATGTCAATCAATCATAGACAACACAAATGGAATAATCAATCAACTGGTCATTCAGTCAATCACTCACCCAGTGAGTGAATCATCAGTCAACAGGCTAAATAGATCGATCGATCGATCGATCTACCGGCTCCGGATCATTCCCACCTACTTTGTCGTTCACGGCGTGTGATACTGAATCAAAATCAAAACAATCACAAAGATACTAAGTGTAAAACTTTACAGGGAAAAAAGTGTAGATCTATACAAAAAATGATCGTGGTATGTCTCTGAAGCGAAAAAAAAACAAAAAAAACATGCACAAACACGAGTGTAAAATACAAAAGTATAAAAACTCCAAGTGTTCAAAATCAACGGAGTAGTGTAATTGACAGAAACTGTACAATTTCCTCATCCTCTCTCTCTCTCTCTCTCCTCTCTCTCTCTCTCCTCTCTCTCTCTCTCCTCTCTCTTTCTCTCTCTCTCTAAGGATAATGCGCATGGCTGTTTAAGCTCGGTCGCTGGCATTTGCAAGTAACTGAATTAGGATATGGTTCTCATCTTGTTTCTTCTTCCTCTTCTTCTCTTCCTGCAAGCTGTGTATATGACACTGACAATCAATCATGACCAGAAGTAAAATACGTTGATTTTTTTTTTTTCAAAACTTACAAAGTTAAAATCCAGTGTTTAGAAACAGATTTAGAAATCTTATAATGTAGAGTCTGTTCCCAACCCTATCCAAAAAAGAAAAGAAAAAAAACTAACAAAAAAAAAAAAAAAAACCGAAAAAAAAGTCCAGACACTTCGTGATGATGTGAATTAACAGACCCCTGCGTTAGAAACAATAACAACAAAAAACAACTCGCGATATACGAGTATAAACCATTCCGGACATCATTCTGACATCAAACAAACGAACAAACAAAAAAATAATGTAGATGCTGTCTTTTTGTTTGTCAACAAAGAAGTCACTGAGTATGTCAATCAGTCAACTCTAGGCCCCGGAATGAACAGACTATACCGCCCATGTTCCATCCCAACTACAGCCACGCACTGGTTACATCCACAACAAGAACAAATCAAACGATGAGTCAACGAGTCAACGCTAGGCCTCAGAGCGTGAAAGTACAAGAGTATAGTTCATTCCCATCCCGACCGTAATGGAGAAAAAAAAAACAAAAAACAGTTTGCACCACTACGTTGCCTCTTTATTGTGACCTTCAACCAGAATAATGAAAACTCACATCACAAGTCGCTGACACTACGTCTTACTCTACCGTATGTACCTGAAAAAAAAAGAGAGAAAAAGAAAAGAATCGATGAGAACACAAACAGAAGAACAGCATTCACATATGCTATTGATTGGGGTTATTTAGAAAGCATCACCTAAGGATGAAACGAAATGAATGCATGCGTGAAAAAAAAAATCACAAATTAAAAATGTTTTTTTTTTTTAAAGTTCAAATCTTTGCCAAGTCATTACTATAACGACTGAAGAATTGTTAGCCTGCACTTGTTTTCCCCCACTACATAATTGTTCAGCATTAAATTAAAAATGTAGATGAGTAGGACATAAGACAAGTCTTAAACCATGACCCCAAAGGTTTCTTTTGTTGTTGTTTTGTTTTAATCTGTATGAAATGGATACTAACATTTTCTCCAGTCCCCCACCACTCTTTTCCTTCCCCCACTCTTTCTTTCTCTCTCTATTCTAAAAGTCCATCCCCTCTCCCTTCCTCCCTCCTTTTCTCTGTATCACTTAATCTACCATCCTTTCGTTCTCCCTTAAAATAGATACATGCACCACGCACGTACACACAAAACGCATGCGCTTAGCGCGCACATACACGCGAAGAGCGCGCGCGCGCGCACACACACACACACACACACACACACACACACACACACACACACACACACACACACACACACACACAAAATCAAACCAAATAGAGAGAGACACACAGACAGACAGACAGACAGACAGACAAACGTACAGACAGACACAGACAGAGAGACAATGACGTTCATAACCGCATTCCGAACATCACAGCGACTACAACCACCGACAGGCAACAGCAAAAGAAGCAACAACGATGACTGTCATCGAAGATGACGACAACAACGACAACGACGACAACGATAATTACATCTGCCATCACAACTACCTCAAAAAGCGCTATAAAACAACAGCAATAACAGCAGCAACAGCTACAGCAGCAGTAACAGCAACAACCAAAACTGTTGACAAAGTATAAGGATATTCTGGAAAGCGAGCTCTTCCAACGTCTGAAGGACCTTGGATCCGCCCTTGATCCGGATTCGCCCTAGATCCTGACAAAACTATGGTGTATTCGTCTTGAGGCCTCATTCTGACCTTCCGCTAAGTTTTGTTTAAACTGATTTTATAGCCTCTATGTATTTTTTTTTCTGGCTCATCTCTCGCGCCACCTCAGTGGAATTGAACCCGGTACCCACGCCGCTCATTCCAGCTCGCGTCCACAGTCACTGCTTGGCTTGCCCCGCCACAGCCCCGGCAGCGCCAATCCACAGGGAGCAGTCAATGTGAAGTCGTCATGGGGAAACCCACTAGAGACGACACTGCACTGCTGCCGAGTCACTTCGGTAGTGTTCAGTGGTGCCTATTCTGATCTATATGCAAGATAGCACCATCTACTAAGCCCTCCACTGACAATAATTATTGCTTAATTGCGGAGCCAGCGTGAGCTAGCTCTCTGTCTGTCTGTCTGTCTGTCTGTCCGTCTGTCTGTCTCTGTCTCTCTTCATCTATCTGTCCACCTTCTCCCTCTCTCTCTCTCTCTCTCTCTCTCTCTCTCTCTCTCTCTCTCTCTCTCTGTATGATATGTGTGTTTGTTACAATTTTTGTAAGTTTTAGCCGCTATAGTTATGCTTCGTTAGTCCGTTAGCGGGGCAAGGGCTGGATGAAAAATAGCAGGTGTTTGCTTATCTGTTACCCTTGGAAATAAAGATCATCATCATCATCATCATTATCATCATCATCTCTCTCTCTCTCTCTCTCTCTCTCTCCTCTTTCTCTCTCTCTCTCTCTCTCTCTCTCTCTCTCTCTCTCTCTCTCTCTCTCTCTCTCTCTCTCTCTCTCGGGCGCTAGCACGTCCATCTAATGAGAGTCCCCAGATATTTGGCGATACTGGTGCAGAAACCTCACTACGAGCGTAGACATGGAGATACTGGTGCAGAAACCTCACTACGGGCGTAGACATGGAGATACTGGTGCAGAAACCTCACTACGGGCGTAGACATAGAGTCACCGGTGCAGAAACCTCACTACGGGCATAGACATAGAGTTACCGGTGCAGGACCCTCACTACGGGCATAGACATTGAGTTACCGGCGCAGAAACCTCACTACGGGCGTAGCCATGGCGATACCGGTGCAGAAACCTCACTACGGGCGTAGACATGGAGACATCGGTGCAGAAACCTCACTACGGGCATAGACATAGAGTTACCGGTGCAGAAACCTCACTACGGCCGTAGACATGGAGATATCGGTGCAGAAACCCCACTACGGGCATAGACATGGCGAGGAACTCGAACCTCAGGTCACCATGACAGCACCGCACGAAGGTCACTGAATTTAAGAGACTTTTTTTCTTCATGCTGATCGATGAGGATAAAGAGGATGCTCCGGATTTCCATTCCGGTCGGACACTGCGTGTTAGGGCTGTATAATTATACTCTATAGTTATTTCTATGATATACCACCACCCTAGCGTCAACCAGGCCCTAGAAACACAGACACCTGCAGTGTTGTTCAGGAAATTTGAGCAA
>CM031597.1:132537272-132552272 GCA_018398815.1 Conus ventricosus | reverse complement strand
CCTAGTTACATTCATGTTACTCTGGACCTGTCTAATCTGCTGTCATCAAGGTCACGTAACCCTGGCCATCTTTAACCTGATGTCACCAATGGTCGCGTAAGTATGGCCCCGCTGTCTCATCTGTTGTCATCAACGGTCATATAAGTATGGCCATATGTCACGTGATTCATCAACGGTCACAGTAAACATGGCCCTGTTTAAACTAATGTCAACGAGTCACGTAAGCCTGGCCCAATTCAACCTGATGTAGTCAATAAATCACATCAGCATAGTCCTATTTAAACTGATATTATTATGTTCAGAAGTGGCAGTAAAAATTTCAAGAAAAACACTTGAAAATTATGGCTTTCTGTGACATGATATGCAAAGTAATTTCGATGAAAAGGTGTGAAAAACTCATTTTATGCAAATTTCTTGATGGTTTCCATGGAAGCAATTCAGAATGGTCGACAAAAAAACAAAAAACAACTTAAAACCAAATAACTTTAGAATCTGTGAAAATATTTCTTTTTTTTTTTTACTTGCTTATCAGATCAATATTTTTATGTACGGACAATGGGAAATTTCAAGAAATCTATTTTTTCCCTTAAAATCTGATAATTACATTTTTATGAAATTTTGTTTTGAATCCCGACAAATGATTCATTTTATAAATGTCATACATGTTTCTCTATAGTTATAAAGACCAGCATATAGAGTATGTATACGCCAAGTTTTGAGCAGTCTGTCTTATCTAATGTTTTTAGCCTTAGCATTTTTGATTCGATAGAACATCGACAAAACAGAAAATGGAGAAAACGTGATTTTTGACAATGTTAGAGAAAGTCGGTGTCAATGAGCAAACTTTATTTGAAGAAACCTTTTATATGAGGTTTTCTAACAAAAGTTGAAAAGGACCATATTAAGTAGACATTGTAGAATCAAAATCTGCTAAAAAACCCAAATCAAGAACATTTATAATTTCAGTCAAAATTGCACAGCAGCGTCTGGCAGTCACGTAATCCCAGCCCTATTTAACCCAAGGTCATCAATCAGTTAAGCCTGACCCTGTTTCACTTGTTATCATCAACAGTCACGTCAACCTGACCTTTTTTCACCTGACATCGCCAAAGGCCACGTACTCTGGACATATTTCACCTGATGTCATCAAATTCACCTGATGTCGTCAATCAGTCGCGTGAGTCTGGTCATATTTCACCAGCTGTCATCCCTCAGTCACGTAAGCCTGGCCTTGTCCAACTTGACGTCACCAGTGGTGAAAGTAACCTGGACCTATCTAAACTGATGACATTAGTAGTCACGTAAGCATGAACCTATTCACCATGATGTCACAGTCTCTTTTATCTTTATGTCACCAACCTTCACTCACGCAAGTATGGTCTAATTTTACCTGAGGTCAGTAACGTCACTTCCGCTTGGTCCTATCTAAGCTGATGTCATCAACGGTCATCATGTAAGCCGGGCTCTACTTAGCATGATGTGACCAAACGGTTACGCAAGCCAGGTTCTATTGTATCTTATGCCACTAACGATTACTTATTCATTGTCCTATTTAACCCTAATGTCACCAACAGTCACGTAAGCCTGATTTGGTTTTACCTCATGCCAACAGCGGTCACGTGATCCTTGTCCTGTTTAAGCTTAGGTCGGCAGCGGTCATCATGCCTGGCTCTATTTTACGTGACGACATCAATGGTCACATAGGTCTGGTCTTTTTCAACCTGACATCATCAATGGTCACGTAAGCAAATCCGGCCTTGTCTAACCTAACGTCATCAACGATCAAGTAAGCAATGACAATGTCATCAATGTTCACGTAGGCTTGGTTCTGTTAAATACTCTGTCAGCAACCGTCACCAATCTTCCCTCTCTTAAAC
The DNA here is from genome assembly GCA_018398815.1 of Conus ventricosus. NCBI lineage: Eukaryota > Metazoa > Mollusca > Gastropoda > Neogastropoda > Conidae > Conus > Conus ventricosus. Next base: position 132,550,395 of record CM031597.1, on the reverse strand, counting down.
CTAATGTCGCCAACTGATGCCACTAGCGGTCTCTTAAGATGGGTCCTGTGGAACCTGATGTAATCAACGGTCACCCACGCCCGGCTCCATCGAGTCTGCTGTTGATAACAGTGTCACAGGCATGGTCCTATGCATGTATAATGTCAGCAACAGTGACGTGAGCCTGGCACGGTTCAGATTGCTGTCACCAACGGTCACGTAAGCCTGATTCTGGTTAACCTGCTGTCATCAATGGTCACGTGAACCTGGCTGTTTTTAATCTGAAGTCACTCATGGTCACATAATCCTGGGTCATTTTTAGTTTGATGTCACAGATTGTCCTGTAGGCTTTGCCCTTTTAAAGATGATGTCAGTGATCGTGACTTAAGCTGGACTCAATGTGATGTCAGTAACTGCCGTATAAGCCTGGCTCTGTCACGTCACGGTCACGTAAGTCTGGCTCTGTCACGTCACGGTCACGTAAGTTTGGCTTTGTTTAACTTTGTGTCAGCAACAGTTACGTAATCTTTTCTCTATGAAATCTGAAGTCATCAACTGTCACAAAAGCCTAGCTCCAGTGAGTCTTAATCACCAACGGTCACGTAAGCCTATCTTCATTTTGCCCGAAGTCAGCCACGATCTTGTGATTTGGCTATATTTACCCTTTAGTCACGGTCGGTGACGTAAGATTGAATCTATTTAGGCTGATGCTATCCAATAGTCACGTAAGCCTGGCTCCATTCAGCCTTATGTTAAAAACAGTCACGTAAGTTTGACTCTATTTAGGCTGATGTTACCAACGGTCACGTAAGCCTGGCTCCATTTAGTTTGGTGTTAACAACAGTCAGATAAGCTGGGCTCTTTTCTCACCTCAAGTTCCCAATGGTCACGAAATCTTGGCTCTACTTACTTTGAAGTCACTGAACTAAGTCTGACTCTGTTGATCCCTGTTAGCAGCGGTCACGTTCTCTTGGCTCTATTCAACCAAATGCCATCAACGGTTAAGCAAGCCTGGCTCTTTTCAGCCTGAAGTTTCCAAATGTCACTAAAGTCTGGATCTTTCTAGCTTGATATCACCAAGTGTTACAGAATCCAGATTCTGTTAAAAAAAAAATGCCTCACCAAAGGTCACGTAAGTCTGACTTTTAAAATCTGGTATCGTCTATGGTCACGTAAGCCTGGCTGTATTTAAGCTGATGTCACCCGTGGTCACATGAAGCTTGGCTTTCTATTACATAATGCCACCACGGTCAAGTTAGCCTGGCTCTGTTTAGTCTTCAATAACCAACGGTCACGTAACCCTGGCTCTTTCAGCCTTATGTTACCAGTGGTCACGTAAGCCTGGCTCTGTTTAGCCTGGTGCCAACAACTGTCACGTTGTCCTGGCTTTGTTTAGGTTGATGTCACCAACAGTCACGAAGTCCTGGCTTTATTTAACCTGATGTCACACTATCAGTCACTTAGTCCTGGCTTCATTTAGGTTGAAGTCACCAACAGTAACATAAGCCAGGCTCTCTTCAGCCTAAATCACAAACTGTTTAGTAGTCACCCTGTCTCTATTTAGCCAGTCACAGACTGTTATAGCCTGCCGACATCTGTCTAACTTGATGCTACTGAAGATCAGGAAAGCCTAGCTCTCTTTGACCTGCTGTTGCTAATGGTCCTTCTTTATATCATTATCTCCAGTTAGTTGTAACGAAAGCCCGAGAAATCGAACTGACTTTGTCGATCTTCTCGACTTTAAAACAACAAGCTTGGTCTGAACAATTATAGTTTGTAACGATTTTTGGTGAAAAAAAGGTAATTGCAAAGTAACCTAAAAAAAAAGAAATATAATCAGGACACGCAACAAAATTAATGAGCATGTTCAAGTTATGTGTGTGGATGGCTGTAAATAGGTACACTGTTTCCTCTCGCTGCTCTGAAAAAATGAACACAGTGTCTTATGTCTTATTTGCAATAAGAATAATTGCACTTTCATTTGCATGGAAAATATCGGAAAGAATGGAAATAAAATTTGATTTTCTATTGTTTCCACTCTCTTCTTTCCCCACCCTCTCCTCCTTCCCCTTCTCTCTTCTCTTCTCCGTCTTCTCTTCTCTTCTCTTCTCCTCTCCTCTCTCTCTCTCTCTCTCTCTCTCTCTTCTCTCTCTCTCTCTCTCTCCTCTCTCTCTCTCTCTCTCCTCCAATCTGTCTGTCCGTCTGTCACTTTATCAGTCAGCATGGAATATTTACCACGAGCACTCAACATCAAACATTTTTATCAGACATCTTACAACGAACATTCAACATTAAATGTTTCCACCTCAAATCCTAACATCAAACATCCACCAGTAACTTCCAACATCAAGCATCTGTCTTTAATACTCACCAGAAACAGATACTTCTAACATGCAACACGAAAACGTGTATCCCGATCAAGCAACATAACACATTTACTTCTAACATACAACATCAAAAATACATCTCTTTTCACCCATCATCTGGACTTTACTTTTCATATCCAACATCAAATATTTAGCTCAAACACCTGATATTAAACACTTGTTTATCTGCCAACATCAAATACTTGTCTTCTCAACAAACAACATCAGACATTTATCCTACGAACACCTTAACATTAAGCATTTACCCTCGAATACCTCATATTTAACAGTTTGCCTGACACCCAATGTCAAACATTTAGCACACCCATCCCCCCCCCCCCCCCACACCCCCCTGGACTTTCCACACCATTGCGTCAAAAATCAACATTGATCAGTAAACAAAAGCTCAAACACTTAACATTGCTCATAAAATACTATTGAACATCCAACAGTGAGCATAAAAACTGGTTAAAAATCACCCGACATCAAACATTGGGCATACAACAGTGTGTTAAACATCCACCATTGTGCATGCAATACTGTGTTAGACATCCAACAGTAAACATGAAACACTGCGTCTAAGACACAAACAATGGACAGATAATACTGTGTAAAACACCCGATATTGACTACAAAACAGTGTATCAAACTTAAAACATTGAGCACACAACACTATATCAAGCATCCAACATTGAACACACAACACTGTGTCAAACATCCAACATTGAGCACACAACACTGTGTCAAACATCCAACATTGAACACACAACAATGTGTCAAACATCCAACATTGAGCACACAACACTGTGTCAAACATCCAACATTGAACACACAACACTGTGTCAAACATCCAACATTGAGCGCGTAACACTGTGTCAAACATCCAACATTGAGCGCATAACACTGTGTCAACCCCCGCCCCCCAACATTGAGCGCATAACACTGTGTCAAACATCCAACATTGAACACACAACACTGTGTCAAACATCCAACATGGAACACACAACACTGTGTCAAACACCCCAACATTGAACACACAACACTGTGTCAAACACCCCAACATTGAACACACAACACTGTGTCAAACATCCAACATTGAACACACAACACTGTGTCAAACATCCCAACATTGAACACACAACACTGTGTCAAACATCCAACATTGAGCACACAACACTGTGTCAAACATCAAACATTGAGCACACAACACTGTGTCAAACATCCAACATTGAGCACACAACACTGTGTCAAACATCCAACATTGAACACACAACACTGTGTCAAACATCCATCATTTAACACACAACACTGTGTCAAACATCCAACATTGAACACACAACACTGTGTCAAACATCCAACATTGAACACACAACACTGTGTCAAACATCCAACATTGAACACACAACACTGTGTCAAACATCCCAACATTGAACACACCACACTGTGTCAAACATCAACATTGAGCGCATAACACTGTGTCAAACACCCAACAGTGAACACACAACTTTGTGTCAAACACCCAACATTGAGCACACAACACTGTGTCAAACACCCCAACATTCCACACAACACTGTGTCAAACATCCAACATTGAACACACAACACTGTGTCAAACACCCCAACATTGAACACACACCACTGTGTCAAACACCCCAACATTGAACACACAACACTGTGTCAAACATCCAACATTGAACACACAACACTGCGTCACACATCAAACATTGAACACACAACACTGCGTCACACATCAAACATTGAACACACAACACTGTGTCAAACATCCATCATTTAACACACAACACTGTGTCAAACACCCAACATTGGACACACAACACTGTGTCAACCCCCCGCCCCCCAACATTGAACACACAACACTGTGTCAAACATCCAACATTTAACACACAACACTGTGTCAAACACCCAACATTGGACACACAACACTGTGTCAAACATCCAACATTGAACACACAACACTGTGTCAAACACCCAACATTGAACACACAACACTGTGTCAAACATCCATCATTTAACACACAACACTGTGTCAAACACCCAACATTGGACACACAACACTGTGTCAACCCCCCGCCCCCCAACATTGAACACACAACACTGTGTCAAACATCCAACATTTAACACACAACACTGTGTCAAACATCCAACATTGGACACACCACACTGTGTCAAACATCCATCATTTAACACACAACACTGTGTCAAACACCCAACATTGAACACACAACACTGTGTCAAACACCCAACATTGAACACACAACACTGTGTCAAACACCCCAACATTGAACACACAACACTGTGTCAAACACCCAACATTGAACACACAACACTGTGTCAAACACCCCAACATTGAACACACAACACTGTGTCAAACATCCCAACATTGAACAAACAACACTGTGTCAAACATCCAACATTGAACAAACAACACTGTGTCAAACATCCAACATTGAACACACAACACTGTGTCAAACATCAAACATTGAACACACAACACTGTATCAAACACCCAACATTGGACACACAACACTGTGTCAAACATCCATCATTTAACACACAACACTGTGTCAAACATCAAACATTGAATACACAACACTGTGTCAAACATCCATCATTTAACACACAACACTGTGTCAAACATCAAACATTGAACACACAACACTGTGTCAAACACCTCAATATTGAACACAAAACACTGTGTCAAACACCTCAATATTGAACACACAACACTGTGTCAAACATCCAACATTGAACACAAAACACTGTGTCAAACATCCAACATTGAACACACAACACTGTGTCAAACATCCAACATTGAGCACACAACACTGTGTCAAACACCCCAATATTGAACACACAACACTGTGTCAAACAACAACATTGAGCACACAACACTGTGTCAAACATCCAACACTGAACACACAACACTGTGTCAAACATCCAACATTGAACACACAACACTGTGTCAAACAACAACATTGAGCACACAACACTGTGCAAACAAAATCAACACAACAACACTGTTTGAAACTAACAAAACTCTGTGTCACACACCCAGTACTGAGTGAACACAAAACACTGTGTCAAACATCGAATATTGAACGCACAACACTATGCAACACTTTGTCAAGCATTCGACATTCAGCATATAACTCTGTGCCCAACATCCAGAACTGTGTGCCAAACACTGTCAAACAGCCACCACTGAGCACGTGCGAAACACTGTCAAACAGCCACCACTGAGCACGTGCGAAACACTGTCAAACAGACACCACTGAGCACGTGCGAAACACTGTCAAACAGCCACCACAGAGCACGCGCGAAACACTGTCAAACAGCCACCACTGAGCACGTGCGAAACACTGTCAAACAGCCACCACAGAGCACGTGCGAAACACTGTCAAACAGCCACCACTGAGCACGTGCGAAACACTGTCAAACAGCCACCACTGAGCACGAAGCTCTGCGTCACATACTGTATCGAACAGTCAACACGGAGCACACTCAGCCACTCTGCACCTACCCACTGAGCACGCGACCCTGCGCAACCTACCCTACACTAAACACAAAACACTGCGCCTACCACCCGACCATGCACACGCAAGATCACTCCTCACGACACACGCAACACTGACGCTCTGCCTACCCATTCTAGAATCAGCACTCGCGGCATGCATCACTCTCCATCTACCATCCACGAATCATCGCTCACCACTCTCTGCTCACCATCCAGCACCGACAAAGCATCACCACTCTCATCAGCCTAACGTCCTATGAATCAGCGCTCATTATACTCAGCCTAACACCCGACACTGAAACCTTCTCGCTTTGCCAGAACACCCCATCACTGAGCGCTCATCACTGTGTGACACCCAACACTTGCAACGTCTAACGACTGAACACGCGTCAGTTTGCAACACTCAACACTGAGCACCCCTCACTGTGTATCACCCAACACTGAGCACTCATCACTCTTCAAAATCCAACACTAGGCAATCATCACTTTTTACCACCCAACACTGAGCACTCATCATTCTTTACCACCCAACACTGAGCACTCATCATTCTATACCACCCAACACTGAGCGCTCATCATTCTTTACCACCCAACACTGAGCACTCATCACTCTTTACCACCCAACACTGAGCACTCATCACTCTTTACCACCCAACACTGAGCACTCATCACTCTTTACCACCCAACACTGAGCACTCATCACTCTTTACCACCCAACACTGAGCACTCATCACTCTTTACCACCCAACACTGAGCACTCATCATTCTTTACCACCTAACACTAAGCATTCATCCCTCTTTAACACCCAACAATAAGCATGCATCACTAATTAACACCCAACACTAAGCATTCACCACTAATTAACACCCAGCAATAAGCATTCATCACTAATTAACACCCAACAATAAGCATTCATCACTAATTAACACCCAACAATAAGCATTCATCACTAATTAACACCCATCAATAAGCATTTATCACTAATTAACGCCCAACAATAAGCATTCATCACTAACTAACACCCAACACTGAGCATTCATCACTAATTAACGCTCAACACTGAGCATTCATAACTAATTAACACCCAACAATAATCATCCATCACTAATTAACACCCAAGACTCAGCATTTCTCACCTTGTGGCATCTGACCTCTGAACACTCAATGCTTCCTAACACTCAACACCGAACACTCATCACTCTCTACCTCACATCCAACTCTGAACACTCGACACTTCAGTCTCACACTCAATACTAAGGACGCGACACTCACTCAAGCCACTTAGCACGCAAACTCTGCGCCTTTACCGTTAACACTGAGCGCACGCAACACTGCGACCAACACTCAACATTGGGCACGTGAGACTGCGCGCGAAACTATCCACACTCAGCGTTAAACAACTGACACGCAACTAACACGCAACTTCCCAAACTGAGCACGTTACAATACACTGCAGCCTATCGTCTAAAACACCGAGACAAGCAGCTAGCACTGCGCCTAAACACAGCACGCCACACTCTCAGAGACTAACACGCAAGACTGGAACACTGAGCAAGTGACACTCTTGTGCCCCACAGCCAACACTGACGGACAACAGAGGGAGGGGGGAGGGGGGGAGGAGGAAGAAGAAGGAGAAAGAAAGCACTTACATCGGGCTTAACAACGTCTCTTGCTCACTCACTGCAAGACACACTTCTGAGTGACCTCCCCTACCCCCGCTGCCAATTTGGAAGGCAGGTCGCTCACTTTGGAGGACAGCTCGCTTAAGTTTGTGGGGAACTCTGGAACACAGCAGAAACATCCACAGTGGACTACAATGTCAACACAGCAGAAACATCCACAGTGGACTACAATGTCAACACAGCAGAAACACCAAAAGACGGACACACACTGTCAACCTCAGCAGAAATACCGACGTGAACCAACGAACGGTCAAAATAGTAGAAACATTCAGCAACATGGACACGCTATCAACGTGGCAGACATAGCCACGTGTCAAGACAGCAGAAACATCCACATGGACACACTGTCAAGACAGCAGAAACATCCACATGGACACACTGTCAAGACAGCCGAAACATCCACATGGACACACTGTCAACACAGCAGAAACATCCACATGGACACACTGTCAACACAGCAGAAACATGGACATGGACACACTGTCAACACAGCAGAAACATGGACATGGACACACTGTCAACACAGCAGAAACATCCACATGGACACACTGTCAATGCAGCAGAAACATCCACGGTGGACACACTGTCAACATAGCAGAAACATCCATGTGGACACACTGTCAACATAGCAGAAACATCTACATGAACAAACTGTCAACACAGCAGAAACATGGACATGGACACACTGTCAACACAGCAGAAACATCCACATGGACACACTGTCAACACAGCAGAAACATCGACATGGACACATTGTCAACACAGCAGAAACATCCACATGAACACACTGTCAACAGGGCGGAAACATCCACATGGACACACTGTCAACAGGGCAGAAACATCCACATGGACACACTGTCAACACAGCAGAAACATCCACATGCACACACTGTCAACAAGGATAAAACCCACAGGACACACTGTCACCAAAGATAAAACCCACATGGACACACTGTCAAGACAGCAGAAATCCCACACGGACAAATTGTCAACAAGCAGATAACCCACATGAATACTTTGACAAAAAGGCATCAACATCCAGGGTGGATACGTTATCAACACAGCAGAAACAAGCACACAGACACTTTATCAACATAGCAGAAATACCCACGATCAAGATTTTGTCAATGGAGCAGAAACAGCCTGGACGCATTGTCAACACGGTAGTGACATTCACAGAGACACTGTCAACACAACAACAACAACAACGCCTATACATATATAGTCAACACAATAGAAACACCACCCAATTGGTCACAATTGTCAACACAACACCCACCTACACTGACACATAGAATCAAATCAATAGACACACTCAACTAGTCGCACATTGTCAACAAAACACTCATAAAATGGATGCACATTTTCCACACAATAGAAACATCCAATAGGTCGTACATTGTCAACACAATATTCACCCTCATGGAAAACATAGTCAACACAACAAAAGCACCCAAATAGTCAATGCAACCCCCCCCCCCCCCCCCCCCCCCCACACACACACACACGCGTGCGCGCGCGCACACACACACACACACACACACACGCGCGCACACACACACACACACACAAACACACACACACACACACACGACACACACACACACACACACACACACACACACACACACACACACACACACACACACACACACATTGGAGACATATGGTCAACACAATTGAAATACCCAATTGGTCACAAATTGTCAAGACAATACCCACCCACGCAGACACATTGCCAAAAATAGAAACGTCCAGTTGGTCAAACACTGGCAATACAAGAGAAACATCCACACGCCACGTGATCACACTCTGTAAACATGGTAGAAACACACACATGAACAGCATTTTGTCAAAACAATACTGATACCCACATGAACACACGTTGTCAAAACAAGAGACACATCCCTATGGTTACACGTCGTCAACACACCAGAAACACCCATGAATACACACACTGTCAACAAAACAGACACACATATGGACCCACATTGTCCACAAAACAGACACCTTCAATGATACCTGTTGACAACACGGGTTAGAAACACGCTCACTGACACACTGTCGACACAGAAGAAACACGCTCACTGACACACTGTCGACACAATGGAAACACGCTCACTGACACACACACACACACACACACACACACACACACACACACACACACACACACTGTCGACACAATAGAAACACGCTCACTGGCACACACACACACACACACACACACACACACACCACACACACACACACACACACACACACACACACACAGTCAATACAATAAGAATACGCAGATGGATTATTATCCGCAACATCATTCAAGACAACGGAAGCATTCGACAAAGCGCAGCATCATCAACAACAACAACAACACCACCACCAACAGCCAATATAGTAAAAGAAAGAAAAAATCCAGCAAGGCCCCATATTGTCAGCCTGACCAGGACATTATCCACACACACACACACACACACATGCATTGTTGCATAGAACTTTTGGGTCAAAAGTAGAATTCACCGCCCGAAAATCAGACTGAACTTTTGGGTCAAAAGTAGAATTCACCGACCGAAATTCAGACAGCTCTTATATTGCCATACTTCACCGTTCTCCTCCTCTGTTGGCTTTATTCTTTTCTTTTCGCTACACGTTTTTTTTCCATCGTGTTTTTTTCATTTAGTTATTCATTCATTTCTTCATCTATTTGTCCATCTGTTTATTCATTTATCTATGTATTTATTCATGCATTTCTTTCTTTCTTTATTGATTGATTGATTTACAATTTATTCATTTATTTATTCCTTCCTTCAATTGTTCTTTTGACAAGGATGACTCCATCGTTAACGTGAGATATTTTGCATGCAGTGCATTGAAATTTGCTTGATTGTCTCAATATTTGAAGACTCTAGTACTTATCCATACCACCACCGAAGAAACAATGAAATAGACAAAAACAAATCCATTAAACAAACAAGCAAAATTCGAGGCTCATACCATATACCCGTTTCCTGGGTGGGTATTTCATCCATCAGATCGACAACTCCACATAGCAACATGACATGAACATAGCAGAAACACCGACAATAGCCGTGACTGTCAACACATTCACTTCACTTCAAAAAATATAGACCACAATAAAAGACACCCCCCCCCCCCAACACTCCGCCCTCTTCTCTCCCCTCTATCACCGACCAAATCAGCTAGGTTCGCAGACGGCTGCGGAATACTAGTCCATAAACTTCCAGCAGGAAGATCATCAGAACAGGCATCACGGGACATCACCGAAGAAAGTCAGCAGCAGCAGGGCAGTGTCTCCTCTGGTGGGTTGCCTCATGACGATCTCATCCTGATTTCTTCACTGTGAACTGCCGGGTGTCTAAGGCTGCAGCAGGACCAGTCTGAGCGTTGATTTGCATGAGGATGCGCCGTGTAAGAGTAAAGCCATTGAAAAAAAGGGATGAAAGACGAGGAAGCAAAAACAAACACACACAAAAAATGCTTGATCAAAACAAAAACGCTGAGTCCCCACGCTATTAGCATCACTACAGCTTCGGCAGCACTCTGGAACACAGTGGCATCAGCCATTTTCACTCTCCCGTGTGGGAACAGCTTTGGGAACAACAACTCCAATGACATTCAAACGTCTGGACGCATCACACATCACTCCCACACATGTGCACATCATAGAAAAAAAAGTCTCTGTATACACCTCTGTAGAAATAGTCATTAACACGCTGACAAAGTCACTATATTGCTCTGTCTACGTCACCAACAAAATCACCGCATTCGTCGCATGGTCACTGTATACATACCTCGAAGAAAGTCACAGCACGTATCGCTAACATTTGTTATGTATATTCGGCTACTTCTACTGAGGGGTATCGACAAGAGACGAAAGTCGGCACACGACAGGAGTACCAAATGGTTATGCACGCAAGACAGAATTCAACAGTGTCCCTATGCTCTCATTGAAGAGTTTCAACACCTTCTTTTTTCCATCTCATCGTTCCCTGTATCAGTCCCTCCCAATTCCTTTTTAACCCTTGCCATGTCATTTTCACAGTGACTCGGATTTCTTTTCTTGCACTTGTTCCATTTCCTTCACAACTTACTTGACTTCGTTGTTTTCTTTTCTTTTCTTTTTTCTTCTTCTCTTTTTCATGGCCCACACGAAGCAGACCAATAGGTTGAGGCTCGGATTTTTTTTTTCACTGTAGGTTGTTTGTCCCGTTCATATGATAATTTGGACTGCCAACATTTATTTTCTAACTTCAACATCCTGCCCGCGGTCATGATAGTCAAAACTTACGAAATACTGCTCGGTAGGTCTGACTTGACGGATAGAAGCAAGAAAATACAATTTATGAGGAAAAAAACCCAAGCAAACAACAGTACATAATTAAGCGTTTCGACCCTGAGGTCTTTAACAGGCAAGACAACCAAAAGTGACAAATTGCGTTGGTTCTGTATTTTCAAGTGTTCGTTCAATTCACTTAGAGGTCGAGTAGGTTCATTTTTTTCAATTCACTTAGAGCTCGAGTAGGTTCATTTTTTCCCTTTCCATCAACCCTTGGCCTACTGTCGTTCAACTTTCAGTGTAAACAAATAGAAGGGAGACAAATCCAGTGATCGACAGGGGAGATGATCAGAGTCTAGTCTCGCCTTTCCACTGTTTCTCTTTGTCGGAGCCCCAATCGCACGCGAAAGTCACCAACTACTTCCGGACACCACACTCATGCGCACAACGACAGAACTGTTCAACTGGTGGCAAGCCGTACCAGATATAGGAACCACGTATGCAACCAGTTTGTTGTTGTTTGCTGTTCACTGAAGCTGGTCCACTGCCTGTACTTTGCCTGTGACTGAACGCGAACCAGTCACTATATTGCTCTGTAGACGTCACCAACAAAATCACGTACGTGTGTGTGTGTGTGTGTGTGTGTGTGTGTGTGTGTGTGTGTGTGTGTGTGTGTGTGTGTGTGTGTGTGTGTGTGTGTGTGTGTGCTGCACACTTGACAGTCTGACACTGTCAGTAGTGATGTGCAGCGAACAGACGGCCAACCCAACCCGTGAACAGAGGGCAGACACAGAGAGCCAACCAGATCAACAGGAAGTGGTGGATGCCTTCAACATGCACAGAAGGTAGACACAGAGAGCCAACCAGATCAACAGGAAGTGGTGGATGCCTTCAACATGCACAACGGAACAAAAGCGAAGATACCAAGTCCCTCTCCTTTTGATCTATGACAAATCTCAGACATACAACGCTGGCAACAACAAAAAAAAAAAAAAAGAAAAAAAAAGCAGGTAGGTAAGTTCACTTGACAAGACATGACTACCCTTCCCCCTTTCCCTCACCCTCACAAACAGAGGAGGGGGAAAAAAAGCGAAAAAAAATAAGACAAAAAAAAAAGAGAACAGAACCAGGACTACAATGCAGATAAAGTTCGGTACATTACTTGACAAGACCCGACTACCCCTCACCCTTCCTCTCACCCTCACAGAAAAGAAAGAAGAAAAAAAAAAAAACTCAAAAAGACAATAACAAAAAAAAAAAAGA
>CM031597.1:132497272-132532272 GCA_018398815.1 Conus ventricosus | reverse complement strand
GCATTGCATTGTGTTGCGTTGTGTTGCGTTGTGTTGTGTTGCATTGCATTGTGTTGCATTGTATTGTATTGTGTTGCATTGCATTGCATTGTGTTGCGTTGTGTTGTGTTGCATTGCATTGCATTGTGTTGCGTTGTGTTGTGTTGCATTGCATCGTGTTGCATTGTATTGTATTGTGTTGCATTGCATTGCATTGTGTTGCGTTGTGTTGTGTTGCATTGCATTGCATTGTGTTGTGTTGCGTTGTGTTGTGTTGCATTGCATTGTGTTGCATTGTATTGTATTGTGTTGTATTGCATTGCATTGTGTTGCGTTGTGTTGTGTTGCATTGCATTGCATTGTGTTGCGTTGTGTTGTGTTGCATTGCATTGTGTTGCATTGTATTGTATTGTGTTGCATTGCATTGCATTGTGTTGCGTTGTGTTGCGTTGCATTGCATTGCATTGTGTTGCGTTGTGTTGCATTGCATTGCGTTGTGTTGCATTGCATTGTGTTGCATTGCATTGTGTTGCATTGCATTGTGTTGCATTGCATTGTGTTGCGTTGCGTTGTGTTGCATTGCATTGTGTTGCATTGCATTGTGTTGCATTGCATTGTGTTGCATTGCATTGTGTTGCGTTGCGTTGTGTTGCGTTGCATTGCATTGCGTTGTGTTGCATTGCATTGTGTTGCGTTGCGTTGTTTGGCAGTGCGTTGCGTTGTGTTACATTGCGTTGCGTTGCGTTGCGTTGCATTGCATTGCGTTGTGTTGCGTTGCGTTGTTTGGCAGTGCGTTGCGTTGTGTTACATTGCGTTGCGTTGCGTTGCGTTGCATTGCATTGTGTTGTGTTGCGTTGCATTGCATTGCATTGCGTTGTGTTGCATTGCGTGGTGTTGCGTTGCGTTGCGTTGTGTTGCATTGCGTTGTGTTGCGTTGCGTTGCGTTGCGTTGTGTTGCATTGCGTTGTGTTGCGTTGCGTTGCGTTGTGTTGCATTGTATTGCTTTGCATTGAGTTGTGTTGCATTGCATTACGTTATGTTGCAGCTCATTGACATCATTAAAGCATAATGATAACAAATATATAAAATAAATAACACACTCTCTCTCTGTCTCTCTATCTCTGTCTCTTTGTGTGTGTGTGTGTGTGTGTGTGTGTGTGTGTGTGTGTGTGTGTGTGTGTGTGTGTGTGTGTGTGTGTGTGTGTGTGTGTGTGTGTGTGTGCGTGTATGTGTGCGTGTGTTTGAGTGTGTGTGCACGCGCGCGCGCGCGCGTGTGCGTGTGTGCGTGTGTGTGTGTGCATCTGTGTGCCAGTGCGCGTGCAAGCGTGTGTACAAGCGCACGTGTGAGAACCTGTACAGAACAGCTATAACTTCTCTGTAAAGCATACGATCTGACTCCTGCATGCACTGGTATTATTCCATCTTCCAGCAGGCACGCGAGACATCAACCTCCATCATCGAACTGCAAAAATAGAATCCTAGCCAGGGTAACGAGGACTACTGCAAGATATACTAAGCATCAGACACACTGATCAAGTCACAAGTTCACCCATGCGTCAAACCACCCAGCCGCACACTGCATCAGATGAAATCTACTGATAAAACCAGAGAACAGGAAAACTACGTGGGCATGGCCCTGTAACAAAATCCAGTAGCCAAATTAATCAATCCTCCTCGGAACTTTCGAAGTAGAGAGAGAGAGAGAGAGCGACGGAAGAGAAGGGGAGGAAAAAATGAATTGTCAATATAGCAGAATGGCCAGGGATAACATTTGCGGAGCCCCAAACTTTGGCACGCAACCGACAGAATTGGAGGAATCTGCTGAACTGTTTTTCATGGCTATCCCCAGTGACCCCCAAGGAGGTAAAGGAGAAGAAGAAGATGGAGGTAGGCGTGGGGGGGGGGGGCGGGAGGGAGGGGGGGAACTCACCAAAGGTTGTCCAATGCCTCTAACAGCCTTCCTTTGGGCGCATGACTCAGTGTAAAATTCTCCAGGGGCGCATTCTTGTGTGGGATCTCCAAAGGGTGCAGCATCAGAGCGTAATTGGAAAAGCCGCCGGTCTCCAGCATTCACTGAGGCACTCCAGTTCTTGGGAGGTGTGTGTGTGTGTGTGTGTGTGTGTGTGTGTGTGTGTGTGTGTGTGTGTGTGTGTGTGTGTGTGTGTGTGTGTGTGCGTGCGCGTGCGTGCGTGCGTGCGTGCGTGCGAGCAAATTCGCACGTTTTAAAAGTGCAGTTCCATTTTCCCCTTATTTTACCAGGCCTTTCTTGGCACCATTTATTGAACGCTCGGGACTTTCGAGGACAGATCTGTTTAGATACGTACCCGTGATGACGGGTTTGCGCTTTGATATTACAAACACTCTTTGCCAGCTAGTAACTACATGATGTAACCCTCCTGATAGGTTCTCCAAAGAGCGAAACAGCTGTCAGTTCCTGGTGATTATGCAGACTCTGCGCTTTTATTACAGACCTATAGTTACATAACATTGGGGGGGAGAAAAAGAAGGAGGGGAAGAGGGGGTAGGTGTGAAGAGGAAGAGAGGATTAGGGGCACTCTAAATCTGTATTTTCTTCCACTTTAAAGAGCACGTCTTTGAATGTGATAAATTTCTGTCCCGTAAATATCATTTCATTTTCTCGAAAATTAAAACAGAGAGAGACTCGGATTTTATTTGACTACCTGCCGTCATTCAATGTCGTGCATGCACACAAGTGTATGTGTGTGTGTGTGTGTGTGTGTGTGTGTGTGTGTGTGTGTGTGTGTGTGTGTGTTGTGTGTGTGTGTGTGTGTGTGTGTGTGTGTGTGTGTGTGTGTGTGTGTGTGTGTGTTGTGTGTGTGTGTGTGCGTGTGTGTGCGTGTGTGCGTGCGTGCGCGCGTGTGTGCGTGCGTGCGTGCGTGCGTGCGTGCGTGTGTGTGTGTGTGTGTGTGTGTGTGTGTGTGTGTGTGTGTGTGTGTGTGTGTGTGTGTGCTCTGTGTGCTCTGTGTGTATATCTGTGTGTGTCTGTCTGTGTGCATGTCTCCGTGTGTGTGTGTGTCTGTCTGTGTGTATGTCTCCGTGTGTGTGTCTGTCTGTGTGTCTTTGTGTCTGTTCATTTAACCTAACTTGGTATCGTTCATATCTTATTCCGTTACAAGGAGCCACATTCATATCACTAACGTTTTGGATTTAGAATGAAAACAGAAATTGTTTGCACAGTGGGACGAAAGCAGGCATATTTTTCTTGACATTTCTATTTCCCGTTTGACTTTTCTTAGTTTACCATGTTAAATTTTGGCGCGGGCCAAGCTAAAGTGTCAATCCGTTGTAGTGGAGAGCACTCCAGAATCATTGGGCAAGATGTACGTGGGAAAGAGAAATAGTCCATTGAAAGAGAGAAGTATGGGCCGTTGCACAGAGAGAGAGAGAGAAAGAGAGAGAGAGAGAGAGAGAGAGAGAGAGAGAGAGAGAGAGAGAGAGAGAGAGAGAGAGAGACAGACAGACAGACAGACAGACAGAGACAGAGAGACAGAGAGAGATACAGAGACAGAGACAGAGACAGACAGACAGACAGACAGACGGACGGACAGAGGGGAGAGGGAGGGAGGGAGAGGGACAGCGAAAGAAAGATTTATTGATTAATAATCTAAACTGACAATATTAATTTCTAAAGGTTACAGATAAGCAAATTCATGCTTTTTTCCCCATGCGGCCCTTGCCCTTGTGTGTGTGTGTGTGTGTGTGTGTGTGTGTGTGTGTGTGTGTGTGTGTGTGTGTGTGTGTGTGTGTGGTGTGGTGTGTGTGTGTGTGTGTGTGTGTGTGTGTGTGTGTGTGTGTGTGTGTGTGTGAGTGTGTGTGTGTGTGTGTGTGTGTGTGTGTGTGTGTGTGTGTGTGTGAGAGAGAGAGAGAGAGAGAGAGAGAGAGAGAGAGAGAGTGAGAGAGAATGTTCCTTCATCTGACTTTGTCGACTATTACAGGCTCTCTCTGAAACGATTATGAAACAATTGATCATATATTTACTCTAATGTCCATGATTAAAAACCGTTTGTCAGGAGAGAAAAAGAGTAAAATGTACGTTGCTTTTATTGATTATATGAAAGCCTTCGACTCTGACGATAGAGATCGTCTTTGGCTAGTTCTTAAAAAGATAAAAACGTCCACTAAAATGGTAAGCATGCTCCAAGGTATAATTATATAAGTCAATTCAGTCGTGCGTACGTTGGGGAAGTGAAATGTCTGACTTCTTTGACTGTTCAGCCGGCGTGAAACAGGGATGTATGTTATCTCCCCTGATGTTTTCTTTGTTGATAACCGAGGTTGCTGAACAGGTCACACAGCATGGTAAACACGTGTTCCAGTTTTTGTCAGGCTTACAAGGAATCCTTTTATTGTTACTTGCTGATGATATATTATGTTTGATTTCGACAACTCCTTCATGGCTACAAAATCAATTAAATAACCTTCATAAAGCATCATCTTCTCCAGGACTTAAAGTGAACTTAAAGAAAAAAAAAGTCATGGTTTTTTAGAAAAGAGGGAGATTTATCAAAAGCAGAAAAATTGTTTTATCAGAGAAAACAGATTGAAGTTGTTAACAGTTATAAGTATTTGGGGTTTACTTAAACCACAAAGCTATCATACGACATTGCTCTCGAAGAATATGCAGGCAAAGCCAAAATTGTAGAAATTATGAAAACAATGTGGAGTTTGGGAACAATGGATAGAAGTCTGTTTTTTTAACTTTTTGATGCGCAAGTGAAACCTATGCTTTTATATGCAGCAGAACTCTGGGGACAGTCTACATGTAATTGAATTACCTCACTTGTTTGCATGCAAACGCTTTTTAAATGTGCGCCGGAATACCCAAAATACAATGGTATACGGTGAGCTAGGAAGGTATCCTTTGTATGTAGATGGTGCAATATAATCAATGCGCTACTGGTTCAAATTGCAAATGCTGTCACTTGCTAGACTACCTAAACAAGCACATGAAATGGAAAAATCGAAATTATTTCAATGTACTAGAAATCGGAGTGTACAAACAAATTGGGTTGTCTTCGATAAAACATTGTTTGGATACTTATGGCTTTTCTTTTGTTTGGTTAAATGGTGGAGTGAATTATGGAAAAACTGTTTTTACGTGAACTTAAACCACGCCTCGTTGACTGTTACAGGCAAAACTGGGATAGTAAAATACTTAATAGTGACAGATAATTCAACTTATCGTTCCTTCAAATCCTTATGGCAGCCTGAGAAATATTTAACTGACATAACAATTCCTGAATTTTGCAAAGTGTTCGTAAGATTTCGACTTGGTATTAGTGATTTGAATGTCAATCAAAGATATACACTAAACTCCAAAAACTGTCCATCCTGTAATCAAATCGAGGACGAAATACATTTTTTGATTGTTTGTCCATCCTATAAAGATTTTAAGAGATAGATACATTTTGCCTCATACTAGAAATGTTCATCAAGTGTCATTGCTTCTTTTACTGCAAAATGAAAAGAGAATTGTAACGCGCTCTGTAGCTATGTTCATTCATAAACCACTAAAACGAAAAGAGGAACTGTTATCAGTTAACACACAAATGAGAGAGTAATTTCGGGAAGAACATTTTGTTATGCAAATATTTTCTTTCATAATTTTCAGTATATGCTCCGAGCGCGTGTGTGTTCTACTTTTGTTCTTGACCTCATTGCAGATAGGTCGGTGGCCTTTGCAATTAAAGTGTTTGAGTTGAGTTGAGTTGAATTGAGTCCTCTCTCTCTCTCTCTCTCTCTCTCTCTCTCTCCTCTCTTCTCTCTCTCTCTCTCTCTCTCTGTGTGTGTGTGTGTGTGTGTGTGTGTGTGTGTGTGTGTGTGTGTGTGTGTGTGTGTGACGGTAGTGGTCTCAACAAAGTGGCACTGATTGGTGCTGACAGGTCGAAGGGAAATTGGCCGTGTTTCATTCTCTCTCCTGACAGTCGCCTTCATAACGTTTGACGTCTGCTTAACGATTTGGGTCCCAAGCCTCTCTCGCCCTCTACATCCCCTATCCCCCCCTCCCCTGCCCTCCCCCTCCCTCCTCACACACACACACACACACTCACACTTTCTCTTTCTCTCTCTCTCTCCCCTCTCAAACTATACTCCCCCATCCCTTCCCGCACCTCACCCCTCCGTCTCTAAATCCTTTCATTATTGAAAGAAAACGAAAAGAGAAAGAAAGAAAAAGTGAATTTGCAGCAGGATGATTCATATTGTGTGTGTATGTGTGTGTGTGTGTGTGTGTGTGTGTGTGTGTGTGTGTGTGTGTGTGTGTGTGTGCGCGCGCGCGCGTCGTGAGCATGTGCGTGCGTGCGCGCGCGCGCGCGCGCGCGTGTGTGTGTGTGTGTGTGTGTGTGTGTGTGTGTGAGAGAGAGAGAGAGAGAGAGAGAGAGAGAGAGAGAGAGAGAGACAGACAGACAGACAGACAGACAGACAGACAGACAGATGACACATACGTCATTCGTCTCTTTTCCGTAAACATGAAAAACACACAATTATAATCCAGACAGGAAGGGAGATAATTTCTTATTAGACTTACATCATTGTGTAGGTTATTAAGGAAAGTTTGTCTGTCTCGCAACTGAGATCCTCTGTCTTTGGTAAGGTTAGTAACAGTACACAGCTACAACTGGCATTGGAGCTCGAAAGAGTGATCCTTCCTTGGTAAGGTTAGCAACAGTACACAGCTACAACTGGCATTGGAGCTCGAAAGAGTGATCCTTACAGATCTATCGGCGTTAAACATATACTTCTCTCTTGGCGTGTTGTCAACATCACATTAATTTTTAGGAACGTACGCAATTCATCCACAGTTTGACAGAAAAAAAAAAAAAAAAAATGGACACGTTTTGTTTTGTCCGATTTGTTTGTCTATTTTTTTACCGTTTTTCTGTCAGAAGTTTGCAAAATAATTCACCCATCCCGAATTTTTTGTTGTTGTTTTTTTGTTAAATGCGTCATGCATGGTTTTGGTTGCAAACTAAAGGCCATGCTTGCCCAGTCTTTTCGGCAGCTGTCAATGAGTTGAGTGTTGATAATTCTCCATACAAGCTTTCACGTCATAGATGCCATGAGCTCTAGCAAATTTTTGAACAGCCAGATTTGTAGAAACAATCCTTGATACCGCTAGACCAGCTGAATTCATTGTTCCTCTTGTCATGGTTATTGGTAATTGCATGTCTAAAAGCGACAAAACCTTATTTCAACGTTTTAATGAACTCCATCTCTTGCGTGGAGACTGAGCGTCCAAGCGCGCCCCCTAACGGTGTATAGAAAGAGCAGACAACGGCCAGTGTCACTTCATACCATTGCAGAAGGTGTTAAGGGATTGGAGTTCAACATACATTTTAACAGAAGAACGACAGTTTTCTTGAGTTACACCAAACGTCCAATGCGTTCTGTGATAGATTTTTTTGTTTACCCGAGCATTTACTATTGTGAAGAGTACTGCGATGTCCACATACAGTTCCTAATCTCCATGATATTGTTGTGAAGAGTACTGCCATGTCCACATACAGTTCCTAATCTCCATGATATTGTTGTGAAGAGTACTGCGATGTCCACATACAGTTCCTAATCTCCATGATATTGTTTTCATCCTGTCCATCACGTGGTACTTTGATCTGTTGGTGGGCTTCTCCGGTTCATCTTACACATGGTACCTTGGTTGTAAACGTAAAGTTCATTTTACACACGGTACCTTGGTTGTAAACGTAAAGTTCATTTTACACATGGTACCTTGGTTGTAAACGTAAAGTTCATTTTACACATGGTACCTTGGTTGTAAACGTAAAGTTCATTTTACACACGGTACCTTGGTTGTAAACGTAAAGTTCATTTTACACATGGTACCTTCGTTGTAAACGTAAATTTCATCTTACATATGGTAACTTGGTTGTAAACGTAAAGTTCATCTTACATATGGTGACTTGGTTGTAAACGTAAAATTCCATCTCATATATGGTGATTTGGTTGTAAACATACAGTCCAGAATTCCAAAGCACTTTCATACAAGAACTTCGTATTAAACGTAAAGTGAAGGTTTTCACTTCTGAACTGACTCAGTTCACCCTCCCCCCCCCCCCCCCCCCCACCCCCACCCCTCCCTCGTATAAAAGCATTGTTCGGATTTTGCGAGATGACCAGTTTATCTACAAATAGTGACTCAGGATTTTCTTTTTTAGCTTGCTATTAGGTAGTGTGTATCAGGTAGTGTGTAACGACCGTTTCTCCGGCTTTGTGGGCCTGGCGGGCCGACTCGAAGGAATCGAAGCAACAAGCCTGTCACCTGCAAATAGAAACACAAAGATTTCCCTTAATCCAGACAAGACCTGAAATTCACGCCTTCTATTTCGGTTTACTTCCTCGGCCACTTAAGGGATAAAAGAGAGAGAGAGAGAGAGAGAGAGAGAGAGAGAGAGACAGAGAGAGAGAGAGAGAGAGAGAGAGAGAGAGAGAGAGGTACCCGAGATGGATCTGAGGCCACTTGTTCTCCGTCGTCTACTTGTCGCGGCAGAGCAAACAGGACAGGAAAGGGTAAAGAGATTGTAAAATAAGACCAAGAGATGGTCGCAAAGAGAACGTACAGCAGGCCAAGAGATATGGTAAAGAGAAAGTAAAACACACCCAGGGAAAGCAGGGCAGAAAAGTGAAGAGCGTTTGCCAAAGTGTCTAGACAGTCTCGCTATTTGGATCCATTTACTCGAGCTGTTTTCAGCCGTTTTCCATTTCCGGTCTACTTTTATTGTCTTGTAGTTTCAGCCTCGCTCTCGGGCTGTTCCCTCCCTTCTCCTCCCCCCTCCCCCCGCCCTCCATGCCCCTTTCTCCATCTTCCTCCCCCCCCCCCCCTCTCCCTTCCCCGTCTCAACCCCCACCTGACTCTTATCAAAAGATCGATCTCTGACCGTCGACTGGTGAAACCTAGACGTCAACAAGTTTTCCAGAAAGTTGTACGTGAAATGTGCGGGTTTATAGGAACCAATACCAAAAGACTGGGAGTGCACGTGGTATTGGCTATCAGCAAATGCTGCTTGGAAGTAGTAACTTCAGTTGTTTTGAGAAACGTTTGACATCTCGGCGGCGTATACCTTTGTAAAGGGATTACGGTTTCTCTCGTAAGATGTATTCTTAGCAGCATATAATTGATAGCACACCGAAAATACCACGTTGCAATTACGTATATTTTTTTCCATTCAAACTGAATATATCATTGATGTTGAATCACAGACACAGAACTCGTGGTACACGAACTGATGCTTTATCTTTTACTGTCATTTAATGCATGACATTGTACTAAGCCATTATCGACTATATAACGCGCGTTCTGTTTGTCTGTCTGCCTGTGTGTCTGTCTGTGTGTCTGTGTTCAGTGCAGTCATTGTTGTTGGTTAGAGGCCTACAGATCAAAAGCTTTTCGTCAGATCCTTTTTCAAATTTGGCATGATAATTCATGAGCATACTGATCACATCCTGACAGAATCCCTTGCTAGAATTTCTAGTGACATTAGTTGCATTTTAATGCATCCATGTGGCAAAGTTAAACGATGTCGGCATTCGAAGTGAATCCAAACATGCCTCGTCGATGGCGTTCAATACTGATCACAGAGCACCGTACTTCCTGTCAGCCGGAAGAGCTCAACTGGGAGAACGCTGGACTGAAAATCTTCATGACCTTGTTCAATCCTGGGCTCTGACACTTTTGTGCTTTTTTTTGGGGTTTTTTTTGTTGTTGTTGCTGTTAGGGATTTGAGAGGGTCTGAGGCAAAAAAGTGAGCGGTCATAGGGGCGAGAGGGGGAGGGAAGGAAAAGGGAGGGAGGAGAGCGGGAACGGGGGAAGGATTGGACGGGAGAGACGGGGGAGGAAGGGGGAGAGGCAGGGCGAAAGGGGGAGGGGAGAGGAGACGGGGTACGCGGGAAGAGTGGACGGCTGGTTGTCCTATAAAATCAAAAGTGACTCCTGGTGAATGTGACCCCCTGGTAAATGTGACCCCTGGTAAACGCGTGTTTGCATACCACAGAAGCGAGTTCGCGACGTGCAGCGTTCTAAGTTCTTGTTAAATATGAAGTAAGCTTTGACATTTTATATTGAAGAGTGGATGTTGAATAGGATCTTTCTAATTGATCTGGTTGAATATGATTTGTATTAATCAATGGCAATGCTGGGGTCGTGTTTACTATAACTAAATCATATTACATGTGTTATTTAAATACCTGGTTCATTTTAAAGAAAAAGACTGAATGTGCTGTAGCTATGTATGCAGATAGCCACTCTTTCAATTTATGTACGGTTGTTATGAACAGGAAACATTGGAAGACATTTCTTAATGTTAGGCTATCATCTTTACGACCGATAAGACTTAGGGACACTCCTTATTAAAATGTTAGATTATCAGACCTTTCACGACTGCTAAGATTTAAAGACACTTATAACATGTTAGCGTATCACACCTTTCACGACTGGCAATATTGAAAAAGGGACTTATTAATGTCAAACTGTCGCAGCTTTCATGAATCTAATGAAGAACTGAAGACACTGTTAATTAAGATTATATTATCAAACTATTCACGATCGGTAAGACTTTATCAGACTGGTTATTGATGTCAGTTTATCATACCTTCCACGAATTGTAATATTTGAAGGCACTTCTAATCAACATTTCATATTCATACTTTTCACATCTGGCAAGACATGAAAAAGATACTTATTAATGTCTAGCTCTCTTACTTTCCAGGAATCGTAAGACTTGAGGACACATTGAGTCGTGAACCATACAATTCCATGATTAGAAAGATTTGAACCAGACACTTCCTATGTCGTGAGCTATGCCCTTCACAAGAAGGCCTGAATTTGATGGGGAACTCTACAGACAGATGCAGAGTACAGCCAATGGGAACCTCGATAGCATCATCCATTGCCGCCAACTTTATCGGCTGGTTTGAAAGAGACTACTCACCACATCTCTCTGGTACACTGAGCAAGGGTTCTGGCGCCGCTTTGTCGACGGCATTGTGATTACTCATCTGGGTCCCATTCGCAGCTTCGGGTGTATCTGTTTCATTTCTGCCTTTTGTCCGACTCTGGGGAAAGGCCCAGTGACGATGATGAGGAAAGACCCACTGACCGCAGGGAAAGTCCTGTTAACAGCGGAAGACTGTGACCCAGGATTCTCTTCAGAGAGTGTAAGACTTTATGGCAAAAGCTTGGCCATGTCTAGAGTTGTACTGTCTCAAACTGTCAGTGGAACAGCAACGAGAATGGCTGCAGGATGCACACGGCAGTTGCTTCACGATGGCGTTTTTCGCCGGTGGGCTCAGCAGGAATATGGGCCGGTACACCCATGGGAACGCTCCCGTGGAGGTTCTGTCGTGTCACATCCACTAGTCATTACACAATGGCATCTGCCAGGGCGCAATTACGTCCCTTGACGTCTTAATGGAATGCCCTGTGCGTGCCTGCACACTGTGTGAACACAGCGCAGACTTCCAAGGGTGGTGCAGGATTGCTCCCAGCTGGTTTGTTCAGCAGCTGAGGGCAGTACTTCACTGGGTCCCACCCGCACCTCCGGGTGTATCTTTTGAGTTTCAGTTTCATCCAGGAGGCTCCATATACGCTACGCTACATCCACTAAGTTTTGAGACCACACTGCGCATGATTTGAAGCTGATGGATAAATGAATTAACAACTAAGATGGGAGAACTGAAGAAGAGGGTCTCGTGGCTACGACTTAGCAGATGTCTGACCTACGCATTAACCCAATGCGCTGGTTAGACCTTGAGTGCCTACCAAACATTGTTTTTTTGTTGTTGTTTGTTTGTTTGTTTGTTTTTTCGTATCTTTTGTTTTCACCAAGAGTAATGGCGCCGCTTCATCGACGGCATTTCGATGCTCTAGAGCCACGGCGAAAAAATGCTGCTTCAGATTCTAGATCTGATCTGTAATCAGCACAGCAGCATCGAGTCCACTGCCAGCTATGGAGGGACAAGTATCCATACCTAGACGTCTGCATCAGCATTGAAGTAAGCAGAAGAGTCACTGACTGGCGCTGTAAACTAACAAACGAATAGACGAACACAGTCGTGTACTTTTCCGGGTCCTGCCACTTATGTTACTTAGAGGGATGCTATATGGACAATCTGTCCGCCTGAGAACATCTACTTTGACGATGATACATTCCTCAAGCGCTGCAGTGAGCAAAGGAAGAGGACACCTGCAGACATGAGGCTCTCCCAAGTCACTGACGAATACTGCCATCAATAATAAGACACCCTGGCCTGCGGTACCAAGAGAGAAACCTGACATCACTCGCTGAGAGTACCCCACGTCACGCGACACAGTGTCATTCACCCCCTCTGTCTCATTGGTCAAACGATGAGATGCCAACTCTCCACGAAAGCAGGTGCCCCAGCCAGCCATAGTCGGTGAGCGAAACTGCCGCCAGGTTCTCCGCTTGCTCAAGCCATGCACACCTCCAGCTCCTAGGCCGCGGTGTCAGGATCTCCAGGAAAGCCCTGCACACCTCCAGCTCCTAGGCCGCGGTGTCAGGATCTCCAGGAAAGCCTTGCACACCTCCAGCTCCTAGGCCGCGGTGTATCTCCAGGAAAGCCCTGCACAGCTCCAGCTCCTAGGCCGCGGTGTCAGGATCTCCAGGAAAGCCCTGCACACCTCCAGCTCCTAGGCCGCGGTGTCAGGATCTCCAGGAAAGCCCTGCACAGCTCCAGCTCCTAGGCCGCGGTGTCAGGATCTCCAGGAAAGCCCTGCACACCTCCAGCTCCTAGGCCGCGGTGTCAGGATCTCCAGGAAACGCCTGCACACCTCCAGCTCCTAGGCCGCGGTGTCAGGATCTCCAGGAAAGCCCTGCACACATCCAGCTCCTAGGCCGCGGTGTCAGGATCTCCAGGAAAGCCCTGCACACCTCCAGCTCCTAGGCCGCGGTGTCAGGATCTCCAGGAAAGCCTTGCACAGCTCCAGCTCCTAGGCCGCGGTGTCAGGATCTCCAGGAAAGCCCTGCACAGCTCCAGCTCCTAGGCCGCGGTGTCAGGATCTCCAGGAAAGCCCTGCACACCTCCAGCTCCTAGGCCGCGCTGTCAGGATCTCCAGGAAAGCCCTGCACACCTCCAGCTCCTTTGGCCGCGGTGTCAGGATCTCCAGGAAAGAATGCCAGCCAAGAGGTGTGCTGTCTGCACAGAGCTCTCCTTGGAAATCCTCATCTTCTCCAGGGTCAGGACAGCCCGGAGGTTCACGATCAGGGGACTCTCCAACCTGCTAGTGCTTGCTTCAGTCTGGTGCACTGGATCAACTGTGCCCGCCACCAGGATGCTGGGGGGAAAAAAACTGGCTGCAAACTGCAGGCCCATTTTAACAGCCAGCAGTCGGACTTCCGAAAACAAAAGAGGGACATTCATTCTGGTGGCCGGCCACGTCTGTGGTCCTGTTCTCAGCTCTGTGGCTTGAGGTGCTGTAGCAGGGAAGCGGTGAGGACCACTGACATCCAGAAGAGAAAAGAACAGGAGAGAATGTGGGGGCACGAACCAGAAAGAAACGATCCATATGGCCTCAACCTTTGGGATTCATTTCACATTCAGAAAGAAACGATCCATATGGCCTCAACCTTTGGGATTCATTTCACATTCAGAAAGAAACGATCCATATGGCCTCAACCTTTGGGATTCATTTCACATTCAGAAAGAAACGATCCATATGGCCTCAACCTTTGGGATTCATTTCACATTCAGAAAGAAACGATCCATATGGCCTCAACCTTTGGGATTCATTTCACATTAATCCAGCCGTTCGTTGTGCTGCACGCTTCATCTGGAATTCTGGAAGAGAGAGAGAGAGAGAGAGAGAGAGAAGAGAGAGAGAGAGAGAGAGAGAGAGAGAGAGAGAGAGAGAGAGAGAGGTGGGGTGGTATTGTAAGAAGGGCAGATATATAAAAAATACTTGTGGTTCTCTGTTTTTCTATAAAAAAAGATTTTTTTGGAATTAGTTTCATCTGTGTTAATTCCTTTTTTGCATAGACCCCATTCTCAGTCGAAATGTTTTTAACATCTTTTGAACTTTTGTTTTTATAATCATTCTATAATTTTTCATACTCCCTTCCCCGGCCATTAATTCTATTTGCATTCTCTGTAAATTTATCTATCTCATTTTCTCTTTATCAATTCCTTTATGTGCGAATCCATTTAGGAATTCATTCCCTTATGCATTCAGTAAACGAGTGTTGATTGTAAAGCGCTTAGAGCTTGGCCTCTAGCCGAGAATAGACACTATATAAGTATTCATTATTATTATCATTATTATTATTATTAATAATATATTTGTTAGTTTTATTTTCATCTTACTTTCATTCATACATTATTTGCGTCCTTTCTTAACTACTTATTCAGCTGCTTAAAAGTTATTTTTTAGTTTTTGCTTAAATATTTCTATTTACCTCTTGTAGTAGGAAAATACAATAAAGCTTTTACAGACATGAGGTAACTAGGGGTGTAAAATGATTCGTATCATTAAAAAAAAAGTCATTCAGTCATAGCCCATGGAACTGATGCATGTTTAAGTAAACCGATAATTTCCGGTCCAAACAAACCGGTGTTTTATTTGATTTGTTGTCTTAATAACAATTCGTATTCACGTTAGGTTGTCATACCTTACGTGACTGGTAAGACTTGACCATACACTTCTGATTAATTTCATGTTGTCATAACTTTAATGACCAATAAGATTTAAAACAGACTTGTTACTAATTTCATGTCATCATACTTCTCACAACTGGCATGACTTAAAGCACACATTTATTAATAACATTAGGTCGTCATTCCTTCCGTCAACAGCAAGACTTGAAAAAGATACTTCTTATTGATGTTTTACTGCTAAAATGAGTTAAAAGACAGTTCTTCATCGTGCTAGATTGTCATTTGAATCAGATACTTCATATTAATGTTTCACTGCTACAAAGATTTGAAGATAGTTCTTAATCATGTTAGATTATCATATCTCCCAGGACTTGTAAGATTTGAGGACGGGTCTTATCAAAAGTAGATTGTCATACGTTATACTATTGATGAAGACACTTACTAATAATACGCTGCTGTACCTGCCACAGCTAGTAAGACTCCAAGCAGACATTCTATATCTGTGAAAGGTCGTCATATATTCTTTGAGAAATAAGACTGGATGCAGACACTTCCAGTTAACATCAGGTTGTCCATTGTGAGTCCTCATATTTCAAGACATTTCTTATCAGTATAACGTTGTATCTTCAATGGTTAATAGGACTAGCAGACATGTGTTATATCTGTTATGTTATCAAGCCTTCAACAGCTGCTATGATTTGAATACACTTCTTAGTAAAGTTAAGATGGCATACCTTGTGCCAGTATTAAGGCTTGAAGCAGAATCCTCGTAACAATGTTAGGATGTCATATCTTCCACGACTGAAAAAATTTGAAGACATGTCTTTGATTCACATTTTCTCTGTGCTTTACTATTCTGAGCAATGTTACGTAACAGTTGTTATAAATAAGCCAATATATCTGACAATTTTCAGGCTGCTCAACCTTCCACAAAATCTTAATCAAGCCCTTTATGGGAAGAACTCAACATTTGTCAATTTCGCAACAAGATATGCTCTCGATAACTGGTTCACATTTCCGGAGGGGCATTTGTGCTAAACCACCGACTCTGTCACAGTTAGAACTTCCGATCGAAGCACTTGAACAGTTGTAAGCAAAAAAACAACAACCAATAACAATCACAAAAATCCAAAGGATTAATCATAGTGAAGAACAAACGAGAGAGAGATGAAGGAAGAAAGGAGCGGAGAGAGAGAGTAGAGAGGAGAGAGAGAGAGAGGGAGAGAAAAAGAGAGGAGAGAGAGGAGAGAGAGAGAAGAGAAGGAGAGCGAGAGAGAGAGAGAGAGAGAGAGAGAGAGAGAGAGAGAGAGAGAGAGAGAGAGAGAGAGAGAGTGATGATGATGATGAGGAGAGATGTAATCTATTCAAGGAACGATAGAGAGAGAGAGAGAGAAGAGAGAGAGAGAGAGAGAGAGAGAGAGAGAGAGAGAGAGAGAGAGAGAGAGAGAGAGAGGATGATGATGATGAGTGATGATGTTAATCTTTTTTCCAAGGTAACAGATAAGAGAGAGAGAGAGAGAGGAGAGAGAGAGAGAAGGAGAAGAGAAGAGAGAGAGAGAGAGGATGAGAGATGAAGAAGAGAGAGAGAGGGAGGAGAGAAGAGAGAGAGAGAGAGAGAGAGAGAGAGAGAGAGGCGAGAGAGAGTAGAGAGAGAGAGAGAAAGAGAGAGAGAGAGAAAAAGAGGAAGAGAGAAGAGATGTGAATCGTAAGGAGCTCACGGAAGTGGGGGAGGATGGGGGAGGGAGGGACGGGGAGCGGACGCCAGGAGTGAGACAGGCAGGATTGGGATTTGAAGGGCAAGAGGGGGGGGGGGGGGGGGGGGGCAAAGGGGGAGGTGGAGCAGGAACAGGCACTGCAGAAACAACTATGTCACACGCACGCCTGGTTGTGTTTCAATCAAATTGATTGTAATTAGCAAATAGTCTGTTGGCCATTCGTGTGCCGCACTGGCAGTTGAGAGTCATCATCGCTGAGCGCTGTGCCGCCGCCCGCTGCCATGTTTGTTGACTGACGTCACTCAGGGGGTCCTGTTCTTGCCCCTCACAGGCAGACACCATGCGGAGTTGCTTCCCTTGGGCCTGGAAACGCCATGACATGCACCCAGGGAGAAAACTGAGGTACACGTTAAATACATTGAAGCAAATACAAGTACAGTCCAGTCTTCGGGCCACGTTTACTTGGTTCTTGTGCTTGGTGTGTTCTGGTGGATCTGGCGGTGGCCGCGATTCTAAACATTTTGAGTAGATCTGACACTTTCTGGATTCTGGAAGAAGAAAGAAGTCGGCAAAGTCCTAATTCAGATGCCCCTCCTTTTGTGTTGTGTTGTGTCTTCGACGGGCATTCACGGAGAGAAAGGTTTCTCTCCGTGAGAGCGCTAATCAGTGAGAGGGAAACAAATGGGGGCCTCTAAACTAGGACTTTTTCTCCCTGAAGTTTGCGAGTGGTAGACAACACAAGCGTAATTTAGTTCGTTGATGATGTCTCCTGAAATGTGCTTTAAGCGACACCTGCATGACTAAATTCCTTCATTCCTGCTTGGCATAAATTAGGTTCATAAACTGCAAGAAGGAAGTGTCAAATGGTGGTGCGTTCGATTAAAAGACATCGAAAGATTCATACGCGCACCTGTGTCTGTATGAAAGTGTTTGCGTGTGTCTACGTGTGAGGAAAGAAGGGGGCGATAAGGGGCGCGGGAGGGGAGGGGGCAGAGGAGGAAGGGGAAATGAGTGAGGGGGGGGGGAGCAGGGAACGAGGGAGCGGAGGTGGGGTTGGGGTGGGGGTGGTGAAGGGGGCGGCGAGAGGACAGTGTATGTAAGCCGGGTAATGTTTTGTCTACGCGCAGAGGTGTGAAGGTATAGTCAGTTGGAAATGTGAAGCGCGTTCAGGTGTTATTAGAAAGCGTTACAGCAATGTCCCACTGTTTGCATTGATCTGCTAACTATGGCGCATCACTTCTGTTCAGAAATACTTGTCCCACCGATGAGACACACACACACACACACACACACACACACACACACACACATATATATATATATATATATATATATATATATATATATATATATTATATATATATATATATAATATATATATATAAACTAATAAATTCCAAGGGTAAGTAACTGAGCACCATTCCAGCAAGCATCTTGGTGTTGCAATAACTGCAGGAAATAGTGAATTATAAACAAAGCTTGCTCTTATGTCTTAGATTGGAAAAAAAAATATGGGGAGATAAGCATTCATATCTGCAGTGGTAGATAATTCTGCCTAACTAACAGTATGTGTGCTTGAGTGGGTGAATGAGGAATAATAAAATCTTCTCAAAATGAGCCTTTAGCAAGCTTATAACCTCCAAGGGGGAGACCATCTCCAAAAAAGACCTGGCAACTTTTGTCAGCTCTCTCCCGCAATGACTACTGTAGTTCTTTCTTGCCTGGTACGCCTGCCTCATCTGCAAGTCCTCCCTTGAACGAGTAGGCTACAACACAAAATCCCGCCGCTCAACCTACGCTTAGAAATGAAAAATCTGTATTAGGGAGCCGGAATAGCTCAGTTGGTAGAGCGCCTGACTCGTAATCTTGGTGATCCTGGGGTTGCGGGTTCGAACCTCCGCCGGGGCGTTTCGGTACAGGGGGATTTTTCCCTCGGAGTTAACATTGGTTCTGACTCCATTTCCCATACAGTCCTTCGAATGAGACTATAAACCGAGGTTCCGTGAGTGAACGCACGCATAACATCTTGCACACACGTAAAACCCCATCACCAACTTTCGGAAGAGTAGGCCAGTTTGGCCGTTGGTATGGATGACACGTTACACATAGCATGCACCCTGCGTGAGAAATGGAAAGAATGAAGGAAGTAAGGAAAATGAGTGATCGATATTTAACGATATTGACTGGATGACACGGGAAACGACTGAATGAAGCGCCGGCTGGCAGCTCTTCAGTCGGCACTACCCAGGTAGGCAGCCCGTTGTGTAAACGGGTGTTGATTGTAAAGCGCTTAGAGCTTGGCCTCTAGCCGAGAACAGGCGCTATATAAGTATTCATTATTATTATTATTATTATTATTATTATTACTATCTAGAGCTTGACCAAGTCTCCCAACAACATCTGATGGCCTCATTCCCCAATGACGGTACGTCCTCCGTTGGCTGCCTGTGTCTCTGAGGATTCAAGTACAAGCTCAATACTCTCTACTGTAAGGGCATTCACGACTCTGCCACCCTTCCCCATGTTGATGACTGTCTTCAACTCTACACTTCATTCCGATCTCTACGTTCTCTCGTCAGATCCACGCTGTTTCTCCCGATGTTCAGATGAAAACAATCAACTGTTGGCCGCCTCTCTTTCTCTGTCTGTCTCCACAGTATCAACTGTTGGCCGCCTCTCTTTCTCTGTCTGTCTCCACAGTATCAACTGTTGGCCGCCTCTCTTTCTCTGTCTGTCTCCACAGTATCAACTGTTGGCCGCCTCTCTTTCTCTGTCTGTCTCCACAGTATCACTGTTGGCCGCCTCTCTTTCTCTGTCTGTCTCCACAGTATCACTGCTGGCCGCCTCTCTTTCTCTGTCTGTCTCCACAGTATCACTGTTGGCCGCCTCTCTTTCTCTGTCTGTCTCCACAGTATCACTGTTGGCCGCCTCTCTCTCTGTGTCTGTCTCCACAGTATCACTGTTGGCCGTCTCTTTTGCTCTGTCTGTCTCCACAGTATCACTGTTGGCCGCCTCTCTTTCTCTGTCTGTCTGTCTGTCTCCACAGTATCACTGTTGGCCGCCTCTCTTTCTCTGTCTGTCTCCACAGTATCACTGCTGGCCGCCTCTCTTTCTCTGTCTGTCTCCACAGTATCACTGTTGGCCGCCTCTCTTTCTCTGTCTGTCTCCACAGTATCACTGCTGGCCGCCTCTCTTTCTCTGTCTGTCTCCACAGTATCACTGTTGGCCGCCTCTCTTTCTCTGTCTGTCTCCACAGTATTACTGTTGGCCGCCTCTCTTTCTCTGTCTGTCTCCACAGTCCGCATATCTCACAGTCCTCTTAATCTTCATCAAAAACCAACGCTGGAATCTTTTAAAACCAAGCCTCCAAATCTTTCTTTTTTCTGTTTCTGTTTTCCCCCTCTACATGCTTATTTGTCCCCTTTTTATGTGCATGCCCGCAACCGGTTTTATTTCTCTCTCTCTCTTTTTTTTCCAGTGGTGCTACGCATGTGTGCGAATGATTACACAAGCGCTTGGAATTATTCTTTTTTGCTCTAAAATAAAGCGCTGAATTATTTCCATTGTTATGATTATTATAATCATTATCATTATTCTTTTTTTTTTATGTCAGTCATACCTGTAGCGCAAACAGAGACGCAAACAAAAGGCCAAGAAAATGTTCACGCAATTTAGATTTCAATGTTCTAGCTTTCTTTTTCGTTTTGATGTTTTCTATTATGTATCAAAATCTATCTATCTACCTATCTATCTATCTATGTACACACACACACACACACCACACACACACACACACACACACACACACACACACACACGCACACGCGCACACACACACACATTATCATTATTATTGATTTTTAACAGACTACAACATACACAAATCCAACTCATAATCACTGCAACCAGCCCTTGAACACTATTTACTACCATGAGGTAAGGAAAACATCTCTTGATACTCGGTGCCGTAAGCAGACCTTCCATGTCGTTGTGCGCCTGACAGAGAAGGACTCATCCTCACTCACTATACAGTCTGCAGGCTTGCGATGTGAGTGGATGACGTCACCCTGTCAGATCACAGATTTTGCTTCTGCACTCTTATTCTTCTGTTATGCTGCGTAATCGTTCGCTACGTGACGTTATGATCATGTTATGTTCAAGGAAAACAAAAAGCGGAATTATCCAACAAATTAAATGTTCAGAGAGTAGACCAGTTCTGACTGAGTATACTGTTAACGAGCCAGGGGAAGGAATCCTTAGAACTCAAAATCAAAGACCATCGTCGGGACTGCTTATAAAAAAAAACAAGAAGAAAATAAATAAATATATCAATAAATAAATAGAGAAAAACAGAGTGACCCAGATACTAACCTCCATTTTATCAACTATACGCAAAGCTATAATGATACTGCATCGATATTGTTCGGATAATTCAGAAGCAAAGTGTTGTGTTATGCTGTGCACTTTAACAATGATTAATTCACGCTCAACCATAACAACGACCAGTGCTACACTACAGAAGCAATGAGCAATTCGTGCTGCGCTAAACCAAGCCACGGTGTGTGCGATGCAAAAAGCAATGGCGTGAGCTCATCATGCCATCAAAGCGAAGACCGAGTCGTGCCAAGCTGCAGAAGCAACTGTGTGTGTTATATTGTAGCAACTGTGTGTGTTATATTGTAGCAACTGTGTGTGTTATATTGTAGCAACGCTGTGTGTTACACACTATAGCAACGCTGTGTAGTGTGCGGTAGCAGCTATGTGTGTTATAGCAGCTATGTGTGTTATAGCAGCTGTGTGTGTTATAGCAGCTATGTGTGTTATAGCAGCTATGTGTGTTATAGCAGCTATGTGTGTTATAGCAGCTGTGTGTGTTATAGCAGCTATGTGTGTTATAGCAGCTATGTGTGTTATAGCAGCTATGTGTGTTATAGCAACGATGTGTGTGACAGAGACTGTGCGCGTGGTGGTGCCAAAGCAACGATGTGTGTTGTGTTATAGCAACTGGATATGTTGTGTTATCACAACGATGTGTGTTGTGTTTTAGCAACTAGATATGTTGTGTTCTCACAACGATGTGTGTTGTGTTATAGCAACTGGATGTGTTGTGTTCTCACAACGATGTGTGTTGTGTTATAGCAAACTGGATGTGTTGTGTTCTCACAACGATGTGTGTTGTCTTATAGCAACTGGATATGTTGTGTTATCACAACGATGCGTGTTGTGTTACAGCAACTAAAATGTTGTTGTGTTATCACAACGATGTGTGTTGTGTGTACAGCAACTAAATCGGTTGTGTTATCACAAACGATGTGTGTTGTGTTACAGCAAACTAAATATGTTGTGTTATGACAACGATGTGTGTTGTGTTACAGCAACTAAATATGTTGTGTTATCACACGATGTGTGTTGTGTTATAGCAACTAAATATGTTGTGTTCTCACAACGATGTGTGTTGTGTTATAGAAACTAAATATGTTGTGTTATCACAACGATGTGTGTGTGTTACAGCAACTAAATATGTTGTGTTATCACAACGATGTGTGTTGTGTTTTAGCAACTAGATATGTTGTGTTTATCACAAACGATGTGTGTTGTGTTATAGCAACTAAATATGTTGTGTTCTCACAACGATGTGTGTTGTGTTATAGCAACTAAATATGTTGTGTTATCACAACGATGTTGTGTTGTGTTATAGCAACTAAATATGTTGTGTTACCACAACGATGTGTGTTGTGTTATAGCATCTAGATATGTTGTGTTATCACAACGATGCGAGTTATGTTGTAGCGACGATGTATGGTATGTTATATCAACGATGTGCATTATCTTTTAGCAACGATGTATGCTATAACAATGATGCATGTCACAGCAATGATGTACATATGTTATTTCAACAATGTGCTTTTTTAATGCTGTAACGACGATGCAAGTTGTGTTATTTCAGTAATACGTGTTATGTTGTGGTGAAATTGCATGTTATGTTATTCAGAAATACATGTTACGCTGCCCGACGATGCATGTTACGTTTTCTCTTTTTTCCCCCACAAATGTGTGATATGTTGTTGCCAAGATTCAGCGAGTGTAGACCTATTCTTATTCAGTGTGACAATCATCGTTCTAAACGCTATACACCTTTATGTCCAATCAGCAAAGATACGACACCTTCGTTTAACGCAACACGTCACATGTCACGTGACGCAAGCTTTTTGTTTTATTGGTTTGCTGTGTGTGTGTGTGTGTGTATGTGTGGCGTGCGTGTGCGTGTGTGTGTGTGTGTGTGTTGTGTGTGTGTGTGTGTTTCAAGAAACCTTCTTTCCGACAAATATAAAACTGTTAGAAGTCCATCAAGTAGAAGGAAAAGATCTCACGAATTAGACTCTAATACATGTCAACGTTCGTTTGCAAATGACGTCATCAAGCAGTTACAGCGAAGGTGAAAATCACTTGAATATTTGTTTATTCATGACGTCACAAGGTTAATCCATGTTAAAGCCGTGTCGATTGTTCTTTACTCAGTGTCACAGGGTAGGGTGTGAAAGCGACACTGTGTTCGTTACACAGTGTTACACAGTTGAGTGAAAGTGAAAGTGACACTGAACGTTGTTCATCAGACTGCTGTCACACGGCTGATTTAATGAAAGTGAAACTGACACTGAACGTTTGCCTGTATATTGCTGTCACGCGGTTAATTTAATGAAAGTGAAACTGAAATGAACGTTTGCTTGTCATACTGTGTCACACATTTATTAAAGTGAGTGAAACTGACGCTTAATGTTCATTGCATAGTGCTAAAGGATGAGTCGAAGAGAAAGAAAGTGGAGGTATCAAAGTGTTTGTTAGTGACCACAGGTTTATAAGGTAAGTGTGAAATCGATGCTAAATGTTTTGTCACGAAGTCAGTGAACGTGACACAAAGAGTTAGATTCTGGGTAGTGTTACGGGGTAAGTAGGGTGAAAATGAAAGTGACACTGAACAGTATTTGTGACAAAGTTTCACACGGTAAGTCAAAATGACACTGATTGCTTTTTTTCCTTTTGTTTTGTTTCTTTGGGTTTTTGTTTGTTGTTTGTTTTTGTATGGAGTCCTATGGTTAGTAAAACTGCTGCTGCTACTGCTGTTGCTAATACTTCTACTACTACTGCTGCTGCTGCTGCTGTAATTGGTGGTGTGTTTTGTTTGTTTGTTTGTTTTTTCATCTTCTACAGTTAGGTCAGGTCAGACAAATGGTCTGCTACTGGTAAGCTGTAGCCAGTACTACCTGTCACAGTAGGAGACTTGGAGAGGGGATTGGCGCCACCAAGGATTAACCTAAGCCACAGAAAGTCATGAGAGATACAACCTAGCAGCAACATACCGGATCGGCGGGGCCGGGTTACCAACGACCGCGCTTCCACTGACAAGCACCAGGGTGGAAGTGAAAAGTCAGCTACTGGGGCAAAGACATCATACAAGCTGCCAACTGAGAAAATTACCATTGGAACCTGGAATGTTCGTACACTCCATCAGTGCGGCAAAGTAAAAGAACTAGAGCACGAGCTGAGACGTACCAATGGGACATTGTGGGTATGTCGGAAGTAAGATGGACAGGCTTTGGAGAAGCAATCACAGAGGAAGGACACAAGATGTGGTACAGTGGCGAAGAGTCACTACATGAAAAAGGCGTAGCTTTCATCGTACCGCAAAGAAATCATGGATGCATCTTGAGCTGCACACCTGTTAACAGCAGAATCATCAGCATTCGTGTGTCAGCCAAACCAAAGAACATCAAACATCATACAGGTGTATGCTCCAACTACCAGCCACGAAGATCAGGCGGTGGAAGAATTCTACGAGAAAGTAGAAGACACCATCAGAAAAGCCCAAGAAGGACATCATCATAGTTCAGGGGGACTTCAACGCCAAAGTCGGCCAGATGCCTACAAAGACTGGGCTGGAACAGTGGGTCAATACGGCACAGGGGAAACTAACGACAGGGGACTTCGCCTTCTGGAGTTTGCCTGCACCAACGGCTCACCATTGCCAACACCCTTTACCCCACAAACTGTCAAGAAGAACAACCTGGCATGCGCCCGAACGGAATGACTCACAACCAGATCGACTTTGTCCTCACTCCGCGCGCTTCAATATCAAGCATCAATAAAGCAAAGGACGAGGACATACCCGGAGCTGATATAGGCAGCGACCACGATTCGTGCTGCTCACAATGAAGATTCAAATTGGAAAAAGTACCAAGCTGCGCAGCCACGCATCAAGTTTGACTGGAGTGAAGTTAAAAGACCAGAGATAGAAGAGGCATTCCAGGCACAGCTCGGGGGGCGGTTCGCGGCACTCAACTCCTGGACAGTGACATCAACGACCTCACAAACGCTTCAATGAGGCAGTCTGCGAAACAGCAGAGGAGGTACTTGGGCGACAGAGGAAGAAACACCAAGCATGGATCTCAAACGACATCCTTGACCTCTGCGACAAAAGAAGATCACTGAAGAATACGAAAATTCCAGCCCTGAACAAGCCGCACAGTATCGAAAAAACCAACAACCTTGTAAAGAAGGAAATGATTGAAGCCAAAGAACAATGGATCAATAATCAGTGCGAGAACATCGAGAAAGGTATGAAAAGGGAAACAGCAAACATGCCTTCACCACTGAAAAACCTCACAAGACGCAGCAAAACAGATCGTCAGTCATCGAGGATACCTCAGGCGAGCTGCTGACAGAAAGCTCCGCTGTTTTGAACAGATGGACCAGTACTGCCAGAACTTTACAACTACCTATACAGCCAGACGACAGTCTGTTTGAGGGGGACTCAACACCATCAATGGAATCCTTACCACTACCAGTGATGAGAGAAGAAGTGGAAGAAGCCATCGGCAGCCTTCCGCAGGGAAATCACCTGGAGCAGACAATATTCCAGCAGAGCTGCTCAAACATGGAGGGAAGGAATTGGTCACTCTAGTAACATCGATTTGTCAGAAGATCTGGGAGACAAAACAGTGGCCACAGAATGGATCAATCACTCATCATCCCCTGCCCAAAAAGGGAAAATCTACGCCAATGCCAGAACTACAGAACAATAAGTCTCATTAGCCACACCAGTAAAATCATGCTCAGAGTCATCTTGAATCGACTGAAGAAAGAGGCGGAAGAACACTGGCGGAAGAACAAGCTGGATTCAGGGCAGGCAGAAGCACAGTGAACAGATCTTCACCTGCCGGATACTGATGGAGAAACATCTGCAACATCAGAGAGACTGTTCCACAACTTCATTGATTTAGGAAAGCGTTTGACAGGGTGTGGCACAGGGTCTGTGGCAGGTGCTCAGAAAGTTTGGCATAGAGGAGGGTCTCGTCCAAACCATCAGGCGCTGTATAACACCGCCAGCAGCGCAGTCCTCCTCAACAACCAGATTGGGGACTACTTCAAGACCACAGTTGGAGTCCGTCAGGCTGCCTGCTATCTCCCGTACTGTTCAATCTTTTTCCTGGAAAACATCATGCGTGAAACCCTCCATGACTTCCACTCTCCACTGTCTCCATCGGAGGAAGAACCATCAATAATCTGAGGTTCGCAGATGACATCGACCTGATGGGAGGCAGCAACGAAGAACTACAAGACCTGACAAAGAGACTGGAAGAAAGGGCAGGTGCATATGGAATGGAAGTGAGCACAGAAAAAAAAGCAAAGTCCTGGTCAACAGCAAACAACACCCATGCTGAATCTACATGAACGGACAACAGCTTGAAGAAGTGGGCGCTTTCAAATACCTTGGCGCCACTCTCACCAAAGACGGTCGCTCTACAACAGAAAATCAAGACCAGACTAGCGATCGCAACAGCAGCAATGGCAAAGCTAAACAAGATCTGGAAGAGCAGGAAGATCAGCTTTCCTACAAGATGAAGCTGTACAAGTCCCTGGTGCTGTCCATCCTGCTGTATGGCTGCGAAAGCTGGACATGACAGCAGAGACCACCAAGAGAATCCAGACGTTTGAAACTAAATGCTTCAGGCGCTTGCTCGGGATCTCTTGGCAAGACCGGAAGACAAACGACTTGTGAGGAGCCAAATAACATCACTTGCAGGCCCCCAAGAACCCTCTTGGCAACAGTCAAGAAGAGGAAGCTGTCGTGTTTCGGGCATGTATACGCCACAATTCACTGCCCAAAACAGTCATCCAGGGCACGCTGGAAGGTGGCAGACGAAGGGGACGACAAGCCAAATGCTGGATGGACAAACTCAAAGAATGGACCAGGATGGATGTCCCTACGCTGATGCGACAGGAGAGGACAGGGCCGGATGGCGGTGCCTGGCTTCGAGAGTGTCTCTCATCTTCCTCTACGCCCATCATGGGCAAGAGAATGATGATGACAGGATAGTGAAAATGACACCAATTTTTTTTTGTCACTTGGTATCACAGGGTAATACTGTTGAACGACATGAAACTGAGTGTCTGTTACTTTTCACGTGGTAATGATGATGACACTGAATGTTTGTTTGTTTGTCTGTGTCATGACAATGGCACTAACTGTTTGTTTGTGGCATTGTATGAGAACTTGAAACAGTAAAACTGAAAACGAAGCCGTGACGTACGTGTCTGATACCAATGAGCAACGTGAAGTGAAACTGGTGGAAGCAAGGTGAGAGTGACACTGAGTATTTGGAACAATGTGTTACACGATTTAAGTTTGCTTTATCTCGAGAGTGCGAGAGATTGTGTGTGTGTGTGTGTGTGTGTGTGTGTGTGTGTGTGTGTGTGCGTGTGCGTGCGTGCGTGTGTGTGTGTGTGTGTGTGTGTGTGTGTGTGTGTGTGTGTGTGTGTGTGTGTGTGTGCGTGTGTGCGTGAGAGAGAGAGAGAGAGAGAGAGAGAGAGAGTGAGAGAGAGAGAGAGAGACAGACAGACAGACAGACAGACAGACAGAGACAGAGAGAGAGAGAGAGAGAGAGAGAGAGAGACATTGAGAGGGATTGAGAGAGAGAAAGGCAGAAAGAGAGAGAAAGTGAGTGAGTGAGTGAGTGTCACCCCAACAGAGACAGAGACAGAGACAGAGAGAGAGAGAGAGACGAAACATGCAGACAGACAGACAGAGATAGAGAGACAGGTAACAAATAGAGAGTATAAACGAGGCAAGCATCATAACGTCACAAAAACGGCAACAATCGAAAATGGTGAGAAAAAAAAATTAAATAAAAAACACCAATATACAGACACAGGAAACGTACCGGAAAAAAAATTACCAAAATAAAAAAAAAAAAAAAGCAAATGAAATGAAAAAACAAAACAAAATAAAAGAAAGCACACAGAAAAATTCAATCAGTGTTTATTGCAGTCTGCATGGTTTTTTTTTTTTTTTTTTTTTTCTCTACCAGCCCCAAATAAAGGGCACCAATACAAAAAACCAAAACAAAACAGAAGCCCCTATGTAATGTGCACCCTTTTTTTTTTTTTTTTTTTGGGGGGGGAAAGGGAAAAAAATACAAAGCATGAACCACAAGGGCAAAGGATACTTTGTCAAAACGAAAATCACAGTGTTGCTCCCACAACAAAAAAAACCCATCGGGGCATTTTTAAATACACAACAATGTGCATTGTTACAGGGAAATACCGAGGGTTGATTTTTTTTTTTCTTTAAACAAAAAAAATATCGGATGTATGGATGCTAAAAAGAAAAAAAATTTGGAAGAAAAAAATTTGGGAAACGGGAAAAAAAATAATTTTGAAAACCCCTTTCCCAAAAAAGACCAAAAATAAAAATAATGAAACGTAATGATTTTAAAAAAAACCAACAATGTAATAAAACCCCCACAACCCCCCAACGCACGCACGCACGCACGAAACGCCCGCACACACACACCCACACACACACCCACAAAACCACACATTTTATATATATTAAAATTTTATATATAAAATATATTTTATGTATATTTTAAAATATAAAATATATATAATTTATAAATATAATATATAAAAATACACCCGGAATATATATATTACCATTTTTAATTCCCTTTTTTAAACATCTTTGACAATTTTTAAAATATAAAAAATATATATTATAAAATATAAATAATATAAATACCCCCACACACCACGCGCGTACGCGCGCGCCCCGCACACACCCCCCACCAAAACGCGGCGCCCCGCGCGCTTAGGCACGCAGCACCAAAACCCACACACACACACACACACACACACAAACACACACACCACACACCCCCAAAAATCACTGCACACTCGAGACAAAGCGGGGAAAAAGAAAAAATTTAAAAGAAAATAAACAAAGAGGGGAAACCCCACACACACACAACATACACCCCCACACAGACACAACCACACACACCAACACACACACACACACAAAACCACACACACAGACACACACACACACACAACCCCACACCCCACACACACCCCCCCCACACACACATAAAACCTGTTTCAAGAAACGGAATCTCCCCAAAGAAATGACAAATAAAAAGATGAGTAAAACGAATTAAAAAAACAAAAAACAAAAAACCCAACCCAAATGCTTTTAAATTCAGATGAGGGATGTCAGGCACAGTCGAGTCCCAAATTTCCAATGGGCAACACATCACACACCTCCCCTCATTTGCATTCACTCACTCACTCCCCACAACCCACACACACACAACACACACACACACACACACACACACACACACAAAGAGCGCGAGCGCGCATACAAAACAACACCCCACAACCCCCAACACACCCCAAAACACACGCACGCACGCACGAAAGGGCACCCATCCACACACCACACACACACACACAACACACACACACAACACACCCCCCGAACGTAAGCACGCAGCACACACACACACACAAAACACACACAAACACACACACACCCCCTTCCCAACACACACACACCCCACACAACCAACACACACACAAACCCTCACACCACACTCTCGCCGCACAGACACACAGCAAAACGCTCGCACGAATTTTTTCCCCAATAAATCGATGCTCTTCGGGCTTTGCACGTTTTAAAACTGGGGGAGGGGGGTTTGTGGATGGAAATGGGGAACAACCCCCCCCTTCAAAAATTACGGGAAGTACAACAGAAAATGTACTACAGAAAAAACCCAAACCCCTTTTCCCCCTGCGCATAGCATGCAAACACAAAGCATTCTCGTGTGCCCCCCCCCC
This sequence comes from Conus ventricosus, assembly GCA_018398815.1. Taxonomy (NCBI): domain Eukaryota; kingdom Metazoa; phylum Mollusca; class Gastropoda; order Neogastropoda; family Conidae; genus Conus; species Conus ventricosus. The sequence continues at coordinate 132,502,759 of CM031597.1, read as the reverse complement.
CCCCTTTCCACACACACAATTAAAAAAACATGCAGATTTGGAGGGTTGGGTTTAGAACCCAAATTTGCCCAAAAAAAAAAAAAAAAAAAAAAAAAAAAAGGGGGGGGGGGGTGGGAGGGGAGGACTCCCCCAAAAACCCCCCCCCCCCCGAAAAAAAAAAAAAAGAAAAAAAAAAAAAAAAGAAGAAAATGAAAGAAAACCTTTTAAAAAAAAATGTTGGGGAAAAAAAAGGAAGGTTTTTTGGGGGACAAAATAACCCCCCCCCCCCAAAAAATTAACCCAAAAACAAAAAACAAAAAACAAAAAAGAAAAAACCCCCACAGATTGCTAAAAATAAAAGTTTTTCCCGGTACGAACTTTAAAATTTCGGGGGAGGGGGGTTATAAATTTTTTGGATATGATTTAAAATCATATCTACAGACTCGGGTTTTTTTTTTTTAATAATTCTTTTAGGGAAAACAGTAAAATCTATAAATGGGAAATTTGAAACCCTTGCTTCCCGTTTTTGTCCCTTCCAAAAGGTTTTTTTTTCCCACTTTCACGTTTAAAATAGAAAAATACAAAAGCAGATATTTAAAAAGGGAAAGGAAAAAGTTTTTTAAAAAAAGATGGGTTTCCAAAATTTACCCCTTTTAGAAACGGCCCTGAGAAAAAAAAAGGGGAAAAAAAAAGGGAAAAAGATTTAAAGAAAAAATGAAAAATTTTAATTACGTAAAGTGTTTTTTTTTCCTGTAAACGTTCTTTGATAAAATAAACTTTGGGTTGGGGGTTTATCTGATTTTCATTTTTAAGTGCTTTAAAAATTATGAACAAAAAGTATACAAAATTTTTTAGTCTTGTGATGTTTTCTGTTTACTCTATTTTGATCGATAGCTGTTCGTCACATGGTGTACGTGTTCGGGGTTTTTTTTTTGTTTTTTTTTAGCCCCTTTTTTTCCCTTGGGGTTGTTTTTGGGTTTAAAAAAAATTTTTTCTCTTTATGTACCAAAGTTTTTTATATGTTTTTTTTTACATTGATTTAAAAAGAATTAAAAAAAAAAAAAAAAAAAGAAAAACCCCCACAGGCCCAAAAGCATGCCTGGGCCTGGGGCCTTACCCCCCCAGTTTTGGTCTGCGTGGGGACTGTTAACCAAAAGGGGACTGCAGCTTCTTATTTGCTAAATCCCTTCCAATCTGTCTGACAGTTTTTGGTTTGTCTTTCCTTCCCTTATCTTCGTCTTTACCCACTGGGCCTAGGGCCCGATATCCCTCCGGGCATGCATATATTTCTTTGATTTTAACTGTAACAGCTTGGGTTTACTGAATGTGTGGTGTGTGTGTTTTTGGGGGTGTGTTTTTTTTGTTTGGGGTGAAAACATTGCGGAAATTTTTTTGTTTTATCACTTTTTTACCGTGTCAAAGGAAAGGTAGATGGGGGTGTATAAAGGGAAAGGTCGGGCAATGTGTGGGCAACAGCTCGAAGAAGGGGGGGGTGGGGGGGGGGGGGAAGGGGGAGAGAGAGAGAGAGAGAAGAGAGAGAAGAGAGGAAAAGGGGAGGGGAGAGAGAGAGAGGAGGATGGGGGGGGGAGGGAGGGGTGGGGGGACTTGAACGGTTGGGGGGGGGGGGGGGGGGGGAGAGGAGAGATTTTTTTTTTTTCCCTTTTTTTTTTCTTTTTTTTTTTCTCTGCGCATTCCCTTGTGAAAATAATCAAAAATTTTTTTAAAAAAAAAAAAAAGGCTCTGCACCGGGGGAAACCGAATTTTCTCACAAGTCTTCAAATTTTTGCTAGGGGGGTTTTTTTTTCCCCCTTTTCCTTCCCCCCTAAAACCCTCTCTAACCTTTCCCGACCCCCTTTTCCGGGCTAACCCCCCCCCAGACCTAAGAAACCAACCCCCCCCCCTTTCCCCCCTTCACAAAATCCCTTTTTTCCCCTCCCCCCCCCCCCATTGACCCCCACCCCCACCCCTTTTCCTCCCACCCCCCCCCTCGCCCGACACCATTTTTATTTGGGGTTCGTTTGGGGTTTTTTTATCCCCTGGGCCTTTAAACCTCCCGGTTAGCCTAAAAAACCAACCTATTCCAAAAAATGGCGTCCGGGGAACCCGATTCTGACGTCACATGTGCACGCCATTTAATTTCATCTGGGCGCTTCCCCTTTCGGTTTTGGGGGCCGGCCCCGGCCCGGTTTTTGGCTCACTTTCCCCATCATCGTGGGAAACAACAATTTTAAAGAAGTTTTCTAAAGAACTGCCGTTAAGGTTCCCCTTGCTTTCCCACCATTTTGGCAACAAAGTTTCAAAAGTTTACTTAGAAAAAGGCTTTGGTTTTTGTATGATTGCGGGAAAAAAGGTTTGGACTAAGACTGCTTTTTTTTCAGCTATAATTGGTTTTTAAAAATGGGGGGAAAAAGGAAAACCTTTACTTCCCCCGCTTTCATGGATGAAAACCCGTTTGATTGATTTTTCCATCTTTTCGAAGTTTTATCTGGAAAAAACATCAACCGTATGTTGGGCCCCATTATGGGTTTTTGCAAACCAAACAACGTTTTTAAAACCTTTCTGCTGTAAGGGCCCACTTTAATTTCGCTTAAGTAAAACCTTTTTCGTCATAGGGTGTAACATACAATTGTTCAAATAGTTTTTAAAAGAAATTTACCCCAAAAATTAAATTACAAGCGTATAAAGGGGTAAGTGTTCCCAAAAAGACAATTTTGGGGGAAAAGTACAGTTTGCAATATTGTCGAGATCCCTTAAGAAAAGTAAATCGCAGATGTTGGCCCCTTAAAAAATTAGCTGCATTTTTTTTTTTGCACCAATGTCAATAGCTACCAAACGCCAAGTCCCAAATTTTGCTGGGAAATGCCCAAGGAAAAAAGATAATAAAAAAAGAGGTAAAGTTTACCAAAACACAACACACACACACATACACACAAAAAGCGCGCGCGGCCCAACACACACACACAACACACACACACCCACACAAAACCACAAAACACACACACACACACACACACATACACACACACACACAACCGGAAAAAAGGGTTTTTACGTAGATCTGCTTTTTTAAAAACAAGGAGATGGGAAATTTAATTCACAACACTGAATTTTAAACAGGAAAAAAGCAAAAAAAACAACAACAACAACAAAAAACAAAGGGGAAAAAAGGGTGAAAAGGTGGAAGTTTAAATTTAATGTATTTTGGCAGGCAGCAATGCTGGAAGCGATGCCGCAGTGCAGTGAAGACTCTTGCAGCACTCTAAAACACCACCATACAAAACCGGTGGTTTTAAAACAAGTTATGCAAAAAAGAAAAAAAAAAAACGAGAAACAAAAGAAAAAAAAGAAGAAGAAGAAAAAAACGACAGTCTTTTCTCGTTACACGAAAAAACAAAAAATCCAAGAAACAGCTAGCTTCAATTCTAGTGACATTTCCGGTGTGTGGAACACTGAAGTGCAAGTGTATCCCAAGTGAAATACTTTGTCACATATTCAGCCTAACTAGACATTGCCTGTATTACGTCACGTCACGGGCCCACCTGTACACTTTTGCAACCTCACGACCTAACTCCAGATGTGTTTAAATAGTCAGGGAACGTCCAAGAACTACTAAGCCCGTCCCACATTGACGCTTTGTCCTGGTCAACTTTCACTCTGCGAGTCTTTCCTTTGTCAGGTCAGGGAGCGGTCAACTATATACTACACCAATACCACCACCTTTTTTTTAATTCTGTGCCCTTATCAGCAAGACTCTAAAAGGTCTGTACTTAAATCCAGGGTTGTCTTTCCCTAGTTCACACCTCACTGAACTTCACTCTGCAAACCTTAAAAGCAGATGAGGAACGTGTCGGTGTTTGATCTGTCCAACTTGTACACTTTCCCTCCGTCCGCCCCCACTGTTCAAGTCTTCACTTTCTGAAGCGGTTCGCAATCACATTAACGCTAGAAACCTTTACTTTGCTAGGACGTGTTCAAGTATTAGGTGGGTTTTTTTTTTAAAGTGACCTAATATGAGACCGATCCCGCTTCTCCTTGTTTTCACATTCATGTTAACGCTAGAATCCTTTATTTTGTGAATCCTTTATTTTGTTGGGGGCAGCCCGCAATGCCACGGGGCCGCAATGCCACTGACCTGCTAATACCACACAAAGGGCCGCAATGCCACGGGGCCGCAATGCCACTGACCTGCTAATACCACACAAAGGGCCGCAATGCCACGGGGCCGCAATGCCACTGACCTGCTAATACCACACAAAGGCCGCAATGCCACGGGGCCGCAATGCCACGGGGCCGCAATGCCACTGACCTGCTAATACCACACAAAGGGCCGCAATGCCACGGGGCCGCAATGCCACTGACCTGCTAATACCACACAAAGGGTCGCAATGCCACATGCCTGCTACATGACGTACGGGGCCACAATGCCACGGGGCCGCAATGCCACGGGGCCGCAATGCCACGGGCCTTCTATATCACAAGCTCATGTTAAAACAATGTGTTTATAATGTGTCTTATGTGTGTTTGACAAGTGTATGTGTGTTTGACAAGTGTATGTGTGTTTGACAAGTGTAAATCTCTCTGTCTCTCGCTCTCTGTCTGTCTGTCTGTCTGTCTGTCTCTCTCTCTCTCTCTCTCTCTCTCTCTCTCCTCTCTCTCTCTCTCTCTCTCTCTCTTCTCTCTCTCTCTCTCTCTCCACACACACACACACGGGGTCAACCCAAATTTGCAGCGACATTGTTGTTTAGAGTAGTCTACAGATCTACAGTTCTAGATTTAAAGTAAGACAAAGAGCCCCAAAACTGTTACGGGGGTTGCGGGCCTTAAGTTCTGCGCACTCTTTCTGCTGTCAGATTGCTAAGCCTGTAGGGCAACTTGCAAAGTCATGGAGTGCCAGATCATTCCCGGTGACCGAGGAGGCAAGGCTCTGCCAGTGGATGGATACAAGTACCACAAGCAAGTCGCTAGAAACCAAACAATAACTTGGCAATGCGCGAGGCGCAGGATTTGCCAAGTTAGGATCAAAACGAACACGTTTGACCTGCAAGCAGCCGACCCAGACATTCGCCTCAGGGGCCTTTAATTTCAGTCCGCAGCGCCCCACTACAGAAGGAATTGTCTATGGCTTTAGAAGAGAAAGAGCGATGTTGTTTAGATATAGATCAAGAAACACTGAGACCCAGAGCCGTAGCTCTGATGTAGCATATAGGACCTGTGGCATTGCGGCCCCGTGGCATTGCGGCCCCGTGGCATTATGGCCCCGTGGCATTGCGGCCTGTACCCATTTTGTTAGGACGTGTTCAAGTATTAGGTGTTTTTTTTTTCTTTTTCAAGTAACCCCAGCATCAGACCCATCCCGTTTTCATGTTTTCCTATTCACATTAACGCTAGAAGCCTTTCGTGTTGTTGGAGAGTGTCCACGTACCAGGGTTTTTTTTGTTTTGTTTGTCTGTTGGGGTTTCTTTAAAGTGACTGATGGTGTTTGTCAAATTTATAACGTTATTTCAATTA
>CM031597.1:132484772-132487272 GCA_018398815.1 Conus ventricosus | reverse complement strand
AAATGTCATTCAGTTTCGTAATATATCTGATGCAATCAAGACATGCTCTCTTACCTTTCACTGCAAGGGCGTCTACTCCTCTATTTATACTCATTTTTCGTTGTAAATACAAATCCCAGGTAATTATACTCGTTAACTATATCCAGTTGCACACCATCAATATTCCACTTTTCATGTTTTCCCAAAAAGCCACCCTTCCGAAAAACCATTACCTTAGTCTTGTCAGTGTTAACATTCAGAAATAGTCTTTTGCAAAGCATTATTCAACAAATTAATTGATTTTGCAGACCAACTGCAGTGTTAGACATTAGTACAATATCATCTGCAAACAAAAGCAGATACAGATCTACCAGACCGGGTAGAAACTGAATTCCATGCATCCCATTATTGTTTACACTTGATGCAATTTCATTTATAAATAAAGAAAAACAAAACTGGACTCAAAATACAACCCTGCCTTACACCAACTGGACAATGAAAATACTTAGTAAATTTATCTTCGATACGCACACAAGAAGTGACACATTTATACATAGCAGTTACAGCATTCATAAAATTTTCCCACGTATTCCATTTTGCAATAAAACATCGAACAAAAGTTGGCGTTGAACTGAATCAAATGCTTTCTTCAGATCTACAAAACAAGCATAGAGTTTACCCCCTTTCTTAGATAGACACTTTTCAACGATAGCATTAAGTGTAAAAATATGATCGGTTGTGGAGTAGCCACGTCTAAACCCAGCTTGTGACTCAGTCAACTTTTGTTTTCTTCAACCCATTTAACCAATCTCTGATTCAATACAGACGTGTAACATTTACTTACTAAACTCAATAAAGAAACACCCCTGTAGTTATCTGGTAAACTGGTATCTCCTTTCTTAAAGACAGGTACAATAATTGCCTTAGCCCATTGTTCCGGGTATATTTCCTTATCAAACAGTATGTTAAACAGCTTTGTAAGAAACTTCACTGCAGTGCTGTCTGCCGATTTTAACATTTCCGCAAAGATATTATCTGGCCCACAGGCTTTCCTTTTTTCAGTTTTTGTACAGCGCTGTAGACTTCCTGTTCCGAAATGGCTCTGTTAAGTTCGTAGATACCGTTTATTAGTGTGCTCAGCCTGTATTTGATCGTGTGTTGGATCATCACCAGTTGTGACTTCGTTCTCGTTAAACAGCCGTTGAAAGTGAGCATACCACTGGTTTTCTGTTATTTCTTTACAGAGTCCCGTTTTACTTCTTCCTGAAATTTGTTTAAGTTCTTTCCAGAACTGTTTGCTGTTATTGCTCATGGAAGCCAGCTGTCTAGCTTTTATCGCGTTTATAACTCGTTTGCTTTGACCTACTTAGATCTTTATATTCTTTGCGAGCTTTAACGTATAGCAGTCGATCATTAGATTTCTTCGTTTGTCTGAACCTATCTAGAAGTTGTCTGGTAAAACGTTTTGCGAAGCTACAATCCGCATCAAACCACTGAGGTTCTTTCTTGTCACTATTAATGAAAATGCACTTTTTCATACACTCACTTGCCTTTAACAATGCAGCCGTAAATTGCTCCAGTGCCTGGTCAACATTATTATCTAAGAGACGAAATGCATTATTACAAATCTCTTGAATTTCATTTGAATGAAAGGTTTCCATGAAATTGGCTTCTTTGGTGGGATCCCAAACTATTTTTTCAATTTTCCTTATCTTTGACGCATTATTACCACACCCAGTGTTTTCCTTTGTACAAAGAGTCAATGCCACAGGGAAATGTGGTGAATCAATGAAGGAAAGGACATTCAAAGAACTAACCACATCTTCTCTGCACAGAATCCTTGGACATTACAGCATAATCAATTGTACTTCCACCAGTATTACAAACAAACGTCAATGAGTCATCACAGTGAAATCGACACAGTCCATTGATTATAACACAATCAAATGCTGAACACATGCCCAAGAGTTGTTTACCGAAAGCATTAGTTTCTTTATCATCTGATTTACGTTCAAATAAATGATCAACATCTTCACTCGTGTCCATACGATCCAATAGTTGTGTTTCACATACCATCTGCAAAATGAGCATTCTCACTACCAGTCGAGAGAGAAGAGGAGAGAGAGAGAGAGAGAGAGAGAGAGAGAGAGAGAGAGAGAGAGGGGAGAGAGGAGAGAGAGAGAGAGAGAAGAGAGAGAGAGAGACTTCAATTCCAGTCCAGCTGATATCTGACTCTGATATATTTCCGTTCACTCTGCTGCTTGTTATTTGATCGACGAATTCTGCCTGAGGTCTTCGGACACACCTACAGTTTAGTTTTCTATCCTCAAATTATACGCCATTACGCTTCATTTGTGTCACGTTGATTCTTCATGTTTCAATTTCTCTCTCTCTCTCTCTCTCTCTCTCTCTCTCTCTCTCTCTCTCTCTCTCTCTCTCTCTCTCTCTCTCTCTTTCTCTCCCTCACGCGCGTGCGCGCGTTCAAACCCGCTTTTCCCTTTCTTTTCTACAGTCTAATATC
>CM031597.1:132472272-132479772 GCA_018398815.1 Conus ventricosus | reverse complement strand
CCACACACACACACACAGAAAGAGACCTAAAAAAAAAACCCAAGAGAAATCAAAAACCAAAAACCTTAAGAGAGTTTACTTTACAGCTGAGTGTTGGACACATTCAATAATACCCAAAGGAAGAGAACAGTGAACACACCGAGCGTGACGTTGAGGGTCGTCTAGAGTATTGGCTGCAAAGTGTCCCAGAGCCCAGGCTGAAAGACTAGAACCCTGCCACACTGAGGGAGGTGCGCATCGTCACGCCACAATTTTTTTTTTTTTTGCAGGAAAAAACCAAACCAACCCACCAACAAACAAAAAAACAAGAAAAACAGATAAGTGATTTATTCACACACAGTGAAGCAAGCAAACAAGCGCGTGATTTATTCACACATACAATGAAGAAAGCAAAGGATCAGCTATATATATATATGTGATATATGTATGTATTATGTACAAGCTGAAGTTGGCTTTCTCTAGATCATAATAAATGTCGAGGTCAACATTATGAAGTATATCTTAAATAAATGTTAGCGAACCGCCCAGAGAAACGTGGACAAACGAGTCACAAGACAAAACACAACGCGTTTCGACCTCTTAGGTCTTCTTCAGGTAAGACACAAACGAATAAAATAACGAAAATTCCCTTTCTTTGATCGCTTCATAGTTCAGCGCAAGGAAGAAGGCGTTGAACGTTGAGAGGTGTTCGGTCGATTCAACTTATCACATTCAACGCCTTCTTCCTTGCGCTGAACTCTGAAGCGATCAAAGCTAAGTGAATTTTCGTTATTTTATTCGTTTGTGTCTTACCTGAAGAAGACCTATGAGGTCGAAACGCGTTGTGTTTCGTCTTGTGACTGGTTTGTCCACGTTTCTTCTGGGCGGTTCGCTAACATTTATTTAAGATTTGTTTGGATTTCCGCCTGCAGTCGTCTCATTTTGCAACTATATAGAACATTTTGAAATGTTATGCCAAAGTAGACCGCAAAAAAAAATAAAAAATAAATAAAAAGCAGAATGAAGGTCACACGTAAACGAAACTACCCACACTCTTGAAAATAACTCAGCTCTGATGCAGGATCAGTTACATATGTGATCTATGTATGTATGCTGAAGGTTACGCTTTTCTGACCAGGTATGTCTAGGTTAACGTTATGAAGTGTCATATGTCGGATTAGACAAAAAGTGAATAAAACAGAATAAAGCTCACACGTAAACGAAATTTCTGACACTCTTGAAACTGACTTCGCTCTGATGTGGGATCAGTTATACATACATGATCTATGTAAGTATATGTAAATAAATATTGAAGTTTATGTCCTCTAGATCAGGTATGTCTAGGTCAATGTTATAAAGTGTTATGTCATATTAAACAGTGTTATGTCATATTAAACAAAGTGTTATGTCATATTAAACAAAGTGTTATGTCATATTAAACAAACAGTAAATGAACCAGAATAAATGGTACACACGAAACGAAAGTTTCGTCACTTTTGAAATTGGCTCAGCTCCGATGCCTTTCTTTTTTAAAGTGGGCGAGAAATGAAGTAAAGTGAAATTATCAACAACAAAAAAGTCTGTCAATACCAGCACTGCCAGCCTTTCTGGCGAGCTCTACCACCACCGGAAGAATCACAGGATGAGATGGGTTTCAGTGTGAAGTTATGTCAGGTTTGAGATAACAGCACATTCCCACGGATCAGCCATGGACATTCACGGGTCTATCCCCACGGATCAGCCATGGACATTCACGGGTCTATTCCCACGGATCAGCCATGGACATTCACGGGTCTATAGTTTCAGTGTGAAGTTGTTATGTCAGGTTTGAGATAACAGCACATTCCCACGGATCAGCCATGGACATTCACGGGTCTATTCCCACGGATCAGCCATGGACATTCACGGGTCTATTCCCACGGATCAGCCATGGACATTCACGGGTCTATTCCCACGGATCAGCCATGGACGTTCACGGGTCTATTCCCACGGATCAGCCATGGACATTCACGGGTCTATTCCCACGGATCAGCCATGGACATTCACGGGTCTATTCCCACGGATCAGCCATGGACGTTCACGGGTCTATTCCCACGGATCAGCCATGGACATTCACGGGTCTATTCCACGGATCAGCCATGGACATTCACGGGTCTATTCCACGGATCAGCCATGGACATTCACGGGTCTCTAGTTCCAAAAAAGCCAAACACGAACAGAAATGTAAACAGCACGCGACCACGTGGCAAGAACACAGGGCCAGGGGGTGGGGATGGGGGTGGGGGGGTGGGGGGGTGGGGGGGGGAGGAATCAATGGAATGGCAGTTTGTAACAGATGGCCATGGTCAACGGCTTCATGGAATGAAAAGAGATCTCGTTACACACACACACCACACACACACACACACACACACACACACACACACAAAACACACACACACACACACACAACACAGCAGACAGACAGACACTGAGACAGAGACAGAGAGTAAAGTTAGGTGTTCGGTGGCTTCAACTTATCACAGAAACCTGCACAACGTGTAACGAAGCCAGTAACGAGCATATAGATCCATACACCATTTGGAGACAAAAATGAAACCAGAAAACAAGACCAGAAAACGAGCAATAAATAGAGAACGCCTAAACAAAAAAAATATTCAAAGGACAACAAAACAAAACAAAACAAAAGTCTCACGAACAACACCAAGACAACCAGTCACAAGCCAGCGAGGCGTTGCACCAATCAGCATAGTGCTAACTGCACGGAAGCCAATGACAGAGGGGAATAGAACCTGAATCTCCTCCCAGGTATTTTTTTTTAGGGTGGCACCACCCTCTTCCACTCCCTGTCCAATCAACCTGACTTCAAAGTGTTCCAGAACTGAAACGAACACGCTACGATGGACTCAAAATACAAACACCACACAAAACAAGATGTACAGTAACGCAAATGTAATAGACTGTACAACACAGACAAGTGACTTTTCGACCCACAAGCCTTCAACAGATGTGACAAGTTGCAAACAAACATGAATCTACGACTGGTTTAGGTCAGATGGGTGACAGTATGCTCCTTGTTCAAATGCACGTCTCTGAGCTGGTTATACCTTCATCGTGTAAAAGCCCCTTAACTATTAATCCAGGTGGGGGAATGATATCTAAATGAGTGTCAGGCGTGCTAATTTCATTTGCATTATCACAGTGCTTTGTTACTCAATGCGTCTCTTTTACGTGACGTTACTCTCTTTGTTTATGTTTCTTCTGTATTTTCATGCACCACGAAAATGTACAGTTTCATTTTTTTGTTTTGTAGTAGCTTGAAGTCCTCACTGGAAATCTGTCTTCCTCGGTACCCTTTACTTAGCCGTGCTCAAGCTGTCGGGGAAAGAGCTGTCACCATTCGCTCGAAGCTGTCATTTTCTGTCTTGTCAGCACACACACAGTAGTAGGCACTCAAGATCTGACCAGCGTGTGTCTCAAGGTCTGACCAGCACATTGGGCTAATGCGTAGGTCAGACATCTGCTGAGTCGTAGCCACGAGACACTCTTCTTCAATTCTCTCATTTTAGTTGTTAATTCATTTACCCATCAGCTTAAAATCATGCGTAGTGTGGTCTCAAAATTTAGCGGATGTGGTGTAGCGGATATGGACTCGACCGCACGCGGTGGCGCCTCCTTGATGAAACAAACTCATGGATTGTTCGCTGCACACGTTGGTCTATGCTGTGAACATCAACCCCACACACCCGACAGTCAGACATCACATCAACCCCTCACACCCGACAGTCAGACATCACATCAAGCCCACACCCGACAGTCCAACATCACATCAACCCCACACACCAACCCCACACACCCGACAGTCAGACATCACATCAACCCCACACACCCGACAGTCAGACATCACATCAACCCACACACCCAACAGTCCAACATCACATCAAGCCCACACACCCGACAGTCAGACATCACATCAACCCCACACACCCGACAGTCCAACATCACATCAACCCACACACCCGACAGTCCAACATCACATCAACCCCACACACCCGACAGTCCAACATCACATCAAGCCCACACACCCGACAGTCCAACATCACATCAAGCCCACACACCCGACAGTCCAACATCACATCAACCCACACACCCGACAGTCAGACATCACATCAAGCCCACACACCCGACAGTCAGACATCACATCAAGCCCACACACCCGACAGTCAGACATCACATCAAGCCCACACACCCGACAGTCAGACATCACATCAACCCCACACACTCGACAGTCCAACATCACATCAACCCCACACACCCGACAGTCCAACATCACATCAACCCCACACACCCGACAGTCAGACATCACATCAACCCCACACACCCGACAGTCAGACATCACATCAACCCCACACACCCGACAGTCCAACATCACATCAACCCCACACACCCGACAGTCAGACATCACATCAACCCCACACACCCGACAGTCAGACATCACATCAAGCCCACACACCGACAGTCAGACATCACATCAACCCACACACCCGACAGTCCAACATCACATCAAGCCCACACACCCGACAGTCAGACATCACATCAACCCCACACACCCGACAGTCCAACATCACATCAACCCCACACACCCGACAGTCAGACATCACATCAACCCCACACACCCGACAGTCCAACATCACATCAACCCCACACACCCGACAGTCCAACATCACATCAAGCCCACACATCCGACAGTCAGACATCACATCAACCCCACACACCCGACAGTCCAACATCACATCAACCCCACACACCTGACAGTCCAACATCACATCAACCCCACACACCCGACAGTCCAACATCACATCAAGCCCACACACCCGACAGTCAGACATCACATCAACCCCACACACCCGACAGTCCAACATCACATCAACCCCACACACCCGACAGTCAGACATCACATCAACCCCACACACCCGACAGTCAGACATCACATCAACCCACACACCCGACAGTCCAACATCACATCAACCCCACACACCCGACAGTCCAACATCACGTCTTCCTGGAAAACAAAGGCGAACCCAGCTCTCCCGTTAACTCACGTAGAATCAAGTCAACGCGGTAGGAAGAGTGAGCGGCCTTTCATTGTTAAGAAACTGCTTCCACGGGCCAAGCACGCGGCGGTGTTGGTTACAACTCACAGCTGTCTTCCCTTCTCCAAGACCAGATCAACAGGAGCACACACAACCGTCATGGAATAGCCAATCTTACACGCCTACTAAGCAATGTCCGACAGCTTCAGTTTGATGAATAACGAAAGAAATGCAGAGAACCAATTGAGCAGTTCCACAGGTTTCTGTGTTTTTTGGTCTTCCATTGCAACATTTTTGGTGGTGGACAAGAATGAGTGAGAGGACCATCCTCGATTGAAACACGACATAGAAAGAGTCATGACACCACATACAAGAATACTTCTTTGGGTCTGTAAGAGAAACAAAAACAAAATAGTGGCTGATTAAAAAAGAAAGTAGAAAATGGGCAATATTCAAGAACGCCAAAAGACTAGCTTTTTTCCAAAATGGTACAGAATATCACAGACACACACACACAAAAAGGCATGCATGCACTCATATTTGTGGAAAGGATCAACTCAAAACGGCTGTTGGCCCCAAAGCACAAATAACATATTCCAACGGATTTACACCCCCCCCCCCCCTTCTTAAAATAAGAAGAAAAACAAGAAAAAAAAAGAAACAATCGAAATGAAAGCTTTTATTCTGACAGACGTGTGTGTAAACGTCAATATATATATATATATATATATAATACTGTCTTGGATAACAGCTGTATAAACACAGCGCCCAGGCTGACGGGTGACGTATCCATCCGAAACAGTCACGCCAACAGCAACATCCCCCTCATTCCTCCAGTAAACAACAATTAACAAACGAAAAACCAAAACGAACACAGAGAAAACTGTTTTAAGTATCAAGCTAATTTGGGACTGCTTCATCACAGCCAAGTTCGCAAAGTGAAAGACAGAGGGGGAGGAAAGAGAGAGGGGGGGGGGACGAAGGAGAGAGAGACAGAGAGAGAGAGAGAGAGAGAGAGAGAGAGAGAGAGAGAGAGAGAGAGAGAGAGAGAGAGGGGGGGGGGGGTGGCCGCTACTCAAAATGTGCTTGCGCGAACGCAAACTAAGCCAAGATGGGACGAAGAGTTCGGTACCTGTCCGATCAACATGACCTAGTTCTACATAGGGCAACAAAAACATCAGTGATAGATAAACAGATACATAATTAAATACACAAATTAATACATAAATAGATGCAAGAGTTTTTATATGGATTTTTTTTTTTTTGAAGGAGGCAGCACTGATCCACAAGCCTCATAACCTAATTGTTGTCCTCAAACCACACACACACACACACACACACACACACACACACACACACACACACACACACACACACACACACACGGATATATACTTAAGATTATCAAAACAATAACAACAAAAACAACAACAACAACAACAACAAATCCAGTACCACAAAAATGCAGACGTGATTTCTCTAGCCCCCTGCTCACGGCATCAACATAACACACAACTCCAAAATAGAATGATCAAAGATGTTATATCTTTTGAAAAACTCAGGAATGAAAATGGTGTCGGTGGGGTGGTGGTGGTGGTGGTGGGGGTGGTGGTGGTGGTGGTAGTAGTAGTAGTGGTGGTGGTGGTGGTAGTGGTAGTAGTGGTGGTGGTCAGGGAGAGGTGCCGGCGTGACCTCACACAAAATTCATACAGCAACAAAGGGAAGAGAATTTACTTGCGAACTCTTCATCATCGGAGTCGGGGTTGTTCTCGGCGGCCAGTTCGGCTGGGGTCTTCTTCTTGCGGCCCACGCGACCCTCCGACATGGGGTCTGGTTCCGCCTCTTCGCTGGGCACCTCCTTCTTCTTCAGGCCGTACTGCAACGACAACACCACCAACAACAACACATCAACGCCTGCCTACCTTGCTCTAACATTCGTTCATTTTCGTTGTCCTGTTTGTGTTTGTGTCTTGTCCTGAAGAAGACCTGAGAGGTCGAAACGCGTCGTGTTTTGTCTTGTGACTCGTTAGTCCACGTTTCTCTTGGCGGTTCGCTAACATTGATTTAAAATTTGTTAACAACACGTCAGTTGATAGGTGGGGTCGTGGGATGTGATGGGGTTCTGATATCGATGTGGTGTGATGTGGTGTGATGTGATGGGACGGGACGGGATGTGGTGTGATGTGGATGTCACGTGATGGGGTCTGGTTCCGCCTCTTCGCTGGGCTACCTCTTTCTTCTTCAGGCCGTAGCTGCAACGACGACAACAACAACAACAACAACAACAACAACAACAACAACAACAACAACAACAACAACACATCAGTTCATAGGTGGGGTGTCGTGGGATGTGGTGTGGTTCTAGATATTGAGGTGGTGCGGTGTGATGTGACGTAGTGTGATGTGATGTGATGAGCTGTGATGTGAT
>CM031597.1:132462272-132467272 GCA_018398815.1 Conus ventricosus | reverse complement strand
TCTCAAGACCCTGTGTAGAGTTAAAAAGGCAAATCTCTCTGTCTCTGTCTCTCTCTCTTTCTCTCTCTCGCTTTCTCTCTCCCTCCCTCTCCTTCTCTCTCTCTCTCTCCTCTCTCTCTCTCTCTCTCTCTCTCTCTCTCTCTCAAAACAGAATAAATATGGATCAGTTTACTTCCTTCTCCTTTCCAGTCATTTCCACTCTTTCTTTTTACTTTTTCTTTGCTCTTCTGTTTGTACCGGAAAATCAGGACTTTCTGTTTTTTTTCTTCTCCCTCTCCTACTCTCCATTTTTTTTTTCTTCTCCCTCTGACCTCCTTCTCCCACTTTCCGATTCTTCTTCTTTTCAAGCTATTTCAGACTCATGCCCAGCAGGTAGGTCTGACACAGCACCAAATCTTAAACCACTCCAGGGGGGGGGGGGGGGGGGGGGGGGGGGGGGGGGACAACGGGTGATGGGGATCCTGTCCGCAACACGACACCGACCAGGGGAGATAATGGAAGGAGAGTGCCGCCTGACCAGAAATAAAGCGGAAGCGCCCGTCGCCGCCCTTCTCGGCCTTCGGGTGCGCACGCATCTCGTTCCTCCTCTCTTCTGGGACTTTCGCCTTTTTTGTTGTTTTTTTTTTTTCCTCCAAATCTTGCCAGGAGAAAGCGTGTGTGTGTGGCGTGGAAGAGTTGATGAGGAGTGGAGGGGACGAGAATAGAATGGACGACAGAAGAAGGCATGAGAGACGTGGTGGTTGGAGAGGTAAGAGAGAAGAAGATGGGCAGTGGTTTAAAACTAACCAGGTAAACTGAGGACAAGGAGGTCCTCAAGACAATGTGAAGAAGCTGTGTGCCAATGACATGTCTTGGGACTATAGGTGCCCCGCTTTCTTAGTTCTCTTCCTCACTTGAGACTAATGGGTTTGAAAATTGCGAAGACTTAACCTTGGTGTTATGAACAGAATAAAAATGGAGCAATGCCTTTTTTTTTTTGCTCTCATCTTTCATATACCCAGAATATGATTATGTCCCATACCGTTCATTGCGGTCGGCCCTGTACCCACAGATTCTACCCGCACCAGCGCCAGCACTGGTCGTCCAGAAGTGGCTGTCAGCATGGTGATATTAGAAGGCAGCCTGCCGAAGGAGACTCTGCACTGCTGACAAGTCAGTTTGTTTGGTCACTCTCAGTACCGTTTGTCATCATCCGACAAATACATGACACCACTTACTCAAGCCCCAAACTGATGACAGTCACTGCTCATTCATGGACTGATAGTGAGTGAGCGTCCCTTTCATGCGATTGCTTTATATATGTTCTCAGTCATTTTTTTTCTTTTTTAATTCTTCATTTTTCGACTTTGTGTGCTGGGAGACCAATGCATGTCTTCTTCTTCTTCTTCTTCTTCTTCTTCGTCCTCGTCTTCTTCTTCTTCTTCTTCTTCTTCTTCTGCTACTACCACTACTACGTCTTCTTTTTCTTCTTCTCCTTCTTCTTCCCTTCTCTTCTTCTTCTTCTTCCTTTCTTCTTCTTACCTTCTTCTTCTTCTTCTTCTTCTTCTTCTTCATCCTCGTCTTCTTCTTCTTTTTCTTCTTCTAGTACTACTAATACATCTTCTTCTTGTTCTTGTTCCTGTTCTTCGTCTTCCTTCTCTTCTTCTTCTTCTTCTTCTTCTTCTTCTTCTTCTTCTTCTTCTTCTTCTTCTTCTTCTTCTTCTTCCCTGTCCCCACCATCACTTCCCCTCCACATGTTTCTCCCAACCCCTTACTTAGCACTAAATCTAAAATCACTCTAGTTAACAAAAAAATATGGAAGCGGAGGTGGGGGGGGGGGGGGGGGGGGGAGGGGCGGGGGGAGGGGGGGGGGGGGGAGGGAGGGGAGGGAGGGGGGGGGGGAGGCTGGGAGGTATTCTGTATAGAACAAGACGCCTATGGGGGCAGCAGAGTTTTGAAGGAGGGAGCTGCCTGACCAGACAGAAGGTGGAAGCACCCACCCCTTTTCGGCCTTCCGGGTGCGCACACATCATGTTCTTCCTCTCCTCTCGCCCTCTGGATTTTATTTGGGTCTTGCAAGAACAGCGAGTGGGAGGGAGGAGCCGTTAGTAACGGCTCTAACGGTAAACTAAAACATCGGGCATCATCTGTAACCCATAATGAAGATACCTGCTAATTTTCACAAAGATCGGACAAGTATTTTCTGAGATATTCCATAAAGAAGAAAAGCGTTACAGGCCGTTACAGCCGTTAGTAATGGCTATAACGGTAAACTAAAACATCAGGCATCATCCTTGATCCATAATGAACATACCTGCTAATTTTCACAAAGATCGGCCAAGTACTTTCTGAGATATTCCATTAAGAAAAACAACCGTTACAGGCCGTTACAGCCGCTAGTAACGGCTATAACGGTAAACTAAAACATCGGGCATTATTCGTGACCCATAATGAACATACCTGCTAATTTTCACAAAGATCGGCCAGGTACTTTCTGAGATATTCCATGAAGAAGAAAAAGCGTTACATGCCGTTACAGCCGTTAGTAACGGCTATAACGGTAAACTAAAACATCGGGCATTATTCGTGACCCATAATGAACATACCTACAAATTTTCAGAAAGATCGGCCAAGTGCTTTCTGAGATATTCTATAAAGAAGAAAAACCGTTACAGGCCGTTGCAGCCGTTAGAAACGGCTGTAACGGCTATAACGGGGTAAACTAAAACATCCGGCATCATTCGTGACCCATAATGAACATACCTGCTAATTTTCACAAAGATCAGCCAAGTACTTTCTGAGATATTCCATAAAGAAGAAAAACCGTTACAGGCCGTTACAGCCGTTAGCAACGGCTGTAACGGTAAACTAAAACATCGGGCATCATCCACGACCTATAATGAACATACCTACACATTTTCAGAAAGATCGGCCCAGTGTTTTCTGAGATATTCTAGACAGAAGAAAAAGCGTTACAGGGCGTTACAGCCGTTAGTAACGGCTATAACGGTAAACTAAAACATCAGGCATTATTCGTGACCCATAATGAACATTCCTACAAATCTTCTGAAAGATCGGCTTAGTACTTTTTGAGATATTCTATAAAGACGAAAAGCCGTTACAGGCTGTTACAGCCGTTAGTAACGGCTATAATGGGGTAAACTAAAACATCGGGCATCATCCGAGACCCATAATGAACATACCTGCTACAGTTAAAATTACAGTTAAAATTTTATAAGCTGGTTCTAAAACTACGACAGTCGACACCTTCTTTCATGGTTTTCGGTGAAACGGGAAAATTCCCCTTACCGGTCATTGTTAAATCCAGAATGTTATCATTTTGGTTTAACCTTGTATCTAACCATCATAGTTATAAATTATCATTTCTTGTGTATAAATGTCTTCTCAGAATGTATGAATTAAATGTACATGAAAACAAATATATCAAATACATCCATACATTATTAAATGAAATTGGTTTGAGTAGTTTCTGGCTAAATCAGAACACACTTGATGTACATCCATTATGGTTTAAAGAGAAAGTAAAAAGATGCCTTAAAGATAGTTTCATACATACCTGGTACACGCATGTTGACAATGATGAATTATATATCAACTACAGAATGTTTAAAACATCATTTGGTGTTGATCCATACTATCTAGTTTTACCACAGAATTACATCTACTCAAATTTAGAACAACAAATAATAATCTGCCTGTAAATAATCTACGCTATGCTGGCACACCTAGATGTGAAAGAATTTGTGACAAATATGTGCTATGCATGATATTGCAGATGAATTTCATTATTTGTTCGTGTGTCCTTTTTTCGATGCAGAAAGAAAAAAAAAACCTCCCGCGATACTTCTTGGTACGGCCGAATGTTGTTGAATTCAACATTTTGTTTGCATCAAAAAACAAGAAACTCTTAATCAAACTAAAGAATTATATTACAGTTATAAATAGATTTTTCCAATAATTCATATAACTAAATTACAACATTACACAAAGTTTGCACTATGTGTAGGAAAAACTGTCTATGAAATTTTCATTTATGCTTAATATTGTTTGCGTCGTTTGCTCGTTTATTTTGCTTACTTGGTTATGGATATCACTCTATTCTGATGTGCGATTATTCATTTTGTGTGAGTATTGTCTTATATTTCTGTGCCCCATGTGGGTATGAAATAAAATAATTGCCTTGCCTTGCCTTGCCTTGCTAATTTTCACAAAGATCGGCTGAGTACTTTCTGAAATATTCCATAAAGAAGAAAAAGCGTTACAGGCCGTTACAGCCGTTAGTAACGGCTGTAACGGTAAACTAAAGCATCGGGCATCATCTGTGACCCATAATGAACACATCTACAAATTATCAGAAAGATCGGCCAAGTACTTTTTAATATATTCTAAAAAGAAGAAAAACCGTTACAGGCTGTTACAGCCGTTAGTAACGGCTATAACGGGGTAAACTGAAACATCGGGCATCATCCGTGACCCATAATGAACATACCTGCTAATTTTCACAAAGATCGGCCGAGTACTTCCGGAGATATTCCATAAAGAGGAAAAAGCGTTACAGGCCGTTACAGCCGTTAGTAACGGCTGTAACGGTAAACTAAAACATCAGGCATCATCCTTGACCCATAATGAATATACCTACAAATTTTCAGAAAGATCGACCCAGTAGTTTTGTCTGGAGCGAGTGGAGCACATTTTGACCACGGACAGACAGACAGACACACAGACAGCATTTCTTCGTTCCCGCTCTAAAGTACTCCCTGTTCTTTAAGAACTGGGAGTACAAAAACGAAGCCGAGGGCAAGGGAAGGGGACGTTCAAAAAAAAAAAAAAATGACCCAGCTGACCTTCCTTGAAGGCAAGGACGACGTGAAGACGCTTTGTGCAGAACTCTTGTCTCAGGACTAATTGCTCTTCAAACCCTTATCAACCCTCCCCCCCACCCAGCCCCCCTCCGCCACCCCCTCTTTCTCCCTCTGCGTCACCCCATCCCACTCCTGCAT
>CM031597.1:132442272-132447272 GCA_018398815.1 Conus ventricosus | reverse complement strand
GCCTCAGTCATTCACAGACTCAATGAACGTTATGCGACAACAGGCAGGACGGAAGAACGGGCGCGCACTGGACGTCCTCGTTGCACCAGTCGACGGGATGACCGATTTCTCTACCTGTCAACTTTACGGGACAGAACAGTCACAACACCCATGCTGAGACGTCGCCTCATGCAAGCAGCAAATGTCAATGTCAGCGTTTCCACTGTCCGCAACCGCCTTCATGAATTTGACCTCCAGTCTCGTCGGCCAGCCATCCGAATTCCACTGATTCAGGGTCACCGACAGGCCCGCCTGGCGTGGTGCCGCCTCCATCAGCATTGGAACAGGCAGCAGTGGTCGAGGATCCTCTTTACCGATGAGTCACGTTTCACTGTCTCATTCAATGATGGCAGGAGACGAGTCTGGCGCAGACAAGGAGAACGATTCACTGCCGCCACCATTCGTGAGGTCGACCGTTATGGAGGTGGTTCGGTAATGGTGTGGGGTGGTTTTCATCTCCATGGCAGAACCCCCTGTACGTCATCCAGGGATCTTTGACTGGTCAGCGTTATCGGGATGAGATCGTCCGCCCCATTGTGCAGCCAGCTCTCCAGGCCATGGGTCCTGGTGCGACTCTCCAGGACGACAACGCCCCTCCGCATCGAGCCACGTGGTACGAGACTTCTTCCAGCAGCAGGGGATCCAACGCATGGAATGGCCATCGCGCTCTCCAGACCTGGCACCGATAGAGCACCTGTGGGACGTCCTGGGTAGACGAGTTGCTGACAACCACCCTCCGCCCGCTGATGTGGCCCAGCTGACCCAGTTCCTGCAGCAGGAATGGCAGGCCATCCCGCAACAGACCCTTACAACCCTGGTTCATTCCATGCGGCGTCGGTGCAGAGCATGTGTGGCTCAGAATGGCGGCCACACCACTATTGACTGCTGCTGACTTTTCAAATGGGGGTGTCTCTTTTTTATTACTGATTGTTCAACGACGTGTGAATGGCTTTCATTGAAATTGTAGCCACAGGTGGCTGAATGACTGGGCGAAACATTCGAGTAAACTGTTTTCCTCTGTCTGTATTAAAACACATTTAACAGCAATTTCTGTAAGCGTTCCTTAACTTGTTGCGGGGAGTGTAAATAAATAATTGAAAAAGAAATAATAAATGAAATAAAATAAAGGGGGAGGGGAGAAGGACGGGAGGGGAGGGGCGGGGGAGGGAGGGGGCGCGGGGGAAGGGGGGTGGGGAAGGAAATCAGGAAGAGTTTAAAAGAATGTCTCTCTCTCTCTCTCTCGCTCTCTCTCTCTCTCTCTCCTCTCTCTCTCTCTCTCTCTCTGTTTGTTTGTTTGTCTGCCGTCTGTTTGCTTTATTGATCTATTTGAGCGTGTGAGAAGATCCGTAATGCCGATCCGGAGTAAAGAACCGATCCAAGATCTGCTAGCAAGCCTACGATAAAGGGATGGAGGGGGTGGGGGGTGGGCAGATTGAAAAGAAACTTCAAGGAAAGGGGGATCGTGGACCAAGGACAGACCAATTACATTCCAATGCAGATCCGCGAAGGGGATCCGGATCAAGGGGCGGATATTGGATCCGTTCGACCTTGGGCACGCGGACGTCAGCACCTTTGACCTTTCAGTTCGCGGTCAGATGTTGTCAGCATGTTCCACCCTCCCTCCCCCTCCCTCCTCCCCTTGCTTCGCCCCACTGGGAAAAAAAGGACGTTTTTGTTTTAACGCCTTGTTGAAACGGTGTCAGTTTCAGCAGCCCCCCTCCCCCCCCCCCTCCCCCGCCCCCTTTTCCGAACGGGTTTCTCTCTGTCTGCAATATAATTTTAGGTGGGCGAGGACTTCACAAAATCTGAATACCAGTAACACCTCTGAAACAAAGCGCTCTCGGTTTCCCGATATTGCATGCACACAATCACACACTGGATTTCACACACCCAAAAATAACGATTCTCCGAAATCAATAATTCACACTCTAGACAATCAGGGACCAATGCTTCTGCTTTCCCGTAAGCGCACAGCCAGAGAGGGGATTGATCCATATTAATCCCTTCGTCTGTAGACAGGAAGGATTCTCACAACATTAACTCTTCATCTGTTTGCACGAGCATATATCCAGAAGAGTTCATCCGGTACTGACGCATCTGTCGGCACAAAACTCTGTACAGACAAAGTTCACCCAATATTAACTGTTTATTTCTTTGCAAGAAACTATACAAAGAAGAGTTCATCTACTATCAGCTCTTCTATCTGTTTACGATAAACTATATACAGAGGGATTCACCCGGTAGTAACTCTTTATCTGTTTTGCACAAAACTGAATAGAAATAAAATTTAAAAAAAACCAGGGTTCATCCAATATTAATCATTTATCTGTTTGCACAAAACAGCATAGAGACAGGGTTCGTCAAGTATAAAATCTCTATCTATTTGTACAGAACTGCATACACTGAGTGAACTATTTGTACAGAACTGCATACACTGAGTGAACTAAGTGAACTCTTTTCAGTGAACTTTTTTTTTCAGCGACGCAACAACAGGAATCTTAAGTATTATGTCTGTCAGTTGGCCAGTGTGGCTTGAGAAAGGTTGAAATCAACCAAAATATTGCCGTTATCTCATGGGTGTTACGTGGCTTCTGTGTTTCATCTTCCAGAACTGCATACACTCACCGGGTTCATCAAGCATTACTAACTTTTCATTTGTTTGCATAAAAATGAACAGAGATTTTCTAATATTGCTCTTCGTTTATATACACAAAACTGTATAGACAGGGTTATCCCAAGAGCACTTCTTGATCTGTTTGCGCAGAACTGTGTAGAGACAGGGTTCATCCAATATTAACCCTCATTTCTTTGCGCCAAACTGTGCAGTGACACGGCCAGTCTAATGTTAATTTGTTACATGTTTGTACCAAACTGTGACACGGTCAGTCTAATGTTAATTTGTTACATGTTTGCACCAAACGGTGACACGGTCAGTCTAATGTTAATTTGTTACAATTGCACAAAAATGTGCAGTGACACGGTCAGTGTAATATTAATTTGTTACATGTTTGCACCAAACTGTGACACGGTCAGTCTAATGTTAATTTGTTACATGTTTGCACCAAACTGTGACACGGTCAGTCTAATGTTATTTTGTTACATGTTTGCACCAAACTGTGACACGGTCAGTCTAATGTTAATGTGTTACATGTTTGCACCAAACTGTGACACGGTCAGTCTAATGTTAATGTGTTACATGTTTGCACCAAACTGTGACACGGTCAGTCTAATGTTAATTTGTTACATGTTTGCACCAAACTGTGACACGGTCAGTCTAATGTTAATTTGTTACATGTTTGCACCAAACTGTGACACGGTCAGTCTGTTAATTTGTTACATGTTTGCACAAAACTGTGACATGGTCAGTCTAATGTTAATTTGTTAAATGTTTGCACCAAACTGTGACACGGTCAGTCTAATGTTAATTTGTTACATGTTTGCACAAAACTGTGACACGGTCAGTCTAATGTTAATGTGTTACATGTTTGCACAAAACTGTGACACGGCCAGTCTAATGTTAATGTGTTACATGTTTGCACAAAACTGTGACACGGTCAATCTATTGTTAATTTGTTACAATTGCACAAAACTGTGCAGTGACACGGTCAGTGTAATGTTAATTTGTTACGTCTGCACAAAACTGTGACACGGTAAGTCTAATGTTAATTTGTTACATGTTTGCACAAAACTGTGCAATAACACGGTCAGTCTAATTTTAATTTGTTACATGTATGCACAAAACTGTGACACGGTCAGTCTAATGTTAATTTGTTACATGTATGCACAAAACTGTGACACGGTCAGTCTAATGTTAATTTGTTATATGTTTGCACAAACTGTGACACGGTCAGTCTAATGTTAATTTGTTACATGCTTGCACAAAACTGTGCAGTAACACGGTCAGTCTAATGTTAATGTGTTACATGTTTGCACAAAACTGTGACACGGTCAGTCTAATGTTAATGTGTTACATGTTTGCACCAAACTGTGACACGGTCAGTCTAATGTTAATTTGTTACATGTTTGCACCAAACTGACACGGTCAGTCTAATGTTAATTTGTTACATGTTTGCACCAAACTGTGACACGGTCAGTCTGTAAATTTGTTACATGTTTGCACAAAACTGTGACATGGTCAGTCTAATGTTAATTTGTTAAATGTTTGCACCAAACTGTGACACGGTCAGTCTAATGTTAATTTGTTACATGTTCGCACAAAACTGTGCAATAACACGGTCAGTCTAATGTTAATTTGTTACATGTATGCACAAAACTGTGACACGGTCAGTCTAATGTTAATTTGTTACATGTATGCACAAAACTGTGACACGGTCAGTCTAATGTTAATTTGTTATATGTTTGCACAAACTGTGACACGGTCAGTCTAATGTTAATTTGTTACATGCTTGCACAAAACTGTGCAGTAACACGGTCAGTCTAATGTTAATTTGTTACATGTTTGCACCAAACTGTGACACGGTCAGTCTAGTGTTAATTTGTTACATGTTGGCACAAAACTGTGACACGGTCAGTCTAATGTTAATTTGTTACATGTTTGCACAAAACTGTGACACTGTCAGTCTAATGTTAATTTGTTACATGTTTGCACCAAACTGTGACACGGTCAGTCTGTTAATTTGTTACATGTTTGCACAAAACTGTGACACTGTCAGTCTAATGTTAATTTGTTACATGTTGGCACAAAACTGTGACACGGTCAGTCTGTTAATTTGTTACATGTTTGCACAAAACTGTGACACTGTCAGTCTAATGTTAATTTGTTACATGTTTGCACCAAACTGTGACACGGTCAGTCTGTTAATTTGTTACATGTTTGCACAAAACTGTGACACGGTCAGTCTAATGTTAATTTGTTACATGTTTGCACAAAACTGTGATACGGTCAGTCTAATGTTAATTTGTTGTATGTTTGCACAAAACTGTGCAGTAACACGGTCAGT
>CM031597.1:132434772-132437272 GCA_018398815.1 Conus ventricosus | reverse complement strand
ACCGGGCTGTGGCTGTGGACGGGGGGGGGGGGGGGGGGGGGGGGGGGGGGGGGTGTCGGAATCAGCCGCATGGGCGCAATGCCACTGAGGTGGCACAGAAGATGGGACAGCAAAAAAAATAAAAAATTCTGCACAGGATAAACATGACGTCAAAAAGTTTGGGGGAAATTTACAGTGGAAGTCGACAGGCTGTGGGACAACTGTGAGAACGGGCGTTGCAACAGAGCATAATAGCTATATATATATATATATATATATATATATATATATATATATATATATATATATATATATATATATTATATATACAGACAGATAGATAGATAGATAGATAGAGAAGTATAAAGATATAGATATGAGAATCTTGTCAATCTGTCTTGTGAACTGAGCCGTTTCATACTGTCTGCCTGGAGTCAGCTTGAGCACAGGCAGAACCATCTGATACGTCTGCCTGTACTCGACTTTCGTCCTCTGTGCTGGACGCATCAGTGGAGGTGGGTCTGCTTGTACTCTCGTCCATCTATAGTGTGAAACCTGGGATGTGTCACCTAACACTTCTGTGGCTTTCTCGTCACAACGAGGAGAGAACAAGATGCAACGCATGTAAACGTACTCCCCGTAATGACAGACATGGGAGACAATTTCCAGTCAGTGGAAGAAAAAAAAAACTCGACAGTACGGTGATTATTTCCCTTATTGGGCTTGATTTTTTAAAATTATCATTTATGGCCGTTAGTAAAGGCTATTCTGGTCAAATAAAACATCGGGCATCATCCGTGACCCATAATGAACATACGTACTAATTTTCAGAAAGATCGGCCCAGACATTTTGTCTGGGGCGAGTGGAACACATTTTGACCATGGATGGACACACACATACAGACAGACACACAGATAGCATTTCTTTGTTTCCATTGCAAAGTACTCCCTGTTCTATAAACACTGGGAGTACAAATATCACAATCAAACCCAAGGCTGCCAAGGCAGGTAGAGAGAATAGCAGAATCCATAAAAGGGAAGAAAAGCTATAGAGACATATGAAGCACACACACACACACACACACACACACACACACACACACACAAAACAAGAAAGCAACACGGTAACTGATGTAAAAGAGGTCTTTGAGCCTAGACTTGAGGTCAAAAAAAAAAGAATGCAAGGGAGGTAAAAACTGTGCGACCCGTCAGAATGATCTTCTCTTGTGTTTCAGAAGACCAGCGTTGTTGTAGGTGAATGTCTCTCGTTCATCTTTCTCCTCTGTCATGAAATGGTTGTTATGTTCGCCGTGTCACTGTAATGCTGTCTCACAGCTTGGCAGGTGTCGTGTTGCGCATGTGCACTTGTCTGCACGCAGTGAGTCTCTCTTTCAGGAAACTCAATCTGTCATTTATTAGTACAATTGTTCTCATGCAGGGTTTTGCAGTGTGTGTGTGTGTGTGTGTGTGTGTGTGTGTGTGTGTGGAGGAGAGAGAGGAGAGAGAGAGAGAGAGAGAGAGAGAGAGGAGAGAGAGAGAGAGAGAGAGAGAGAGTGTGTGTGTGTGTGTGAGCATGTGTGTTCTATTATAGATATTGTTCTTTGTGTCTTTGTTGTCTTCTTTTTCTGTGTTCATTTGTTCTCGATACTTTTGTTGCCGATTTTTTGTTTTGTGTTGTGTTGTTTTTTGTTTTGTTTTGCTGTAATTGTCCTAAAATGCTCCCGCTTTGCTTGTTAGTTTGTTTGTTTTCAATTCTTTCATTGTCTTTTGTGCATGTCATCAGTCCTGGTGCGGCCTCCGTTGTTGGCTGGGCTATAAACAACATGACTTGCATTCCGTGACATTCTTCTTTTTTTTTTTTTCGGCTATAAGCTTTTTCCCCACTTCCTGGACTCCATTGTCTTGAATTTTTGTTTTAGTTATTTGTTTTTCCTCCTTTACTTATATTTTTTTTCTTCATCACTTCTTTTCAAGATTTCTGTTTACTCCTTTTTCGACGTCACTATCGTATAATTGTCGCTTTTTTTCTTTCTTCTCTCTCTCTCTCTCTCTTCTCTCTCTCTCTCTCTCTCTCTCTTGTATTTGTTATTGTTCTTGCTTTCCGCTGCTCTCCTTTCTTTGTCTTGCTATCATGTTTCCGTGTGCGTCTTCTTTCTTTGTTCTGGAGATTCTTATTCGTCTTCAAATTCTCTCATGTTTTCTTCTCCATTTTCCCCTTTCTTCCTGTAAAACAGCAATCATGAGGCAGAAACCCTGGTGATTTGTCTTTCACTGCATTCTCTCCTTCTTCTTCTTCTCCTCCTCCTCCTTTTCTTCTTCTTCCTTTCCTTCCCTTTTCTTCTTCTCATTCCTCCTTCATTCCTACTTTCCTTTTTCTGGTACAACAAAGTTACCAACATGGGAGATTTTGTGTGTGTGTTTTTTTTTCTCCAGCGTTTGTTTCGTATGCAGAAGACGTGCATCTGTGGAAATGTATGCGTACTTCTCTAAATTTAGAGATAGCGCTGTGGGAAAGACGACG
>CM031597.1:132425415-132427915 GCA_018398815.1 Conus ventricosus | reverse complement strand
GCCTGAAGCTTCGAAGCTACGGAAAGAAAAAGGAACCAAGGGAAAGACAGAGAAGCAAAGAAAAAGACAGAAAAAGATGGACTGTTTGAATTTGATATGGAGGAAAATATGTAAATCAGTCTTAATGTCCTTTTAGCACGAAGATTGAGCAGAAAAAAAAAATTGTTAATGATTCGCGTTAATTCTGATGTTGGTGCGTGCTGTAAATCAGACTTAACGTCATTTTAAAACGAAGATTGAGCAAACAGAATGTTGTTAATGATTCGCGTTAATTCTGATGTTTGTCCGTGCTGTTAAATATCGTTTGTCACGTAACTAGCAAACAGTCTTTTGCGAAATGTCGTGGACGGGGGTGAGGGGAGGGGGAGGGGGGTTAAACACGCTTCCACGATTTCTGAAAATAATTTCTCCACATCGTCTCTATGTTCATATCAAGCAAAGATAGTCCGCAAGACAAAGTGACGATCATTATCACGGAATATTAGGAGTGTACCGGAAAATATAGACGACGTAAATACAAATAAACTCAAATGAGAACAATGTAGAAAAAACACAGAGTTTTTTTACTTCATATTTTTTTCAAGAAACTCATCTACATAAAAACCACAACAACAATTACCACGATTTAGATTTCTACAAAAGAGGAAAGAGAAATACTACACTTCACGCGTCGGGATGAATTTCTCATCCTTGATTGCCATGTGTCTCGAATATTCTTTTGTCGCAAAGACGTTCAGGTATGTATGGATGCAAATATCTCAGCACAATACAACAGGACACCTCACCAGGACATCTACATGGCATTTGTAAACGTTCATCATGAATCTGCTTCCTGTGCAAAGGATCATATACTACTGGCACAAAAAAAAGTTAAGGGCCAGCTCTCATGTTCACGTCCCTTTTTTGTTCTTGTAATTAATAGACCTGAACCAATTAACAATTACCTGCATTGCTATGGACAGATTGATCATGTGCCATGGATATGGCCACTCATTGTGTTTTTTACAGATCACTCGTTTCGTAGACAGATCACTCATTGTGCCAAAGGACAGAACACTCATTGTGCCATGGACAGAACACTCACTGTGCCAAGGACAGGTCACTCATTGTGCCATGGTTAGATCACTCATTGTGCCATGGACAGATCACTCATTGTGCCACGGACGAGAACACTCACTGTGCCAAGGACAGGTCACTCATTGTGTTTTTACAGATCACTCGTTGTTTTCGTAGACAGATCACTCACTGTGCCAAGGACAGGTCACTCATTGTGCCATGAACAGGTCACTCATTGTGCCACAAACAGATCAGTCACAAAGCCATAGACATATCACTCATTGTGTCATGGATATATCGTTCATTGTGCCATGAACAGATCACTCATTGTGCCATGGACAGATCACTCATTGTGCCATGGTTTAGATCACTCATTGTGCCATGGACAGATCACTCATTGTGCCATGGACAGATCACTCACAGTGCCATGGACAGATCACTCATTGTGTCATGGATATATCATTCATTGTGCCATGGACAGGTCACTCATTGTGCCATGGACAATCACTAATTGTGTCATGGATATATCATTCATTGTGCCATGGACATATCACACATTGTGTCATGGACAGATCACTCATTGTGTCATGGATATATTGTTCATTGTGTCGTGGACAGATCATTCAAATTTTGCCCTGGGCAGTGCCATGGATAGATCACTCATTGTGCCATGGACAGGTCACTCTTGTGCCATGGACATATCACACATTGTGTCATGGACAGATCACTCATTGTGTCATGGATATATTGTTTCATTGTGTCGTGGACAGATCACTCATTGTGCCATGGACAGTGCCATGGACAGATCACTCATTGTGCCATGGACAGGTCACTCATTGTGCCATGGACAGATCACTCACAGCGCCATGGACAGATCACTCATTGTGCCATGGATATATAATTCATTGTGCCATGGACAGATCACTCATTGTGTCATGGACAGATCACTCATTGTGCCATGGACAGATCACTCATTGTGCCATGCACAGATCACTCACTGTGTCATGGACAGATCATTCATTGGGTTGTGGACAGATCCCTCATTGTGCCATGGACAGATCACTTCATTGTGCCATGAACAGATCACTCATTGTGCCATGGACAGCTCACTCACAGTGCCATGGACAGATCACTCATTGTTCATGGATAATCATATCATTGTGCCACGGACAGATCACTCATTGTGCCATGGACAGATCACTCACAGTACCATGGACAGATCACTCATTGTGTCATGGATATATCATTCATTGTGCGACGGACAGATCACTCATTGTGCCATGGACATATCACTCATTGTGTCCCCGGATATATTGTTCGTTGTGTCGTGGACAGATCACTCATTGTGTCGTGGATATATCATTCATTGTGCATATGGACACATTATTCATTGTGTCATGGTCAGATCACGCATAGTGCCGTGGACAGATCACTCATTGTGCCA
>CM031597.1:132390415-132395415 GCA_018398815.1 Conus ventricosus | reverse complement strand
TGGATAGAGAAGAGATGGGTGGTGGCTGTGGAAGAGATGAGAAAGGGGGGTGCTGTGGATAGGAGGGCGGAAAGTGCGGGGTGGGAGTAACGCCACTGAAGTAGCGCAGAAAATGAGTGTTGATAAAGTTTATCCCCTCTGAACGTTTTTGTTAGCAAAAGTGGATGAAAAATCGACTGTGTGGGTTTCCAGTCTTAAGTCAGCGCAATGCAAACCAGTACTGATTAGCAGCCGGTCGGGGGCAGAGAAAACCCACAAATAAAAAGCTTGATGGGGATATGAGCCCGGGCGGGAGCAGAAAAATCCCACAAATAAAATGCTTTGAGGGGATATGAGCCGGTCGGGGGAGAGCAAAACCCACAAAAAAAAATGCTTTGATGGGGAATTAGCCGGTCGGGCAGAGAAAAACCCACAAATAAAATGCTCTGATTTGGGGGTATGAGCCGTCGGGCAGAAAAATCCCACAAACAGAAGGCTCCCATGGAATGGAACCCCACAGCCACTGCCGTGAGTCTGCGAAGCTAACCACTTGGCCCCCTGTGGCGGTGAGAAACCATTCTCTAATAAGAAATTTGGGTAGAGAACGATTGTTTTTAAGTTAAATATTCCCGACAGCACTGGTGATTTCATAAACTACCACAAAACTGTCAGGCAAGCTGGAGGTTAAGTTAATTTTCGGAACTAATATAAACTGCCAACGACAGTGAAAGAATGGCAAAGAAACGAAAAATACAGTTTTTACAATGTCGGAATAACGACAGAACGCAGAGGTAGAAAATGCAGCGTTAATAAAAGGAACGAGTTTCTGTCCAACATCATATCGGAAACAGAGAAGTATTTACCACCATTGTTTTTCTCAATGAGAGCAACGTTCCAATCCATCTTCAGACTGGATAACGATACTACAAGATGCAAAAAAAAAAAAAGGTTTCAACTTAAAATAAGCCAAAGAATTCTACTAACAAACAGCGTTTGAAAAATAATGAATTTCAAGTAGCCCTAGGTATTCTGCAATATGAAAAACAAATAAAACCATTTCAAAAGTGAAGTGTTTTCAACTGTGACAGATTGTCTTTCAGTGTGGAAGCTAAAATTTTCTGCACTTATGACGGAAGAGCATGAGATAATAAAATAATAATGAATACTTATATAGCGCCTATTCTCGGCTGGGGGCCAAGCCTAAGCGCTTTACAAATCCACACTCGTTTTACACAACGCTGCCTACCTGGTAGTGCCGACTGAAGACTGCCAGCTGGCGCTTCATTCAGTCGTTTCCCGTGTTAACCCAGTCAATATCGTTCAAATCGTTCACCTCATTTCCTTCCTTCCTTCATTCTTTCCATTTCTCACGCAGGGTGCATGATAGTGTAACTGTCATCCATACCAACGGCCAAACGGCCTACTCTTCCGAAGTTGGTGATGGGATTTTACGTGTGGCAAGATGTTATGCGTGCGTTCACACACGGAACCTCGGTTTACAGTCTCATTCGAAGGACTGTATGGGAAATGGAGTTTAAAACCAAAGTTAACTCCGAGGGAAAAATCCCCCTGTGCCGAAACGGCCCGGCGGAATCGAAAACCCCCAACCTCAGGATCACGAGTCCGGCGCTCTGTCAACTAAGCTATTCCGGCTCCCAGCTTTTTAAAAAAAATTTTTTTTTTCCACTTTAATTATTATATCAACATTTTTTAAGCCCCATCTTCTGTTCACCTCAGTGGCATAACACACTCGCCCGCCCATTCCGACTCCTCGTCCACAGCCATAGCCCGGCCTGGCCTGCCGCTGCCATGCGCCATGGCACCGGCAATCCACAGGCGGCTGCCGACGTCCCCCATCACTTCATGTAACGACAGTCCCCCAAAATTTGCCGATACCGGTGACCCCGACAGAATATCAAACCACATCAAAAGACGTGGAGAGACAATCGAAGCAAAAGGGCACCATGAAAGCAGGGCACGAAGGGTCATAGAATTTGAAACTTTTCATGCTGATCGATGAGGATGAGGGGGATGAAGAAGATGCTTTGGATTTCCATTAACGTCAGAGACTGAATGACAGAGCTGTACTCTTTGCTTACTTTCATATTATATCCATCGTATCAACCAGGCCAGAGACATACAAACACCTGCGGTGTTAGTAAAAACAAAATGTGGCAACTCTCAGATACGCATCCGCAGAGTAGATGAAACTCGTCTATGTGGTCCCAGTCCTCCCAACTAAACCCACAGCAAACCCAACAATGGGTAAGAGCCGTCAGGGCACAAAAATCCACAAATACGTGGCTCTGATGGGAATCGAACCCACGACCTCTCTGCGGGATTTCGCGACTTTAACCACTTCGCCACGGCGGCTGGTTCAATATATATCTTATTTATAAAACGTAGAATTAATAAAACAATTACTTGACCTCGACATGTTTCTGAAGAAACCAGCCTATAGACATCAAATGGGGAAACACGTTTGCCTGACGGAGATGCATTATGCAAATTATCAGCAAAACGGCTCCTATATGGTAAATAAATTTAACATTTTTTTTTTTTTTTTTTTTTTTTTTAATTTTTTTTTTTTTTTGCAATCTCATTAAACATTTTTTTTTTTTTAAATACATTTTTTCTCTCCAACCAGTCCCTTACACACCATGCGTAGTCTGTATGTTCTCTTACAAATGGACATAGTCTTGATGATTTTAGTGTTTTGACGTCTGATACAAAAATGTCTGAGATTGTTATTGTTCTAATGTGTGGTAAATTGGCACTCTCACACTGATTATGTGTTGCTTATACCTAGAGAACAATAAAATTGAAGCACAACAAAAAACAACAACAAAAACCCATATCTTTTAATTATTACCTTTTCCTTCAGTTTTTCCCACAGAGAGAGAGAGAGAGAGAGAGAGAGAGAGAGAGAGAGAGAGAGGAGAGAGAGAGAGAGAGAGAAACAGTTTGTTACGAATCGTCCCACCAGTTGGCTATTCCCCAATGAGGCCAGCCTTATAGCGAAACGAAATGATCTACAAGGAAGGCATGAAGAAAGCCCAGAGGCGTGACAATAGGCGTGAGCTGTAATATTGCATTAAATGTGCAGGTGATTACATAATGTGATATATAGTAGAAAGCTGTATAATGATATAAGGTTGAATACAAATTTTGTTGATTTCCTTTTCTTCATTCCTTCCCCCTCCCGCACATTCCCCCCCCCCCCCCCCCCCCACACACACACACACACATACACACACACACACGCACACGCCCGCACACGCTACCCCCGGAATTATGGATATTGCACCCAAAGCCGTCCTGAAGAGAGAATGAAAAACGAAAGTCACGGATGACGCCCGGTGAGAGCGAACCAAGTCCTGGAGAGGGAAAGAGGGGAAAAGAGGCGGGCCACAGAGGGGTGGGGGCGGGGCGGGGCGGGAGAGAGGCGGCGGCAATTCACTTGTCCCGCAAGTTGTACTGTTCCGTGTAAAAATCCACAAGGGAGACAAGAGGAAATCAAAGAAATGAGATGGCAACTGTGCGCGCACGCGCGCCACCGCGCCCGAATCACCAACACATCACAATCGCCAACGTTTCTAATTACAGAAAAATTAGCAAATGTGTAATCTAGTATATGTCTGGGTTCAATATTATGACTTTAATTATATCTTTTTCTGTATCTTTTTATCACTCTGATAGGTTCTGTGTTTTGTTTTTATGTTTGTTTGTTTGCGTAGTAAATTTGTAACGGGTTGAACAATATTCTGTTAGATTTTATATGTTGCGTATATTCAGTGCTCGTTCAAAAATAGACTGTAGAGGCAACGCCGATTCTGTTTTTTTGAAAATACTAATGCACATTTTTCCAATCAAAATAACATGATTTATATATTGGTGTATTTTTTTGCAATGCAGAGAGATACGACGCCAAACAGTACGTCAGTCACAGATAATTTCAACTTAATGTTAGTTTCTAGAAAAATCTTCTTTTCTATAAACCTCCAGAAGCTGCGTGCTACTGGGCACTCATAGAAAAAATGCTCCATGTAATCAACAGTATCACAACAGTAAGAACACTTGTTATTTTCTTTTACTTTCATTTTATGAAGAACAATATTTGTAGGGTAGATATTATGAAGTATCTTCCAGTGTAAAACTCTTAATCTTGTTTCTTTTGTGACCTCTCTTGCTCTACGCCACGATGTTTCATCCAGATGAAATCCAAGTTTTCTGCGCCAAAAATAAAAGGCACATGGAATCTCTGGTTCTTTTTTAGTTTGTAATAATTTCTTGATTGTTTTAGGCTTTTTATTATATTGGCTTGCATCACATTTCGTGGTGTCTTGTTCTTCTACCCCAGTCATAATCCACTGAATCCAGTGTTTAGGGGATAGAGTTAACAAGAATGTTATATTCTAACATTATATTTGCCCTGTTTTGTTCAATCAGTCCAAGTATTTCTTCTAAGGAAAGTATTCTCTTTTCTGTTCGGTGGATTATGTGTTTGACTTGATCAATACCTTTCCTTTGCCATCTCTCAAAAAACAGTGTTTTATTTTTGTACTTTATTAATGAGTTGTTAAATAACAATTCATTCAGAAAATTGGTGCGGCTTATATCTTCTGCCTTTTTAATGTTTGTTGTCCAGGTAAGTGGTTATGATTTCCTTCCAAAATTCATTATCAATTCGGTCCAATCCCTTAACCGAATTAGATTTAGTGTTGATAAGAAAAATATTGTTATGTTTAGCGAGTTTATCTAGATGCCACCTCGGTATTAAAGTCCAGTTTTGTTGATCTGTGGCTTCAAAAGTTTTCCGACCCATTGTAAATGCAGATGTTTTTGAAATGTTATCATGTTTATCATGCTAAGGCCACCCTCTTCATGTTCACCCTCCATGACTTTTCTCTTTACTTTTCAAACGCTTTTCTATTGCTGAATTTTTTCTGCCATATAAATTTATAGAGATAAGTGTTTATCTTAGTCAAAATTTTGTTGGGAAGACCAATTGATTGCATCAC
>CM031597.1:132382915-132385415 GCA_018398815.1 Conus ventricosus | reverse complement strand
CACGGTGACGATCTGGTTCTCCTCGCTCCATCCATGGCGAGTGTTCAACAGATCTTTTGTTTTATCTCCTCCAAACGTTGCTCTTTCCCTGGGGATGCCAGTACCTAGGTTTCATTTCTAAGTTGCTGGGTGGTTTCCTCAAGGCGTTCCAGTCCAGCCCCACTCGTTCTTTGCAGAATAATATATACGTCACGCGGCTTTAGTTACCGCCATGATAGACTGCATGTGTCAAGGGAAGTCACTCTCATGGTCTCTTAGATCCACCCAGAACTAGGATATATAAAAAGAATGACTGGCTTCCCCGGAGATCGCTGTTCACCGTCATATATCAAACAAACATCACCTTTTTCATGACGCTACACACTTCAGTCTCCTTTGGTACGTGGAGAGCTGGTTTGTTCCAGGCCGTTGTTGCAAAATGTTCAGAATATAATGTAGAACGCCAGTCATCCCATACCACAAGGCAACGTATCCCAAATCAAACTCTTGTCTTCCTGGGCCAGAGCGTAATGTATTCAGCATATGATTCCTGTCTTCCTACTCTACAACGTAACGTATCCAGAACACGATTCATGTTTTCTTTCTTTTTTTTTTTACATCACAATGTACCCAGCCCACACGTACTTCATGTCTTCTCATGCCGCAATGTAACGTATCCAGAATGCAGTTCATATCTTCTGTTGCCGCAATGCAAGGAATTCAGAATGCAATTCATACGCAGTGCAATGTATTCAATATAGAATTTATGTCTTCAAACACTACAATGTATACTCAGAGGCATAAAAAACGCGAAAAAATTGAGACAGTGCACGATTGTTCACATTGTGAACAGGACGTAAGCAATGTCGTTGGCACGTGCAACATTAGCAGTGCGTGGTGTCTTGGCCGGTTGTAACCTCGTAACAGTGGGTGAATGTTGCCGGGTCAGCGTTTTTGGCACGAGGAGTGCATTTGCCATGTGGACTACCTACGCCACGTGCATCAATGTGAATTGCAACTCAATGTGGCCCCCATTGTGGGGCTATAAATTTCCAAACCCCAAAAAGTTCAAATCATCCCTTCCAGAGGCGCCAACATAATGCCGAGACTTTCTCGTCAAGATCGTTGCATAGCAATGGGGCAACTGCAGGCCGGGGTTCCAATGAGGCAGGTCGCTATCGCATTCGGAGTCCACATTTCCACCGTCTATCGCCTTCTGGACCGCTTTCAAGCAAGAAACACCACTGATGACAGACCGAGGAGCGCCAGACCGAGGGTCACCACAGCAGCCCAAGACCGCCATCTTCTTCGTCAGAATCGACGGGAGCCTTACCAAACCGCTGCCAACACAGCCAGGAACACCGTAGGCAACCATGGCAGGCCAATCAGCAACAGGACCGTGCGTCGCCGACTGAACACAGTTGGTCTCCAATGCAGGCGTCCAGCCCGGCGACCTATCCTGACACTCCAGCATCGCCAGAACCGTCTGCAGTGGGCACAGATCCACGTGCATTGGCGCCATCGGGACTGGGGCCGAGTCCTCTTCAGTGATGAAAGCCGGTTCTGCGTCGACCCAGGCGATGGCCGCATCCGGATCTGGAGAAGAGCGGGGGAACGCTTCACGGATGCCAACATCACCGAAAGGGACCCATGGGGTGGTGAAAGCACCATGATCTGGGGGGCTATCGGCATAAATCGCCGTATTGGGCCAGTCATCTTCCAGAATGTGGGTCCAGGACGTGGTAACGGGGTCACTGCTGTTCATTACATCGACCAAGTTCTGAGGCCCCACATCCTGCCGCATTTCCAGCGGCATCCACAGAACCTGTTTCAGCAGGACAACGCAAGGCCGCACACTGCCCGTGCTACGCAGAACTTCCTGAGGCAGAACAACATCAATCTGCTGCCTCACCCAGCCCGTTCTCCCGACCTTAACCCAATAGAGCATTTCTGGGATGCCCTTCAGAGGCAGTTGAACCAGCTCAACCCCAGACCCCAGACAGCAGCTCAGCTTGCTGTCGCTGTGGGCCAGGTGTGGTGGCAAGTCCCCCAGAGGCAGACCAACACTCTGGTGCGCTCGATGTACCGCAGGTGCACAGCTGTGATCAATGCTCGAGGTGGTCACACCAGATACTGACATTCTGCTGTTAACACAGGGTCAAGGTCAAGTTCATGTGACCTTATTTTCTACCAGAATGAACTTTGAAAGGACACTTTTGCGGTGTTCGATTGCTTTTTCTCACTTTCTATTACCAGTTCAAAGGAATCGGTAGCCAAATTACATCAAAATTTCTATACAGTTTGTTTTCGCGTTTTTTATGCCTCTGAGTATATTACAGCTAAAATAAAATCAGCGTTTTCCCACTGCCAGCATAATCCATGTCCTTCTACGACATAATGTGATCGTGTACAAATGTTTCCTTTAAAGCCGCAATGTAACATTTCCACGATAGAAGCAATTATACCATAATGTAACGTATTAGGTTAGAATCCATGTCTTCCTTTGCCTTGAAGTTCCTGT
>CM031597.1:132365415-132370415 GCA_018398815.1 Conus ventricosus | reverse complement strand
TATCCTTCGCATATCGGAATTTGACCGCAAAAGTCACTACTGTCCAGCTTGTTTGTTTGTTTGCATGTTTTAGGGGAAGTAAACATGGCCAAATAATAAATACGACGATACTTCCGACCAGTCATACCACGTGACTCTTACCGATGTACTGGTGGTGGAGTGGGGGTGACAAAGAGGGAATAACAACCGAACGTAAGTATACACATGTTTCCTTTCTTTTGACTTCTACTCCTAAGGAACAACAACATTGTCCTTGACTGTATTGAAGAACAAAAGGATGCTAGCCGAAAAAAACAAAACCCCACCTGATTTAGAAACCACACACTGCTTACAGTTCCGTTGTTTTTTGTTTGGTTTTAGATATTTTTGTTTCTTTGTTTGTCGAATGAGAAAACGGGCTGCTGGAAAAGTGATTGGTCGTTCTTCGTGTTCATTGTCCTCAATGGTGTTTCTCTTGCCTGAACAAGACCAAAAGAAGTCGAAACGCGTCGTGCTTTGTCTTGTAATTGTTTGTTGTCCCCCCCCCCCCCCCCCCCCCCCCTCCCCCCCCCCCCCCCTCCCCCCCCTGATGAATATAGGAGGTTACGAGATTCCGCCGTAAACGGCGAACGTCCTAGGAGACTGGTGAGGTCGAGTCGCCGCAAACCGCCTGTTGAACAACCGAATAATCATAAACTAAAAACAAAGCCTCCCAGTCGGCCTATCGCTTTCCGCTCTGAATCGATTCGCTCCCCCCCCCCCCCCCACCCCCTCCCACCGCAGCTAGCCAGCCATGCCTCCTCTTCCTTCCCGCCCCCCCCCCCCCCCCCCCCCCCCCGCACAATAATTCTCTTTGTGCACTTGTTGGGCTTCTTATCTCTCCTTTTTTCGGGGTGGGTGGGGTGGGGGGAGGGGGGGGGCTCGAGGGCGGGGATGGAAGGGGGTGGGGGAGGGGAGCGTTGGGGCTGGGGTGTAGGGGGTGCAGCTATAATAATGGCAGACAACGGAGCTGGCCGTCTCCCGTACGGTCTCGAAGCGATGGCGTGTTTGGCACCAGCAGAGAAGCCTCCATCACCTTCAATTATCGGTTTTTCCCCTCTCCCTGTACCTCCAGAGGCGGACTGAAACTGAACCCCCACCTTCCCTCGCCCCCCCCCCCCCCCCTCCGTCTTCTCCCGTCCAATCTCCCCCCCCCCCCCCCACCCGCCCCCAATCCCCGCCCCCGTCCTTCCCCCCTCTCTCCCCCTCTTGCTCGCCTTAGCACCTCATTTTCTGCTCTCGTTATCAGACAATTATTTTCTTCCGCCTATTTTCGCCACGTTATTTGACTAGCTGCTGCTTGTGGCCGATGCGTGCGGATCGTCCCTCTGTTCCTCCTTCCTGTTGTTTTTGGCTTCTCCTGCTGTGGCTGCTGTCTCTGTTCTTCTTCTTCTTCGTCCCCTCTCTCTCTCTCTCCCTCTCTCTCTCTCTCTCTCTCTCCTCTCTCTCTCTCTCTCTCTCTCTCTCTCTCTCTCTCTCTCTCTCTCTCTAAGGGTGATGGCCTAACAGAATAAAGATCTCAATCTCTCTCTCTCTCTCTCTCTCTCTCTCTCTCTCTCTCTCTCTCTCTCCTCTCTCTCTCTCTCTCTCTCTCTCGCTCTCTCTAAGGGGTGATGGCCAAACAGAATAAAGATCTCTCTCTCTCTCTCTCTCTCTCTCTCTCTCTCTCTCTCTCTCTCTCCTCTCTCAGGGGTGATGGCCTAACAGAATAAAGATCTCTCTCTCTCTCTCTCTCTCTCTCCTCTCTCTCTCCTCTCTCTCTCTCTCTCTCTCTCTCTCTAAGGGGCGATGGCCTGACAGAATAAAGATCTCAATCTGAATCTGAATCTCTCTCTCTCTCTCTCTCTCTCTCTCTCTCTCTCTCTCTCTCTCTCTCTCTCTCCTCTCTCTCTCTCTCTGTAAGGGGCGACGGCCAAACAGAATAAAGATCTGAATCAGAATCTCTCTCTCTCTCTCTCTCTCTCTCTCTCTCTCTGTCAGATTGTTTCTGCTCTGCTCTGCTCTCTCTCTCTCTCTCTCTCTCCTCTCTCTCTCTCTCTCTCTCTCTCTCTCTCTCTCTCTCTCTCTCTCTCTCTCTCTCTCTCTCGCTTGCTCAATCCATTTTTGGTTTTTTTTTTCTTCTCTCCCCCCCCCCCACTTGGGAGGGAGGAAGAAGGGGGGGGGGGGGGGATCACCATCGCATCCTACCTACTATACTTCATGCCTCATTATTTGCCGCCGCCACAAGAACGTCATTCTTAAGATTCTGATTGATATGTTTCTCTTTTTGTATTTCTTCTTTCATCAGGTTTAAGTTGCTTGTTTTATAACTAATGTGAAAAATGGTATTCTTATTTTAGAAGAAAAATTGCAGCATCTAATCCAGAATGGAAATGTTAACATAATCTTATGTGGTGATTTGAACGCCAGAACAGGATGTGAGCAGCCGACCATTGAAAGCCTGACAAGTCATTTAAATCCACTGGATGACAGAGAAAATGAAGAGATGTATATAAGACATTCAAAAGATGGAAATGTGAATGATTTTGGTCAAACGCTTTTAGATTTCTGTTTCATGTTTGATTTAGTCATATTGAATGGATTTTGTGAGGGTGATCCACGCGGTGATTTTACATATGTATCACCACACGGTAGTAGTGTAATTGATTATTTCATTGTGTCTGAAGAATTGCAATTTGATTTTGATTTGTGTGTTAGTGATAATCTACACTCTTGGCACCTACCGGTTGAATTGAGATGGAAGAAAGGAATGACGGAAGAGAAAGAAAGGAAAATGAATGAGGGTTGAGAAGAGAAGATTGTATGGAATGATGAGAATGCTCAGACTTACAGGGATGAATTGGAATCTGACATGTTTAAAGAATGCATGAAGCAAGCGAACGATGGATTGGATGTTGATGTTGATGAATGTCTAGATGTGCTTACCGGTGCGATGTATGGTGCTGCTGCATGTATGGTGCGTACAGTAGGGAAGAAGAAAAAACAAAAAAGATGACTGGTTTGATAGGGAATGTGAAGTAATGAAAAGACGAGTTAAGGGCCTTCTGAGAAATTATCAGCGTTCTAAGACTGAAGTTAATTATCGAAGGCAAATTTATGTAAACGCACGGAAAGAATATAGCAAGCTAAAGAGAGAGAAAAGGGAATATTTTGATCGTTCCAGACTAGAAAAATTAAAGGATTCAGTTAGAGACCCGAAAACGTTTGGTCAACTCTTAGAACGATTAACAGAAAGTCACTAGTATAAAATGAAATTTCAATAAAACAATGGCATGATCATTTTTACGGTGTTTTTAATTCTCATGATAATACTTACGAGGAGGATAGTCATACTGACCCGAGTAATGAAAATATGCAAGAACCCCTGTTTAATGACCCAATCATAAAAAGCGAAATAGAAGAAAGCATTAAAAGATTAAAAAGCGGTAAAAGTGCTGGCCCAGACGGAATTGTAAATGAAATGCTAAAAAACGCAAATAATTTGGTTATTGAGTTTCTGGTGCGTCTTTTTAACAAACTTTTCGAGTCTGGGACATTTCCAACTCAGTGGTCGAAATCCATCATAATACCATTGCATAAAAAGGTGACATCAATAACCCAGATAATTATCGAGGCGTAAGTCTGTCCAGTGTATTAGGCAAGATCTATACCAGTATTTTGAATTCAAGACTTACTAAATGGGCGGAAAGAGAAGAACAAATTATTGAAGAGCAGGCGGGTTTTAGAAGTGGATATAGCACCATTGACCATATTTTCACTTTATATTGTTTAGTTCAAAAATATCTCTCCAGAAATTCAAAATTATACGTGGCTTTTGTTGACTTCCGGAAGGCCTTTGACTCGGTTAACAGAAACCTATTATGGGAGTGCCTGAGGAAATCTGGTGTGGATGGAAAATTGTATCATGCGCTGAGAGGAATCTATAATACCGTTCAAGCCTGTGTACGTGATAAATGCCTATTATCACAAGATTTCAATTGTCCAAGAGGTGTCAAGCAAGGTTGTGTGCTAAGCCCCCTACTATTTTCATTTTTCATCAATGAACTTGCTGTGGAGTTATAAAAACGTGGAAGACATGGCATTCAACTAATCTCTGGAGGAATTGAAATGTTTCTGATGTTATTTGCCGATGATGTGATATTGCTGTCAGACACTGTTATAGGGTTGCAAAATCAAATAAATGTACTTAAATCTGAAGCTGATAGAATGCAATTGGTTGTAAATCTAGACAAAACTAATATTATAGTTTTCCGTAAGGGAGGGTATCTCTCTGCAAATGAAATATGGTGGTATGGAAATGAGGAGATAAAGGTAACAAATAAATATAGATATTTAGGCATTGTTTTTACAACCAAATTAAGCTTGATGTCTGGCTGGACAGAAGTCGTTAGAAGGGGTAGAAAAGGGGTTATTGAAATTCTTCGCACCATGAGAAGATTGAATTCGATTGGTTCTGATTTATTCTGGAAAATGTTTGATTCACAAATAGAACCCATGTTATCATACGGTGCTGAAGTTTGGGGACTTAATGAAAATAAACAAATGGAGAATATTCATACATTTGCATTAAAAAGATTTCTAAACATACTTTTACACTCATCAAATATAATGTGTTACGGAGAGTCAGGCCGATATCCTTTATTTATTAGAAATTATATTAAATGTGTGAGATACTGGCTAAAACTAACTCGACTTCCACTAAATCGTATATGCAGACAGGCATATGAAATGCTTTTCAGACAAATGGAAATAGGAGTGTACAATTGGGTGTCGGACGTTAAAAAGGTTTTAACAGAAAATGGATTTGGCATTGTTTGGACTGCACAAGGGGTAGGTAGTGAGAAAATGTTTTTGTTTGAATTTAAGCAGCGACTGATTGATTGTTTTAAGCAAAATTGACACTCCACTGTGGTTGGAAATGATAAATACAGCTGGTATTATTCCTTTAAAGATTCATTATATCCTGAAAAATATCTTGGTGT
>CM031597.1:132352915-132357915 GCA_018398815.1 Conus ventricosus | reverse complement strand
ACTACGTAGGAATCATCAGTGGGGTATCGAAGTAACTTCTCTTTCGCCCCTTCCTTCAAGCAGTTTACCCCCCTCCCCCCACCCCACCCACACACCCCTAAGATACTGACTGCACTGCCCTAACTCACTGCCCACTCCACAACCCACCACGCCTTCCACTACACAGGGCTGACACACGGCATCAGAATACATACACTTTGCGTTCTTTTTTTCTTCTATGCAATCTGAGTTACACTGAGCCTGGCAAAAATTCGCAGCACCCTTCCCCTATCCACTGTCTCTCTCTGTCTTTCTCAATGCACAGAATTCTGTAACCAAAGCGGCGGTAAAACGTTGGAGGGGGGTGGGGGGTGGGGGTAGGGGGGGGGGGGTAGGATCACATCAATTCTAAGAGTGTGACACTGGCTCCCTGACGGCGAACACATCAAAAGCAAAATACTGGCAATGATTTCCGTCATACGGTCTAAACCCGATCTGGTTCGTTGGTTTCACTACCCCCCTCCCTCCCCTCTCTCTCTCTTCCTCTCTCTCTCCTTCTCTGTTCATCTCTCTCTCTCTCTCTCTCTGTGTTCAGCCCTCTCTCTCTCCCTCTCTCTCTCTTTCTCTGTTAAGCCCTCTCTCTCTCTCTCTCCCTCTCTCTGTGTTCAGCCCTCTCTCTCCATCTCTCTCTGTTCAGCCCCTTCGCCCTCTCTCTCTCTCTCCCTCTCTTCTCGTCAGCCTTCCTCTCCCTTCCCTCTCTTCTCTGTTCAGCCCTTCCTCTCCCTTTCCTCTCTTCTCGTTCAGCCCTCCCTCTCCCTCTCTTTCTGTTCACGCAGCCCTCTCATCTCCTCCCCTACCTCTCTCTTCTCTGTTCAGCTCCTCTCTTCTCTCTCTCTTTTCTCTGTTCAGCCCTCTCTCCTCCCTCCCATCCTCTCTTTCTCTGTAAGCCCTCTCTCTCCTCCTACTCGCTTTCTCTGTTCAGTCCTCTCTCTCTCTCTCTCTGTTTCTCTGTTCAGCCCTCTTTCTCTCTGTTTCCTCGTTCAGCCCTCTCTCTCTCCCTCCCTATCTCCTCCGTTCTCTGTTCAGCCCTCTCTTCTCTCGTTTCCTGTTCAGCCCTCTCTCTCTCCCTCCCTACTTCTCCTTCTCTGTCAGCCCTCTCTCTCTCTCCCTCTCTCTCTTCTTCTCTGTTCAGCCCTCTCTCCTCCCCTCCCTATCTCTCTCTCTTTTCTCTCTGTTCAGCCTCTCTCTCTCCCTCCCTACTCTCTCTGTTTCTCTGTTCAGCCCCTCTCTCGTGTTTCTCTGTTCAGCCCTCTCT
Organism: Conus ventricosus; assembly: GCA_018398815.1. Classification (NCBI taxonomy): domain Eukaryota; kingdom Metazoa; phylum Mollusca; class Gastropoda; order Neogastropoda; family Conidae; genus Conus; species Conus ventricosus. The sequence goes on along the minus strand of CM031597.1, from coordinate 132,356,621 downwards.
CTCTCCCTCCCTATCTCTCTCTTTTCTCTGTTCAGCCCTCTTCCCACTTCTCTCTCTCTCCCTACCTCTCTCTTTTTCTCTGTTCAGCCCTCTCTCTCCCTCCCTCTCTCTCTCTGTTTCTCTCTGTTTCGAGCCCTCTCTCTCTCCCTCCCTATCTCTCTCTTTTTCTCTGTTCAGCCCTCTCCTCTCCCTTTTTCTCTGTTCAGCCCTCTCTCTCTCTCTCTCTTTTCTCTGTTCAGCCCTCTCTCCCCTCTCCTCTCTCTTTGTTCTCTGTTTCAGTCAGCCCTCTCTCTCCCCTCTCTCTCTCTTTTCTCTGTTCAGTCCCTCTCTCTCCTCTTTTTTCTCTGTTCAGCCCTCTCTCTCTCTCTCTTCTCTCTCTCTTTTCCTCTTCTCTCTTCACTCTCTTTTCTCTGTCAGCCTCTCTCTCTCTCTCTCTCTTCTTTTTCTCTCTGTTCAGAGCCCTCTCTCTCTCCTCCTATCTCTTTTTCTCTGTTCAGTCCCTCTCCCCCTCTCTCTCTCTTTTCTCTGTTCAGCCCTCTCCTCTCTCTCTTTTTCTCTGTTCGCCTCTCTCTCTTTTTCTCTTTTCAGCCCTCTTCCTCTCTCTCTCTCTCTCTTTTTTCTCTGTTTCAGCCCTCTCTCTCTCTCTCTTCTCTCCTCTCTCTCTCTCTCTTTTTTCTCTGTTCAGCCCTCTCTCTCATCTCTCTTTTTCTCTGTTCAGTCCTCTCTCTCTCTCTCTTTCTCGTTCAGCCCCTCCTCTCTCTCTCTCTCTCTCTCTTCTTTTTCTCTTTCAGCCCTCTCTCTCTCTCTCTCTTTTTCTCTGTTCAGCCCTCTCTCTCTCTCTCTCTCCTCTCTCTCTCTCTTTTTCTCTGTTCAGCCCTCTCTCTATCTCTCTTTTTCTCTGTTCAGCCCTCTCTCTCTCTCTTTTTTCTCTGTTCAGCCCCCTCCTCTCTCTCTCTCTCTCTCTCTCTTTTTCTCTGTTCAGCCCTCTCTCTCTCTCTCTCTTTTTCTCTGTTCAGTCCCCTCTCCTCTCCTCTCTCTCTCTTTTTCTCTGTTCAGCCCCCTCTTCCTCTCTCTCTCTCTCTCTTTTCTCTGTTCAGTCTCTCTCTCTCTCTCTCTTTTTCTCTGTTCAGTCCTCTCTCTCTCTCTCTCTTTTTTCTCTGTTCAGCCCTCTCTCTCTCTCTCTCTTTTTCTCTGTTCAGCCCTCTCTCTCTTTCTTTTCTCTGTTCAGCCTCTTTTCCTCTCTCTTTTTCTCTGTTCAGTCTCTCTCTCTCCTCTCCTCTTTTTCTCTGTTCAGCCCTCTCTCCTCTCTCTCCTCTCTTTTCTTCTGTTCAGCCCTCTCTCTCTCTCTCTCTCTCTGTTCTCTCTCTCTTCTATTTCTGTAGCCTCTCTCTCTCTCTCTCTTTTTCTCTGTTCAGCCCTCTCTCTCTCTCTCTCTCTTTTTCTCTGTTCAGCCCTCTCTCTCTCTCTCTCTCTTTTTCTCTGTTCAGCCCTCTCTCTCTCTCTCTCTTTTTCTCTGTTCAGCCCTCTCTCTCTCTCTCTCTTTTTCTCTGTTCAGCCCTCTCTCTCTCTCTCTCTTTTTCTCTGTTCAGCCCTCTCTCTCTCTCTCTCTTTTTCTCTGTTCAGCCCTCTCTCTCTCTCTCTCTTTTCTCTCGTTCAGCCCTCTCTCTCTCTCTCTCTTTTTCTCTGTTCAGCCCTCTCTCTCTCTCTCTCTTTTTCTCTGTTCAGCCCTCTCTCTCTCTCTCTCTTTTTCTCTGTTCAGCCTCTCTCTCTCTCTCTCCTCACTCTCTCTCTTTTTTCTCTGTTCAGTCTCTCTCTCTCTCTCTCTCTCTCTTTTCTCTTCTGTTCAGTCCCCTCTCTCCTCTCTCTCTTTTTCTCTGTTCAGTCCTCTCCTCTCTCTCTCTCTTTTTCTCTGTTCAGCCTCTCTCTCTCCCCCTCTCTCTTTTCTCTGTTCAGTCCCTCTCTCTCTCTCTCTCTTTTTCTCTGTTCAGTCCCCCTCTCTCTCTCTCTCTTTTTCTCTGTTCAGCCTCTCTCTCTCTCTCTCTTTTTCTCTTGTTCAGCTCTCTCTCTCTCTCTCTTTTTCTCTGTTCAGTCCTCTCTCTCTCTCTCTCTTTTTCTCTGTTCAGCCCTCTTCTCTCTTCTCCCCTCTTTTTCTTCTGTTCAGCCTCTCTCTCTCTCTCTCTCTTTTCTCTGTTCAGTCTTTCTCTCTCTCTCTCTTTTTCTCTGTTCAGTCCTCTCTCTCTCTCTCTTTTTTTCTCTGTTCAGCCCTCTCTCTCTCTCTCTTTTTCTCTGTTCAGTCTTCCTCTCCTCTCTTTTCTCTGTTCAGTCTTCTCTCTCTCTCTCTTTTTCTCTGTTCAGTCCTCTCTCTCTCTCTCTTTTTCTCTGTTCAGTCCTCTCTCATTAGCACGCTTTCGAACAAGGACCCTTGGTCTATATGCTAAAGAAAGATGGTATAGTATATTTAATAATGAACGTAACTGTATCTGTCCAATTTGTAAAAAAAATAATATAGAAGATGAATTTCACTTTTTCTTTCAGTGTGAGGTGTATGAAAAGGTACGGGGGAAATGCGATGTCTTTAAATCAGTATTAGCAGAAGAACGTGACTTAGTCACTCTGTTACAGAGTGATAGTGAAAACAACTTAAAATCTATTGCTAAATTTATCGCAGAAGCAAATATTCTTCGAAAAAGGAAGCTTCTCAATACTTAAGTGAATTAATGTTCTTTCTTGTTAAGTCCTATTGTCCTGCCGACTGATTGACTAGGCCTGCTGGTCGCTTGCTATTTGTGGTGGTTACAAATTTCTCTTTGCTTTCTGATTCTCTTTAATTTTGATTTTTTTCTTAATTTTGTTTAAGCAGTGTTCCCCATGTCAAATAGCAGGTTTTGCTGATGACATTAAACTGTATTCATTGTCATTGTCATTGTCTCTTTTTCTCTGTTCAGTCCTCCTCTCTCTCTCTCTCTCCTCTCTCACTCTCTCTCTCTCTCTCTCTCTCTCCTCTCTCTTCTCTCTCTCTTTTTTTTCTCTCTGTTCAGTCCTCTCTCTCTCTCTCTGTTTCTCTGTTCAGCCCTCTCTCTCTCCCTCCCTATCTCTCTCTGTTTCTCTGTTCAGTCCTCTCTCTCTCCCTCCCTATCTCTCTCTTTTTCTCTGTTCAGTCCTCTCTCTCCTCCCTTCTCTCTGTTTCTCTGTTCAGCCCTCTCTCTCTCTCCCTCCCTACCTCTCTCTGTTTCTCTGTTCAGCCCTCTCTCTCTTTTCTCTTTTCTCTGTTCAGTCCCTCTCTCCTCTCTCTGTTTCTCTGTTCAGCCCTCTCTCTCTCTCCCTCCCTACCTCTCTCTGTTTTCTCTGTTCAGCTCCCTCTCTTCACCCCTCTCTCTGTTTCTCTGTTCAGCCCTCTCTCTCTCTCCCCCCTACCTCTCTCTGTTTCCCTCTGTTTCGAGCCCTCTCTCTCTACTCTCTGTTTCTCTGTTCAGTCTCTCTCTCTCTTTCTCTGTTTCTCTGTTCAGCCCTCTCTCTCTCTCCTCTTTTCCTACCTCTCCTCTCTCTTTTTCTCTGTTCAGCCCTCTCTCTCTCTCCCTCCCTACCTCTCTCTTTTTCTCTGTTCAGTCCTCTCTCTCTCTCTCCTCCCACCTCTCTCTGTTTCTCTGTTCAGTCCTCTCTCTCTCTCTGTTTGTTCTCTCTCTCTCTGTTTCTCTGTTCAGCCCTC
>CM031597.1:132329185-132347815 GCA_018398815.1 Conus ventricosus | reverse complement strand
CTCTCTCCTTGTAATACCCGTGAAGCTTAAACTTTTGACGGAGCTTTCACAAATTGTGATGCTTACCGACATATTCGCGGAAAAATTTAGCTTGTTTCAGGTGCCTATTGTACAAAATTGCAATCTGCTTCATACATTGACACTTGAAACGAATCGCTGATCAAATCCTTACCAAGTTATATTGCCGAAGCTAGTAAAATCAGAAAAATGTCACTTCCAAATTGATTCCTCTTGTAAACATTTTTTCTATTCAGTGCCTGGTGGTCATTGATTCTGTGACAATCAATGGTAATGTGTTAGGGGGAGCGTGTTTGTGTTTTTTCTTTTTGTCCAACACAATTTTTAGAACGTTGGATTTTGAGGGTGAGGGGGTACACGATGTCTAAAATTTTGACTTTTGGGGAAATTTTGTTCAAAAATTTTTCCTTTATAGGGGGAAAAAGTTCACGCCCCTTCAAAAGGGCTGTACAGTTTTTTTACATTAAAACACATTGATCATTGAGCTCCTCTCCTCCTCTCCCTCTCTCCTCCTCTCTCTCTCTCTCTCTCTTCCTTCCCTCTCTCTCTCTCTCTCTTTCTGTCTGTCTGTCCGTCTGCCTGCCTGCTGTTTTTCTTCCTCTCCCCTCTCTCTCCTTTTCCTCTTTCTCCTCTCCCTCTCTCTCCCCCTCTCTCCTCTCTCTCTCTCCTCTCTCTCCCTTCCTCTCTCTCCCCTCCTGCTGTCCGCTGCCTGCTTCTCCCCTCTCTCCTCCGGGGCCTCCTCTCTCATTTCTTTCCATCCTCTCCCCTCTGCCCCTCTCTCTCTCTCCCCTCTCTCTTTTCTCCCCTCTCTCTCCCCCCTCTCTCTCCCCTCTCTCTCTCAAAAAAGAGTCCTCGGGCCCTCGCTCCAGCCTCCGCTCCGTTTCTCTGTCTTCTGCCCTTATGAAGTCCCCCCGTCTGCTGTCGTCTGCTGTCGTCCTCCCCTTCCTCTTCTCTCCCCTCCTCCTCCTCTCCTCGCTCCTCTCTGTCCTTTCGCTCCTGCCCTGCTCCCGGGGCTGTCTCCCTCCCCCCTCTCTCCCCCTCCCCTCCCTCTCTCTCCCCCCCCCCCCCCCCCCCTTTCTCTCCCCCCCTCCGTCCCCCTCTCTCCCTCTCCCCCCCCCCCTCCCCTCCCCCTTTCCCCCCCCCCCCCCTCGGTCTGTATGAGCGGGCCGACAGCGACATGAGAGTTGGGGAACCCCAGGGGGTTTGGAGGGTCCTCCCCGTGGGGCAAGGCGGGCAACAACACAAAAATGAAATTGTCACCACGGGGGAAAGGGGGGGGAAGGGGCCGACGGGGGGAAGGGGCCACAAACTCCAGAACCCCCCCCCCTTCCACCCCCGCGTCCAACCCAGAGGGTGCATGGTGAAAGGTGCGGTGTGGGTGGTGGTGCGGTGTGAATGTGTGTGCGGTGTGTGGGGGGGGCGGGGGGCGCGGTGTGGGTTGTGGGGTGTGTGGGGGGGGGGGGGTTTGTGTGTGGTTGTTTTGTGTTTTGTGGTGTTGTGTGGTGTGTGGTTGTGTGTGTGTGGAATGTCAGTCTTCGGTTTAGTGTGTGTGTTTGTGGTTGTGGGTGTGTGGGTGGGGTGTGGTGGTTTTGTGGTGGTGGAGGTGGGGTGGTGGGCCTTTGGGGTCGTGTGTGCGTGTTTGAGTGTTCGTAACAAGAGAGAGAGGGGGAAGACAGAGAGAGAGAAGAGAGAGAAAAGGAGAAGAGAGAGAGAGAAGAGAGGAGAGAGGGGGGAAGAATTGGGATTGGTTGTGTATGGGCGCTCCTCGCGCGCGCTCGTGGGGGTTTTGGGGGTGTGTGTGTGTGGGGGTGTGGTGTGGTGGTGTGGTGTGTGTTGTGTGTGTGTGTGTGGTGTGTGAGTGAGAGAGAGAGAGAAATGAGGGAAAAGAGAGAGGGGGAAGAGAAAAAGAAAAAGAGAGAGGAGGGGGGAGGATAAGAGACAAAAAGGAAAGAGAAGGGAAAGGGGTGGGGGGGGGGGGGGGGCATTTTCCATTCAATCCACTAATGCCAGTGTGCTATGTTGTCAGCCCAGTTTTACACAAAAAAAAAAAAATGCAACGGAACACAAAAAAACATCACGGCATTTCGAGCTGTCTTGAGCCGAGCGAGGGGCCTCCCACTCCTACCCCACCCCCCCCCCCCTCCGTATTCTTCCCCCTTCCCCGTCAGTGTTTCCTTATTCCTGGCAAGGAAAAAATGGAGAAAAAAAAAACCCAAAAAAAAACAAAAAAAAAACAAAAAACCAATCAAAGCGGTAGTTGACTTCACACTGGGCAAAAGCTATGAATTCCCTTCAGAAAAAAAACCCATCACTTCCCCGCCCCGACGTAATAACATACAGCGTCCAAACGTCCCGGTTTTTCCCCACAAGTACAAATAAATGTTCGCCCGCGATAAGGGAGTTTGTTAATTTTAAAATAACCTATAAAAATATATTTTGAAAAAATCCCCATTTAAAAATTTTAAAAAAATAAAAATAAAAAAAAAATTTTAAAATAAAAATACATTTTATAAAAAAAAAAAATTTAAGGTTTTAAAACAAAAAAAAAAAAAAATAAAATAAAAAAAATAAATATTTTAAAAAAAAAAAATTTGTTTGGGACCTATAAAGTTTTTTAATCTAAAAAAAAAAAAAAATTAAAATCATTTATTCCCCACAACTAAAGACCTGTGTTCCCACTAGTACATAAAAAAGCCATTTTGTTCCCAACCAGAAAAAAAAACAATCATGTTCCCGCAATATAAACATCGTGTTTTAATAATCATCACGTTCCAAGCCAACAATAAAGGCTCCAGTTCCTTCACATACAAAAAAATCATCAGGGGCCCCTGGCATACAAAGGGAATCATAGGGGGCTCCCGGCACAGTACAGCCGATTTTCAGTTCCCTACATGCCAATCCAGTCATAAAGTAAAAGTCATCCCTCCCCAACCAGGGGATAAAAACCCCTGTTCCCCTCCAGTTATAAATCTCACGTTTTTCCCCCAGTATATAAAGTCCACCCTCATCATCAGCAAAGGCAGGGGTTCTCCACCGTATAAAAGCACACTTTTTCCCGCCAGTATATAAAATCATCACGTTTTACCCAAAAGTCTCACTTTTCACAAACCCGTAGGAAAGTCACACGTTTTCCCCCCCGTGTAAACGCATCACTTTTTCCCCCAAAAAAGTCCAAAATTTTTCCCCCCATATTAAAGTCACACCCCCTCCAGCGTATGAAATCACTTTTCCCTCCAGATGTAAAGCCACGTTTCCCTCCAAAGTAAACTCATTACTTTCCTACCAGATTATAAAGTCCTCGCGTTCCTCCCCCCCCAAACATAAAGTAATCACCCCCCACCAGATATAAAGTCTCACGTTCCCCACCATATATACGGGAAATCATCAAAGTCCCCACGGCCCCCAGGGGGGGGCCCCCACGTCCCACCGTATATTAAAGGTCATCTCCCCCGGTCCCCCAAAAAAAAAGTCTTTTAGGGTTCTCTACGGTGGATGTTAGTTTTTTTTTTATTTCGCTCAGTGGAAACCACCCCCAACCTTGTAGGGTTTTGGGAAGTCCGTCAGAAAAGAAATAAAACAAACAGATGTGGGCAAAAACATATCCACCCACTTTATGACAACGACGAAATCCTGATAAAGACAAACGACAAAAAAACACACAAACGACGGGGCTGGGTATGCCTTGTTCCCACGGAATGTACTCATCCCTTTGCAGCAAACTTTCCCCCCATGCAAAAAGTGCACAGAAAATCGTCAAAAGACTGAAAACTATAACGAATAACCCGGCCCCCTAAAACGCCACAAACCCAGAGCAAAGCAGATTCTTTTTTTCCCGCACATAACATCATCAAGCTCACAGCACGGGGGGTTCCTGCTAGAAATAAACTTCAGGGGTTTTCCCCGCATCATTTTTTTTTTATTTTTCATGCGTCCCCCTCACAATCTCAGTATTTCCCCAAATCTGTTTTTGGCACGTCAGTTTCTTGTGTCGTGTTCTTCTCTTCTCTCATTATCGGAACAGTAGGCGAGATTTTCTTTTTCTGTTTCTAATGTTGCCTGTCCTGTGTTTCTTCCTTCCTATTTTTCCATGACATTTTCCTTTGTCCCGTATTGTCTGGCGTTCTTTGGTCCATTACCGATGAGCAGCCATCACAAATGGGCAGGGGAGACAAATCGGCAGATGAAGCAGAAGTTTCTTGTCGTCCCTTGTCACGGCGCCTGCTGTAATTCAAACCTCTCTCTCTCTCTCTCTCTCTCTCTCTCTCTCTCTCTCTCTCTCTCTCAATCCTAAAATATCCGATTTCTAGTATTCTCTCTCTCTCTCTCTCTCTCTCTCTCTCTCTCTCTCTCTCTCTCTCTCTCTCTCTCTCTCTCTCAATCCTAAAATATCCGATTTCTAGTATTCTCTCTCTCTCTCTCTCTCTCTCTCTCTCTCTCTCTCCCCTCTCTCTCTCTCTCTCGTTCGCTCTCGTTCGCTCTCTCGCTCACTCTCTATAAATCCTAAACTGTGCCTTTTCCTTATTCTCTCGCTCTCTCCGTCTCTCTGTCTGTCTGTCTGTCTGTCTGTCTCTTCTTTCTCTCTGTCTCTCCCCCTCTCTCTTTCGTTCTCTCGCTCGCTCTCTCTAAATCCTAAAATGTCCCTTTTCCATTATTCTCTCTCTCTCCCCTCTCTCTCTCTCTCTCTCTCTCTCTCTCTCTCTCTCTCTCTCTCTCTCTCTCTCAATCCTAAAATGGTCCCTTTCCATTATGCTGGGCAATAAACTTTTTTTCTTCTTCTAATCCCTTCATTTCCCTAACTTTTTTTTCATCCAGCTGTTTTAAATTATCAATTTTTTTTTCTGCTTTGTTGTTTCCTGGCAGAGGGATGGAGCAAGGAGGGCGGGTGCAGTCCAAGCTTGGCCATCGATCAAAGGGAAGCTGAAATGGAGGTTTCCTCCATGCACAAGAAGAGAAAGCTAAGTGAGATTGGGTAGTTTCCGTTTCGTCTTCTCCCGTTTGTCCCTCTCCATTGTGACCGACGGAAACAAGAGAGGTAATTTGCCTATTTGGCTCACGTGAGATGAATAAAAGCATTAGGTGGATGAAAGGCACTGGGTGGGGTTGGGGAGAGAGGATATGAAAGCATAATTCCAACAACATCATCTCACGACAAGCACAGAAAATGTAAGTGGCAGTTACAGCCTAGTTGTGTCAGTCGACTTAACATTCACAAAAATATGAGTTGACCTACTATTTCTTCAGTGTACCATCACCCTAACGTTCCCCTTCATTCGCACTCCCCTATCCCTCCACCTTTCTCTTTCATCTCACTTCACTTTTGTGACTGCGAATCCCTACCCCACCTCCCCGTCGTCCAACCCTCCTACACTCGCTCTTCTTCGCCACAAAAGCGAAATGTGCATCTGCTTTCTCTTCTACTATTTATGCAATGACCATATGTATGCATCTGAAGGTGAAAAGGCCTACCAGAAATCAATCTCTCTCACTCGGTCTCGGTTCCTTTTTCTCTACAAATAGGTCGACTAAGTATTCAAAACGTATGTCATCGGCGTGACGTCATATTTTGACGTAATACGTATGACGTTTTTACCGTGCATATGTGGTCTATTTCAGTTCGCCTTGATTAATGTCTCCACCTAAGCTTGGTACAAACAGAATTAAAGGGTATGATCTTGACAACGTATGTGTTACAATAATTGCATGTTTATCATTTAATGTATCTTCCATCAGTGTATAAACTAACACTTTTAAGAGGTCATAATATTTCAAAGAAAATGACAATTCTGCAATATAGATTTAATTGCTGCAGATGTACTCGGTGACATATTCTAGTGTGGGATGCCTAGAAAGATGATAATATCGTTCACTCTGCCTATGATGAAGCTAATGCTTGCATTTGCAGAGATGATGCTAGAGTTTATCACGGACACACACACATCCACGAATGAACGCACACACGCGCGCGCGAGCGCACACACACGCGCGCGCGCGCACACACACACACACACACACACAAAGCGCACACGTGCATAGACGACCAAATCTGTCTGGTTACATACACTTACTTTTTAATCGTGTGCGTCAAAAAGGAACAAAAAGAAAGAAAGATAAGAAAACAAACAAACAAACAACAAAAACAAAGACAAGAAAATGGAGAGGGCGAAGGGATGTCTTCATAAAATGTTCATATGATCTGCTTTGCTCATCAGCATTGTATGCTCTCCTTCCGTTACCCGCCGGAAATCCGTTTTCTCCTGCTGCTAGTGTTGCTGGCCTATTATCTTCCTTCCTCCCCCCCCCCCCCCTCCCCCCCTTCCTTTTTTTTTGGTCCCATAATTATTGTTTCATGTTTTTGTCAGCACAATATCGATGATGGGCAGCTGTCACAAACTGGCAAGGGAGTCAAATTAGTGGCTGAAGCAGAACTTTTTCAGTAGCGTGTGCTGCAACTTAAACGTCTGTCTCTCTCTCTCCCCCGCCCCCCCCCCCCTCTCTCTCTCTCTCTCTCTCTCTCTCTCTCTCTCACCTCAAAATAATGCCTTTTCATTCTGCTGGGCAACAAACATTTTCTAATGCATTCATTTCCTTCGCCCTCCTCCATCTGTCTTAAATGAGTAAAACCCCTGGGTTGGATGGAGGGGGGGGGGCGGGGGGGGGGGGGGGGTTGCAGTGTGGGTAAGAGGAAGGGGAGAGGGTGTGGATGGGTGCATTCCAGGCTTAACCATCAATCAAAGGGCAGCTGAAATTGAGGCCAAGAGGAGAAAGCTGAAAGAGATCCGCGTGTATGTCATCTGCACCGAAAGAGGCTTCAGCTACAGCAGATGGTCGAGCGATGCATTAAGTCCCTCGGCGAGCGAGTTAAAGTGAGATATCGATGGGCGAATAAGTGATTGTTGTGAAAGTTACAACGTTGCACATGTCGTCGGTCGTTTCCTGACCATGCCCCTCCCCCCCCCCCCTTCCCCCAGTCCTTTCGTTATTACCCACGTCCTGGCTTGTTTTGACGTGTCGCTTTTTCTGCATTCACGATCAGCAAGATAATTTACTTTCGTCATCAGCACAGTACTGGCTCTCGCTATCAGCACAGTGTTTCAGCACAATTCATTCTCTCTCTACTCTCTCCTCTCTCTCTCTCTCTCTCTCTCTCTCTCTCTCTCTCTCTCTCTCTCCCTCTCTCTCCTCTCTCTCACACTCTCTCTCTCTCTCTCTCTCCTCTCTCTCTCTCCTCTCTCTCTCTCTCAGCGCTGAATTTGCTCTCATTATCAACACGGTAGTTCAGCTCAGCGTTTGCTTTGGTTATAGTTCAGCATTTAATCTCCACGTTTTTAGCACAGTATTTGCACTTGTAACCAGAACAGCATTTGGTCTTGTTATCACCACGCTGCTCTCGTTATCAGCACGCTGTTTGCTCTCGTTATCAGCACGGTGTTTGCTCTCGTTATCAGCACGGCGTTTGCTCTCGTTATCAGCACGCTGTTTGCTCTCGTTATCAGCACGGTGTTTGGTCTCGTTATCAGCACGGCGTTTGCTCTCGTTATCAGCACGCTGTTTGCTCTCGTTATCAGCACGGTGTTTGCTCTCGTTATCAGCACGCTGCTCTCGTTATCAGCATGTGTTTGCTCTCGTTATCGGCAGGGTTTTTGCTCACGTTATCAGCAAGGTTTTTGCTCTCGTTTATCAGCAAGGTGTTTGCTCTCGTTATCAGCACGCTGTTTGGCTCTCGTTATCAGCACAGTGTTTGCTCTCTTTATCAGCACCCCTGTTTGCTCTCGTTATCAGCAAGGGTTGGCTCTCTGTCACAAACCGACCCTGGAGGTCTGCCCTGACAGGATCGGTCTAGGTGGGAGTGAAGGGAGTGACTGACCTCACACGCCCCAAGAGACCACACAATAAAGATTACGATACAACACCCCCATTTATTCACACCAAATACAGTCATAAATAACATTCCAACAACACAACATGCACAATCACAATCAAGCATTTCAACACACGACATACACACAATTAAGCATTCCAACACACACAGCATGCACAATTATAAATAAACATTTCACCATACGACGTACAACAATCACAATCACAACATTTCAACACATATAACAATATACACAATTATAAATAAACATTTCCGCATCCATTTCCCTTTTCCCCACCATGGAGTGCCCCCACACCCCTGCCTCCCAATCTACTGGGAGCACCCTGTCGCACTAGGTGCTCCAAACCGGGTCGGTTCTTGAAGAGAGTCGTTCAAGGCCGACACCCCTTTACACGCACAAGAAAACAGTGAAAAGCGCGTCCTGGGGGGCGGGGGGGGGGGGAAACGTGGCGTTTTTTCTGGAGGTCCTGGACGGGGATCAGGGCCGGCCCTAAGCCGGCGGGCTTTTTTACCAGTCCGAGGTCCCGACCAGAGCATGGCCTCAACCAGCGCGTGGCACCAACCAGTCCCGGTCCCAACCAGAGCGTGGCCTCAACCAGCACGTGGCACCAACCAGTCCGCGGTCCCAACCAGAGCGTGGCCCCAACCAGAGCGTGGCACCAACCAGTCCAGACTCCGGGTGAAGCCCCCGGGAGGGGGGGAAAACGTAGCTGGGAGGAGAGAAGAAAGGGAGGGAAGGAAGGAAGAAGAGGGTACTGGAACCCCGCCGTCAGTACAGTCTGACCCATGCTGTTAAATCCTAACAGCCCACTCGCATGATGGGCGAGGGGAGGTCTACTAAACACACCAACAACGCCAGCTCAACACAGACCTGAAGCGTAACACAGACACCAACCAAATCAGGAATGTTCATTAAAGTCTTCTCACACGAAGCAGGTAAAAGACTGCATTAAATCAACAGGCTATAAAACAAATATGAATTATCTTCACCCTTCTCTCACTCACGTTTAACAATTCCTTTCTTAGGAATAAACCAACATAGCGACCATCGCTTTATAACTGCCCACATTTGCAAATAATAATTCAATGGCATAATTGTCACATTTTATAGCCACATTTTAAAATAACACAAATCTCCAACCACGCATCCGAACGACAAATCATGCATACGCACGCTCGCAAAATAAAACTCGTTCTTCTTGCACACACAAACAGACGGTGGCAGAAGGATAAGAGTCCGGCGAATGTGACAGGGGCGGACGAGCGAGACCAAGCAAGTACCAACCCTGAATCACCAGGTTCTCTCCCATCCCCACCGACTACCGCATCACGAGATGCATAAACAGGAGAAAGAATTTTGGATATAATTTAGAATGGCCAGGTTAAAGATTGAATTAACCAGAGAAAAGGTCTCAAACAATATTTCTTTTACAATTTTGCAAACAAAAGAAAATTGCGCAAAAGAGAAGAATAAGCCGGCTAACAACAACAACCCAAAACAAACAAAACCACGAAACTGATGCTTACCAGCTACCCGTGGGTGACCCGAAGAGGCGGGTCAAACGACTCTCTCTGCCCTCTGTCCAGTCGAGAGGACAGAAGCGCAGATGCGGAAAAAGAAGAAGTGATGTCCCTCTCCTACAGGCCGACTGTAGGAATTGAAGATACCGACTGTACCTTCGACGATACGGTGAAGAACCAAGACCGGAGCAGGCGCTCCCAGAGACATCTTCCGCTCGAGTGAAGAGCTAACCTCCCTCAGCGATGGCGGCCAACATGCCACGCTACGTCACAGAGTGAGCATACTTCAAACTAAAAGAAATGAAGCACGTGCGACAGGTAAAAAGACAGGCGAGAGGCCGATAGACAGCCAGTACAAGAAAAAGATACCCACACCGTGAACCTGCAGGATGAATGCACGGGCAGTGGAATTAGAGAGAGAGAGAGAGAGAAAGTAAACCTAACCTGAACTAAACCACACCAAAGGTGCAACCACACCACAAGCCACATTAAGGGACAGATATACGACAACAACGACGACAATAAACAAATGAATAATTCCGCCCCCCCAGTTGGGCCAAACGTCGTAGGCCTCGTGACAAACTCGTGACAAACCCCCTTCTAAAAGCATCTGTTTCTCTGAGATACAGTGCTCCTTTGAACCTTGACGCATGTGCAAATTCACAACAATGGACCGAACCCAACCCTCTGTGATCGACAGAGTACGATAAATCCAATACAAACATTCTACGATAGAATCACACCGAGAAATACATAATACTACATTTATCAAACAACTAAAGCGAACCTTCCAACCATGAAAGTAACAATCCGAACCATTGGTGATTCACTACCGTTATCATCACTGAAGTGAAACTGTCACTACACCTGATACAAAGACCAAAAGGGGATATAACCCTGGTTGAGGGGAAGTGTCCCTCTGACTGATTTTCCAATGTGCTGACTACGGAGCTCGGCTAAGATAGTCAGCATCCGTATTACAGGAACCCTTGATATGACGGAAAGTGAACGCATGACTCTGCAGTTCCACTGCCTAACTCATGAGTCGACGACTGACTGGCCGGATCCGGTCCAGGTACTGAAGAGGATGATGATCGCTCTCCAGTACAAACTTCCGGCCATACTTCTTCCTGGGCACGCCAGTGCGCGTCCAAATCTGCCGGAGAGCTTCAGCAATAGTAGGGGTATTGATAGTCCTAGGCGGGACAGCCTCTGGGTACCGAGTCGCATAGTCTACCGCTACCGAAATGTAGCGGTGACCGCGATTGGATGGTGGATTAATGGGTCCCACCAGGTCGACCCCAACCTTGCTGAATGGCTCCCCACCCAGAGGCACTGACCCTAGGGGAACACGCTTCAAGCGACCCTTAGGCGTTTTCCGTTGGCAGACATCGCAACTGCGGCAGTACTGCCTAACCTGTGAGTTCATCCCTGGCCAAAAGAAGTCTTGTCTTACTCGCTCGAGAGTCCGCTTGGAGCCCATATGACCTGCCATGGGGGAATCGTGGGCCTGCCGGAGAACAGATTCTCTCAAGCTTTGGGGAACGACAAGCTGCTTGGCCACACGATCTGCCTGAGTGAAAACCCTAAAGAGGATCCCCTTGTGGAGCTTGAAGCTCACCTTGGCGTGTCGGGCAGACTGAGTAGGACGATCCACCAGTTGTCGCAGGCGTTGGACATCCAAGTCCCTGGCCTGAAGACGAACAATGGAAGCAGGATCGGCCCTAGCAAGAACCTCGTCAGAGATCGGCTGAAGAACGGGACGCAATTCCTGTTCCTGCTTCTTAGCTTTGGCGCGTGTGGTGACTCCCACACACGCCTGTACGGGCAGATCCGTAGACACGGACTGACTGCGTCCGTCTGCGAAGGTGATAGTATTCCCTATGATAAGGAATACAGAGGTCGCTCCACCGCGATGGCCCATTACTTCGCCACAGAAGTAGGGGGTGGAGATAGAAACGAGTACTGAAGAACGGGTGGAGGTAAAACCAGCCTCCAACCCGCACACATCGTAACTGACGCCCCGCCGGCCTTAGGGGAAACTAAATCCTTATCCACAAAGAGTGTTGATGCTCCCGAATCCCTGATGGTGTCGACCAAGGATGAACCAACAACAGAAAGAAACACAGGGCACTCTGTACCACCAGAAGCTGGGATGGAAACCCACGTTAGCCGAGGCACGAGGACGTTGGAAAGGACTAGCCCCACGACTACCAGCGGCTTTAGGACAATCTTCCTAATGTGGCCAGGACGACCACAAAGAAAACACAGTCGGGGCGCTGAAATCCCCGATGAACTGCCTGCCTTGTTCACCCCGCTAGCAGTTGTCGGCGCCTTATTGCCACTAAATCCTGTGGAGGGCTTCCTCTCCGTATCTGGGCGATGCCCATAAGCCTGCGAGCTTCAGCAAACACCTCAGCGGTATGATCGCAGCCGCGAAATCCTGAGGTACTGTCTCGCCTATCCGGACCCTCAACTCTGGAGACACAGTGTTGGTGAGCTGTTCAATGAGGATAAAGATCCTCCAGCTCCAACTTAGCCAACTGACGCCAGTACCCTAGCGTTTTGCGCAGCCTATCACCAAACTGCACGAAGGTCTCGTCGTTATTCTTCTTCATGGACCTGAACTTCCTCCTGTACGTCTCTGGGGTAAGGTGGAAACGCTTACGCAGAGCCAACTGCATGTCTGCATAAGACGCGCCTTCACTTAGAGTGAGCACACACTCCCTTGCAGCACCAGATAATCCAGAAAAAAGGTGCATAGCCTTTTGTTCCTCAGACAATTGGTATGAACTAGCTACCTTGTCAAAATGCTCTAAGAACATATCTATGTCCTCACTGGGTCTGAACTCTGGAAGCTTTAACTTTGGGCCTCTAACTCTATCACCTGCCTGGTGATTAACCCCCTGATTTACAGATGCGGGAGACCGCGAAAGAAGTTGTTCCATCTCCTCCTACGCAGAGCCTCCATCCTGTCTAGTTCTTCCCTACGGAGAGCAGCCTCTTCCCTACGCTGAGCCTCCTGTCTAGCAGCCTCCTCTCTACGCTGATCCTCCTGTCTAGCAGCCTCTTCCCTACGCTGAGCCTCCTGTCTGGCAGCTTCTTCCCTACGCTGAGCAGCTCCTCTCTCTGCCAGATCTTCCTGTCGGGCAGCCTCTTCCCTACGCCGAGTTTCCTCCTCCCGACGCAGAATAGCCTCCTCCCTATGCATAATCTCCTGTCTGTCAGTCTCCTCTCTGCGCAGAGCCTCCATCCTATCTAGCTCTTCCCTCCGCAGGGCAGCCTCTTCCTTACGCAAAGTTTCCTGCCTAGCAACCTCTTCCCTACGGAGGGCCTCATCCTCCCGTCGCTGTCGCTCCAGAAACACCAGGACAGAGGTGATGTCCTGGGCGGGGTTCACCACTCCCGACACGGGAGGATGACCCGTTTGACCCGTTCCCTGGGTCTCGGCTTTCCCATGAGGAAAGTCTCCCTGGGCGTGCTCCCTACGAGGGGAGGCATGGAAAAGAGAGGGCTTCGGTTTCTGTGACTCAACAGAAGCCCACAGTTGCTTCGCTTACTCTGACGCTTCCGAGCGGAAGTGCCAGTAGGGGTCTCAGCAGGAAAATCCCCTAGCGAAGAAGAAGTGAAAGTACCCGCTGGACTATCGGCTACAGCACGGGAATAAGTGGAAGTCACCGTTAGTCGAAGTACTGGTACTAATAGTAGGGACTATATTTTGAAGACCCTTCTTCTTCGACGCACGCGTCGCTATACCACCAGCACCGGACGTTAACATGACAACTAGATCCTACGGTTTTCAAATACGGGGGAAAGACGATTCCACTTGAAAAACAAATATTTTAGGGGTGTGTGTATATGTGTGTATGTGTGTGTGTGGGTGTGTGCGGACAAGTTCCGGCTGCTCCCCACTCTGGCAACACCGCACTCCACAGCACGAGCAACAGTGCGGTGGGGCTCACCGAAAAAAAAAAAAAAAAAACTATGTCCGGCTGCCCCCACTATGGCAACACCGCGCTCCACAGCACGAGCAACAGTGCGGTGGGGCTGGCCGAAAAAAACAAACAAACTGGCAGATGGAATCCGGAGAGAGGAAAAAAAAAAAAGGACACTAACGTCCGATACAACCCCCTGTACTCAATAACCCGGTAAAAAAAACTGGCTAACTACAAAACAGGAATGGCAGACTGAGCGGCAACAGAAAGGCAAGACTTACGGCCGTACCTGCGTAAGGCACCGGCGGAAGGAGGAGGTCTGGTCGCGGTCGACTCCCCCTGGTCTCACCTCGACTCCCCAGTCACACCGGATGTTCCTTCAGGCCACCAGAGACTCCCTTCACACTAGAGTCACCCAGCCAACCACCCACGAACAAACACGACAAACTGACTAAACATATACAAAACAGACAAAACTAAACAGGTACTCCGCGAAACGAGAGAGACAGTCAGAGCCCTTCACATCCCGGACGAGCCCCCACAATTGTCACGACCGACCCCTGGAGGTCTGCCCTGACAGGATCGGTCTAGGTGGGAGTGAAGGGAGTGACTGACCTCACACGCCCGCAAGAGACCACACAATAAAGATTACGATACAACACCCCATTTATTCACACCAACATACAGTCATAAATAAGCATTCCAACACACACAACATGCACAATCACAATCAAGCATTTCAACACACGACATACACACAATTTAAGCATTCCAACACACACAGCATGCACAATTATAAATAAACATTTCACCATACGACGTACACAATCACAATCACAACATTTCAACACATATAACATATACACAATTATAAATAAACATTTCCAGCATCCATCCCTTTCCACACCATGGAGTGCCTCCACACCCCTGCCTCTCCCAAGTCTACTGGGAGCACCCTGTCGCACTAGGTGCTCCAAACCGGGTCGGTTCTTGAAGAGAGTCGTTCAAGGCTGACACCCTTGACACGCACAAGCAGACAGTGAAGAGCGCGTCCTGGGGGGGGGGGGGGGGAAACGTGGCGTTTTTACTGGAGGTCCTGGACGGGGATCAGGGCCGGCCAGTCAAGCCGGCGGGCTTTTCTACCAGTCCGAGGTCCCGACCAGAGCGTGGCCTCAACCAGCGCGTGGCACCAACCAGTCCGCGGTCCCAACCAGAGCGTGGCCTCAACCAGCACGTGGCACCAACCAGTCCGCGGTCCCAACCAGAGCGTGGCCCCAACCAGAGCGTGGCACCAACCAGTCCAGACTCCGGGTGAAGCCCCCCGGGAGGGGGGAAAACGTAGCTGGGAGGAGAGAAGAAAGGGAGGGAAGGAAGGAAGAAGAAGGGTACTGGAACCCCGCCGTCAGTACAGTCTGACCCATGCTGTTAAATCCTAACAGCCACTCGCATGATGGGCGAGGGGAGGTCTACTAAACACACAACAACGCCAGCTCAACACAGACCTGAGCGTAACACAGCACACCAACCAAATCAGGAATGTTCATTAAAGTCTTCTCAAAACGAAGCAGGTAAAAGACTGCATTAAATCAACAGGCTATAAAACAATATGAATTATCTTCACCCTTCTCTCACTCACGTTTAACAATTTCCTTTCTTAGGAAATAAACCAACACAGCGACCATCGCTTTATAACTGCCACCACATTTGCAAATAATAATTCAATGGCATATTGTCACATTTTATAGCCACATTTTAAAATAACACAAATCTCCAACCACGCATCCGAACGACAAATCATGCGTACGCACGCTCGCAAAATAAAACTCGTTCTTCTTGCACACACAAACAGACGGTGGCAGAAGGATAAGAGTCCGGCGAATGTGACAGGGGCGGACGAGCGAGACCAAGCAAGTACCAACCCTGAATCACCAGGTTCTCTCCCATCCCCACCGACTACCGCATCACGAGATGCATAAACAGGAGAAAGAATTTTGGATATAATTTAGAATGGCCAGGTTAAAGATTGAATTAACCAGAGAAAAGGTCTCAAACAATATTTCTTTTACAATTTTGCAAACAAAAGAAAATTGCGCAAAAGAGAAGAATAAGCCGGCTAACAACAACAACCCAAAACAAACAAACCACGAAACTGATGCTTACCAGCTACACGTGGGTGACCCCGAAGAGGCGGGTCAAACGACTCTCTCTGCCCTCTGTCCAGTCGAGAGGACAGAAGCGCAGATGCGGAAAAAGAAGAAGTGATGTCCCTCTCCTACAGGCCGACTGTAGGAATTGAAGATACCGACTGTACCTTCGACGATACGGTGAAGAACCAAGACCGGAGCAGGCGCTCCCAGAGACATCTTCCGCTCGAGTGAAGAGCTAACCTCCCTCAGCGATGGCGGCCAACATGCCACGCTACGTCACAGAGTGAGCATACTTCAAAGTAAAAGAAATGAAGAACGTGCGACAGGTAAAAAGACAGGCGAGAGGCCGATAGACAGCCAGTACAAGAAAAAGATACCCACCACCCGTGAACCTGCAGGATGAATGCACGGGCAGTGGAATTAGAGAGAGAGAGAGAGAGAAAGTAAACCTAACCTGAACTAAACCACACCAAAGGTGCAACCACACCACAAGCCACATTAAGGGACAGATATACGACAACAACGACGACAATAAACAAATGAATAATTCCGCCACCCCAGTTGGGTCAAACGTCGTAGGCCTCGTGACAAACTCGTGACACTCTCGTTATCAGCAAGGTGTTTGCTCTCGTTATCAGCACGCTGTTTGCTCTCGTTATCAGCAAGGTGTTTGCTCTCGTTATCAGCACAGTGTTTGCTCTCGTTATCAGCACGGCGTTTGCTCTCGTTATCAGCACAGTGTTTGCTCTCGTTATCAGCACAGTGTTTGCTCTCGTTATCAGCACAGTGTTTGCTCTCGTTATCAGCACGCTGTTTGCTCTCGTTATCAGCAAGGTGTTTGCTCTCGTTATCAGCACAGTGTTTGCTCTCGTTATCAGCACGGTGTTTGCTCTCGTTATCAGCACGGTGTTTGCTCTCGTTATCAGCACGGTATTGCTATCTTTATCAGCACGGTGTTTGCTCTCGTTATCAGCACGGTGTTTGCTCTCGTTATCAGCACGGTATTGCTATCTTTATCAGCACAGTGTTTGCTCTCGTTATCAGCACGGTGTTTGCTCTCGTTATCAGCACGGTGTTTGCTCTCGTTATCAGCACGGTATTGCCCTCTTTATCAGCACGGTGTTTGCTCTCGTTGTCAGCAAGGTGTTTGCTCGTGTTATCAGCAAGGTGTTTGCTCTCGTTATCAGCACAGTGTTTACTCTCGTTATCACCACGGTGTTTGCTCTGACCATCACCACGGTGTTTGCTCTGACCATCACCACGGTGTTTGCTCTGACCATCACCACGGTGTTTGCTCTGACCATCACCACGGTGTTTGCTCTGACCATCACCACGGTGTTTGCTCTCACCATCACCACGGTGTTTGCTCTCACCATCACCAGGGTGTTTACTCTTGGCCCATTAACCAGCTATCAGCAGACTAGCTGTCTTCTCCTGCCCCATAAATGGCCGTTTCTTCCCATTTTCCCCCCTTTCTCTTCTCCATGATAATGTTCGGCTCTTTTATCCTTTTGTTTTACGAGCTCTAAGCCAGCTTGAAGCGACGAGCAGCGGTCACAAGAAGGCCAGCGAGACAAATACACAGCTGAAGCAGAATGTTGCTTTTCTGCCTTTTCCCAGTAGTAGTGCTGTAATCTGTGCATCTCTCTCTCTCTCTCTCTCTCTCTCTCTCTCTCTCTCTCTGACTCTGTCTGTCTCTCTCTCTGTGACTCTCTCTCTCTCTCTCTCTGACTCTCTGTCTGTATCTGTCTGTCTGTCTGTCTCTCTCTCTCTCTCTCTCTCTCTCTCTCTCTCTCTCTCTCTCTCTCTCTCTCTCCTCTCTCTCTCTTTTTTTTTTTTCTTTCTCCCCCTCCTCCTTCCCTCCCTAAAATTAACCCTGAATGATGAGGCCTTTTGCGTGTGCTGGGCAATAAACGAAATTTTCGGAATCGCTTCATTTCCTCTGCCTCTCCTGCCACCTAATTCAAATAATCTCGATTGTTTTTTTTTCTTTCTTCCTTTGGTTTCCTGGGCAGAGCGTGGTCGTTGGAGCCAGGCTGGAGGGAAGTGGTGCATCTCAAGCTTGGCCATCAATCAAAAGGCCGGCTGAAATGGAGGGGTTGGCCCACGTCAAGAGGAGAAGGTTCTAAGAGATCCGCGCGTGTCCTGCATCGACAGAGATTTCAGCACACACACAGTAGGTGACCGCGACTGGTCTGCCTGGTGGATTAACTGAGCAAGTGAGTAAGGCTTCTGGTGGCAGTACTGTGGGGTGAGTGTGTGTGAAGACTTTGGAAGTCAAAGTGTTCTACATTTCCTGCAAAAGGTGATGTGAGAGAGAGAGAGGGGGGGGGAAAGAGAGAGAGAGAGAGAGAGAGAGAGAGAGAGAGAGAGAGAGAGACAGACAGACAGGCAGACAGACAGACAGACAGACAGAAAGAACTCAACAGGATTTTATTCATAAGCCCAAACCCATAGAACGTGAAAAATAACTACAACGCTAATAATCTAAATTGATAACTTCCAGAAAACACAATCGAATGAAAACACACAAAAAACATTGACATAAAACATAGAAATTGAACATTTACATCAGAATATTAAAAGCATACCAAAACTAAGATTTCCACAGAGAGAGAGAGAGAGAGAGAGAGAGAGAGAGAGAGAGAGAGAGAGAGAGAGAGAGACCGAGACAGAGAGAGATGACAGAGAGAGATGAAATTAATCACGCTGAACACACGTGTTGACGGCGCCACATAAGCCTAGGTCATCCCAGAGGTGTGCACTGAGGTGTACAGAAATGACCAGATTCCCCAGCATCGTATGGCTGGGTGTGCAG
This sequence comes from Conus ventricosus, assembly GCA_018398815.1. NCBI lineage: Eukaryota > Metazoa > Mollusca > Gastropoda > Neogastropoda > Conidae > Conus > Conus ventricosus. The sequence goes on along the minus strand of CM031597.1, from coordinate 132,329,497 downwards.
CATGCACACCACACTCATAAAGAGCTGGCCGCTGGGACAGCCTCACAGAAAGAAGGAAGCCTGGTGGCGCATTCGCCTGGACTGTATGATAGCGATGTCTTGATTGATCTCTAACACTCTGCCAGCCCTGCAGGGTGGAGGGATGTCTGATTCAATACCTCAATATCATCATCCATGTCAATCACTTGGTTGTGATTGCTATACCACAATGATCTCTCTTGAGTGAAAACGTGGAGAAATTGTTCACTGTTACTAAAAAACCTATGGTACGATTCACAATTAATCACTTGATCATGATTCCTATACCACGAT
>CM031597.1:132313253-132318253 GCA_018398815.1 Conus ventricosus | reverse complement strand
CACATATGATCTGAGTTATGTCCCTTCAATACTAACAACTATGATCTGAGTTATGTCCCTTCAATACTAACAACTATGATCTGAGTTATGTCCCTTCATTACTAACAACTATGATCTGAGTCATGTCCCTTCATTACAAACAACTATGATCTGAGTTAGGTCCCTTCAATACTAACAACTATGATCTGAGTTATGTACCTTCAACACTAACACCTATGATCTGAGTTAGGTCCCTTCAATACTAACAACTATGATCTGAGTCATGTCCCTTCAATACTAACAACTATGATCTCAGTTATGTACCTTCAACACTAACACCTATGATCTGAGTTAGGTCCCTTCGATACTAACAACTATGATCTGAGTTATGTACCATCAATACTAACAACTATGATCTGAGTTATGTACCATCAACACTAACAACTATGATCTGAGTTAGGTCCCTTCAATACTAACAACTATGATCTGGGTTAGGTCCCTTCAATACTTACAACTATGATCTGAGTTAGGTCCCTTCAACACTAACACCTATGATCTGAGTTATGTACCTTCAACACTAACACCTATGATCTGAGTTATGTCCCTTCAACACTAACAACTATGATCTGAGTTATGTACCATCAACACTAACAGTTATGTCCCTTCAACACTAACAACTATGATCTAAGTTATGTACCATCAACACTAACAGCTATGATCTGAGTTAGGTCCCTTCAACACTAACAACTATGATCTGAGTTATGTCCCTTCAACACTAACAACTATGATCTGAGTTAGGTCCCTTCAATACTAACAACTATGATCTGAGTTATGTCCCTTCAATACTAACAACTATGATCTGATTTATGTACCATCAACACTAACAACTATGATCTGAGTTAGGTCCCTTCAATACTAACAACTATGATCTGAGTCATGTCCCTTCATTACAAACAACTATGATCTGAGTTATGTCCCTTCAACACTAACAACTATGATCTGAGTTATGTACCATCAATACTAACAACTATGATCTGAGTTAGGTCCCTTCAACACTAACAACTATGATCTGAGTTAGGTCCCTTCATTACAAACAACTATGATCTGAGTTATGTCCCTTCATTACAAACAACTATGATCTGAGTTATGTACCATCAACACTAACAACTATGATTTGAGTTATGTACCATCAACACTAACAACTATGATCTGAGTTAGGTCCCTTCAACACTAACAACTATGATCTGAGTTATGTCCCTTCAACACTAACAACTATGATCTGAGTTAGGTCCCTTCAACACTAACAACTATGATCTGAGTTATGTCCCTTCAACACTAACAACTATGATCTGAGTCATGTACCATCAACACTAACAACTATGATCTGAGTTAGGTCCCTTCAACACTAACAACTATGATCTGAGTTATGTCTCCTAAATACTAACACCTATGATCTGAGTTATGTCTCCTAAATACTAACAACTATGATCTGAGTTATGTCTCCTAAATACTAACAACTATGATCTGAGTTATGTACCATCAACACAAACAACTATGAAGTTGTCTCTCCACCAACAGCCCTGAGAAGGTGTTGACTCTCTGTCACTCTGTTTCGCCATACAACAGCCCTGTGACTGTAGACAGTGTCAGTATGTCTCTTCTACAACAACCCTGGGACGATATTGACAGCCTGTCACTGTGTTTCCCAACACAGCATCTGTGGCTCTGTAGACAGTGCATTATACCCTAGGACGATGTTGACAGTCTCTCAGAGTCTCTCCAGCATCACCCCTGTAAGGCTATGGAAAGCCTGTCACTCTGTTTCTTCAGCAATAGCTCTGTGACTATGTTGACTGTGTCCCTCTATCCTTCCAACAATACACCGATGAACTGGTCGACAGTCTGTCACTACGCTGTCAACAACAGGCCTATGGCATTTACAACAGGCCTGTGGCATTGTTGACAGTGTCACTATGCCTCTCTAACTACAGACCTGTGTTGTGTATAATCTCTTACTAGGTCTCTCCAGCTACAGAGCTATGAAGTTGTTTACAGTCTGTTACTATACCTCTCCGAAAACACATCTATGAAGCTGTTGACAAGTCTCTCAACACGTCCCTCACAGTACAGACCTATGGATTGATTTACAACCTGTCTGTATGTCTCCTCAATAACAAACCTATCAAGCTGTGGACAGTCTGTCGCCGTGTCCCTCCACCAACAGCCCCTGTGAAACTGTTGAAATTGGAGGACTTGGCGACGACACAGGATGGGGAAAGAGAAACAGGAGTTCTGACAGCCTTGCATGAAGGGTTACACATCTCCCTCTCTCTCTCTCTCTCTCTCTCTCTCTCTCTCTCTCTCTCTCTCTCTCTCTCTCTCTCGTGCTGCATCTTTATCCCTCACACCGATGTGAAACCCTGAACTCGAACTTATGTTTAAAAAAAAAAAAAACATTCGGCAGGAGGAATCGAACATGCAGACGCATAACAAACTCTTTCAAATCTGTCCAATTCTTAAAAAGTTTTTATTATCTGCACAGTTTTGTGCCCACTGCGCAAAGGCCATTCCTTTTACACCTACTCCTATCTTTGTTAATGCTCAGGAAGCTCCTTGGTGCATTCCAAGTGATGTACCACTTACTTTAAAAAAAACAAACACCAAAAACCAATAGATTTTTATGAAAACCCTATTCAGAGATACTGCACCTGATGTGATTTTTAAAATTTCCTAAAATGAAAGAGATAACGAGATAACAGCCCCTGTATGGTTCTTCGCAGGCAGCTGGGCAGTCAGCAACATGATTTGATTTATTTTGACAAAAACCAATGATGACGACAATGATGCAATAATGAAGATTCGTTTTATTTCAGAATAATGGACAAGACTGATTTCTATACTTTCATTCTTGCACCAACCAGATCTGAGTAATAAATATGCGTTGCACACACGTTCAAGATATTCACGCAACGGTCAAAATGGAACTAGGATGTGGGTGACACCGAGTATTTAGTCCCAGCCTTTCTCTATGGGCCTGCAAAACAGTACTGACTAGGTCGGTGCCAGTAATGGCTACATATTCGTGGAGGCATAGGGACGTGGAAGTGTGTGTGTTTGAGTGTACTTTTTTCCTTTTGTTCTCTTTTCTTCCAACGAGAATCGAACCTCCAACGCTCTCACCGGTCTTTCACACTGGCCGCTAACTCAAGGTGGCAGCCTATCGTTGCCATCTTCACAGCAAGCGAATGAAAAGCAGCGAACTACGAAATTTCCCATCACTGAAATGATTCATTTCAACAAACCACGCAGGCCGACAGGACTCTGAACTTTATGGCGGCGGCAGGCTGCTTTTCTAGTTTGCGTTATCTGCTGTGAGCACCGCGTGTAGAGAGAAAGGTCACGGCGCCCAAACCCAGCTTTCCAAACATGGAAAGCTTTCCAGAATCCCAGGTAATCTTTCAAAGGCCACCAGTGATCGATGGCTCCATTTGAACACCACCCGCATCCCTCCCTTCAGCCGCCGGCAGCCATTAGAGGCGGAAGTGAAATCAAAGGGGGAGAGAGTGAGCACAGCTCAGTGTGGAGGCAGCCACAGCTGGAAATAGCAACCTTGATGAAGCGGCGTCACTGCAGGCGGAGGCTGGCTCACATGGCCCTCCATCCATTCCTTTCGGGGTTCATTCCTTGTTTATGGATGGCCTGGCGCCCTGCATTTGTTGCAAAGCTGATCATCACCCACCGCTGCCCTCACCACCCCCACCCCACCCCTCTCCACCGTTTGCCTGATCAGCGAGAGAGAGAGAGAGAGAGAGAGAGAGAGAGAGAAGAGAGACAGACAGACAGACAGACAGAGAGAAGAGAGAGAAAAAGAGAGAGGGGGGGGGTGAGAGAGAGAGTGAGAGACAAACAGACACAGACAGCCAGAGAGAGAGAGACGCACACACTCTGACACAGACAGAGAGAGAGAGAGAGAGAGAGAGAGAGAGAGAGAGAGAGAGAGAGAGAGAGAGAGAGAGAGAGAGAGAGAGAGAGAGAGATCTTCTAGTCTCTACTATTCCTATCCTTAGTGAATCCAAGTGTTTCCAAGTGAACTCTGAACTGGGCAGTCGTCCAGAAGGCAATATGCTCCAAAAACGCAGCGGGTCAAGTGCTGCTACCACCTAATTCATGTATGTGGTTGTGACCAGTGACCTATTCTGTGATGGCTGATCTAACCTGACCTCCACATGGGTCACGAAGCAACGACATGTGGGTGTATGAACACCGGCATGATACAGGCATAATGGCTGGCGGGATGCAGCCATGTGAGTAAAGTTCAGTGCAGAGATGTGGGGACACACTGGTAAATGGGCACATGAAGTGGACACTGTGGCACATGGGCACAATGAGACAAGGGCACATTGTAAGCATATGGGGCGCTATATGTGGACACAGAGGCAAACAAGCGCAATAATATTTGTGTACATTAATATGCGCACGAAGACACGCACCGCTCTTGAGCAACGAATGGACAGGCCATTTCTTTATTGTTGACTTGTTCACCACTGACCATAACCTTTATGCAGACATGTCCCTTCACTTATCAAACTCTGCCCTGCCTACACTTATCTTCATCTCACTCTCTTCTGCCAACACTCAAGTCACTGGACATTCGATGACAAGCATGACCGTTCTCTCTTGCAGACGCAAGTATGTGTCAATTCTGATAACAGATTTCTGAAACAGCAGTCAATGAATAGTCTCACGAGTGTGTCAAAGAACACTTTACACGTCAGACAGGCCTGACTAGACCATCATACATAATCGTGTCGTGTCATCCATCAAAACACTTGTCTGACCTTTTTCATCCCAGGAATGAACCAGCCCCAAAGATCTCAAAGGCACTTACTGCGCGTCCCGCCAGTCCCCATAAACAGAACGATCGTCTGCCATGGGCATTAAGACCTTCACTTTACATCCGTATTTTCCCCACGCACGGCAGACTTGTTATGAGCTTGTCACATTTCCCAGTAACACCATAT
>CM031597.1:132300753-132303253 GCA_018398815.1 Conus ventricosus | reverse complement strand
AGAAAACCGAGAGAAACGGAGACAGACAGACAGCCCAGAGAGAGACACAGAGAGGGGAGAAACAAAGAAACAGAGACAGAGATAAAACACACACACACACACACACACACACACCCCCACACACACACACACACACACACACACACACACACACACACACACACACACACACACACACCCTCACACACACACAGAAAACACCTCAACGCCCCAGCCCCACCGTGGGATTAGCCACGCGGTACCCGGGTGCCCCCCCTACAGACCAACTAACCTGGATGCCAAAAACCGCGCCGCCGTCACTGGAGCCCATAACCACCACTACCACCAGCAGCACGGCGAACCATCCCACTGCTCTGGCACCACCCGTCGTCCCCTTCCTCTCCACAGCCATTCCTCCTCCTACGATACCCACAGTGCTCTCCCCCCTCTCCCCCTCTCTCTCCTCTCTCTCTCTCCCCCCACCATTCCTTCTGGCGCAGACTTCAGGGCACACACGGCCAATCTGTCGGGGGGAACGTGTTCGCTTCACACACTGCCAACCACGCCTAGTCACAACGAAACGACACTTTCGCTGTCTTTTTCTTCAAATCAATGGCAAACAACCCCCCCCCCCATCCCCTCCCCACCCCACCCCACCCCACCCCACCCGGCGTATCGTGGATTGTACTTTGGCTGCTGATGTTGGTAACATACATACATACAGCAAGCTTTCCGCCTTCTCCCCCCCCCCCCCCCCCCCCCCCCGCCCCACCACCCCGAAGAGCTACCGGCAGGACGGGCTGTTTGATAGATAATATGTCATGACATTTCTTTGTCAAAGGGGCAAGAAACTCCTCGCAGGCTGGGGGACAGCGGGTCTCGCGCTCGTTGACAAGCATCCGCTTTGCTGACATGGTTTTTTTTGGGGGGAGGATCAACATGTGGGTGACATTAGAGCCTCTCACAACGCTGAAAAGCAAGTTCAGGGCAAAGATGCCGAGCACGTCGTCAAGTCAACCCCTGGCCTTCCCCTTTTTCCCTTCTACTGGGACATCTTCTTCCGGGTACCCGCGAGTCTGAGGTGCCCGGGGCGGACGGGCGCTTTGGCGGAGGGGGGGGGGGGGGGGGGGGGGGGGTTGGGGACCAGAGAAACCCTGATAGTTTTTTCTCTTGTCTCTGGCCAATCCTCGTGGGGGGTGCAGGAGGGAGGGGAGGGGGGGGGGCTTTCGCTACAAAGAGGTTTCCGCTCCCCTTTTCGCAATGCTGGTTGGTAGCTTCCTCTTTTCTGGAGTCTTTCCGACTCCCAGCTTTGTGTGTGTGTTTTGTGTGTGTGTGTGTGTGTGTGTGTGTGTGTGTGTGTGTGTGTGTGTGTGTGCATAAGCCTCTCTCTCTCTCTCTCTCTCTCTCTCTCTTCCTCTCTCACTCTCTCTCTCTCTCTCTCTCTGTGTGTGTGTGTGTTTTGTGTGTGTGGGGTGTGTGTGTGTGTGTGTGTGTGTGTGTTTCTCTATTATCATCTTCTTGTTGTTGTTGTGTTGCTTTTTGTTCCTGACTTTGTAGACAATTCACATGTCTTTGCTCTGGGAACTCTTTCAGACTTTTATTCTCGGAAAAATTTACTACATGCCAGCTTTTCTTTCCCCTTTTAAAAGTGGCTACTAGGAAGTGAACATGGGACACTTTTTCTACATTGGACACTAGCTGTCCCTTCTACCGGTCTGCTTGGCAAATAGACGTTTTTAAAGGGGCTTTTCTTGTTTTACATTTTAATTCGCTTTTCACTTTTGTTCTTTTTAAATCCGGGTTAAAAACAAATCGAACGGGAAAAACTGATGCTCCACCTTCAAGACATCGACAGTTTTGCTGCCATGTCATTCATCATTTGTGTTATTTGTTACTTTTATTTGTTTTCTTTCTTCAGAACGTAACCTTGTTCAAAATATGAGCTATCCTTCTTTCCCCGTAAGAAATCTCCTTTGACAGCCCTAGAGAGGCCCGTGTGGGTTGGATGGCTAATGACAAAAAATACAAATAAAACTGTAAAAACTGTAAAACTACCCGGGGAGGCAGCAGACCCAATCAAATAAACACAGTCCGTGGCGTGCGTGGTCCATACTGGACTCGGACTGTCCAGCAGTTCGCCCTCTCCTGTCCGCTGGCCTTGTCCTAGCACATTTACAGTCCCCGCCGTACCAGGCCAGCTTCCATTCAGCATCTGAACCTGCTACAAGGAGCGGTAATGCCAGACTTCCAGGGGCCATGACTGTCATGACTCCTGGCCATCGTGGTGCTTGGCTCTTGGTCTTTCTCTTTTTTACATGAGAAGCTGCCTGATAGAGGGTTCATTGTGTTTTCTGTCAAATGCCTTCCAAGCACTTGCTGATGACGTGACTTTTTTAAAGTTCTGTGGACGGTTTTGGGGCGAGAACTGTGCTTTCTGTCCGTTGGCGTGGTTAGAGTGGTTTAAATATCCTCTGTAAATGAATAAACTTTTAGGGAGAGTTAAATAAAAAAAAAAAAATGC
>CM031597.1:132290753-132293253 GCA_018398815.1 Conus ventricosus | reverse complement strand
TAGTGAAAAAAAGATTTCGTCTCTGACCTCCGGCCTTTAAAAGAGACAACGCTCATCTTATATGTGCAGAGGACGAAGCGGGTACTACACGGAGAAGAAGCTGAATGAGAGACTAAGTGGATTTCACTTTCCATGCTTAGAGCTTCCTTTTCTCCATCTCTGACTCGTACAGGACAAACACTTCATCTTCACTATCCGCATCTTAATCTGCCGTTCAGCTGTCAGAAAATAGGACAAGACAGGATGAAACACACACACACACACACACACACACACACACACACACACACACACACACACACACACACACACAACGCACGCACGCACACACACACACGCACACACACCACACACACCACGCACGCACGCACGCACGCACGCACGCACGCAACGCACGCACGCACGCACACACACACACACACACACACACGCAAACACGCACGCACGCACGCACACACACACACACACACACACACACACACAACACACACACACACACGCACACGCACGCACACATACACACATGCACGCACGCACGCACGCACGCACGCACGCACGCACGCACGCACGCACGCACACACACACACACACACACACACACACTCACACTCACGCACGCACACACGCATTCATACACACACACGGACCAAAAGGAGTGATGGGGGGAGGGGAGGGGGAGGAGGCTTACTAGCTTCATGCTACGTCAGCATAATGATTGTCGATTTCTCTTAAACACAGAAAAGGAATACACAGAAGAAAAGATGGCGAGGAGCGTCCGAGGGGTGAAAGCGTTTAGACTGAGAGTTCCAGTGGGACCGATATCAATGATGAACCCGCAGCTTGTTGGTGTGTTACCTTGGCCCTGACAGTCATGGTCCCTGTGGTCGGCTGGGCAAAGAACAACATGAATTGACCTGAAACAGTGTCACTGTGCTGTGCAAAGTCCCACCTCCATTGCATTTCATATGCTATGTGCATCAAAATTATCGCTATATATCAAAGAAAAAATATACCTTAAAAAACAGAACACAAAATCCTCGTTTCATGGCAAAATACATTTCTCATTTCCCTCAATATTTTGTTTTCCATCTATCGAGTCATAACCGATGTACCATGGCGGCATGTCTTGAAGGAAGTGGATTTGTCCTCGATAATATTATTATGCAAAAAAAAAAAAAAAAAGGTTTCGTAAAAAGCTGCCACATCATCCCATATAGCACCGCACTCGTGATCCTGGTGATCCTGGAGTGGCGAGTTCGAATCTCCGTCGGACAGTTTCGTTACATAGGGATTTCTCGTTCGGAGTTAATACTGGTTTAGACTCCATTTTCTTAACTCGAGATTCCGTGTGTGATGACCGTGTTCGTAACACTTGCACGTATGTCAAAATCCCACCACCAGCTTCGGAAGAGAAGGCGAGTTGGGCCAATGGTATGGTTGGCACACACAGCATTCATGTCCTGAATAATCAAGGAAAAGAGTTCTGATATTTGAATGGATATCATGGGTACCGAGCGTTTAGTTCCAGAAAGTAGCTTTTCGTTCAGACTCTACCCTGGTAGGCAGCCCGTTGCATAAACGAAGTGTCCCCTGCAAAGCGTTTAGAACTTGATCTTTCACAGAAGACTGGCTCAATGTAAGGTAAGGTAAGGTAAGGTAAGGTAAGGTAAGGTAAGGTAGGGTAGGGTAAGGTAAGGTAAGGTAAGGTAAGGTAGGGTAGGGTAGGGTAGGGTAGGGTAAGGTAGGGTAAGGTAAGGTAAGGCAAGGCAAGGCAAGGCAAGGCAAGGCAAGGTATGGTAAGGTAAGGTATGGTAAGGTAAGGTAAGGTAAGGTATGGTAAGGTATGGTAAGGTAAGGTAAGGTAAGGTAGGGTAAGGTAGGGTAGGGTAAGGTAAGGTAAGGTAAGTTAAGGTAGGGTAGGGTAGGGTAGGGTAGGGTAGGGTAAGGTAAGGTAAGGTAAGGTAAGGTAAGGCAAGGCAAGGCAAGGTAAGGTAAGGTAAGGTAAAGTAAGGTACCTTAAGGTAAGGTAAGGTAAGGTAAGGTAAGGTAAGGTAAGGTAAGGTAAGGTAAGGTAAGGTAAGGTAAGGTAAGGTAAGGTAAGGTAAGGTAAGGTAAGGTTGCTTATAGCCCAGCCGACAGAAAAGGGCCATATCAGGGTTGTCACCACGTTAAAATCAACTCAAAAGTCATCAACAACAACAACAACAACAAAAACCTTTCACACATCGCTTTAAAATACATCTTCTAAAAGCGTACCAGAAACTTCGTTAAAAATCTTTCTTCCGTAAAATCCTAGATCAGATGAAAACTGTCGATCTCTTTCAATCCCATCTGATCATTGTGGATCATAGAATCTTGTGCTGACTTGTCAGCTTTATAATTCAAACTGGCATCCCACGACCGACTTCCACGCGGACGGTCGCAGTGACGCCAGACAACGAAGTGGGAAGAGTTGCTCTCAATCTGTGACAAGTTTCTGTTGTTGTTTTTTTTGTTTTTG
>CM031597.1:132283253-132285753 GCA_018398815.1 Conus ventricosus | reverse complement strand
GCGCCAGTCTATGAATAGTCGATTCCTTAAGCAAGGCCCTGGGAACATCAATTGTTGGTGTGCAGCCAGGCGGGGCCGAACCCTCATCCCTCACAAATGACACTGGTCAGTCCAGGCCGGTTCCAATGCCCGCGGCCTCCCTGTCTGGTCGTCAGTCCGCCACGTGAGCCAGCTCTGCCACGGCATTCCCTTTTGTACCCCCCTCCCCCCTCCTCCTCCTCCCCCCATCCATTACACCACAAATAGTTTTTGTCAGTCTGTCTGTTGGTTTGTTTGTCTGTCTGTCTATCTATCTGTCTGTCTATCTGTCTACCTGTATGTGTCTGTCTGTCTCTGTCTACCTACCTACCTGTCTGTTTACCTATCAATTTCTCTCTCTCTCTCTCTCTCTCTCTCTCTCTCTTCTATCTACCTGTCTGTCTATCTATCCATTTGTCTGTCTGTCTGTCTACCTATCTATCTACCTACCAATCTATCTATATGTCTACCTGTCTGCATCTGTCTGTCTTGTCTACTTGTCTACAGAGACAGACAGTCAGAGAGACAGAGAGAAATAGTGACAGAAAGAGGGAGAGAGAGAGAGAGAGAGAGAGAGAGAGAGAGAGAGGAGAGAGAGAGAGAGAGAGAGAGAGAGGAGAGAGGAGAGAGACGGAGACAGACAGAAACACAGACAAATGCCAGATACGGACCACACACAAAAAAAAGAAAACATTTGAAAAAACACCCCAGTCTCTCGAATTCAGCCCCTTTCTGCATACAACTCACTTGGCCTTCGATACAAACAAGAAAACAAAAGGTGTGTCTGTTAGAATTTAAAGATCAGAAGGCAAATGAATCTGAATAATAAGGGAGAGGGAGAGAGAGAAAAAGAGAGAGCAAGACACAGTGAGAGAGAGAAAGAGAGAGCGAGAGAGAAAGAGAGAGTGAAAGAAGAGAGAGAGAGGGTGGAAGGAAGCAAGACGGAGAGAGGGAGGCGCCTGGGGAGGGAGGGAGGGGAGGGAGGAGAGAGAGAGAGAGAGAGAGAGAGAGAGAGAGAGAGAGAGAGAGAGAGAGAGAGAGACAGACAGATAGATAGACTGACAGACAGACAGGCAGGCAGACAGACAGATAGACTGACAGACAGACAGGCAGACAGACAGACAGACAGACAGATGGACTGACAGACAGAAAGGCAGACAGACAGACAGACAGACAGAGAGGACATAAAAAGAATTGAAATGAAACAGAACGCCTTGTAAGGGTCCCAGCAAGCTCTCTCTGGGGAAATGTGGGAAATGCAACCCGGTCCACTGCCGCTGCCTTGATCTTCACAACTAGAGAGAGAGAGGGGGGGGGCAGAGAGAGAGAGGGGGGAAGGAGACAGACAGAGAGAGGAAGGATGGACGGAAAGAGAGAGAGGGAGAGAGAAAGACAGAGAGACAAAGAACAGAGAGAGAAACAGAATGAGAGAGAAAGAAAGAAAGAAAGAAAAGAAAGAAAGAAAGAAAGAAAGAAAGAAAGAAAGACAGACAGACAGACAGCCAGCTAGCCAGCCAAACAGAAATACACACTGACAAAAGACAGACAGACAGAGACAAGGACAGAAAGAGAGAGAGAGAGAGAGAGAGAGAGAGAGAGAGAGAGAGAGAGGGAGACAGAGACAGAGACAGACAGACAGACAGACAGAGCACAAAGAGATATTGACACAGTCGTGTGCGCAACTGACCTCGTTCAAACGAACCAAAACATAACTATCGAACAGATAAACATAACACAAACATGCCACAACAGACGTTCAGCTCTGCCTTTCTAAGTGCAGTAAAAAAAAAAAAAAAAAAGAAGAAGAAGAAAATATCGCAAGCAATCAACCTCTATACACGTGAGCAGGTTCTTAAGGCATCATCGAGTGCGAAGGTCTTTGCGACATACGTTCCTCTTAGATCTGAACAGACTGCGCTTGAAAGACGAGTGAAGTTCATTTTCTGGTTTGAAAGGACAAAAACAAACCCAACAACCCGCTCCTTACGTTTATTACATCATTTATTCGTGAAATCTTTCGATAGTAATAGTGTAACAATATTTTTTTTAAATAAGTAATCAAAACGCCTATAAACCATTAATCTTTCACTGCTCTCCATTTTCGCTTGCCATTCTGCTTTTAATTTTTCAGCCCTTCTTATTCATCCCCAATGCCATCAATCCAAACATTTTCAATCCCGTTCTCGTTCTTGCGATCTTTTCCATGTTCCACGCGTAACTGCTTATGTTACAATGGGACTTTGAATCGACACAGTTTCGTAGCACCAAAAAAAAAAAAAAAAAAAAAGAAAACGTTTGTTCGGAGGATTCTAGCCTGAGACGTGACCGTGTTTCAACAGCACCTTAAAGTGAAGCACAAGATTCGGTTTGCACAGGGTTTTTCCTGGTTTGTTAGAAGAAAAAAAACCAACAAATTGACGCAAAGCTTCACTATACAGACATAATAGACCAAGGAATGTTTTGCGTGCGAAAGAATGAGCAG
>CM031597.1:132270753-132278253 GCA_018398815.1 Conus ventricosus | reverse complement strand
GGAGGAGGGGGGGGGGGGAGAAGTAGGAGGACGAGGAGGAGAAGAAGAAGAAGAAGAGAAGAAGAAGAAGAAGAAGAAGAAGAGAAGAAGAAGAAGAAGAATTCAACAGCCTGTCGAGACAAAAAATAATATCAATAAAGAAGAATTCAAATAAAAAGAAAATAAGAAGGAGGAGGGAGGAGAAGAAGAAGAAGAAGAAGAAGAAGAAGAAGAAGAAGAAGAAGAAGGAGGAGGAGGAGGAGAGGAGGAGGAGGAGGAGGAGGAGGAGGAGGAGGAAGGAGGAGGAAAAGAAGAAGAAGAGGAAGAAGAAGGAGGAGGAGAAGGAGAAGAAGGAAAGAAGGGAGGAAACAGTGATTAAAAAGGAGAGGGATTGGGGGGAATGGGGGGGGGGGGGGGAGGGAGCAGAACATTTTTTTAAAAACCATCTCGTTGACAGCAGAATGTAACAGAGACGTCAGAACGCTGGAGTGCCACCAGCATCCCTATTCCCTAACGACAGGCCAATAGCAGAGATAGCATCTGTACAATAACACACACTCACAGCATAGGCCGTGTGGGGACAAATTCATTGATTTTCCTTCCCCCATCCCTTCCATTCTGTGTGTGTGTGTGTGTGTGTGTGTGTGTGTGTGTGTGTGTGTGTGTGTGCGTGCGTGCGTGCGTGCGTGCGTGCGTGCGTGCGTGCGTGCGTGCGTGCGTGCGTGCGTGTGTGTGTGTGTGTGTGTGTGCGTGTGCATGCGTGTGTCAGTGCTTCACCGGCAGGGTCAATTCCATCCCAGCCTGACCCCTGTTTGACCGACTGTCAGCCCACCTCCTCCCTCTCCCGCTGGTGTCCACTGTATCCTCCGGACAGTCTGTTCCAGCAGTTATGTGGGCTGCCCGCTCGCTATCAGAGGCCAGACCGGTAGTGTATTTTGTTGATTGATGACAGTTCAATGGTCTGTACTGTTATGTTCTATAGACATGGTCTTTGCACTTGGTCTCTACTATGATGACTGTTACATTCTACAGATATCATCAATGCACTGGCATGTACTTTCAATATATATATTCTGTTGCTTTGTTTTTATTTGGTAATGTATCAGGATGTACTTAGGTGTGCTTATTGGTAATGTATCAGGAAAAAAAAAAAAAAAGGGGAAGGGGGGGGAAGGGGGAGGGGAGGAGGGGGAGGGGGGGGGGAAGGAGAAGAGGAAAAAGAGAAGAGAGGAAGAGAGGGGGGGAAAAGGAGAAAAAGGAAAGGGGGGGAAAAAAGGGAAAAGGAAGGGAGGGGGGGGGGGGGGGGGGGGGGGGGGGGGGGGGGGGAAAAAACATTTTTTTAAAAAAAGGAAGGGAAAAAGGGGGGGGGGGGGGAAAATTACCCTCAAAAGGAAAGGGGCCCCCTTTGGGCATCCCCCCAAAACCCCAAAACTTTTTTTTCCCCCTAAAATTTTTTCTTTGGGGTTTTTTGTTTTTTGGGGTTTTTGGTGTGTGTGTGGTTTGGGGTGCGGGGGTTTTGGTCGTGGTGGTGCGTGCGTGCGTGGGTTTTTGGTGTGGGTTGGTGCGTGTGCCGGCTTGGGGGGGGTTTAAACCCCCCGGGGCTTTTCCCCTTCCCCCCCCCCTTTTCCCCCCCTCTTTTTACGATTGGGGCCCCTCCCCCCGGGGGGGGGCCCCCCCAAGGGTAAGGAGTTTTGGTTGGGTTTTTCAAGGGGTTTATTTTTTTTTGGAATTTTTTCCCTGTTTTTTGCTTTTTCCCATTTTTTTGTTTTTTTTTTTTAATTCTGGTTTTTTTAGGTTTTTTTATTTTTTAAAAAGGGGTTTTTTTTTTGGGGCGGGGCCCCCCCCCTTTTTTTCGCCCCCCTTCTTTAATTCCCCCCAAAATTTTAAACCCCTTATACTGCAAGGTTTGTTTTAAAAATTTACAAAAGGTTTTTTTGGAATGAAAATTTCCTTTTCGCGTGGGATTTACAGGGAAACACGTTCTAACTTTTTAAACAAGGCACTGGCTAATTGAAAAAACGGTTTTTTCCCCGGCCAAAAGAAAAAATTGGGGTGGGGGTTTCAAAAAGGCATGGGGCGGGTTTAATTTCGTAGGGTGTCCCTTTACCCGGTAAACCCCAATATTTTGGAGGACCCCAAGGGTCCATGGCCTTCCCGTAAAAACAAATTCCAAAACCAAAAAGAAATTTTTAAAAAAGGAAGGGGGAAGGGGTGGGAAAAGGGGAAGGGAGAGAGAAGAGGAGAGAGAAAAGAAGGAAAGAGAGAGAAAAAAGGGGAAAGAAGAAGAAAAAGGGTGGAAGGGGGAAAGAGAGGAAGGAGAGGGGGAGGGGGAGAAGGGGGGAAAAAGGGGGTTTTTTTTGGGGGGGGTTTTTTTTTATTTTTTTTTTTCCCCCCCTTTTAATTTTTTGTCCACATCCAAAAAACAATTAAATTTTTTAATTGTAAAATCCCTCGGGAAATCCTTTAATTTTTTTTAAATTTTTTTAAATCCATTCCTCTCCTCTCTCTTTCTCTTCTCTCTTCTCTCCCCTTTTTTTCCCCCCCCCCCCAAACCACCCCCCCACCCACAACAAACCCCCAAAGGCCCCAAAACCCCAACAAAAACCCCAAAAAAAACAAAAAAAAAAGGGAAAAAACCTTAAACCCCCCAAAAAAATTTGGGGGGAAGGACAGGCCCTTTTCGTCCCTTTTTTAAAAAGGGGGAAATTTTCCCTTTTTCCCCTTTTTTTTTAAAAAAAAAAACTGACACCCCCTTTTTAGGCCTTTAAAACCCGCAGGAATGGGAGGGGGGTGGGGGGGGGGGGAATTGGGGGGAAGGAAGTGGGGGGGGGGAAACCCCCCCCCCCCCCCCAAAAAGGAATGCCAACCGCTAGAACCTCCCCAAAAACCCCCCCCCAAAAAAAAGAAACGGGGGGCCTTTTATTTTCACAAAAAGACAAAGAAAATAAGAAAAGTTAGACATTTAAAAAAGACAGGGGGAACACGAAAAAAAGAAGAAAAAAAGATGGGGGGAAGAAGGGGAAAAAAAGAAAAAAGTTAAAAAAATAGAAAGGAGGAAACAAAAAAAAAAAAAAAATTTAAGAGGAAAAAAAAAAAAGAAAAAAAGGAAAGAAAGAAAAAAAAGAAAAGGAAAAAAAAAAAAACCAAAAAAAAAAAAAGGGGGAAAAGGGAAACGAAAAAAAAAGGGGTTTTAGGCGGAAAAAAAGGGAAAGGGGGAAAAAAAATTAAAAAAGAAAGAAAACAAAAAAGAAAAAGAAAAAAAGAGACAGACCAAAAAGGAAAAAAGGGCCCAGAAAAAGAGGGGACCAATAAGAGGGGGGAGGGGGGGGTGGGGGGGGGGGGGGGGGCAGGGAAAGGGGGGGCCGGAAAAAAAAAGAAAAAAACAAAAACCCCAAAAAGGAAACGCAAAAAAAGGAACCGGGGCGAACGGGAGAAGAGGAAAAGGGGGGGGAAGGAGGAGGGGGAGAGAGGGAGAGGAGAGAAAAGGGGAAGGGGGAAAAGAAAAAGCAGACAGACAGACAGAAGAGAAGGGAAAAAAGGGAAAAAGAGACAGGAGAAGAGAGAGACAAAGAGAGGGGAGGACAGGAGAAAGAGGAGAGAGAAACCAGAGAGAGAAAAGAAGAGAGAGGACAAAAAAGAGAGAAAAGGGGGACAGAGGAAAGAGGGGGAAGGAGAAAAAAAAAGGGGGGAAACAGAGAAAAGAAGAGAGAGGGGAGAGACAGAGAGAGAAAAAAGGGAGAAGGAGACAAGAGAGAAAACCAACAGGGGACAAGGGGGACAGAGGGAAGGACAGAGAGAGACAGAGAGAGAGAGACGGGGGAAAAGGAAGAGAGACAGAGAAGAGAGAGACAAGGAGAGAGAGACAAAGAGAGAAAAGGGGAAAAAGGGGAAAAGGAGAGAGAGAGGAAAACAGAGAGAGAGAAAAGGAGGAGAGCGGGGGAAAGAGAGAAAGGAGAGACAGAAGGAAGAGACGGGGGAGAGCAAAGAGAGACAGAGAGAAAAAGGAAGAAGAGAGGGAAGAGAGGGAGAAAAAAAGGGGAAAGGGGAAAAAGGGGGGGAGAGGGGAGAGAGGAAGGGGGGAGAGAGGGAGAGAGAGAGGGAGGGAGAAAAAAAGGGGGGAAGAGAAAAGGGAAAAGAAGGACCCCAAAAAACTGATGGGAAAAGCCAAAGGGCCAGAAAATGAAAAAAATAATTTTATGAAAAGGAACAAAAGGAAAGAAAAAAAAAAAAAAATTGCACAAAATAATTACATTTGATGGCGGCAAGGGGGGGGAAAAAAGGGGGAGGTTTTTAAAAGAAAAAAAAAAAGAAAAAAAAGAAAAAGAAGAAGAAGAAGAAGAAGAAAAAGAAGAAGAGAAGAAAAAGAAGAAGAATAAACAACAAAAAAACAACAAAAAAACAACACAACAACAAAAGAAAAAAAGAAGAAGAAGAAGAAAGAAAAGAAAAAAAGGAAAAAAGAAGGGAAAAAAAAGGGTTTAAAAGGAGGGGGGAGGGGGGGGGGGCAAGGGGGGGGGGGAAAATTTTTTTTTTTTTTCCCCTTCGGGGAAAAAAAAAAATGACGCAAAAAGCGGAGGGGCCACCCTTTTCCCAAAGGGGGAAAATAGCAGAGATAGCTTGTAAAATAACACACTCCAAAGGCCGGGGGGGGGAAAACCCCTGTTTTTCCTTCCCCCCTATTCCCGGTTTTCTCTCTCCCTTCTCCTCTCTCTCTCTCTCTCTCTCTCTCTCTCTTTCTCTCCTTTTTTGGGGGTTTGGGTGTGCTTACGGCGTGCGTGATTTGTTTTTGGTGGGGTGCTTTCGTCCGGGGTCCCACCCCCCTTTGTGTTTTGGTGTGGTTGTTTTGGGGGGGTGGTGCGTGCGGGGCGTGCGTGCGTGCGTGCGTCGTTGTGTGTGTGTGTGTGTGTGTGGGGGGTTTGGGTGTGTGTGTGTGTGTTTTGGTGGGCGCGCGCGCGGGGGTTTGTTTTTGTGTTTCCACAGCCCCCCACCCCCCCTTCCGCCCCTCCTCCCCTCGGGGGTCCACTGTTTTCCTCCGGCGTTTCCCGTAATTGCGGGCGCCCACGGGCCCCCGACGGCGGTGTTTCGCTGATTGTGAAAATTTGGGTTTTTTTAAAACTTTTGCCCCTTTTTTATGCTTGGTCGTACTTTGAAGCCCTTTTCTGTACCCTGTTCATGCTTGGTCTGTATAAAAACTTTTTTTAAATTTTTTTGGGTTGTTAAAGCCCCTTCGTTCTGTACCCAGTTTTTTCTCTGGTTGTACTGGGGGATTTACATTCCCCATTTTCTGCGCGGGTTTCTGTGATATCTTTTTTTTTTTTTGTTTTAATACTTTGGGTTGTATGTAAAGAATTTAAGCTCTAATAAGTTTGAAATTGCCCTATACTTGCGGGCTTTTGGGATTTCAAAGTGCCAAAAAAGCAAGAATGTACAGTAAGAATGTTACACATTCTGAATTTTTACCCTGCAGTGATTTCAGTGAAACGATCTGTCTAGGATGTGTACGTTCCGGTGTCGCAGTGTTTGGTCTGCATGTGAAGACTGTTGTATTTACAGATGTTTCCATGCCTGGACGGTTTTTGGTGAGGTTTAGCCATGACAGACATAGACATTTGCTATGCATGGGGGGTACTGGAAAAAGTGTTGTAGTCCCTAGATAGTAAGGACTTTGCTATGATGGACGGTAATGTGTAAGAGTGTTATAGTCCCTAGACATCATAGGGCTTTGCTTGCACTGGACGGTACGTGTAAGGTGTTGTAGTCCATAGTAGTACATGGACATTTTTATGCACTGGACGGTCTGTGTAAGAGTGTTGTGTCCCAAAATAGTACATGGACATTTGCTATTCATGGGCGGGACTGTGTAAGAGGGTTTTTATCCAAGATGTACATGGACATTTGATGCACTGAACTTAAGTGTGAAAGAAGTTTAGTCATGATACTTTCGTGCATGGGCTTTTCTGTGAAAGTGTTATAGCCATAGATATTACAGGACATTTGCATGCGTTGGACTTTAGTGTGAAAGTGTTTTTGTCTATGTATTGACATGGCGGACTTTGTGTGAAAGAGTGTTTTGTCTATAGATACTTATCATGCCCCTGGTCTTTACGTGAAAAAGGGGTTATAGCCTAGATATTACAGGACTTTTTTTATGCGATGGACTTTTTTGAAAGTGTTTTTAGTTTAGATATTGACTGCGTGGCTTTAGTTGAAAAGAGTGTTTTAAATCTTTGTGTTCCTGCACGGACTTTACACAGAGGTGTTATGTCTATAAATATTTCCCTGCATGGTCTTTATGTGAAAAGGTTACAGTCTACGATATTTACCCTGCCCGGTCGCCTGTCACGTTGACTCCCTCCCCAAAAATGACTGTCAGGGCCAAACAACAACACCATCTGATTTAAACTGGGTATAAGAATGACATACTTTCCGGTTCACCACATGAATTCGATTTCCATTTTGAAAAATGGTTGGGGGGGAGAAAAGGAAAGGGGGGGAGAGGTTTTCGGGAAAGGGGGGGGGGGAATCTTGCCCAGAAAATTTTACCCACAAATTCACTACAAGGAAACCTTGGGACAGCACCCCAAAGGGAGGAAGGGGGACCTATGGAGCACAGCGGCTCATCCTCTGAAGTGCCTTGATTTCGAAAGGGGCCTGTCTTGAACATCAAAGGCTTAAAAAATCAGACACAGGCCCCCCCTGTCCTGGATCTGTTTTTTGTTGGTATCGCTTTGAGGACGCAGCGGTCTAAACCCTTTTCCTGTTTGAAGGAGGTGGGGGAGGCTGGGGGGAAAAAGAGAGAGGGGAGGAGGGGAGAGAGAGAGGGGAGGAGAGAGAAGGGGGAGAAAGGGAGGAGAGAAGGGGGGAGAGAAAGAGAGAGAGAGAAGGGGAGAGAGAGGGGGAGGGAGGAGGGAGCGAGCGAGAAAAGGAAAGAGGAGGAGAGAGAGGTGGGGGGAGGAGGGACGAGCAGAGAAAGAGAGAAAAAGAGAGAGAAGAGAGAGAGAGAGAGGAAGAGAGGGGAGAGAGGGAGAGGGAAAGGGGAAAAGGAGAAACGGGGACTTGAGGAAAAGAAGAAAACCAACAGTGGAGTGAAAGAGACAGTCGACAGCGACAGCAGAGACGAGAAAAGACGAACAGAGATGAGACTAGAGAGGACAGAGAAAGGAAAGAAAAACCCCCAAAAGGGGGAGATGAAGAGCGAGCGAGAGAGAGAGAGGAGAGAGGGGAGGGGGAGAGAGAGAGGGAGAGGAGAAGGAAAAGAGACAGAGAGAGACAGACAGCAGACAGAGCGAGAGGAGACAGGAAACACGAGAGAGACAAGAGGAAAAGAGAGAAAGGGGTGGGGGGAGAGAGGAGAGAGAGGAGGAGGGGGAGAGAGAGAAGTAACAGAGACAGAGGACAGGAGAAGGAAAAAACCAAAAATAAGTGGGCATGAAAAGGCTGCAGGTGCCTGCCCCTGGCAGGGGAGCGGTTGGCAACCCTTCCCCGAGTTCGAATTCCTTCAAAACCCGCACGAGTGCCAAC
>CM031597.1:132250753-132260753 GCA_018398815.1 Conus ventricosus | reverse complement strand
CACACACACACACACACACACACACACATATACACACAAACAAAGAGAGAGAAAGAGCGAGAGAGAGAGAGAGAGAGAGGAGAGAGAGAGAGAGAGAGAGAGAGAGAGAGAGAGAGAGAGAGAGAGAGAGAGAGAGAGGAGAGAGGGAGAGAGAATACACACAAACATGCGTACAAAACAAACTTACTCTTTCCCTCCCTTCCCCGCTCCCTCCCTCCCTCCGTTACTCCCTCTCTCTCTCTCTTTCTGTGTGTGTGTTGGGGGGGGGGGGGGGCATTGTGTCTCATAGCTCCAAGGCTGAGGATACGAAAATAAAAGACCACACATCCTTTCTCTCCGCCCACCATCCCACACCCTCCCTTTCTCCAGTGACCCTAATCCTCACAAAACAAAAGGATGCGCCAACATCGACAGCAGAGGGGAAGAAGAAGAGAGAAAAAAAAAGGTCAGAGACTGCATATTTCTTACGATGACAGGACAACAACCGGGCGAGGCAAACAACACTCCCAAGAAACCATAGTCATCATCCAGACGGCGCTTCATTTCCCCGTGTGTGTGTCGAACCCTTAGATTAGCCGGCACATAATTCTTCCCTCCCTTTTTTTATTTTATTTTATTCCTTGCATTAGCTACCGTCATCATAACTCTTCCTCCCTTTCTTTCTTTTTTTTTTTTCTGTTCCATTCTTTCCCTGATGCCGCTGCTTCGATCGTGTGTTCAGGACGCCCTCGTTCTCTGTTTTCTGTAATCATTTTAATCTGTGTTCTTTCTCAGCTTAACTCACAGGGACCGAGGGTTTCAATGTTGTCTCATTCTCTGTTGTTGTTTTTTTCCCGTAAATGTCCTTTCTTGGTTGTTGTCGGTCCTCACAGGGTTTTCTGTGTCTTTCATTGGCTGCATGCGCTCCTGTACGGTTTTCTGTGTGTTTACAGCGCTTCCTTCGGCCCCTTAGGGTTTTCTGTGTGTTTATAGCGCTTCCTTCAGCCCCTTAGGGTTTTCTGTGTGTTTACAGCGTTTCCTTCAGCCCCTTAGGGTTTCCTGTGTGTTTACACCGCTTCCTTCGGCCCTTAGGGTTTTCTGTGTGTTTACAGCGCTTCCTTCAGCAGCCCCTTAGGGTTTTCTGTGAGTTTACAGCGCTTCCTTCAGCCCCTTAGGGTTTTCTGTGTGTTTACACCACTTTTTTCAGCCCTTAGGGTTTTCTGTGTGTTTACAGCGCTTCCTTCAGCCCCTTAGTGTTTTCTGTGTGTTTATAGCGCTTCCTTCAGCAGCCCCTTAGGGTTTTCTGTGTGTTTATAGCGCTTCCTTCAGCCCCTTAAGGTTTTCTGTGTTTATAGCGCTTCCTTCAGCAGCCCCTTAGGGTTTTCTGTGTGTTTACAGCGCTTCCTTCGGCCCCTTAGGGTTTTTCTGTGTGTTTACAGCGCTTCCTTCAGCAGCCCCTTAGGGTTTTCTGTGTGTTTACAGCGCTTCCTTCAGCCCCTTAGGGTTTTCTGTGTGTTTACACCGCTTCCTTCGGCCCTTACGGTTTTCTGTGTGTTTATAGCGCTTCCTTCAGCAGCCGCTTAGGGTTTTCTGTGTTTATAGCGCTTCCTTCAGCAGCCCCTCAGGGTTTTCTGTGTGTTTACAGCGCTTCCTTCTGCCCCTTAGCGTTTTCTGTGTGTTCACAGCGCTTCCTTCAGCCCCTTAGGGTTTTCTGTGTTTATAGCGCTTCATTCGCCCCTTAGGGTTGTCTGTGTGTTTATAGCGCTTCCTTCGCCCCTTAGGGTTTTCTGTGTGTTTACAGCGCTTCCTTCAGTCCCTTAGGGTTTTCTGTGTGTTTACGGCGCTTCTCTTCAGCCCTTAGGTTTTCTGTGTGTTTATAGCGCTTCCTTCGCCCCTTAGGGTTTTCTGTGTATTTATAGCGCTTCCTTCAGCCCCTTAGGGTTTTTTGTGTGTTTATAGCGCGCTAGCGCTTCCTTCAGCCCCTTAGGGTTTTCTGTGTGTTTACAGCGCTTCCTTTAGCCCCTTAGGGTTTTCTGGGGTTTTTTACAGCGCTTCCTTCAGCCCCTAGGGTTTTCTGTGGGTTTACAGCCTTCCTTCAGCCCCTAGGTTTCGGGATTTACACGCTTGCTTCACCAGTCTTAAAACTTTTTCTTCCCCACCCTTACTTTTTTCAGTCTTTTCATGTTTTCCGTCCTGGGCCTGAATGCTTAGGTTTTCTATGCTTGGCTTTCCTTGTCATGCCCGCCTTCAGTTTTTCTTTCCTTTAAACTCCTAACCAACGATTTTTTTTTTAATGTACTTTTCGTCTTCAGTTGTGTGTTTGTCTCTGAACCTGACGCCTTCCCTAAGTTTTGGATTTTTTTGGTTTTAAAATGTCCTTTCTGGATTTCTTCAATTTGGAGGGGGGGGGGGGGGCGGGGGGCGTGTGGGGTGGGGTGTACCCTGCTTTGGTTTTCCTGGTGTTTAAATTTCCACTCCTTTTTTGGCCCTGTTCATCTTTGGGGCTTTCTTGTGTCCTTTTCTTGGCTTTCCCAAATCTTGGTTTCTTCCATATCCGTCGTTGGATGTTTCAGGCCATGGCCACCTCGACTTTTCTTCTTTTTTTTTTTCCTTTTTTTTTTTTTTTCTATATATTTTTATTGTCATGCTTCATCCACGGGGTTTTTTACACCCTTTCCCCCGGCTACCTCTGTCTGTTTTTGATTGGTGTGTGTGTGGTGTGGTGTGTGGTGTGTGGGGGGTGTGGGGGTGTGTGTTGGTTGGGGGGTGGGGTTGTGTGTTTTTTGTGTACTGTGGGGGTGGTGTGTGTGTGTGTGGTGTGTGTGTGTGTGTGTGTGGTGTGTGTGTGTTTGGTGTGTTGGTGGTGTGGGGTGTGGTTTGTGGGTGTGTGTGTTGTGGGGTGTGTACTTTCGGCTTTCTTAACCCACGATTTTTTCGCCGTACTTATATTCATGGATTTGGTTTTTTTTGTATCTTTCATGGCAACCCCATTCTTTTTTTCTTCTCTTCTTCTTTTTTTTTTTCTTTAATTTTTTCAATCCCTTTCCCTTCTCACGGCTGGGAGTACCCGATCTTCATAACGTCATTCGCTCCCGCTGTTCGTTTTTGCCAATGGGGCTAAAAAATCAGCTGGGAAACGCTTTTATCTTTCGGAAGAGGGGAAATGGTGGGCTCCGGGGGGGGGGGGGGGGGGGGGGGGGGGGAAGGGGAAAGAAAAGGAATGCTGTCATTCATTTTTAAATGATACCCCCTCGCGGAACATTTTGCTTAGAAATTCTCCATTTTCCGTTGCTTTCTGATTTTCCCTCCCCCGCTGCACACCAAAAAAATAATGCGCCAAGCCTTGCTCAAAGAGTCGAGTATTTATAAATGGCGCAGTTAATTCTCTGAGAAAATTTTAATTTTGGGCTAAAGTTTTATTCTCCTCATTTTTCTTTCACATGGGCCCCAAGGGGCAAGCCCGGGGTTCCAAAACAACACACTAAACAAAGGAGTGGGGCATTTTGGGGGCCCTTTGAGCTGGCGCAAGGGTAGGGGCACAGGGGAGTGCAAAGGCCAGAAATGTGTGTCAACAAATGGGGAAGGTTATGTATTGAAGACTTTTTGTGATTTCATCGGGGAAAATCCCCCAAAACAAGGGAAAATTTGGCAGGGGGGTTTTTCCTTTGATCAATTCTCAATTTAAACATTAATGCTGGCTCAAAATTATGGTAGGCCTCAAAACGCTCACATTGGGTTAAACAGCGCTTGAGCGCAAAAACCTTATTGTGGCGTATGGCCTACCTTGCAACCGATGTCTACCGGTCTGCTGTCTCAGCAGTCACCAGTTCCCCTTTTTTCTTTAGACACTCAATGTCCTGTCCAGGAGAATCCCCTTTTGGGGCCCGGATCTCCTCTGACAAACAAGGCAGTGTTGGGTAAGTACTACGGTGGACTCGACTCGAATCGTTTTTTTTCAATGTAAGTAGACCACTGGGGATTAGTAGACAGTACTTCTTGACTGATTTGTGTTACAGTGAAGGGAGTCTGATGTTTCTGGGGTTTATCTGACTCGGTTTAAATTTAGTGGGGTTTGTCAACATCTCTACCATTGTGGTTGTTGTCTCTTTAGGATTGACAGATTTTTTATCTCCTTTTTTTGGTGGGTGGGGTGGGGGGGGTGTGTCGTGATTTGTCGCTGATGACTAGAATAAAGTGTTGGTGTGTTGGTGGCTTGTCAAAATCTAGTATTTATTTTATTCTTCTTTTTTTAGCTTGACAGGTTTGGTTCTATTTTTTTTTTTTGGTGGTAATTTGTCACAGTGGCTTCGGAAAAATGTGTTTGGTGCTCTCTCTCTCTCTCTCCCTCTCTCTCTCTTCTCTCTCTCCCTCCCTCCCTCATCCCTCCCTCCCTCTCTCTCTCTCTCTCTCTCTCTCTCTCTCCCCCTCCCTCCCTCATCCCTCTCTCTCTCTCTCTCTCTCTCTCTCTCTCTAATGTCAGCCCTGACAGGAACAAGTGCTGTTGGCAGGGTTCTAAGCAATGAAAGATTGTTCAGCAGTGTCCTTTTGCCACAGACCTATTTCACACCACGCATGAAGGACGCACTATAATGCGCCGACTATCAACCGTTTTCACTGGACAGTGCGCGCTGACACACAAACCTCAGATGAACTAGGTATTGGAGTGATGCCAGGAGCACAGACACAATCAACCGTGTCCTCCCTGATGAGCCCGATCCAGCGGACGAAAGGCCCAGGAGCAGGCAATACAAATAGATCTGCCTTCAAGAGGGATTACGATGGTTCCCTCTTGCAGCTAGTGAAAAGTTTTCATATTTATAATATATTTTCTTAATTTTATGTTCCCATTTTCTTCATCTTACCACCCCCCCCCCCCCCTTCCCTTAAGTTCAAGTATTTGGCAAGTCATTAGTGTGATGACGGAGGGGTTGTTGGCCTGCGCTTGGTTTTTTTTTCCCCCACTATTAGATTGTTCGTCTTTGTGTTTGTCTGACTTCATTCAAGTTTAAAAGGCTGTGCCAGTCTTGAATAAAAGTTACTCTGAGTTAAGTTTTCTTATGGGAGCAAAAGCTACCCTACTTGTTTACTGTTTAGGTATTGGAGACCTGTCAGACTTTGTTCTCCTTGGAATTAACATCATGGCAAACTCCAGCCCACCTCCCAATCCTTCGGGCGTGGGTTTAAAACCGAAATCCCATGCATTGACACTTGCATTAAAAAAAAAAATATAAAAAAAAAAAAAATAATAATAATAATCAAAAACCAATTTTGCACGGATGATGAATCCCATGCCGTCTTCCGGAGAAGAGCAGGCCATTGTATGCGGGTGGGATGGAGAACGTGGCAACAAGACACACGCACACTGGCGGTGTCTTTAGACGTTGTCGAGGATCGTGGAATGTGGCAGCCTTACTGATGAGATTAAAAAACTCTTTGCCTACCCATAATCTGTTAACAGTGAACCTCAAAATTCAAGCCGAGGAGCGGAGAGAGAGAGAGAGAGAAAGAGAGAGAGAGAGAGAGAGAGAGAGAGAGAGAGAGAGAGAAAGAGAGAGAGAGAGAGAGAGAGAGAGAGAGAGAGAGAGAGAGAGAGAGAGAGAGAGACAGACAGACAGACAGACAGACAGACAAACACCGACTCACACTCACACACACACACACACACACACACACACACACACACAGAGAGAGAGAGAGAGAGAGAGAGAGAGAGAGAGAGAGAGAGAGAGAGAGAGAGAGAGAGAGACAGACAGACAGACAGACAGACAGACAGACAGACAAACACCGACTCACACTCACACACACACACACACACACACACACACACACAGAGAGAGAGAGAGAGAGAGAGAGAGAGAAGAGAGAGAGAGAGAGGAGAGAGAGAGAGAGAGAGAGATAAGATAAGATAATGTTGCTTATAGCCCAGCCGACCGCAAAGGGCCATATCAGGGCTGGAGAGAGAGAGAGAGAGAGAGAGAGAGAGAGAGAGAGAGAGAGAGAGAGAGAGAGAGAGAGAGAGCGCATTCTGGCAATGCACATTCTTAGATTATGCACGAGTCATCCGTCTACATTATTTTCTCCTTCTCTCTCGTTCTTTCGTGTCCATTCTGCGGTGAGTTGCGCACGCGCTCGCTTTCGCATACACACACACACACACGCTCACGTATGCACACATACACGCGTGCTTTCGAATACACACGTATACACACACACACACACACACACACACACACACACACACACACACACACACACACACACACACACACACGAACAGAGCACGCCACTCCGTCGCATCAAAAGCATTCGTCGTCTAGGAAAAATAGGAGGGGAGATGGAGACGATAGAGACGCCAACTCTTGGTGGTCTGTGATCACAGGCCTCAATTCTCCGCCACCTCACCAACTATACTCCCCACCCCCACCCCCACCCACCCACCCCCTTCATTCCATGCGTTAACATTCCCTGCCACCTATTCCCAAAACCCTTCTTCTCATCTCGCTCAGACAAAAAGCAATCTTTGATGCAGGCATCGAGCCAATGATTTTATGGGGTTGGAAGGCAGCCAGCCAAATTTGCATGTCTCTGGTGGCAAGGGGTACAGGCGTACACAGCAACACCGCCTGGTCCCTCACGACAAAGCGAACAGGGATACTCAGCAACATCGCTGTGTCTCTGATGACAACAGGAACAGGGATACACATTACCATCCCTATGTCTCTGATGACAACAGGAACAGGGATACAAAACATTCCCATGTCTCTGATGACTAAAGGAACAGAGATACACTCAAATATCGATATGTCTCTGATGACAACAGGAATAGGGATACACATTACAATCCCTATGTCTCTGATGACAACAGGAATAGGGATACACATTACAATCCCTATGTCTCTGATGACAACAGGAATAGGGATACACATTACAATCCCTATGTCTCTGATGACAACAGGAATAGGGATACACATTACAATCCCTATGTCTCTGATGACAACAGGAATAGGGATACACATTACAATCCCTATGTCTCTGATGACAACAGGAATAGGGATACACATTACAATCCCTATGTCTCTGATGACAACAGGAATAGGGATACACATTACAATCCCTATGTCTCTGATGACAACAAGAATAGGGATACACATTACAATCCCTATGTCTCTGATGACAACAGGAATAGGGATACACATTACAATCCCTATGTCTCTGATGACAACAGGAATAGGGATACACATTACAATCCCTATGTCTCTGATGACAACAGGAATAGGGATACACATTACCATCCCTATGTCTCTGATGAAAACAGGAATAGGGATACACATTACCATCCCTATGTCTCTGATGACAACAGGAATAGGGATACACATTACCATCCCTATGTCTCTGATGACAACAGGAATAGGGATACACATTACCATCCCTATGTCTCTGATGACAACAGGAACAGGGATACACATTACCATCCCTATGTCTCTGATGACTAAGGGAACAGGGATACACTGCAACATCGACATGTCTCTGATGACTAAGGGAACAGGGATACACAAAAACTTCCCCTGTCTCTGTGGAATAGGGATACACAGCAACTTCCTCCATCTCTAGAGAACAGGCTTTACACAGTAACTTCCCTGTCTCTGTGGAATAGGGATATATATATATATAATATATATTATTTTTTTTTTTTTTTTTTTTTTTTTTTTAATTATTTCTAAAATGAAGTGCTAAAATCAACAAGCTTGTTTCGAGCCTCTTGCCTCTTGCTCTCTTCAGGATATCCTTTTGGGGCACGCTGTCGTTCTTTTATAGCGTGCCCCATTATATATATATAGCAACTTCCCTCACCTCTAGAGAACGGGCGATACACAGTAGCTTCCCCTGTCTCTATGAAAACACGTACACACCAAAGAGCAGGGATGCAACTGCAAATCTACCCACCTCTAGCGAACGGGGTGGATACACAGTTACCTCCCCCTGTCTCCATGGATCAGGAACACACAGGGCTGCACACCCATATCTCTGTGCTCCTCAGCACCATCCCTGTATAGCTGTCACACACACACACCCCTCCCCGTGCCCCCACGTCCTCTCTCACTGCACTCACACTTGAAGCCAAGCACCGGCCCTCCTATTGATTTCCCTGTCCCCCCCCCCCCCCCCCCACTGCCTTATCAGTGCCAAGCTCGCTCCCCCCCCTCTCTCTCTCTCTCTCTCTCTCTCTCTCTCCTCTCTCTGTGTTTTGAAAGCAATCTTCCCATCCCTGGGCTTTCGGGATGTTCCGTGACGGCTCTTCATTTGAGCTGCCCGTACGATGTGGATCACCGCTATCTGATGACAGAGCTCTGCGGCACGAAGAGGGCTGCAATGAACTCCTGTCTATCGACGCACTGTCCCTGGACGGTCGGGAGGGCGGGGGGGGGGGGGGGTGGACGCGGGGGGGGGGGGTGGAAGTGTGGGAGCTGGAGGTGGGAGTGTGGGGGAAGTGTGGGAGGTGGGAGTGGAAGTGTGGGTGGGGTGGGAAATGGAAGTTGGGGTGTGTGTGTGGTGGATGAGGGAAACATCTCTGTTGAATCGTACCTTATGTATGGTAAACTAATCCCCGAACTGCCTGGCGGTCATATTGTATGTATTACGGGTCATCTTGTAGTAAAGTGTGTTGTTCCCCAATGGTGCAGCACTGTGTTTGTATTTGACGATGTTGTTTTATACTGTGTTGACTACACACACTGTGTGTTGTTTTATACTTTGTTTGATTGCACTGTGTTGTGTCGTGTAGTGTCATGTATTGCTGCGTCATGCCGTGTTTGTCTTGTACTGCACTCGATTGTACTGAATCACACTACACTGTGTTAGGTCGTGTTTACCTCACTGAATTTACTGTGTTGTGATGTTGTACCGTATTCACACAGTATTCCATTGTATCATTCTGTGTATTTCATCACATATAATACACTGGATTGCATGGCATTGCACCGCGTTATATGACATATGTATCCTGCGTAGGAAACCTGCTTTCCTTCGCACTATTCACTATTTTTAGGCTCATGGGTTTTTTTCCCCTGTGTTTGTTTTTCTTTGTTTTGTTTTTCTTTAAAAAAAAAAAAAAAAAAAAAAAAAAAACACCAAAACAGCCGGCCTGTGAACACGGTGGGCCTTCTGAAGACACTTGTCATGGGCCACACACCTCCATTGAGGTATGACCAGCTTTGGGCACAGTCGTGTACGATCCTCCGGTGGGTAGGATGGGGTGGGGTGGGGGGAGGGTGGGGGGGGGCAGTTCTTCCAGCCCTTTCTTCTCTCCTTTGCCCGGAACAGCCGCGGGTCAGTCCCATCTCCCTCCAGTTCTGGCCCGTTGGCTGTGAGCAGCCAGCCTCTCTCTCTCCCCTCTCCCTCCCATCCCCTCACCCACCCCTCCTTTATCCAGTCCTCCTCCTCCTGCCTGGGTTTGGGGGGGGGGGGGGGGATGGGGGGGTGGGGGGGGGAGGTAGGGAAGTGGCGACGCCTACTGGAGGTGCGGCAGATTGACGAGTGTTGTGGCACTCTACCCGGGTCCTGGTACGAACTGGACAGAAAGAAATAAAACACGAGAGCGACTCCCTGTTGACGACCTTCACCTTGAGACTCACTTGGGATGGGTCATTTGAACCCGTGCGTGTGGCCACACGCCGGAATTAGTATTTTGCACTAAAACTCGATGTAATCCATGTCAGCGTTTTGAGGCCTACCATAAAGCTGAGCCAGCATTTAATGTTAAACTGATAATTGATCAAAAGAACAACTCTCCACCAATTATTTCCCTTGTTTGGGGGGGATTTCTACCAACGAAACAACACACAGTCTTCAAATACATGACTTTCCCCGTAGCTGACGTCACATTTCAGGCCTTTGCGCTCATCCTTGACCCTATCTTTAAGCCAGCTGGAAGACCCCAAACAGTCCCGTTCCTTTGATTCTAATCTGTCTGCTTGGAACCACCTGGCTTGTACCTTGATGGCCATATGGAAGAACATGAGGA
>CM031597.1:132243253-132245753 GCA_018398815.1 Conus ventricosus | reverse complement strand
GTTGTTGTCTTCAATTTAACGTATTTCAACATTAAATAATGTGTGTGTGTGTGTGTGTGTGTGTGTGTGTGTGTTGTGTGTGTGTGTGTGTGTGTGTGTGTGTGTGTGTGTGTGTGAGATAGAGAGAGAGAGAGTGAGAGAGAGAGAGAGAGAGAAAGAGAGAGAGAGAGAGAGAGAGAGAGAGAGAGAGAGAGAGAGAGACACTTTGATATTTTATTGTCATTACCAAACAGGTCTTTTGAAAAGGGGGGGAGATGTAACAGAACAATAACATTTCCCTCTTCCTTTCCTGCAAACAAATAGTACACATTCATTCATAAGGTGCACCAAATCAAAGGTTAAAAACAAATAAATTCATAACATTTACTTATGTCCTCACGCACAGGAGTAATGCAATTAGGAAAAAAAAAAAAAAGACTAACTCGACCATCCACTCGTTCAAATGATGACAATGTATCTTACTGATCTCTTCCACTTGCGATGAATGATAATATTCATTCAGATATCTCTTATAATGCATTATTTTAAATTTCACTATCCTCCATCTGTCTAATTTTCAATGCTTCTGCGATGAATTTCGCAACTGATTTAATTACAAGTTCATCATCTGATGATAACACGACTGCAACATTTTGTCTTTTCGCTACTGGAAAAGTGAACAATTTGTCAACACTTCATTATATGCAGTACAGTGGAACAGAAAGTGTTCTTCGTCATCAATAATGTGTCTACATGCAGGACAAGGAGATTCTGTGGATGTTTCACATTCAAACCATCTTTTGTTCGCATTAAAACCTAAAGTTCTCAACCTAAATCTTGCGTAATTATTCTGTGCCATATATCTATCTATGACATTGAGAAACTTTTCAGAATGAAACACATTCTTAAATGAGAAAAACCAGCGATATTTTTCTTTACTTTCCATATCTGAGTGCCAATTCTGTTTAAAAGAACAAATAAGCCTGTCTTTAAATTCCGCAATAAACTGATGCTCATTCCCTACTTCCTGGGCCATCCACACTATTCCAAAACCCTGTTCTGAAAGGACTTTCTTTACTTTATGAGCCCAGTTTGAGAGAGAGAGAGAGAGAGAGAGAGAGAGAGAGAGAGAGAGAGAGAGAGAGAGAGAGAGAGAGAGAGAGAGAGAGAGAGAGAGAGAGTCTTTCTCTAATTCTTTCTTTTCAAGTCTCTACCTTTCCGTCTCTTTCCCTCCAGACCCGCCTAACTCTCCCTCTCTCTCTCTCTCTCTCTCTCTCTCTCTCTCTCTCTCTCTCTCTCTCTCTCTCTCTCTCTCTCTCTCTTCCCTACCCCTCTTCCTCCTCCTCCTCCTCCTTCTCTCCCTCCCACCCTTTCCCTGTCCCAATTCCCTCTCTCCCCTCACTTCCTCTCAATCTCCTTCACCCACTCTCTCTCCTTGCTTACCTCCAACCCTTCTTTTACCCCCCTCCCCCCCCCCTCCCCCCCCCTCTCCCCTTCTCTTTCTCTTTTCTTAGTGCTTCCTAGTGCTTCATCAACCACAGCATGTTCCCCTGCATCACCAGACTTTTCACAAGTTATCTCCCTTCTGTTCCCCCCCCACCCCCCCCCCCTAAACTTGATTTTCTTGATCCCGTCAACTGGAAAAAAAAGTTAACAAATGAAATTTCGAGGTGTGTGTGTGTGTGTGTGTGTGTGTGTGTGTGTGTGTGTGTGTGTGATGTGTGTGCACATACAGCCGCGAGCAAGCTGGTGTGTGTGTGTGTTGTGTGTGTGTGTGTGTGTGTGTGTGTGTGTGTGTGTGTGTGTGTGTGTGTGTGTGCACGCGTGCATATGTGTGCCCTTCCGGGTTTGGTCGGCTTTATTTTTAAATCGTCATACCCACACCACTAGCAGGTAATGCGTTTACAGACGCAATGGTATGTGTATGCGGGAGCGTGCATGTTCCTATAGGTACTCAGCAATGTCCCCAATAAATCGCTAATTTCAATACCAGCGGGCTTTGCTACAAGACATTGAAAAATAACAGAAAGTAATCCTCAATCAGATGAGGTGCCAAAATAGTATCCCAGCTTCCATGACTGGACTAACTGACCCCCTAAACAAAGGTCAAGCTCACAGTCAGGTCAAGCAGTCCTGCGCGAGCGCTGTTGTTTCGTTCACGCGGCTTTCATTCGTCACGCAACCCCTGACCGACCAAACCAACACTAGCAAAACAAATAAACAAACCGCCAAGGGAGAGGAGCAGGAGAAAGCGAATAGCAGCGAAACAGAAGGCACCAAATCAGCATTTACCCACCTCTATCTGACGGATCAAAAGGTAGAGAAAAAAAAAATTCAAACTCCGTCACTAAAACAAAAAAAAAAACAAAAAAAATCCGTGGGTAGGAATCAAAGGAGGGACTCAGAAACAGCGTTCACCCATCAGTATCTGACCCAAAGAGGGAGAATGAAAACAATTTTTTTTTTCAAATCGACGGGTCTTTCTACCAGTCAGAGGATGATGTTACTATTTTCTAGTATG
>CM031597.1:132220753-132228253 GCA_018398815.1 Conus ventricosus | reverse complement strand
GAGAGAGAGAGAGAGAGAGAGAGAGAGAGAGAGAGAGAGAGTTGACTTTTTCGCTGTCCATGTCAACCTCCAATGCCACCAGAATCTCTAAGACCCTAACTGCTATCTCTCATGTCTCCTCCCCACACTCCCACAGCAATGTGAATTGTGAGGGACGAGAATACAGAAACTTCTTGAATGACTAGAAATCATTCTGAAAGTTGTGTGTAATGAAGTGTACTGATGCAAACGAATAAACAAAAACATAAGAAACAATGGTTGTTGTTTTTTTTGCCCAAAGGTTGTGTAGTTAGACCACAGGTAGGAGTGGGGGTACGTGCCAGTTTGCCGCGTGCCAGATTGCCGACTTTTGAGCACTCTCTCAGCCCTTCGGGCTTACGTTTCTTCAGCCTTCGGCATCAACCCCATAGCTTCGCTACGGCCTTTATTTTGATGAGATCATCGATCAGACGGGAGTAGACTGGGACACAGCTTCATCGAGTGATAATTCCCGTTAGTTTCCTCCTCCTTACAAACCTCCTCGTTTTAAAAGCGCGGCGGCGTCGGGTGTTCGGCAATCTGGCACGCGGCAAACTGGCATGTCCCCAGGAGTGGTAACGATCTCTCTCTCTCTCGCTCTCTCTCTCTGTCTGTCTGTCTCTCTCTCAAACACACACACACACACACACCAAAATTCCCCCAAGTCCCAACAGTTCCACCAACCTGCACCCGA
Source organism: Conus ventricosus (assembly GCA_018398815.1). Taxonomy (NCBI): domain Eukaryota; kingdom Metazoa; phylum Mollusca; class Gastropoda; order Neogastropoda; family Conidae; genus Conus; species Conus ventricosus. The sequence continues at coordinate 132,227,541 of CM031597.1, read as the reverse complement.
ACTTCTTCTAAACCTGAACTGTCCCGTGTCACAAACACTGCACGTGCACCACCAGTTGGACTTGCACGTGATCCACGCGCTTCAAACACTAAAAAGGGTTAGGACAAACAAAGTGACCCCCCCCCTCCCCCCACAAGAAACCCCGCCACACACAGCTCCCCCCACACTGAACCTACCTTCCACTCAGTGAGGTAAGTCTCAAAACAAACACACACACACGCACAGTAGTAGGGGGGAGGGCGAGGCCTTCCTACCACGGTGCAGTCAAGTCTCTCAACTCAACTCTTCCTTCTCTGACCAAACTTTCTCCCGACTGCCGTGGGCGAGGGTGGGTCTGCAAGCCTGGGACAGCCAAAAAGGAATGAAGTAATACGCCCTTCATTTATCCTTGCAGAATTTCCGCCGCCCGCTGGACTGACTAGAGAGGGGGGGAGGGCGGGGCGGGGGGAGGGGGGGGGGAGGATCTACTCCACACGCTCCATCATTCTGCGTGTCGCCTGGGGGAAGGAAGCCTCTCGGCCGCTGCTGCTGCTGCTGCTGCTGCTGCTACTGATACTGCTGCTACTACTTCTCTGCTGCGTTCGATGCCCTCCCCCCCCCCCCCGCCCCCCACCTTGCCCACTCCCCTTCCTTTACTTCCCACCCTCCTGTCCTCTTCCCCCACCCCCTCCCTCCCCACCCCCTCCCTCCTCTCCAAACGGACCAAGGGCTACGCCGGAGAAAAAAAAAAAAGAGGACGGTGGGGGGGGGGGGGGGGGTCGGGTCGGGAGGTAGTGGAGTAAAGGGAGGTATTGATTGTGATGGTGGAGGTGTGGTGGTGGGGGTGGAGTCGGTCGTGTTCCACATCAACAGGCTCTGCTGCCCATCGATAGTCCGTTGGCAGTCTGCAGACTGGGACAACTGGGCATCGTCACCGTAACCCCTCCCTAACCCCCCCCCCCCCATCCTCCCCCCTCCTCCTCCCGCCCCCTCCACTCTCACCTCTTCCCTTCTCTCCTCACGTCTCTTCGCTCAATTGGATGTGTGACCCACTCACTCTCCTCGTCTTCTTCAGGGTCCCGTGCACGTGCAGGCTGTGAATGTGTACATGGTTGTGTATGTGCGTGTGTGCTTCCTTGCATACGTTTGTGTGTATGTATGTATGTATGTGTGCATGTATGGAAGTAGGTTTGTATGTATGTATGTGTATGTAAGTAGGTACGTATGTATGTGTATATGTATGTACGCATGCATTCATGTATGTATGTACGTACGTGTGTATGTACATTGTATGTATGTATATGTATATGCGTGAGAGAAAGAGAGAGAGAGGGGGGAGAGAGAGAAGTGTGTCTGTGCGTGCGTGCGTGCGTGCGTGTGTGTGTGTGTGTGTGTGTGTGTGTGTGTGTGTGTGTGTGTGTGTGTGTGTGTGTGTGTCTGTGTGTGTGTGTGTGTGTGTGTGTGTGTGTGTGTGTGTGTGTGTGTGTGTAGTCGTCGTCGTCGTCGTTGTCGCTGTCAATAATTTTGTTGTCGTTGTTGCCAAATTCAGGAGCAACGTGAGCAGCGTGAATGGCGTCAGCAGCTCACAGGCACATGGTGGATCGTTCCCGCTGCCCTCTCCCGTGACTTTGAGGTCACTGTTCCAAGACCTGGGGCCTATTTGGAGGTCACACGTCTGCGGTGTATTTCAAAAGAGAGAGAGAGAGAGAGAGAGAGAGAGAGAGAGAGACAGAGAGACAGACAGACAGACAGACAGACAGATAGTCAAACAGTCAGAGAGACAGACAGACGGACGGACCGACGGACGGACAGACCGACCGACCCGATCGATCGATCGACCGACCGATAGACAGACTGACGGACAGACAGACAGAGGACAGATGTCCAACAGTTAACGTTCATCTCGGGACCATCGCCCTAGCAATTGACTTTGGGTTCGCCTCTGTCAACTTAATTGCACCCCCCCCCCCTCTCCCCCTACCCCCCCCCCCCCCTCACATTAACCAGCAGCACTTCGCAAACTTCTCAAATGAGTCACTGTGCCCTCCACATTACTGACCCCCCCCCCCCTCTTTCAACCCCCTCTTGGTCTGACTCAATTCAACTGAGTCATTGTGATATTTACTTACAGGTCTCCTATCCTCCTTGCTTCCCAACTCAACTGAGTCGCCATGCTGTTACACTGGCTTCTCCACTCCATTTTCCCCCTCCCTCTCGCATTTTACTTTTCTGAATTATGATTAGCATGCAACCATGTTGTTGTTGACCCCCAACCCATTACTCTCAGTCAAGTGTTCAATGATTGAGATCATGGGCGACCTTTACATTCTCCTACTTCTGTTTGCTTGTATGTTGTTTGTTTGTTTTTGCTTGTCTGTTCAGTTTTATAATGCCTTAAGAGTAGGGTGACATGATCATCTATGCGAATTCAAACGCTAGCGCTCTCTCTCTCTCTCTCTCTCTCTCTCTCTCTCTCTCTCTGTCTCTCTCTCTCTCTCTCTCTGCCCCTCCCCCTTCTGCACCCGTTCTCCCCTCTCTCTCTCTCTCTCTCTCTCTCTCTCTCTCTCTCTCTCTCTTCAATTTGTCATTCACAACTTTGCTTCACTCTTGGGCATGTAAATATTATAGAACTTACAAACTCAAACGTTCAAGATCCTACTGAACTCGTCCATACAGAAAAAAGGATAGAGTCTATTTGATGTAACATTTGTAACAGACTTGGGGAAAAGATTTTTTTTTTAAATGGACAGTATTTTTATTTTGATTTATTTTTGCTCTCTTTTGTACATGCGGTACATTATCCAGAGTGACAGTGTCGGTGCACCACATATTAGAACACGAACAAACGTATTCACTTTGTATTACACGCTAAAGCACTGGTATCAGCAAGAGTAGGTCAGTTCGCAATAGAATATACAGACTGTGCACGGTGTAGTCTGTTAGACTGATTAAAAAAACAGAAGGAAAGAATGATAAGAAAGGGGAAAAAATAGGATGAAGGTCCCGCTCCCCTTCCCCAAAAAGGAAAAGAGAAAAAATAGGGGAGAAAAATAACATATGAAAAATTGGAGGTAGAAGAAGGACCCAAACAAAAAAAAACTGCTCAAAGGAGTCACTACACGATCAATTTGACTGACATCCCTACTAACGTGCTCAGAGTCAACTATTCACGTATTACCACTCTTTGAAAGTTTCGTTTAGTTCGAAGATAAACAGGACGCTCTACAAGCTGCCGTCAGTTGACCTTGCTCTTTAGTCTGAAAAACAGATGAAGAAAAAAAACAGTCTGAAAATGGACTGAAATTTCGCCTTTGCGAATTGAATGCAAGTTGTTTTTAGTTCTTCAGCGAACTTTTCTTCACTGCAAAATCCCCGTGCTCAGCGAAGATCTGGCCACAATCCAGACAAGAAAACGACAAGGCGTGACTCGCCGGTCCACCTTCCCCAGACAGACTGTTAATCCAGCACTTGCCCCCTTCCCACTGCTCGCTCCTACTAGGGTCAGGCGACCCGTTGTCACCCACTTCTGGTTCAACCCACCGGCGGAAAAGCTAAACCCTGCGTGTAAAGTATTCATTTTTTTTCTCCCCATCTCCCCCCCCCCCCCCACTCCCCCCCCCCCCCCCCACTCCTCCCCCCCCCCCCCCCCCCCCCCTGATTCTACAGCCAGACAGAAGACAGGAAAAGGAGAAAGAAACCGACACCCCTTTTGTCTTTGAATTACCTCCCCTCTTCGCGCTCCTTCCCCCCCCCCCACCCCCACCCCCCCGGGCTTTCCTTTGGCTATGCTCGCTGTCTCTATAACAGAGTTCTCTCCCTTCCCATCCGCTCGTGACTTCTTCAGGAAACCAGGGGGAGAACCGAGTCGGCTCCCTGGACGTCGAGCGATTATTTCCGCTAAGTTACGTTGTTTTCACCCGCGCGGTTATTGGATGGTTTAGCCTATCTGTCAGCAGGACTACGCAACACACACACACACACACACACACACACACACACACAAACCAATTTTCACCAAACTTAGTGCAAAGATGGAGAGTAACGTTTAAGAGAAACCCGCTTAATTTTGGTGTGGATCGGGATTCAACTGGAAGTCAATGTGGTGATGGGGGTGGTGGTGGTTGCTGTTGTTGTTGTTGTTGTAGGGGATCGCTCTCACTAACCTTGCAAGATATGGCATTTTCGCCTTAAAAAAAGTTCTCAACAAGTAATGCATGGCTTTAATCTTTTTTTTTTTCTTTTTATCAAGATGTACTGATAGGTTCCCAATTGTAACTTTTCGAGCTGATCCGCAAAACGATCCGGATCCAGCGAGCAAACTAACATTCAACAAAAGGAAAGAAGGGGTGGTGTGGTGGGTATGTACCTCGTCACTCACCAGAAACCGGAATATACCACCACCATGAGGATTCCGCTAGCTACAATCAAGCCTTGATGTTATCTGCGATAGCTTTGAAGATATATCAAGACTTCATGCGATAGATTCAGATGGGGTTGGATTGAAATCAAGAGGACTGAAAGACCTTGGCGGGGGTTTGCGTTCTCCCTCCTGCCCCTCCAGTTGCACGTGTAGTAGTTTGCGTGTTGTGGGAGGGAGAATGGCACGCGGGTTGGAGGTTTCCTCTGCTTGCAGACCGATGCCCTGACAGACGGTGTAACAAACAAACCAGGATTGCCTGGTGAAGTTGGGTTTGGTTAGTTCGCGTCAACATGTTTTTTTTTGTCCCGCGTTTGGCGTTCAAATTGTTCCACGTTACGTTGACGACAGGCGTGCAGACGACGACAGTGCATACTACGTCCTGTAGCTTCCAGAAAATGATAGCATTTACAGTCAGCCATTTGATTAATCTGTATCTGGAATTATGCATTGTGACAAGCTGTACTGATGCCGCACAGTTCTTGAACTTTCCATTTAAAAAAAATACAAAGAAATGCTGACATTCTCAGAGGCGAGATGGAAAAGAGAATGTTAAAATGTTAATACTAAAGCATCCACTAGCAGCTATAGGAATAATTCAGTTCTGTATATTCAAAGCAGCCATTTCTTTGTTTTTTATGCTCGTCTGGAATCGACGTTTGTCTGCACGGTGAGAGCTCTTCAGTGGACACGTCAGGCTGCATTTGGGTCAGACCCAACATATCTAACACAGAACACCACCTGTTATTTCTTTTCTATTCACAACACCATGTAACGGGGAGAACATCACAATCCAAAAGACTTCCAAAGAGGCCAGCGAAGGCCACAGCTGTTAGCGAAGAATTCAATCTGTACCTTAGGAGCGAAGAATTCAATCTAAGAATTCAATCTTTACCTTAGGAGCGAAGAATTCAATCTTTACCTTAGGAACGAAGAATTCAATCTTTACCTTAGGAACGAAGAATTCAATCTTTCCCTTAGGAACGAAGAATTCAATCTTTACCTTAGGAACGAAGAATTCAATCTTTACCTTAGGAACGAAGAATTCAATCTTTACCTTAGGAACGAAGAATTCAATCTTTACCTTAGGAACGAAGAATTCAATCTTTCCCTTAGGAACGAAGAATTCAATCTTTCCCTTAGGAACTAAGAATTCAATCTTTACCTTAGGAACGAAGAATTCAATCTTTCCCTTAGGAACGAAGAATTCAATCTTTCCCTTAGGAACGAAGAATTCAATCTTTACCTTAGGAACGAAGAATTCAATCTTTCCCTTAGGAACGAAGAATTCAATCTTTACCTTAGGAGCGAAGAATTCAATCTTTACCTTAGGAACGAAGAATTCAATCTTTACCTTAGGAACGAAGAATTCAATCTTTACCTTAGGAACGAAGAATTCCATCTTTACCTTAGGAACGAAGAATTCCATCTTTACCTTAGGAACGAAGAATTCAATCTTTACCTTAGGAACGAAGAATTCAATCTTTACCTTAGGAACGAAGAATTCAATCTTTACCTTAGGGTCCTGCTTTTCCTCTCATCCCTCCATCCTTTAAAAATAATCCTTGATGGGTCATTTCACCGAGTAACTGAAGAACATATATGTGTGAGTAAACAAACCCACACTTATTTGTTCTCATCACTTACTTATTTTCATCATTTGAAAACCCATACATATTTGTTCTCATTTTTTACTTCCTTCCATAATTTGTTTCTTTGTTACCATCTTGATCTGCCCAAATGAGATCAAAAGATCGAGGAGGTTCGTTTCTTAAAATATTAATGTGTGTATTCATTCGGTAGTTCAGCATTTCCATGTTTATCTTCACCTCTGCAGTCGATATTCTTGAAACTTGGTTAAAGGAAAACTGAAACTGGTGGTTTCAGATGGCATGATCCAAATACCAAGTTGGAGCTGACAGTCCGCAATCTCCGTTTTGAGACCGATCGATCGCTTGAAATCAAGAAACGTTTGCTAGCAGTAACGACTTCAAACCGGTTAACCCGAGTCGACTTGCAATGAAGACATGTTTGCTGGGAGTAAAGCCTTCAAACTGGTTAACCCGAGTCGACCTTTCTGGATGTGATTCAATGAGAGACGGGAAAAAGCTTCGGTCCTCGTCTCAATCAAGGTTCAACGTTCGCTGAAGAGTGTTTGGAGAACGGGAAAGTTTTTCGTCATAAAGCACGGAGGGCTCGGCCGCATCACACGGAGGGCTCGGCCACATCACCTCTGTCGCTCAGTTGGACACTCCAAGCAGGCCTGCGCCTTTCAAATCAAACAGGAAACACGAGACGGAAGTTCTGTGATGTCTTAATTAAAGTTAAAAGCAAAATGCTTAAAATGATGGTGGCAGTAATACGTAATCATCCTTTTTTATCGAAACAAAAG
>CM031597.1:132198253-132208253 GCA_018398815.1 Conus ventricosus | reverse complement strand
CACTGTCACACACGACCAAACGACGTGTTAGTACGAGTCGTTCACAAGAAGTTTCCGTCTGCAGGCATGGCGGAGAGTGTTGTGTTTGCCAACGTCACAGCCTTTTCAGCCTTTTGAATAGACTTTTACTGCCTGTTCATATGTATGTACCTATGCATGTCAACATGTATGAATGCATGTATTATGTATGTGTATGTGCGCCGCAAAATGTATCTGGGCTTTCATCGCCGGTATTTCTGAACGCAGCGTCTCAAACAGGTAATCGTTCACATTTTAAGATTTCCATCCACAGCCTAGCCTGCTAGAGTTTTCTGCTCGATTGAATGCTTTTGGCGTTAGTGAGCTATTGATAAAGACCGTTGTAATATTTTTTGACCGTATTTTTTCTTCAGAACTATGCTTCAGGATGGTTTTTAAACATATCAAAATGTGAGATTCCTCGTTTTATCTTATTTATATATATATATATATATATATATATTTATTATATATAAATATATATATATATATATATATATGTATATATATATATATATATATATATATATATATATACAACAAACTAATAAATTCCAAGGATAAGTACCGAGCACCGTTCCAGCAACTTACAGAGCAGCTTGGTGTTGCAATGACTGCAAGAAATATTGAATTATAAACAAAGCTTGCTCTTATGTCTTAGATGTCTCTATTTCTTATGTCTTAGATGTCTCTATTTCTTCAATCTAAGACATAAGAGCAAGCTTTGTTTATAATTTTATATATATATATATATATATATATATATATATATATATATATATATATATATATATGTGTGTGTGTGTGTGTGTGTGTGTGTGTGTGTGTGTGTGTGTGTGTGTGTGTGTGTGTGTGCAACAATGAGTCAGATACTAAATGACAAATCAGTTTCCTAAGTCAGTATATTTAGTCAGTGCATTTTCAGGACTTGTGCCTCACTGTATTATTGTGGGGTAATTCCGTTTCAACAGCAAGTTCAGTTAAAAAAAAAGTTTTTAAATCGTGCCTTGACATACTGAATGAGAACATAAGGATGCTTTTCAGCTGCTTTGTCTTTGAAAGTCGTAGACTCAGTAATGTGCGACAGTATGGCTTTAAAGATGACTTACAACTTGAAAATCGGCATTTCACCACGTTCTGAACAGATCTCTGGTAATTCCATCTCCATTGTTTAGACTAAATATTCAAACAAAAATATTTGCTGCTCTGTTATCTCCTCCCTTTGACTAAAGATCTTCTTTGCGCACGCCTTGGACTATACGGTCAGTCCGGCCCTTGTGAGGAATAGTGCCGTTTTCTCCAGCTCTTGTGGATTTTACTAAAGATAAAGCTTGTCAGTCACTGCTTTTAAAGACGTAAAGAGATAAATGCAAGTATTCAATACACTTAAAGGCGTTTAGATCTCGATTTCACCTGTTGGGAGAGTTGATGCGGTAACGTATAAACAGGTTCCACCTTGTTGCTTGACATTCCGCACACAATTGCAGTCATGTTTGCTGATAACGTTTTTCTGTGGCATTTTTAAAAAAAAAATCAAGAATAATTGAAATTATCGAAGCTTGGTTGCAAGGAAACATGCACCAGACTGATCTTAAGTATGATAATGTAGAGGAGGGACGGACAGGCTTTATATAGATAGGCTGGTACAAACATCTTGTTAAGAATAGCCGCGCGTCCAAATCGCATCTCTGAGGGATGGAGGTTTGGGGTAGGTAGGGTGGGAGTGGGTGAATGGTGGGTTGGGGTGGGGGAGGGGGGGGGGTTTATTGTATCTGTTAGAGTCATGGCTGCCTATGCACATCACCTCTACCCGTCAAATAGTCAGTCGGCGCACTGCTCTTGTCGACATCTATTGACTTCCAGGTGTATTGATCCAAGAGAGTATTCCTGTCAACGCCAAAGGCAGCCGCTCGGCGTGGGAGGAACGAATTGAGTGGGTGTGGAAGATGAAGCAGCAGAAAGTAGAAAACAAAGAAAGGGGCTCTTTGATGCCATCAGGAAAATGATGGAAGAACAAGAAAAACGATGGGTCTTGAGCAGAAATGAATTGTCGCCAGAGATCATAAATATGCACAGCAAAAATATCACATTACCACTTTTTTTCAAAGTTGAATAAGCAGGAAGTCAGACGCTCTGGAGGAAAACAAAAAAGTCAGAAAATAAGGTTCTTACCAGAAAATGAAAAGCTGTCGCTTTAAGCACAAAAACAACCAACCAGCCAAAGGCTACATGTGATCAGAAAAAGATTAACACAGTTCACATGTAGTCAGAAAGGGTGCATAACACCCTTCTAGTCACTATATCATCCACTCATTGAGAAAAAGCTCATTTGATGGCCTAGATCAGTTGCCATAAATCTGAAATCTTGACGCTTTTGGTGAGGAAAATCTGGTTTGGTGCCCCGTATCATCGTTGTCGATATGCTCTCAACGGGCGTCTTGACTGCTGGACTGTTAGTGGATGTCAACGAAGGTAAAGTCTATCCAGGAAATGACGTCTGCGTGAAAGCTGAGCACACGTCCACCGACTTCAAGTTCGCTGAGAAGCAGCACCCGGAGATGTTCTAGGCCGAAACATGGGCATCATGAAGTATACACACACTGTCGCAGCTCTGTGTGGGGTCTGCTGCTGATGAACTCAGTGCTGTCCAATAACCACACACGCCGTATGATTGAAAGCCAACATCTGGACAGATTTACCTGTGACGGAAACCTGACTGCAAATTTCCGAGACCGTGGAACTTATAAAAGGAGTGCCATGACATGAAAAAAAAATGCAGAAATTATTTCATTTTTTGTGTCAAAATTTTCTGCTTTTCTCTTTTCTCGTCTCCTTTTTGCGTTATGTGTGTAATTTTTTTTTCCGCATAGAAATTATTTCTGTAGAATAACCTTTTTGTCAACAATTTCTTATTGTATTCTCTCTCTCTCTCTCTCTCTCTCTCTCTCTCTCTCTCTCTCTCTCTCTCTCTCCTCTCTCTCTCTCTCTCTCTCTCTCTCTCTTTAACTCCTTTTTCGGTGAAACTCAAAACCTCTTTGGTATTTTATCCTCTGAAAGTGTAGACATTGTAAACTCATTTGCTAAGTTTGTGGCGGAAGCTTTTCGATTTAGAGAAAAAAAAACTGAATATGTAGGCTATGTTTGTCAACCATGATTATGCAATGAGTTGTTTATTGTTTGATGAATGGTCTTTTTCTTCATTTTCTAGTTATTAGTACTGTTCAACTGTTTTTTGTGTGTACGCTTGTTTTTGACTCGCATTTCTATTGTTGACAGAGTTTGCAACACTAAGTGGAAATTTTGCATGCACTCCCTTGGCATAAGGGCTGTTTAACTATTGTCAATAAAGCATTGTCATTGTCATTCTCTCTCTCTCTCTCTCTCTCTCTCTCTCTCTCTCTCTCTCTGGACTTAACCTTTTTTTTTCTGAGGAAGAAGTTTTGTGTCCGACAGAGAGAAACCATCGGGAGAGCGGAGTCCTGTGCCAACGCCGAACATTTCCTTACAAACGTACTCTGCCAACTTTACGAACGTACTCTGCCAACTTTACGAACGTACTCTGCCAACGCCGAATATTTCCTTACAAACGTACTCTGCCAACTTTACGAACGTACTCTGCCAACTTTACGAACGTACTCTGCCAACTTTATTAACGTACTCTGCCAACGCCGAATATTCCCTTACAAACGTACTCTGCCAACTTTACGAACATACTCGGAGACATATGTTCTAAGATAAATAAGGCCCTTTAAAATGGCTTAAAATCATTTTAAAATAATCGGATGCATACTATATATCTGTAAAAAAAAAAAACCCACACATTGTAATACTTTTCTCATGAAGCACGTTAAAAATACCTGAAAATAAACGAAGATCCAGAATGCAGCGTTTGATCTGAAAACTGACACCCCTCTGCTCCTCTACCGTCCCCTCGCCTCCCACCCCCCCCCCCCCCCCCCGCCCCCCCCCCCCTCCCCCCCTACTCGCACACACACACTTTTCCCTTAAAGTTAATGGGTTCATTTCTGAGCCAGATTCAATCTTTCGGGAAGTTTAGATATACAGTAAGTTCAGTAGGATTTTCTTCTCTCTCTCTCTCTCTCTCTCTCTCTCTCTTCTCTCTCTCTCTCTCTCTCTCTCTCTCTCTCTCTTTTTTTTTTTTCTTTTCAACTTGCTAACATACAAACAACCGGGCACCGGTGAAACATAGCTTCCTTGGTGGAGGTAGTGAAAGACAGAATAAAGGAGAGAAGGGGAAGACGGAAGAAATGCAAAAGACAAAACAGCAGAACGACAGAAGGAACACATGACAAATTGACTTTTTAAAAAAAAAAGGGGGGGGGGGAGAAAAGAAAAGAAAAGAAAGAAAGAAAGAAAGAAAGAAAGAAAATGAAATGAAATGGGCAAAAAGTTGAAAGGCAAAAGACGACGTCAAGTCCTCGGCCTCATGCTGATCATCTTACGCAAGCATTCAGCATCACACCGAGTTGAGCACATCGATTTCATCATGTCCTTGGTTTTGTCAATCAACACTTAAGCAAGGTTGGTGTTTCAGTGGGTTTTTTCTTTCTTTCTTTCTTCTTTTTTTTCTTCTTCACCATAATAGTATGCATTTCCATCTGTATGCAACATAACGGAAGTTCACTGGTTCACAAGGTTCGGGGTTTCGTTTCTTCACAACAAAGAGAAGTCCATTAGTTCCCAAACGATAACATCCATTTCCCCTCCCTCGCAACGGTTGGGAAACGCTGAGTGGCGTTGTGTGACTTCATGCAGCAGAGAATTCCGTATCCGCTTCCTGTTGGCGATTTCCGTTTTGGCTTTTGGTTCCGACTCTTAGTCACGTGTGTTGGCGTGGTTCCATAACTGCTTCCTGATCCGCGAACTGGACTGGGGGCGTGGGGATGGAAGGGGGGACAGAAAGGAGAAAAGGTGTGGAGAGAGAGAGAGAGAGCGAGAGAGAGAGGGGGGGGGGGGAGAGAGAGAGAGAGAGAGAGAGAGAGAGAGAGAGATGAGTGGGAGAGAGAGGAGAGGAGAGAGAGAGAGAGAGAGAGAGAGAGAGAGAGAGAGAGAAGAGAGAGGAGAGAGAGAGAGAGAGAGAGAGAGAGAGAACGCACTATATTTCACAGAAAGAATTTTATTTCAAAAGGCCACAGGCATGTGCATAAACACTTTATGTTACATCGGGTCTTGGGGATTGGAGGGGACATAGATAGAAACATAAATTTTAAAAAAAGTAAACACATAAATAATTAAATGAATAAATAAAATAAAGCAATCAGGAGTATGTATGAGAGAGACAGACAGAGAGATAGACAGACAGACAACAGACAGAGACCGAGCGAGAGAGGATAGATACAAATGTGATCTGATGATACCCATTTTCAGCCTAATGACAATGCAGATTAGAACCATTAAACGCGAGGCGGTAAGGAGCATAACACTGTTAGTGCGGACAGGTCGTCCGCAGTTTGAACACACAGAGACTGGAACTGTGGGTCTCAAAGGGTGCAGTCATAAGGAACGGTCCCTGCAGCAGCGGACCTTGGCGAACGTTGATTAGGAGTTAGTGAAGGGGACACACACACACACACACACACACACACACACACACACACACACACACACACACACACACACACACACACATGCTCGCCTCTCTCTCTCTCTCCCTCACTCTGTCTGTCTGTCTGTCTGTCTGTCTGTCTGTCTGTCTGTCTGTCTCTCTCTCTCTCTCTCTCTCTCTCTCTCTCTCTCTCTCTCTCTCTCTCTCTCTCTCTGTCTCTCTCTGTTTCTGTCTGTGTGTGTCTGTCTCTGTCTATCTGTCTGTCCGTCCGTCCGTCCGTCCGTCCGTCCGTCCCCTCTCTCTCTCTCTCTCTCTCTCTCTCTCTCTCTCTCTCTCTCTCTCTCTCTCTCTCTCTCTTGGTTGCAAAATCTCATCAGGTTTCAGCCATTCGTCACCCAAATCACCACCTATTGGGAAGAAAAATCCGTGGTAATTATTTCTCATCGATCAAAGTCAGGCACAGTCCGCATCGAATTGGACTTCTGAGGATTACTTTTGTCCCCAGCCTTCAGCCCAGTGCCAGAACTGAAAGGCCAGCACTTCCTGTGTCCCCCAGGCGGACAATATTGCACGACCCAGAACTCTGCCAGACACGTCAACTCTCACGGGCAGTATAGCTCCACCCTTGCAGAATGTGTGACTTTCCAGGGTTATACATCACCATCACCATGATTTGCTGGATATATCATCCCGTGAAGGCGGTACGCCCACCAAATAGCTTGCAGAATTCATCACCTCACATGTGTAAAAATATCTATGGAGGATAAATCACTTGAGACACGGCAATACACTAACACAACTGGCAAGATACGTTGCGTTACGGGGACGATGTATTCAAACAGGTTGCAGAGACGTGATCACAGACAGACAGTATACCCACACAGAAGCTTGCAGGATATGCCTCCACAGAGGAGCAGTGCACACCAACCCAGCAACCTGCAGGGTGTCTTACCTCACAAAGGCGATCTACCAACCTAGCAACTTGCAGGGAGTGTTACCTCACAAGGGCAATCTACCAACCTAGCAACTTGCAGGATACGTTACCTCACAAGTGCAATCTACCAACCAAGTAACTTGCAGGATATGTTACCTCACAAGGGGAGTGTTGATTGTAAAGCGCTTAGAGCTTGACCTCTAGCTGAGAATAGGCGCTATATAAGTATTCATTATCATATCATTATCATATCAATGGCAATCTACCAACTTAGCAACTTGCTGGATATGTTACCTCACAAGGACAATCTACCAACTTAGCAACTTGCAGGATATGCTACCTCACAAGTGCAATCTACCAACCTAGTAACCTGCACGACATGTTCCCTCACAGGGGCAAGATACCCACACAGCTACTTGCAGGATGTTCCACCTCATAGGGGCAAGATACCCACACAGCTACTTGCAGGATGTTCCACCTCATAGGGGCACGATACCCACACAGCTACTTGCAGGGTGTTCCACCTCATAGGGGCAAGATACCCACACAGCTACTTGCAGGATGTTCCACCTCATAGGGGCACGATCCCACACAGCTACTTGCAGGGTGTTCCACCTCATAGGGGCAAGATACCCACACAGCTACTTGCAGGATGTTCCACCGCACAGGGGCAAGATACCCACACAGCTACTTGCAGGATGTTCCACTTCACAGGGGCAGTCCATACACTCTGCAGCTTGCTGGAAATGACTTTGTCATCTTACAGAGGCAGCACAGGAATACAGCAACTTTCAGCATCAACTCGCACAGGAAATCTACCCACCACGACAGGGAAGATACGTGACCTCACACGGTTAGCAGAAGGTTATCTCACGCAGACAACATGCCATCACAGTTTGCAGGACACGGACAGTATATCCATCCGGCAACCTGTCGGATATGTCACGGCACAAGAGCAAAATAGGCCTCCAGCAACCTGCAAGGTGTGCCATGTCACACTGGCCGTATATACCCGCCACAACTGGCAGCATTTGACACCCCACACGGCCAATCTACCCGCCCAACAACTTGGAGAAGATGTACCCTTACACGGTCACTTTAATCCTCCATGAACTTGCAGCATATGTCACCTCTAACTACCAATTTACTCGTCCAACAACTTGCAGGACAAGTACTCTCACACGGTTAATCTACCAATCCAACAACATGCGTGATATGTCAACTCACACGGTCACCTCACCTGTCCAACAATTTGCAGAACAGGTCACCATACTTGAGGGGTAATTTCCCCATCCAACCACTCACAGGATTTATTATTTCGCAAAGGCAATACATCCACCTGGCATTTTGCAGGATGTCACCCCATAGGGGCAATGTAGCAACTTACAGAATCCCCTCATACATACACACCCAACACAACTCACAGGATATACCCAACACAACTGACAGGATATGTTACCTCACACAAGCAATATGCCCATCGAATAATTTGCAGGATATGTGACCTCACACAGACAATAAACCATCGCAATTAGCAGAATGTTAATTCATAGAGGCATTATACGAGCTATCCATTAAAAAGCTTGAAAGGTATTTTACTTTAGAAAGGCAATATACCCCACCAACCAACTTACAGGATATGTCAAATCACACGAGCAATTTACACATTCAGCAATTAGCACGACGTGACACCTCACAAGTGGCAATATGCCTTATACAGACAATATGCCCACCATAACCGGTAGGGTGTCACTTTATACGGACAATATGCCCACCATGATCGGCAGGAGGTCACTTTATACTGATAATATGCCCACCTTAATCGGCTGGATGTCACTTTATACCGACAATATACCCCCCATAGCTGGCAGGCTGTCACTTTATACAGACAATATGCCCACCATACGTGGCAAATGTCACCTTATACGGACAATATGCCCAACAGGCAGGATGTGATCCTTGCTAGTGTAATAAACCCACTAACCAGCAATTCATAGGATGTGGCAGCTAACACACACGGCAAGTTCTAAGAGGTTTGCAACAGAGTAAAGTAAGAAGGCAAAAGACAGCGAAGAAAGACGGATAGGGAAAAATCAGATAGAAACACAAACACGCAAACAAAGAAACACACATCTTGCATCCAATGCACTTAAAGTGGCCATAGTGGTTTCGCTTGTAGTTTGCCTAAGATACGAACTCCACATTTCAGTTTTCGTTTGTTAGCAACAGTACCACTTGCACCCGAAGCACCCTTTATAATGCTGACTTTTTTTTATAAAGACGGATGAAATCAGTGCTTTGTACACATAACCAAACTGGCCAAGAACCTTGACATTTTCGTTGAATTTCACATCTTATACAGTGCACACAAGGTCACATCTTATACAGTGCACACAAAGAGTTTTGTTTCATATCACATTGTAGAAAGCGCAAACGTGACCAAGTGATAACAGCCTCAAAACTGGCATGATTCCTTTGCTGACCAAACACAAAATACTGACCTGCTATGAAGCAAGGGGTGGTTTCAGTTCCTGAAGATACTCCACAAGTCCTTGAGTATACCCTCTGAAACACAAGGAGGTCCAGCAGTCTATAAAACAGCAAGTGCTGTCCAGAGCAAAACACTGTTCTGCACATGGTCTAGTCAACAGAACAGAACATCATCACGTACATTTTCGGCAAAACTGCCATTTTCCCCATGTAAACAGCATCGCTGAAAAACTTGAATATAAGCGTAAATTTCTGTGGCAGCCCAGTAACTACTTTTGTTTTGTGCCAAGAAACACGTATTTTCAATGTACCTAACAAAAAAACGGGTATTTCTGTATCCAAGCACGGAGACATGGATCAGAAACAGGGAAGGTTGTCCGCCTTCAAGCAGAACATAGTTTTTGTGTCAGTTGTTTGTCTGTCAGCAATACTGAGCGCTATTTGAATGTGTTCATTACATGTTTTGGCTGCATTGCCTTGTGTCTGTTGTATGTCTTCGTAACTCTGCTTTGCATTACCTGCATGTCCTCACTGCATTTTTCCATGTCAGATGTATACTATCATAGCATTGCCAAGTGTTCATTGTAAGTCTCCATACCTTTGTTTAGTGTCTCTGTTTGTCTTCATAGCATTGTTAGTGTCAGTTTTTATGTCACCATAACATTGCTAAGTGTCAGTCGTATGTCATTATAGCATCGCTGAATGTAAGTTCTTCATAGCTTTCTAAACTGCCCCTGTATATTTTCGAAGCATTGTTATGTGGCAGTTGTGTGTCTTCAAACATTCATTGTACCCCTGCGTAAATTCAAAGCATTGCTATGCGTATGTCTGCATAAAACTGCAGCTGAGTGTTCATGTGTGTCTTCATATCAACATGAGTGCCATTTGTATGTTTTCACAGTATTGACAAATATCAAACACACGACTTCTTAGCACTGCTAAATAATTCACAGCGTGGCTAAGTGACAGCTGCAAGCTGTCGTGGCAATGCC
>CM031597.1:132185753-132193253 GCA_018398815.1 Conus ventricosus | reverse complement strand
CCAGAGTTTCCCTCCACAAATACGCCGATGCGTCACTGCAGACGACAACGAAGGACGTGAAGAGGCGATGATTATTGGCAGTTATCGCAAGTGCCCTTCATTTCCAGCCGGGCAACGTCTGATAATGACTGGCACTAAAACGCGTCCCGCGTCCCTCGCGTCCATTCCTGGCCCGGTAACGAAGACCTGACTGCTCCGTTAGCTTCTCCTTGGGAGCTCTTAACTGATTGGTTAGCGCTCGCGCCGAGGTCATAACCAACATCTAACTGATTTGCTTTCCCTCCAGACGGACGTCACATCAGCTCGTAAAGTTTTGTCAGCACCAGCAATCTTTTTCATCGCTATGATCATCATCATCGTCTTCAGGATTACCCTCGTCATTCTGAACTACCTTTTTTTGGTCTCCTCACAGTCACAGCAACTAGGGGAGATGGTTTTAGTGATGAAAGGTAATCAGTGATGTGATACACATATTATAATCCTTGTATCTGATCGTCACCATCCTTATGTTCCCCTTCATTGATAATGACAACTCACATCACAAATTGACAGATATCATGTCCAATAGTAGGTTACACAAGAAAAGGTTAGAGTTAAACACAACCCAAAAAACACGAACAAGGAAAGTTTTTTTCCAGCAATAAAAACATGTACATAGTGTAATGAAAATGGCAATTCCATACAAATTTCGCTCACAAAGTTGAGATCCACCTTCTGAGCTTAAAAATGCGATTTACAAAATGAACTGGTAATTCTGATTTACGAGATGAATTGGAAAGATTGATTAACCAAATACTGCGTTACCAAAATGAACAAGCAAAACTGAGTTACCACATGAGCCAGGGAAAACTGATGGACTGAATGAATAGAGTAAACTGTAATAAAGCAACTGAATTAAGAACTGCCATTTGCCGAATAAGCTTTGAGACTAGTCACTTGGCGCAGGCCATACAAGCAAGAGGCCCACAAATACTCTTTCATTCCGTCAGAGATAATCATTTTGAATATCTCCAATGCTGCAGTAAGCCTTTACCTCAAGAGCACATGCGAGGTCTGATGTGGTTAGTTTGACATGTTTGGACACTGCTCACTGTATGCTTAAAGAAGCGTGCATGGGTTTGTTTGGTTACATATATACTGATGTTTCAGCCAATATGCTCTAAGCAAGGTGAAGACATGATGGTGACTGATTATTTATTTTCTTTCTTCTTTTTTTTTGTCCATCCTTTTATGTCTTAACGTATTAACTGCATTTGTTATTGGACTACAGGAACATTAACTACCGAATAAAGAAAGCAGATTTGCGAACTGAAGAGGCCTGTGATTTACTGGCTGAACTGAAAGGTGTTGTTTACTAGGTCCAACTGAATTGAGAAATGTCTTTTACCAGCTGAACAGAAGAACGTTTTCCTTAGAAGAAGTGAGAAAGGTCACTATAGACTGAACAAAAAATATGATTGACAGGCTACACTGGAAATGTGATTAAACCACTACATGGATAAAATGATTAACTGATCGAATGAAAAATGTTATTTGATCCAAAATGCGATTCACCAAACTGAACAGAAAAAAAGTTATTTTCGTACTTAAGTTAAAAAAATATGATAAACTACTTGAACGAAGAATTGTGATTTACTAACTAAATTTCTGGATGCAATTTACCAGGTGAACTAGGAAATGCAGTTGGTTACTGAACTGAAAGATTTGGTGACTGAAGTGAATTAAAATGATTTACTGACTGAAATGAGAAATGTTATTTGCTAACTGAAGTGAGTAATGTGACTTACAATTGGACCGAGAAACATTTCACCAAAAGAATAAAAATGTGATTTACAATCCAAACTGACGAACTGATTCACTAATGGAATTCACAATTGTGATTTATCAATTTAAATGAGAAATGCAATACACCAACGCAAGAAATGTGACATCAACCCAACCAACAAATGCGAATTACAAACTAAATTAAGATCCGCGATTTACCAAGTGCACTGAAGAATGTGACTGTGCTTCAGTTTCAGCTGAGTTTCTGCAGCTCTGGTGTTGGCATGGCGTGTGTGGAGGCTTTACAACAGGCCGAGCTCTAGCAATGACGCGCTCACAGCATGTGATGCGACAATGGTGTGCAAATTCTATTCTCTGTCCAATCCCATAAAACAACGTTCAGACCATAACCAGATCCCCATGACAATCCTGTGCATCATGCATTATTGATGAGGAGTTCCAATCCACAGCACCTTCTCGAGTGTCGTGGATTATGGATGAGAAGTTCAGATGCCTAGCACTTCTGCCAGGATGGGTGAGTTCAGGTCCTCGGCACACATATACGCCCTTCCTCCCTAAGTGTCATGGATTATGGATGAGAAGTTCAGATCCCTAGCACTTCTGCCAGGATGAGTGGGGATTTCAGGTCCTCAGCACACATACACGTACTCCCTCCCTCTGTGTCGTGGATAATGGATGAGGAGACGGTATAACTTTATTACAGAATGCCTCCACAATAATCAATCAGCATTTGACACATCGCTCAGATAAAACCACAGGCGCCCTTAAAAACACATGGGAATAGAAAAACTGGAGACATCGTCGACAGCTCGAAACAGACATCATTATATTTTCAATCTGTTTCGTCTCATGTGTGCTACTGAGTTCCATTTGAAACTACGCTTAAGTCGTCAGTGAGACTTAAAACCACCCATAATGCCCTTCATGAGACAGGTGAAAATGATGGATTATTCATGGTATTATCTAGTGTGCCAGTTGGGGAAAATGGAGTACAGGAAATGGCAGGGTACCAGCGACGTGGGATGGGGGGGGGAGGAGAGAGGTAGAGAGGTCATCAGAGTCCTTGAATCAATTCAGTATTTCAGCGTTGAGCAGACAATAGTTTAATCTGGTCGAGTCAATACTGAAAGAACTGCGAAAACGTTTATGGAATCGTCGGTGAGACTTAAAACCACCCATAACGCCTTCATGAGACAGATGAGAAGGACGAAGTATTCATGGTAAAAACCTTTCTTTTCATTTAGAATAGTGCAGTCTTTATCTGTCACTATGGTTCAACTGGTTCTGGCCTGTCAGAATGATACACTCTTCGCCCGACAGGATGGTACCACTGTGGTCTGTAAGGATGGTGTTTGACGTTGGTCTGTCTGGATAATGCGCCTGTGGCCTATCAGAGTAATACAGCTCTGGTCTGTAAGGATGGTGTTTGACGTTGGTCTGTCTGGATAATGCGCCTGTGGCCTATCAGAGTAATACAGCTCTGGTCTGTAAGGACGGTGTTTGACGTTGGTCTGTCTGGATAATGCGCCTGTGGCCTATCAGAGTAATACAGCTCTGGTCTGTAAGGACGGTGTTTGACTTTTGTCTGTCTGGATAATGCGCCTGTGGCCTATCAGAGTAATACAGCTCTGGTCTGTAAGGACGGTGTTTGACTTTGGTCTGTCTGGATAATGCGCCTATGGCCTATCACAGTAATACAGCTCTGGTCTGTAAGGATGGTGTTTGACTTTGGTCTGTCTGGATAATGCGCCTATGGCCTATCAGAGTAATACAGCTCTGGTCTGTCAGGATGGTGTTTGACTTTGGTCTGTCTGGATAATGCGCCTATGGCCTATCACAGTAATACAGCTCTGGTCTGTCAGGATGGTGTTTGACTTTGGTCTGTCTGGATAATGCGCCTGTGGCCTATCAGAGTAATACAGCTCTGGTCTGTAAGGATGGTGTTTGACTTTGGTCTGTCTGGATAATGCGCCTATGGCCTATCAGAGTAATACAGCTCTGGTCTGTCAGGATGGTGTTTGACGTTGGTCTGTCTGGATAATGCGCCTGTGGCCTATCAGAGTAATACAGCTCTGGTCTGTAAGGACGGTGTTTGACTTTGGTCTGTCTGGATAATGCGCCTGTGGCCTATCAGAGTAATACAGCTCTGGTCTGTCAGGATCGTGTTTGACTTTGGTCTGTCTGGATAATGCGCCTGTGGCCTATCAGAGTAATACAGCTCTGGTCTATCAGGATGGTGTTTGACTTTGGTCTGTCTGGATAATGCGCCTGTGGCCTATCAGAGTAATACAGCTCTGGTCTGTCAGGATGGAACCACTCCAACTCGTTAGGTTTGTATTGTAGTCAGTCAGGATGGTATGACTTTGATTCAGTCAGAGTGGTACAACTCTCGTCTGTGAAGATTTGGTACAGCCCTCGTCTGTCAGGATGGTCTAACTCTAATCTGTTAGAATGGCTGAAGTTTGCTCTGCCAGTATTGTACAACTCTGATCTGTCAGGATGGTACGACTCTCATCTGTCAAAATAGTAGAGCTTTCGTCTATGTGACAGAAGGCTACCATTCAATCTACTGGGAAAAAATACTGCAGCTCTAAAGACTAAACCTTCTCTCACACTGAACAGAAAATTGACAGCCAGCACTAAAAGAGGCATCCAGAGAGAGAGAGAGAGAGAGAGAGAGAGAGAGAGAGAGAGAGAGAGAGAGAGAGAGAGAGAGAGAGAGAGAGACAGAGACAGAGACAGAGACAGAGAGACAGACAGACAGACAGACAAACAGACAAACAGAGAGAGAGAGAGAGAGAGAGAGAGAGAGAGAGAGGAGAGAGAGAGAAAGAGAGAGAGCGAGAGAGAGTGAAAGAGAGCGAGAGAGAGAGAGAGAGAAAGGAAGACACGAGAGAGGCAGAGACAGACAGATAGAGACAGAGACACACACAGAGTGAGAAAGACCGACAGACCGACAGTCAGACAGAAAGACAGTTAGATTAAGAGACAGAAACACACAAAATGATATAATATGAAATGATCAATGACCTCTGCTCTCATCCCTCACCATTCCTGACACATTCACTCGGAACTATCAACACTTCTCCACCATAAACTATGAACGATATCATATTGCCACCCCTGTCCTCCCCTCTCAGATTAACGGATTCCAGATTATTCACAGTCGAACCTGCCTGTACATGCCCCTCCCCATCCCTCTCTCCCCTGGCTATATCTTTCACATCAGGCCTGCTAACACACTCTCCTCTCTCTCTCTCTCTCTCTCTCTCTCTCTCTCTCTCTCTCTCTCTCTCTCTCTCTCTCTCTCCACCAGCCAATCCTTCCACCTCCTCTGTCCCTCCTCTGCAGTGAAAAGGTCCAAACTTTCTTTCCACTTGTATTTGCCAGCGCGTCCCAGCAGGCAACAATAGAGAACGTGAAGAGGCGATGATTATTGGCAGGTGTCGCAAGTGCCCTTCATTTCCAGCCGGGCAACCTCTGATAATGACTGGCACCAAAACAGACTGCAAACTGTCCTTACTCTGCTTTAAATGTTTGAGTGGCTTAGCTCCTTCCTACCTTTCTGATCTCCTTCATCTCTATGTTCCTTCTAGGCAGTTGCGTTCTTCTACCTACAATACTCTGCTCAAAATCCCTAGATTTCGAACTATAACCTATGGCGATCGTCTCTTTTTCTTTTCAGGGTATGAATAAACTCCCAATACCTTTGCGTACTTCAAACTCGCTGTCTTCCTTCACGGCATCTCGTAAAACAACCCTCTTCTAATCAATAGCACTTCTTTTTTTCCACTTCCCTTGACCGTCAAACTGATTCTGCGTCTAGGTGTGTGTGTGTGTGGTGGGTGGGGGGGGGGGGGGGGGGGGGGGGGGGGGGGGGCGTGCGCGCATGTGTGTGTGTGTGTGTGTGTGTGTGTGTGTGTGTGTGTGTGTGTGGGTGTGTGTGTGTGTGTGTGTGTGTGGCGCGCGGCGCGCACGCGCGCATGCTGTTGTGTTCGTTGTTGTGCGAGAGTGTGTGTGGGATCATGTGATGTGTGTGTGTGTGTGTGTGTGTGTGTGTGTGTGTGTGTGTGTGTGTGTGTGTGTGTGTGTGTGTGGTGTGTGTGTGTGTGTGTGTGGTGTTTCTGTGTGTGCGATGCATGGCACTTATTGCAATATTCATCTTCTTATTGGTTTCATTTATGTTTTCTTTAACCTGTTATGTATTTGTAAGTGCTTAGGGCTTATGGTGTAAGATTAAGCGCCATAAATAATCATTTCTTTTTATTATTAAAACACATCCTGTGTCCCCATGTCAATTTCTGACTTCGTAGCTTAGATCTGACTGCTCTGTTAGCTTCTCATTAGGAGCTCTTTACAGACTGCTTTGGCAATAACTTACATCTAACTGATGTTTTCTCTCTAGGAGGATGTAAGTTCAACTAATGAAGTTTTGTAAGCATCAGCTTTTCTTTTTCGTTACCATGATCATTAATCATCTTCTGCCATGATTACCCTAATCATTCTTAACTACCAGTGTTAGTTTTCTTCTCAGTTGTGGCAAATACGGAAGATGGTTTTAGTATAAAGCAGCAACTGGTGATGTGAAATATGCAGAATCCTTGTATCCAATTGTCACCCAACTTTATATTCCTCTTTATCACACTACTTTCTTGACACTAATATTACACATCATCAACTTCAGATACCCGACAGATATTGTCTCTAATGTGCGATTACACAAGAAAAGTTGGAATGTTAAACACAGCTAAACCCAACCAAACAAACAAACAAAAGAGTTACTAGAACTGAAACAGGCAAAAACTTGTACATGGGGAAAATGACAATTCCGACATCAATTTCCCTCACAGAATTGTGATTTTTTTTATGATCTTGGAATGTGATTTACAAAATGAACTGGGAATGCTGATTTCATTAAATCAACTGGAAATAGTGACTGACAAAATAAGAAAGGAATATGGAGTTCCAAATGGCCTGGCAATATTGACTCCGCGAAAGAACAGAGAATACTGACCAACCAAAGGAATTCTTAAATTGTGATAAACTAACAAAACAAAGAATTGCCAAAAGAATGTACAAAGAATGTACCAAATAAAATTTCTGGCTGTTCACTTGGTTCAATCCATGGACTGGGGCCAGAATACCCTGATTAGAGAACACCTCTACAATAATCATTCAGCGTTTGAAGCACTGTGTGGATGAAACGACAGGCGCTCAAACAGCACAGGGCAATAGAAAATCTGGACCCATCATCGACAACACGAAACAGATATTGTTATATTTTCCAATTGTTCGTCTTATGGAAAAAGGAGGGAGATGGCCGTCGATGTTTTGTTTCCAAGGTTCAGTTTTGAGCAGAACGTTGTAATATGTGAGCAAACTAATGCTAGGAAAAAAGTGAAAAGGTTTATCAGATCATCAGTGAGACATGTTAGCTCTCACTAGTTCGAGCTCCTGAACAGTATGTTATCAAGGAGACAGATGAGAGTAATACACAGACATATGAGAATCAGAAGCCAGCCGATGCAGAGATTCTCCAAAGGAGATGGAGATGGATAGGCCAACCCTACGAAAACCTGCCGACAACACACAGGAAGGCATTGTCCTGGAACCCGCAGGGGAAAAGAAAGAGAGCCGCCCAAGGAATCCTGGCCCCGAGCTGCAGGCAGACGTGACAGCGTTGGGGAAAACCTGGAACAGCGGGAGAGAATCGCC
>CM031597.1:132175753-132180753 GCA_018398815.1 Conus ventricosus | reverse complement strand
TCCTAAGTATAAAAAACACGGCTATTTACAGCCCACACTGTCTTCCATTCATCCATTTTTCTTGCCTTCCCCCTCCCCACACATAACTCTTCCTCACATAGCTGATTCGCTCTCCATCTTCAAGCTCCCCCTCACCCCACCCTCTCTCTCTCTCTCTCTTTTCTCTCTCTCTCTCTCTCTCTCTCTCTCTCTCTCTCTCTCTCTCTCTCTCTCTCTTCCGCTCTTTCTCCTCCACAGCGACAAGGTCTAGACATCCTGTGCTCTTGTACACGTCAGCCCGCATCCTTGCAGACGACAACGGAGAGCGTGAAGAGGTGATGATTATTGGCAGTTATCGCAAGTGCCCTTCGTTTCCACCCGGGCCGGCAACGTCTTATTACAGCTGGCACTAAAACAAGGCCCACGTCCCCTGTGTCCATTCCTAATACGGTAATGAAGACCTGACTGCTCTGTTAGCTTCTCCTTGGGAGATCTTGACTGACCGGTCAGCATCATTTCCAGGCTGTAAAACGACAGTCAGCATTCGCTTTTCATCTTCCACGATTACCCTCGTCATTTTAAACTTGATTTTCTTTTGTCTCGCCTAAGCCGTTGCATGTAATGGACATGTTTTTTTTTATAATATGAAACAGAAATATGAAATATGGGTGATGTCTTACATTAAAGAATCGTTGTTTCTTGTCACCATCCTCACAATCATCCTTGCTGTGGTGCTTTCTGGACATTGGCATCAGACATAATCAGCTCTGGGAAAATAACAGAAATCATCTCAAATAGGCTATTACACAAGACAAATTCGAGTGTGTAAGAAAACGAAAACAACTAACCATTAGCGAAAAAAATGTGTTGTTAATGAGGTAATTCTAATGCAAATTCTGTTCAAGTTGTAATTTATCATCTTATCATGACACTGTGATTTACCAAACAAATTGGGATTTCTGAATCTCAAAACAGTTGTGAATAGCAATTTAACAAATAAGCTGAAAATACTGAATATCCAAATGATTGGGCATATAGATTTCTCACATGAAACGGGAACACTGATTTACAAAATGAAAAGAGTAAATTGTGATAAACCAACTGAACCCAAAATGACCATTTACCGACTGGACTTTCTGATTAGTCTCTTGGTTGGTCCCATGTAAAGAACAGTAACACAAACACTCTTTCATTCCCTAAGCAAGAATCATTCTCAATAACTCAATGCTGCTGTGAGCTTTTGCCTCAAATTCATATGTAATGTCGAATACAGTTATTTAACGTTTGCCTTGACTATGTGTAAACTGATGTTTGGGTAAATATACCTAAAATAGTAAAATTTTGTAATGTGATTACGTCATTTTGTTTTTAACCCGTTGTATCTTATCTTACTGCATTACTGATTCCCTGTTGTTCAGTTCTTTTTTTTATCAGCAACATTCCACACTATAGAATTAAAGTCATCCATGTTCAATCGTATCGGACTAGGTGAATAATGAATCTTGTGCTAAGATATCCGCCTTGCCAACTGGAGAGGTTTGTGTTTTATTAATGAACTGAAAATTGTAACTGACTGAGTTGAAAAATTTGGACTGCCAAATGCACTGAGGATTGTGATCTATCGATTGGGGAATATGACAGAAAGGTGGCACTGAGGACTGTGATCTATTGATAGGGAATATGACAGAAAGGTGGCACTGAGGACTGTGATCTATTGATAGGGAAATATGACAGAAAGGTGGCACTGAGGACTGTGATCTATTGATAGTGGAATATGACAGAAAGGTGGCACTGAGGACTGTGATCTATTGATTGGGGAATATGACAGAAAGGTGGCACTGAGGACTGTGATCTATTGATAGGGGAATATGACAGAAAGGTGGCACTGAGGACTGATCTATTGATAGGGGAATGTGACAGAAAGGTGACACTGAGGACTGTGATCTATTGATAGGGGAATGTGACAGAAAGGTGGCACTGAGGACTGTGATCTATTGATAGGGGAATGTGACAGAAAGGTGACACTGAGGACTGTGATCTATTGATAGGGGAATGTGACAGAAAGGTGGCACTGATGACTGTGATACATCGATAGGGCAATATGACAGAAAGGTGGCACTGAGGACTGTGATCTATTGATAGGGGAATATGACAGAAAGGTGGCACTGAGGACTGTGATCTATTGATAGGGGAATATGGCAGAAAGGTGGCTTACGATCTGGACTGAAAAGTGTGATTTACAACTGAAATGGAAATGTGATTTAACAATTGAACTGTAAAAAAATGTGATTTACTGAGTGAAAATGTGCTTTACAAACTGAGCTGAAAAGTGTGAATTATCAACAGAACAGAAAAAAAGTGACTTACTCAGTAATCGGAAAGGTGTGATTTACAACCGGAATGTAGGGGTGTGATTTACTTGCTGAACACAGATTACAACTTTCAAACGGAACTGAGGAATGTGATTTACTACTAAACTAGAAATTTTGACTTGCACACCGAAGTAAAATAAAGCGATTCAGAGACTGAAAAGAGAAATGGGATTCATGAACTGAAGTAATGACGAATGCATATGTATGGATTGAACAGAAAGTGTGATTTATCTGCTGAATAGCAAAACGTGATTCACCAACTAAACTGGAAACTGTGACTTAACTAACTTCAGCAAGAAGTATGATATATAACTAAACCGTAAATGTGGTTTATAAGCTCAGCTGAAAAATCTGATTTACGAACCCAAATAAGATTGGTAATTTTCCAACTGAAGTGAGGAATGGGACACCCCTTCCATTCTCACACGGCTTCTGCTTGCTCTGGTTCAGGCATGGCGTGAGTGGAGGCCTTACAACCGGCTGAGAAGTGCTGCAATGACATGTTCACAGTAGACAGTGCGACAATAGTGTGCATAATATATTCTGTTCGTTCCCATCAGACAACGTTCAGACCATCTCCTGAGCCTCGTCCCATCGCTGTGAGTCGTGTTTTATGGATGGGGGGTTCAGATCCCCAGCACGTCCCTGCGAGTGCCATGGATTATGAATGGAGAGTATGGATCCCCAGCATCTCCGGCGCCACCCCCACCCTTCCTGCCTGAGTGTGATGGATAATGGATGGGCAGCCAGAATACCCTCATCGCAGAATGCCTCCGCAATAATCGATCAGCATTTGACGCACCACCCAGATAAGACTGCAGGTGGCTCCTAAATATGGAGGAATTGAACAAATAAAAAACAATGGACATACTGTTGACAGTTTTGAACAGAAAATTCCACAACATTTCTAAACCATTAAATCTGATGTGTGGTACGCATTATCCTCTTCAAAACTCTTTCTTTGAACCTATCTTCTTTCCCGCGGCTTCCAGAGGAGGTAAATACCTCTGCCTACCTGCCCCTCCCCCCCTCTCTCTCTCTCTCTCTCTCTCTCTCTCTCTCTCTCTCTCTCTCTCTCTCTCTCTCTTTATTTATCTACTTACCGTTGAGACCAGCTGCTCCTTGTGGAAAATATGGTATAAAATAGAAGGCTACAATTAACGTACGAAGTACATGACTGCAACTACTTCGAACGAAAACAAGTGGAATCTCGTATTACTCTACTGATGATTAAGTATATGATGATCTTGATAGATATCCTATTGTCTAAACTCGTATACAAAATGTGTCAGATACTGGATTAGATCATTGCATATGGAGTGTGCCATATGGTACATCGAAAGGTCAGCGCATCATTTTGCTTCGATGAAAAGAAGGAAATGCAAATAGCCAAGGAATTAATTCTTTATGTTTTTAATCTGTTAACTCAGCTTCATATCTTATACATCTAACACGCATACTCATAACGGCTGCCATGACGTGCCAAGCACATAATCACGACAGTCAAAACTGTTGCCCCGGTTGAGTACCCTTTTCCCTGCCCTTCCCCTTCCATGTGTATATGCGAAATATACATTCGTCATTACTTCAGTTCACGAGTCCCATTTCTCTTTTCAGTCACCGAATCGCTTTATTTTACTTCAGTGTGCAAGTCATAATTTCTAGTTAGTGGTAAATCACATTCCTCAGTTCCGTTTGAAAATTGTAATCTGTGTTCAGTAAGTAAATCACACACACACACACACACGCACACACACACACACACACACACACACACACACACACACACACACACACACACACACACACACACACCTACATTCCGGTTATAAATCACTCCTTTCAGTTTACTGAATAAGTCACTTTTTTCTGTTCTGTTAATAATTAACACTTTTCAGCTCAATTTGTAAAGCACATTTTCAGTCCTATCAGAAACAAGGCTAGGCTTTACGTACATAGTGCTCTCCTGGTCTCTTCTGTATCCGTACACACATATACATACACATGGGCACGGTATCTAAATATTAAGCAAGAGACCAGAGAGCACTATGTACGTAAAGCCTAGCCTTGTTTCTGATAGGACTGCCAGATAACAACAAAAAAGCCGGCAGGTCATAAACAGCTATCAGACAAAATTTATGAATTCTCAGAACGAAGACAGGAGAACGGTCCACAAAAGCAAACAGTAGACGATAGTGAAGAAAAACAAGAACAATTTTTTTTCAAAAAGGCAGATGTGCATATCTGTAATTAACATTCAAGACAGGCAGTTTCATTTGTGATTGATTTGTTGTTATTCAACTTATTTTCATCTCCATGTTTGCTGAAATCGATTTTCTCTTCAATTAGGCGAACGGATTGAATGACGGGAAATTAATGATCCAGTAAATCCCTGTAAAGACAGAAATAAATATGGAAAGCAGAACAGCAAGAGAGATGAATACACAACATTCAAATAAATCTGAACGATAACAACAAATTACATCTCTCTCTCTCTCTCTCTCTCTCCCCTCTCTCCTCTCTCTCCCTCTCTCTCTCTCTCTCTCTCTCTCTCTCTCTCTCTTTTCTCTCTCTCCTCTCTCTCTCTCTCTCTCTCTCTCCACACACACACACCACACACACACACACACACACACACACACACACACA
>CM031597.1:132170753-132173253 GCA_018398815.1 Conus ventricosus | reverse complement strand
TCTATTCAACGTAGCCTTACTGATGGCTACAGTAACGAAATTATCTGCAGAATGTGGCATGTTTATATAGGCATTTCAAAGGCGCGCGGAACTGCAGTTGAAGGATGTGAATGTCAATATGAAACATGTATCTGTTTGTAGTCTACGGTCAAAGAAGTTGGAAATTGCATTATTCATGTTGACGTGTCCTTACTTTTTCCTTGTCTGTTAAAGCGCCATTTTGGTAAATAGTCCCTCCCCCCCCCCCCCTTCAGTGGGGCTTGGCCCTAACCTGAATAAAATGCTCTCTTCTCTCTCTCTTCTCTCTCTCTCTCTCTCTCTTCCTCTCCCCAACTGCCTAAAAAATCAGCCAGGACGAAAGATATCCCTTGGCTAGCCTCTATTCATCAGCTGTATGGACCGCCCTTCAAGACGGCCTCACTGTCTGGCAGGGATGATCGGGAAATGGGGTGAGGCAATCTTCCAAACAATGTATATCGGGAACTATGGAGGGTCACGTTCCTTGCCAGCTGCCGATGAAACCGTTTAGCTACACAGCGCTTCTTCTGTCCTTTAATTATGAATGTCCTCGTCCTTTCAGTGCAGCTGCGTGCACGGAATAAAAAGCTGGAGGTTCTGCGTTCTTCCGCTTTCGTTGTAAAGAATTCTTTGTGTGGGGGGGGGGGGGGGGGGGGGGGGGGGGGGGGGGGGGGGGGGAGGGTGGGGTTGCGTCGTTGTTTTACTTTGTACTTGTTTTCCTCTTTTTCTTTCTGTTCTTTCTTCTTCGTTGTACTTCAACGAAAACCTAAATTTTGTGTCTGACCGATGATGATGAACGCAGCAATAGAAACGTTTTTTGTTTTTCATATCTTTTCCTGTTTCAAGTGGAGCTCCTGTCACAACTTTGCCCGTGCACCCACACACACACACACACACACACACAGGGGGGAGGGAGGCTTTTGACTATTGTATGACGATACTGTGACGTCAAATTTCTGCTGAAACAGTCGTAGAACTGATGTTTAAGAAAGTGAATTTCAAATTTTATTTTGTAAAAAAGAAAAAGCAAAAACTGTATATTTGTTATTGTGTTTTTCATGTTCTTCTAGGCCACATTGATGCGAAGGCGAGTTTCAACGTGAAACTTTAAACGTGCAGGAACTGTTGCACAGGCAACGTTTGTGTTTTCAGGCCGTGACTCTCTCACTGTTGATTGAACGATACCCTGGGTCCTGCCACCTGACAATGAGCCCATGCTGTTCGTTCTCGCACGTGCGTCACGTACACTGTTTGTCCTTACTTTTGTGTGTGCTTCTGTTTCCTCACTGATTTATTGTCTTCGGTGCTGGGTTGGGTTGGGTTGGGTTGGGCTGGGTTGGGCTATGTATGCTGTGATGGGTTGGGTTGGGTTGGGCATTGGGTTGGGTTGGGCGGGGCTGCTGGCTGTGTTGGGTTGAGTTGGGTTGGGTAGGGCTGCTGTGCTGTGTTGGGTTGGGATTGGGTTGGGGTGGGTTGGGATGGGCTGCTGTGCGTGATATGTGTTGGTTTGGGTTGGGGTTGGGCTGGGTTGGGTTGAGTGTTGTAGCTGGGTTGGTTGGGTTGGGTTGGGTGCAGTGCTGGGTTGGGGTGAGTTGGGTTGGTTGGGTTGGGCCTGCTGTGCAGGGTTGGGGGTTGGGTTGGGTGGGGGTTTGGGTTCGCAGCTGTGTGGGTTGGGTTGGGTTGGGTTGGGTTGGGTTGGGTTGGGCTGCTGTGCTGTGTTGGGTGGGGTTGGGCAGCTGTGCTGGGATTGGGTTGGGGTGGGTTTGGATTGGACTGGGCTGCGCTTTGTGCTGGGTTGGGTTGGGTTTGGTGGGTTGGGTTGGAGTTGGGTTAGGTTGGACATGGCTATGTGTGGGTTGAGTTGGGTTGGGTTGGGTTGGGTTTGGGTGGGGTTGGGTTGGGCTGCTTTGTGCTGGCTGGGTTGGGTTGGGTTGGGCTGCTGTGCTGGTTGGGTTGGGTAGGGTTGGGTTGGGTTGTGTTTGGTTGGGTATTCGGCTGCGCTGCTGGGGCTGGGTTGGGTTGGTGTTGGGTTGGGCTGCTGTGCTGGGTTGGTTTGGGTTGGGTTGGGTTAGGCTGGGCTGCTGTGCTGGGTTGGGTTGGGCTGCTGTGCTGTGTTGGGTTGGGTTGGGTTGGGTTGGGTTGGGTTGGGTTGGGTTGGGTTGGGTTGGGTTGTGCTGTGCTGTTTTGTCTTGTATTCCATTGTATTGTTTTTTTAACTTTGTTCCACTGCACAACAATGTACTCTATTGTGTCGGGCTGCTTGGTTTGCACTTGCCTTGCTTTGATGCTGATTGCAAAAATCGCGGAGCTTTCTGTCCGTGGCTTTGACCTACCTGTATAGCAGCGTCTTCATTGTTACGCTGACGACTTCACTTTTCGCACAGGCAGACGGAAGGTCGCGCTGTCTCTGGGACACTAGTCAGCTGTCCACTGTGCGCTGTGTGTTTGTGCGTGCGTGGTGTGTGTGTATGCGCGCGCGCGC
>CM031597.1:132153253-132158253 GCA_018398815.1 Conus ventricosus | reverse complement strand
ACCGTCGAGTTTCATCCACTTAGTGGATGCGTCTCTTAGAGTGTTGCTCAAATTTCATGACCAAAAACTGCAGGGGTCTGACCCCCGACCTGGTTAACGCGGGGTACTTTTAGAAAGAAAAACGTACGTACAGACCGTACGCACTCTCGACCCGAATGTAAAACCATACATCATTTTCATCACCCGCCTCATCGATCAAAATAAAAACAACAACAAAAAAATCTCAGACAATGTCGCCCTTTAGCCCTGCTCTCACAGTGCCCCCAGTTTCGGTTAAACTCTCCAAGTCAAACGCCTGGGGGTAGTTCTTCCGAGCCAAACCCGGGTCGGGAAAATTTACTGGGTCTTCGGGACGGATGTAGGATTAGCCCCCCCCCGTCCGGGGGAGCCATTCATGCTGGCCCGCGACTACCAATTTTTCAAAATAAGGAATTTTGTGATTTCCGGGGTGACTGGTCAGAAGAGGGCCCCCGGGGCGCCACCGAGGGGGCCGAAGCAGTGCATGTCTCCTCTGGTGGGTTGCCTCATGACGGCTTGAAACTATGCCCCCGGGCTTGCCGATGCCAGGGGTGCAGGTGAGAGGACCAGGGTGTGGCTGTGGACGGGGCACCGCATGAGGGGTTTTTGGGGTGAGCCCCTGAAGTGGGCCGGGAAAACAAAAAGGGAATAGATCGGAATCACGCAAGATCATACAAATTTCTATTCAATTTTTTTAATTATAATAATAAATTTATAAATTTTAAAAATTTATATAATATATATAATTACAACAAACTAATAAATTCCAAGGATAATACCCAGCACCGTTCCAGCAACTTACAGAGCACTTGGGGGGGGGGCAAAGACTGCAAGAAAATTGAATAAAAAACAAAGCTTGCTCTTAGCTAGTTTAAGAAAAAGGGGGGGAACCATTTTAAACTGCAGTGGTAAATTCCCTACTAACAAAGTGCTTTAGTGGTGAAAAGGGGGAAAAAAAAATAAATGCTCCAAAATGACCTCAGCAAGCAAAATTCCCAAGGGGGAACATTTTTTCCCCCCCAAAAGGGAGGGAAAACCACTAACATAAACCCTGGGCAAAAACCGATATTTCGAAACTTGGTATTCTCCTCATGACCCGGGAAAATGGTAATTTGACCCACTGCCTTTTTTAGTTTAAGAAAAATGCAATCCCAGAAAAGGCTGGTGTGCAATACCGTATATTTTTTTTATTTTGAAAAACCAACCCAAAAGGGCCCCAAGAAGCAAAAGAAAATCAGAAAAGCAAAAAAACTACATTTTCTTTTGAAAAGTAGGAAAAAAAAAAAGATATCCTCTAAACACTGCTAGGGGCCCGTTCTGGGAAAGAATCCGCAAGGGGCTAAAAAACAACAAACAAAAAAATTCCAAGGGTAAGTACCGAGCACCGTTCCCAACTTACAGAGCGCTTGGGTTGCAATGACGCAAGAAATATGAATTATAAACAAAGCTTGCTCTTTTGTCTTTGATTAAGAAAAAGGGGGGGAACGCATTTATATCTGAGTGGTAGATGATTCTGCCTAACTAAAAGTAGTGCTTGAGTGGGGGAAAGGGAAAAATAAAATAAATGCTTCTCAAATACCTTCAGCAAATATATTTTCCCAAGGGGGGGACACCCCCCAAAAGGGAGGAAACTCACAACATATAAACCCGGTCATATACCATATTTTCGAAACTTGGTTGTTTCTCCTCAGTGACCGCGAAAGTGGTAATTTGACTCCACTTGCCTTTTTAGTTTTTTAAAAGAAAGCAATCCCAGAAAAGGGGGTGTCAAAAACCCTAGTATGTTTTTTTGATTTTCAAAAAAACCCAAACCAAAAGGGCCATCCCAAAACAAAAGAAAATCTGAAAAAGCAAAACAACTACTTTCTTGTGAAAAGTGGAAATAAAAAAAAGATATCCTCTAAGACACAATGCGAGGCCATTTTTTGGAAAGAATCCGCAAGGGACAAAATACAACAAACTAAAAATTCCAAGATAAGTACCGACACCGTTCCAGCAACTTCAGACACTTGGGGTTGCAATGACGCAAGAAATATTAATTTAAAAAAAGCTTTCTCTTATGCCCTTTGATTTAAGAAATAGGGGGGGATACGCTTCATATCTGCATGGTAGATATTTTGCCTAACTAAAAGTATGTTCTTTAGTGGGTAATGGGGAAAAAAAAAATAAATGCTCTCAAATGAGCCTTCAGCAAACATATATTCTCCAAGGGGAAAATCCCCAATAGGGGGGGAAACTCACTAACTATAACTCCTGGTCATATACCGATATTTTGAAAATTGGTTTTTTTCTCCCCATGACCGCGGAAAGTGGTAATTTGACTCCACGCCTTTTTATTTTTAAAAATGCAATCCCCAAAAAAGGGGGGTGGCAATACCGTAGTATGTTGTTTATTTTCAAAAAACCAACCAAAGGGGCCATCTAAGAAACAAAAGAAAAAACATGAAAAGCAAAACAAGCTACATTTTCTTGGAAAATAGGAAATAAAAAAAGATACCTCTAAACCAATGCTGAGGGCCCTTCTTGGAAGAATCCGCAAAGGGCCTAAAATACAACAAACTAATAAATTCCCAAAGGGTAATACCGAGCACCGTTC
Source organism: Conus ventricosus (assembly GCA_018398815.1). NCBI lineage: Eukaryota > Metazoa > Mollusca > Gastropoda > Neogastropoda > Conidae > Conus > Conus ventricosus. The sequence goes on along the minus strand of CM031597.1, from coordinate 132,155,639 downwards.
CAGCAACTTACAGAGCACTTGGTGTTGCAATGACTGCCAAAAAAATTGAATTAAAAAAAGCTTTCTCTTATTTTTTAGATTGAAAAAATAGGGGGGATACGCATTCATACGCAGTGGAGATATTTTCCTAACTAAAAGATGTCTTGGTGGGGGGAATGGGGGAAAAATAAAAAAAATGCTCTCAAAATGACCTTCAGCAAAACATATTTCTCCAAGGGGGAACATCCTCCAAAGGGGGGGAAACCACTAACAAATAACTCCGGCATATACCGAATTTTTGAACTTGGTTGTTTTCCCTCAGTGACCGCGGGAAAATGGTAATTTGACTCCCTCCCTTTTTAGGGAAGAAAATCAAACCCAGAAAAAGGGTGGGGTGAATACCGTAGATTTTTTGAGTTTGAAAAAAACAACCAAAGGGGGCCATCTAAGAACAAAAGAAAACATGAAAGAGCAAAACAAGCACATTTTCTGTGAAAAGTAGGAAATAATAATATTTCTTTAATCAAAAAAAATAAGAGCAAGCTTTGTTTAATTCAATATTTCTTGCAGTCATTGCAACACCAAGCTGCTCTGTAATTGCGGGAAAGGGGCTCGGAAATTTTCCTTGGAATTTTTTTAGTTGTTGTATTTTTTCCCTTGCGGGTTCATTCCAAGAACTGCCCCGGACTTGTCTTTGAGGATAAACTTTTTATATTTTCCACTTTTCACAAGAAAAAGAGCTTGTTTTGCTCTTCAGATTTTTTTTTTGCTTCTTAGATGGGACCTTTGGTTGGTTTTTTGAAAAACCCAAAAAACATACTACGGATTGCACACCACCTTTTCGGGGTTGCTTCTTCTTAAAACGAAAAGGCTGGGGTCAAAATTTCCACTTTCCGCGGGCACGAGGGAAACAACCAAGTTTCGAAATATCGATATGACCAGGATTAATGTTAGTGAGTTTCCCTCCCTATTTGGGGGATGTCCCCCCCTTGGAAATATATGCTTCTGAAGTCAATTTTTAGAACATTTTTTTTTAATTTTCCCCTTCACCCCCACTCAAGCACATCGTTTTTTTTAGGCAGAATCACTACCACTGCAGATATGAATGCGTACTCCCCCTATTTTCAACTAAGACATAAGACAACTTTGTTTTTTTCAATATTTTTTGCTCATTGCAACACCAAGCTGCTCTGTAAGTTCGGAAAGGTGCTCGGGACTTATCCTTGGAAATTTTTAGTTTTTTTGTATTTTAGTCCCTTGCGGGTTTATTTCCAAAACGCCCTCAGCCTTTGTGTCTTAAGGATATCTTTTATATTCCTCTTTTTAAAAAAAATGTAGCTTGTTTTTTTCTTTCATATTTTTCTTTGCTTCTTTTGATGGGACCTTTGTTGGTTTTTTGAAAACTCAACAAACAACTACGTATTGCAACCACCTTTTTTGGGGTTGCATTCTTTTTAAAACGAAAAGGGAGGGGTCAAATTTCCACTTTCCGCGGGCACTGAGGGGGAAACAACCAAGTTTTTGAAAAATCGGGATAGACCCGATTTTTATGTAGGATTTTCCCCCATTGGAGGATGTCTCCCCTTTGGGGAAATAGCTTCTGAAGGCCATTTTTAAAGCATTTAATTTTTTTTTTTCCCTTCACCCAAATCAGCCATATGTAATTTGCAAATCATCACCACGCAGATAGAATGCGTACTCCCCCATTTCTTCAATCTAAAGACATAAAAGCAACTTTGTTTATAAATTTAATAATAAAAAAATATTATATATATAAATATAATATATATGGTGTTTTGGGGATTTGCACACCAGCCTTTTCTGGGAAGATTCTTTTTAAAACCCAAAAAGGCAGAGGAGTCAAATTACCACTTTCCCCCGGCGGTCATAGGAGAAACAATCAGGTTTTTTTAAAAACCGTATCTGACCAGGGGTTATATGTTAGCGAGTTTCCCCCCCATTGGAGACTTTTTCTTTTTTTCCAAAATACGGGTTTACCCCCAAAAACGAGTAGGGGCACCACTTCTGAAGGCCATTTTGAGAAGCATCTATTATTCCCCATTCACCCACTCAAACACATACTGTTAGTTAGGGAGAATTATCTACCACTGCAGATATGAATGCTTATCTCCTCCTATTTCTTCAATCTAAGACATAAGAGCAAGCTTTGTTTATAACTGAATATATATATACTCTGTAAGTTGCTGGAATGGTGCTCGGTACTTATCCTTGGAGTTTATTAGTTTTTTGTATATATATAATATATATATATATATATATATATATATATATATATGTATATAATATATATATATATATATAATATATATATATATATATATATAATATATATAGTGTGTGTGTGTGTGGTGCGTGCGTGCGTGCGTGCGTGCGTGCGTGCGTGCGG
>CM031597.1:132130753-132143253 GCA_018398815.1 Conus ventricosus | reverse complement strand
GCCTGAAGTGGTTCACTGTGTGTTGCTCTCTGACATGTTAATGTCCATCCATCAGGACATCTGTGCACTGTGCAGATACCCTCCCTTCCCTTTCCTCCGCCCTACCCCAACCCCCTTCCAATGCCGCCAGCCCCGCTCACCCCCCCCCCCCCACTCTCCTTCCAAAGGCCCTCTTCTCCCTCCTCCCTCCATCTCCCCCCCCCCAATCACTCTCTATACTAGATCCGGTAGAATACCAAGAGTCTCCCGCAGAGGGGCAAGAGACAGAAAACCAGGTGGACGGTAAACAAACACTAGGGCAAGAATGAAACGGTAACGTTAATGGCCCTTACAGGGAAAAAGAAAGTTGCTTCTGTCTCACCCATTTCTGTCCTCCCCCCTCCCCCCCCCCCCCCCCCCCGCGCACCACACACACACACACGCACGCACGCACGCACCGCACGCACGCACGCACGCACGCACGCACGCACGCGCGCGCGCGCACGCACGCACGCACACACACACACACACACACACACACACACACACACACAAACACACACACACAACACATCCACCTTCGTCCCTTAATCCCCTTATCCCCCATCTCCCGAAGCTCCTCCCCGAAAGTAGCCGAAAATTCAATCAAGTACAGAGAGAGAGAGAGAGAGAGAGAGAGAGAGAGAGAGAGAGACAGACAGACAGACAGACAGACAGACAGACGGACAGATAGAGACAGAGATTGAGACAGAGACAGAGAAGAAAACACAGAGAGAGAGACAGACAGAGACAAGGACAGAGAGAAAGAGGGACTGAGAGAGAGTGAGAGACAGACAGCCAGACAGACAGACAGACAGACACAGAGATAAACAGACCGACCGACTGACAGACAGACAGGGAGAAACGAGACACGGAGATATAGAGACAGAGACAGACAAACAGAGAGACAGACAGACAGACAGAGACAAAGGCAGAGAGATAGAAGTCAACAAAACACAGTCAGTGGAGACAGAAGTGAACACAATATAGTCAATGAGAGACAGAAGTGAACACAATATAGTCAATGGGAGACAGAAGTGAACACAATACAGTCAATGACAGACAGAAGTGAACACAATACAGTCAATGAGAGACAGAAGTGAACACAATATAGTCAATGGGAGACAGAAGTGAACACAATACAGTCAATGAGAGACAGAAGTGAACACAATACAGTCAATGAGAGACAGAAGTGAACACAATATAGTCAATGGGGGACAGAAGTGAACACAATACAGTCAATGAGAGACAGAAGTGAACACAATACAGTCAATGGGAGACAGAAGTGAACACAATATAGTCAATGAGAGACAGAAGTGAACACAATACAGTCAATGGAGACAGAAGTGAACACAATATAGTCAATGGAGATAGAAGTGAACACAATACAGTCAATGGGAGATAGAAGTGAACACAAAACAGTCAATGGGAGATAGAAATGAACACAATACAGTCAAAGGGAGAAAGAAATGAACACAATACAGTCAAAGGGAGAAAGAATGAACACAATACAGTCAAAGGAAGAAAGAAATGAACACAATACAGTCAAAGGGAGAAAGAAATGAACACAATACAGTCAGTGTGGGACCGACAGAAAGGGGGTGACCAAACAGACAGAGACACACAGACAGACAGACAGACCGAGACAGACAGACAGACAGACAGACAGACAGACAGACCGAGACAGACAGACAGACCGAGACAGAGACACCGTGAGATACAGAAAAATCAGAATTAAATGATTATCACTCGGAGATTTAGTGAGAGATACAGACAGACAGAGAGAGAGAGACAGACAGACAGACACAGACAGAGGGAGAGACAGACAGACAGAGAGACAGACACAGACGGAGAGAGAGATTGAGAGAGACAGAGACAGAGGCAGAGAGGGGCACAAGACTGACGGATAGACAGACCGATAGCCAAGACAGCCAAACGCACGCACGCACGCACGCGCGCGCACACGCACACGCACACGCACACCACACACACACACATACACACACACACACACACACACACACACACACACACACACACACACACACAGAGCGAGAGAGAGAGAGAGAGAGAGAGAGAGAGAGAGAGAGACTGAAGGAGAGACAGAGACAGACACAAAGAAGCAGATAAAATGAGAGACAGACGGAGACAAAGAGACAGAGAAGTGAACACGAAATAATCAATCTGGACCAAAGAGACCGACAGAGACAGACACACAGACAGACAGACAGACAGACAGAGACAGACAGACAGGCAGACACAGAGGCCAACAAGTTGCTAAGGAGGAACTCGCAGGGGCCGAGGGTGTCAAGAGATAGATGAAGCAACAACACTGCAATTTCCCAAGGGAAAGAACCCTCCCGTCCTGAATAATACGTCTGGGAAGACTGCCAGTACCAGCCGCAGACGGGAGGGGGGGGGGGGGGTTGCAAGTCGGCCGGGACCTCCGCTCTGATCAACACAGACACAGTTACTAGAGTCTGGACAGCTAGGATCCCTCGTGGAACACAGAAAGAAGGGCCGGTCAGGAACTCCAATTAACACACACACCACACACAGATTCGTGCTAACGGGCTTAAAAGAAATAATCAGGCACTTTGCAGACTTGCGACGATCGGCACTGTGACCAACAACAAGAAAAAAAAACCTTGGACAGATTCAGGACTTGTCAAAACTCTCAGCTTTTACCCACTCGGACAGTCAGGAATTCTGACCCAACCACGGACGCATGTGAACCGTCTGCAGACGGTCGGGAAGTCTGATGAACACAGAGAGAGTAAACAGACTGTAAACAGTCGAAAAGGCTGATGAACACAAGAGAGTAAACAGACTGAAACAGTCGAAGGCTGATGAAACAGAGAAGTAAACAGACTGTAAACAGTCGAAAGGCTGATGAACACAGAGAGAGTAAACAGACTGTAAACAGTCGGAAAGGCTGATGAACACAGAGAGAGTAAACAGACTGTAAACAGTCGGAAAGGCTGATGAACACAGAGAGAGTAAACATACTGTAAACAGACGGAAAGGCTGATGAACACAGAGAGAGTAAACATACTGTAAACAGACGGAAAGGCTGATGAACACAGAGAGAGTAAAACATACTGTAAACAGACGGAAAAGGCTGATGAACATAGAGAGAGTAAACAGACTGTAAACAGTCGGAAAGGCTGATGAACACAGAGAGAGTAAGCATACTGTGGGCAGTCGGGAAGTCTGATATACACTGAGAGAGAGAAAGAGAGAGAGGAGAGAGAGAGAGAGAGAGAGAGAGAGAGAGAGAGAGAGAGAGAGAGAGAGAGAGAGAGAGATAAACATACTGTAAACAGTCGGAAAGTCTGATCAACAGAGAGAGAGTAAGCATACTGTGGGCAGTCGGGAAGTCTGATTAACACAGAGAGAGAGAGAGAGAGGAGAGAGAGAGAGGAGAGAGAGAGAGAGAGAGAGAGAGAGAAGAGAGAGAGAGACGCTTTTGACGCTTTGACGCTTTGATGTTTTTTATTGCCTTCAGCGAAGTTAGCCATAAAGGCAAGGGGTTCCACACATAGTTTTAGAAATCGCATCATTCATAAATCATAACAAATAATAATCATGATAGAAAACAATACAGTCAAAACAAATATTACAAAGTTTTTTTTTGCGTATTAATGTTGCCGGGCATCTTATACACGTTCATAAGGAGTGACATAAAATTAAACACACACGTAAAATATAATCTTCCCTTCCCTATCGCACCCTGCACCCTCCACCCCCACCCCGTCCCCCCTCCTCGCCGCCCCCCCCCCCCCCCCCCCCCACCCCCCACCCCTCCACACTTGCCTTTTCCTATCTTGACCCACCAATCTCCTCCTTTGACCCTCACTCTCTTACCCTTCCCCTCAGTCCTAACTGACAACACTCCACGCATACAAAGAGCACACGCTCACTCACACGCATACGTCGCACAAACACCGCTCTCTAGCTTGTCCACCCCCACACCCCCCTTGCCCACCCCTCCCCCCCCCCCCTTCATAATATAACTGTTCTCTCACGTCCTCGCGCCGCTCCCTCACCCCCCCCTCTCCATCTCCGCACGCCCCCCTCCCCCTTCCCCCCCGCCCTCCCCCTTCCCCCACGCCCACCAACCCTCTCAAACGCACGCACACTTGGCCTACAACATTCGGACCATCCAATGACTATAGACTTAGTTATTTAATTATTAGGTTCTAGTTTCTTATTTCTTATTTTCATAGCTTCCACTATATATTTAGCAAAGGCAACAATGGTTGAATTATCATTTGTTAAAAGATCCCTTATACCATTTATTGATGGCTGGATATGAATCATATTAAAGAAGGAGTATTTACGACGAATGTCTGAGAACTGTTGACACTGGAAAATAAAGTGTACTTCATCTCTTCAACATTCTGACCACACAATACACAGTTTGTGACTTCTCTATCCATACACCAGTGTTTTGCAATACCTAAGCCGTGTACTCTTAATCTAAACCTTGTCAGTGCTTCCTCATTCTTTTGTTTGTAATAAAGTTAAATACTTCTCTGGTTCAAACACAGATTTAAATGAATAATACCATGAGTATTTATCACTAGTTTCAATCTCTGAGTGCCATTTTTGCTTGTAGCATGATATAAGCCTGTCCTTGAATTCTGATATAAACCCCTCTTCAATTCCGACGTCTTGGCATAGCCATACTATTCCAAAGCCATTTTCTATTAAAAATCCTCGAACCTACGCGGAAGTGGTGGATCCAAACGCCAAGCGGACATTGACGATGCCAACGACGACGACAGAGACGCTTCGCCAAGCAGATGACAACACAGAGGTCAGAGAAGACGGTGCATCCTCCGACCGCAACAACGCAGGGGATTCCCCTCTTCGTCACCAGCCAGCGTCACAGCCAACATGCAGTTCAAGGTCACCGCGTGCAAACCGTGACGGGAGTGAGTCGCGTCAGTATGGCGTGCAGGATTTTTTCCACCGCACACAACATAAACAGTCTCGCACCCCAAACAGGACACCTGTGAATAAAACTCCTGGTAAGAATTTTCCACGTCGTTCGGACAGAAATGCTAGAGGAAAAAAAAACCATAGGACAGGCATGACCATCCATGTGACCTGAAATTCCTGACGTACAATATCGAAATCTATACAGTAAGCTTAACGATATTTCTTTCATAAGATATGTTGAACTCTTTGATTTCATTTGTATGACGGAAACCTTTGTGGATGACAAGTTTGATTATAATGGAATATTTACTGATTACATAAAGTACTCTGTGCCAGCAAAGAAACTGTCTAAGCAAGGTAGAAATTCTGGTGGTTTGTTATTGTTAATACGCAAATGTTTTGAGAGTTATGTAACGAGGTTACATTTTAATTGCGAAAATACTGTGGCAGTAAAACTAGATAAATGCGTGTTTCAAGTTGATAAAGACATACTGATGATTGCAACGTACGTCGCACCAGAAAGTAGTCCTGTTTATAGCAACAAAATACAAAAAGATGGAATAATTCTGTTAGAAGAAAACATTCTTGAAACTCTAAATAATGAAGATGTATACCTGTTACTATGTGGAGATTTCAACTCTAGGACAGGTCAGGAACAGCCCAACTGGGATGAAGTATTTTGTTATTCTCCTGTTACTGATGATGATGATGAGGATGACGACGACGACTTGCATGGCTTTAGCAGACAGTCAAGGGATAAGTGTGTGAATAATTTTGGTAAATCTTTATTGAATTTGTGCTACATGTTTGATTGTGTTATTGTAAACGTACGTGTTTCTGGTGATGGTGATGGTCAATTTACTTACATTTCTCCACATGGAAATAGTGTTATTGACTATTTTATCATTTCAAAAGAGTTGTTTTTGTGTGAATTTCATTTGCATGTCAGTGACCGGATCGATTCATGGCATTTGCCTGTCGAATTTAGCCTACGAAATGTTGTTGAACGTACGGTCAATTCGATGTCAATGGAGAATGAAGAAGAATGTATTGTTTGGTCAAACGATTGTTTACTAGAATATGTTCGTGAACTTAATTCCGATGATTGTAAATGTTGTTATTAAAAAAGCTCTTCAGGCTCTTTCTGTCGATATAAATGCCTCTCTTGATATTTTTGTCAAAACGTTATATGGAGCTGCAGCCGCCATGATTCAAACTGTTGGCAACAGGAAAAAAAAGCAAAAATGGATGGTATGATAAAGAATGTGCTCTAAAAAAGAGAAACTGTGAAAGGTATTTGAACCTATTCAAAGGTCAAAAAAACTTAATGGAACCTATGGGGATAAATACGTAGAAGAAAGGAGACAGTATAAACACCTTTTATTTTCCAAGAGACAAGAATTTGATAAAGAACGAATAATGAAGCTAAAGCTGTCGGCTAATGACCCAAAGTTATTTTGGAAAACCATCAGATCAGTGAACAGAAAAACAGTGTTATATAACGACATTTCTAAGGACCAGTGGTTTGAACATTTCTATAATCTTTTCAACACAGCAACTCCTGATCTGGAACAAGAGGAAATCGTAATTGATGACCCGACCGGTGAGTCGCATGAACCCCTTTTTAACAATCCTATTTCTAAGGAGGAAGTTGAATCTAGTATTAGAAAATTAAAAACGGGCAAAAGCTCTGGCATTGATAAAATAGTTGGCGAGATGCTGAAAAATGCAAACGATGCTATTGTTACCTTTCTCGCAAAACTTTTTAATAAGATTTTTGAACAGGGTACCTTTCCGGCAGAATGGTGCAAATCTATAATAGTTCCAATCCACAAGAAAGGGGATGTTAATGTACCTGATAATTACCGTGGTATAGCCCTAACAAGTGTCGTCAGCAAAGTGTACACACGCATTCTAAATAAGAGGCTCACTCAGTGGGCAGAACAAGAAGGAAAACTAGCAGAAGAACAGGCTGGGTTTAGAGTAGGTTATAGTACAGTTGATCATATTTTTACTCTGTACACTATTGTCCATAAATATCTAGCAAAAAATACAAAACTCTATGTAGCTTTCGTTGATTTTAGAAAAGCTTTTGACACTGTGAACAGAAACGTTTTATGGTCTGTATTACGTAAAACTGGTGTTGATGGAAAGTTGTATAACGCTCTAAAAGGTGTCTACAACTCGGTAAAAGCTTGTGTCAGAGACAAACATTCGTATTCAGACTCTTCGACTGCCCGAGAGGCGTAAAACAAGGGTGCATACTCAGTCCGATAATGTTTACTTTTTTTATCAATGAATTGGCCCTGGAATTAATTAGGAAGGGTAAGCACGGGATTCAGATGGTACCAGGATCTATCGAGCTATTTCTGCTGCTCTTTGCAGATGACATAATCTTGCTATCAGATACAGTCATAGGCCTACAAAATCAGCTAAAACAATCTTAAAAAAGAAGCAGATAGATTGCGTTTAGAGGTTAATTTAGATAAAACTAATGTAGTGGTTTTTCGTAAAGGAGGCTACCTTGGAGTAAGGGAAAGATGGGTGTACGGAAGTGAAGCATTAAAGGTAACAAATACGTACAAATACCTAAGGTCTGGTATTTACCACAAAATTAAGTACGAGTGCTCCTTTGCTTGAATGAGTAAGAAAGGTAAGAAGGGAGTGATGGAGATCCTGAGATCGTTTCGAAGATTACGTACGATTGATCCCTTTCTATTCTGGAAACTGTTTGATGCCCAAATTGAACCCATCTTAACTTATGCAGCAGAAATCTGGGGGCTCGAAGATGTAACAGAAATAGAAAAAGTTCATACTTTTGCTATCAAGCGATTTTTGGGACTTCCATTGCACTCTTCCCAACAAAATGGTTTATGGAGAAAACAGGAAGATATCCGCTATCTGTCAGAACAGCAATAAAATGCGTTAAGTACTGGGTCCGATTGGTTATGACTGCCGATGAATAGAATATGTAGACAAGCTTATGAGATGATGCTAAGGCGGCTAGAAACAGATAGTTGTAACTGGGCTTCGAGAGTAAAGAGAGAGAGAGAGAGAGAGAGAGAGAGAGAGAGAGAGAGTAAACAGTCGGAAAGGCTGATCAACACAGAGAGAGTAAGCATGCTGTAAACAGTCGGGAAGTCTGGTCAACAGAGAAAGATGTCAACCGATTGAGGATAGTCAGGTAGTCTGGTGACATCAGAGAGAGAGAGAGAGAGAGAGAGAGAGAGAGAGAGAGAGAGAGAGAGAGAGAGAGAGAGAGAGAGACAGAGAGACAGAGAGAGAGAGAGAGAGAATAAACAGATTCAAGACATACAGTAAGTCTGATCAACAAAGACGTCAACAGATTGAGGACAGTCGCAAAGTCTGATCAACAAAGACGTCAACAGATTGAGGACAGTCGCAAAGTCTGATCAACAAAGACGTCAACAGATTGAGGACAGTCGCAAAGTCTGATCACCAAAGACGTCAACAGATTGAGGACAGTCGCAAAGTCTGATCAACAAGACGTCAACAGATTGAGGACAGTCGCAAAGTCTGATCAACAAAGACGTCAACAATTGAAGACGGTCAGGCAATCTGTCCAACACAGAAAGACTTCAACAGATCGAGGACAGACGGGAAATCTGATCGACACAGAGACACGTTCACAGACTGATAGCCGAGAAATCTGACCACCACTGAGAAAAGATAACCGATTAAAGATGGCCAGAAAAACAAAACTGGTCAGCGTACAGAAATCTTAACACACCAGGGATTCTTAATCAGGCAGATAAACGTTAATACACTCGAGGTAATAAGAAGCCCTCGTCAATACAAAGAAATGTTACCAGACTCAGAGGGCCAGGAACTCTGATCAGCATACAGAAACGTTAATAGATTCAGGGCGGCCAGAAAATCTGATTTACACTGCTAAGGGTACGTGCAGGCGCGCGCGCGTGTATGTGTGTGTGTGGTGGGGGGGGGGGGGGGGGGGGGTCCCCGTGCGTCTTTCTATGTGACTCAGAGTGGAAACCACTCCAATGCATTTAACGTACGAGAGAGAGAGAGAGAGAGAGGAGAGAGAGAGAGAGAGAGAGAGAGAGAGAGAGAGAGAGAGACAGAGAGAGAGACAGAGAGAGACAGAGAGAGAGACAGAGACAGAGACAGAGCCATACAGAGACAGAAAGAAAATAGAAAGACAGAGAGGCAGAGACAGAGAGACAGAGGACAACTAGGGCGAGAGCATGTACAGGTCCCTGGGGGGTGGGGAGGGGGGTGGGGAGGGGGGGAGGGCGGAGACACGGTTAGCGCCCAAACTAAAAGCCGAGGACGGTATACCGGGGATACCGCACAGAAAATGAATTAACCCAAGGATTCCGCGCCGAAACTGAATTAAGCTGGCGTCCCTCGGACCAACTCCATGAAGCTAAGGGTTCCCCCAGGACATCTCGTCCAGCCCTCCTAGCACACGGAAGCAGAAGAGCTCCGACTCTGCGAAAGTTTCAGAAACTTCCCGCTGTGTGTTGGTTCCATTCTTATGATTCACAATGAACTCACGTGTTCTGGCTTACACGTCTGTCTGCCTGGAATCACGGAGTGGAACTGCTGTGTGCCCTGACTGATTCTTACAGCGGCTTCGTGCTTTCGGATTCGTCTGCGTCCGGGGCATCGAGCCAGACACCGACTCCACATCACTGACGTTGGTAGGTCTCACGTCCACGCTACATAATCCTATGTCACTGTTGGTAGGTTTCATACACCACTCTTCATCGCTGGCGAGTCTTTACACCCGTTATCATGGGCCTGTTAAGAGTCGCTGGTTATTAAATCTTGCATACATTCTGTATCACAGACTTACTTACGTCCTGGTAAATTCACATTTACTCCATATCACTGACAATCTCTCTCACGGTAAGTCTTCTAGTCATTACACTGACCTTTCGGTTGTCACTGATTGTGTACAATCATTTCTCTGTACACTGTAAAAGTAATGTTAAATGATATCATATGCACGTACTGTAACAAATATTAAGTTACGTTCTGTCAAGATCGTTCCTTTAAATGCGATATCTGGTAACCAGAGGCGCAAATGTAAATGAATTTATTACTAAGACAGACTATAATGTTCATTTGCCAAATATAATGACGTAAGACCATGCGAGTTGAATTCGATCTCTAGGACGCACTTTACACCTCAAGGAGGTGCGTGCAGGAGCACCTTGCATAACAGCTAAGCAGGACACAGCTTATCAAGAACAGAGGACTTCCGACTGCTGTCGAGATGGGATTAAAAAAAAGTAAAAGGATGGATGGGTGGGGAAAGTAGATTTGATGGTGATATTTTAAATCCCCCCCCCCCCACCCACCCCCCGCCCCCTCTTCCGTCTCCCCAACAGTCAGTTCATTAATGAATGAGGACAACTAAATCACTCAATCTGCGTCGGATCGTCTTTTCATCAGGACAACACATAGCAATGTACCTGTCCCAGTTCATCCATACGACTGCACAATTATACCTTTGTTTCTGCCTCTGGTTGTTCATCCACACGACTGCACAATTATACCTTTGTTTCTGCCTCTGGTTGTTCATCCACACGACTGCACAATTATACCTTTGTTTCTGCCTCTGTTGTTCATCCATACGACTGAACAATTATACCTTTGTTTCTACCTCTGGTTGTTCATCCACACGACTGAACAATTATACCTTTGTTTCTGCCTCTGGTTGTTCATCCATACGACTGAACAATTATACCTTTGTTTCTGCCTCTGGTTGTTCATCCATACGACTGAACAATTATACCTTTGTTTCTGCCTCTGGTCGTCCATCCATACAACTGGACAATTGCATCACAATTTCTGCCTCAGATTCTCCATACAGCTGGCCCAACCGCTTCATTGTTTCTGCCTTAGTTCGTTCATACATCCGGACAACCTGTCACACTTTCTGCGGATTCGTTCATTCATAAGGACAATTTCATCACATTTCTAAGTTCGTTCATACATCCGGACAATTTCATCAACTTCTGCCTTAAATCGTTCATTCATATGGACAATGTCATCACACTGTCTGCCTTAAATCGTTCATTCATATGGACAATGTCATCACACTGTCTGCCTTAAATCGTTCATTCATATGGACAATGTCATCACACTGTCTGCCTTAAATCGTTCATTCATATGGACAATGTCATCACACTTTCTGCCTTAAATCGTTCATTCATATGGACAATGTCATCACACTTTCTGCCTTAAATCGTTCATTCATATGGACAATGTCATCACACTGTCTGCCTTAAATCGTTCATTCATATGGACAATGTCATCACACTGTCTGCCTTAAATCGTTCATTCATATGGACAATGTCATCACACTGTCTGCCTTAAATCGTTCATTCATATGGACAATGTCATCACACTGTCTGCCTTAAATCGTTCATTCATATGGACAATGTCATCACACTGTCTGCCTTAAATCGTTCATTCATATGGACAACTTCATCACTGTTTCAGTCTCAACTCGTCCATACGTCCGGGCAGCTGCATCTCAATATCTGCTATAGTACGTACATTCATCTGGACAACTACACCAGTGTTTAAGATTCAGTCTGTTTATATATAAGGACATATAATCACAGCTCAATTATACACTTGAACATTAAATCAAAAACATTTTTTCAGTCTGTCCACAGATCGAAGACAGGTAATTAACTGTTCTACTATCTTCCACAAAGCCAGACACATTACTAAGAGTTCTAATGTATCTCCGGACACACAAATACCGGTTTCAGTACACATCTGGACTCTTAAATCACTGTATCTGTCTCCGTTTGTCCAAACATCTGGAACAAGAGATCTTTATTCCAAAAAACATGTCGACAAATATATCTGTCCGCACAACTGGATGTACAAACGATTGTGTCCATCTCAATCTGCTGAGACAATTGAACATTTTGATCGTTGTTCCTACAACATGAAGACAAACAATCGCTTCCGTCTCCCTGGTATTTGATACTCTTGTCTACTCTGGTCGGCCGGAGACGGGTCTGGTTACAAATCACCATTACACGGAGCTGGTTGTCTGCTTGGTTACAAATCACCATTACACGGAGCTGGTTGTCTGCTTCTTCTCTCCCCTCATCTTTCAGACTGAGACGTACTTCTCTAGCTCTGCTGCTGTATCATTCTTCATCCTCCTTTTCCATCCACCATTTCTCTGTATCATTCTTCATCCTCCTTTTCCATCCACCCTTTCTCTGTATCATTCTTCATCCTCCTTTTCCATCCACCCTTTCTCTGTATCATTCTTCATCCTCCTTTTCCATCCACCCTTTCTCTGCTCTTTCCTTATCTTTGTTTCTTTCTATAGGTACCTTTCCTAGTTCCCTCCTTCCTTCTCACCTCTCATCCTTTTTTTCCCCTTCCAGTCTTTTCTCCATCCTTCTTTCCTTCCTCCTTTCCTTCCTTCCTTCCTTCCTCCTGTGAAGGACAGGCGTCGATGGCAAGCTGAGTGAAAACGACATAATGGTTTGATTGTCTTCCTGGCCATCAGA
>CM031597.1:132120753-132123253 GCA_018398815.1 Conus ventricosus | reverse complement strand
ACATCTTCCCCGGAGTCTTGAAGACCGTTGTGGCGGCACAGAAGACTTTAGAACCAGCTTCCTCCACTCCTCCCGGTTCTCAGACAGCTCTTATGCAGTTCCAGAGTGTGAGGCCAGTGTATTCACTGACGTTGTCCTTCGTCTCTTTCTCTGTCTTCCTCTCCTTCTGCCTGCTCGCACTGTTCCTCGTAGAATGAGTTTGGCAAGTTCTGTTGATCTCGATGCATGACCACACCATCTCATTTTCCTTTTTGTTCACTTAAGTTCAGCTGTCAGAGTCCACGTCTCATAGACCATAGAGAAATACGGCAATGACCAGGGAGTGCATCAGTCTGATCTTGGATCCAGTTGTGTGTGATGTTTCTGTCATTCCAGATGGGTCATAGTCTGGCAAGTGCTGCTGTCGTTTGCGCAGCTCTGGAGAGCGCTTCAGCTTTTAATCCCTCGTCTGAAGCAATCGCCCCGAGATACTGAGAAGTTCTGAACTGTCTCTGGTTTTTCTCCCTTTATATCGTGTTGGCGCTGATGCCGTTGGTGTTGTTAGCGATGCTAGCGCTGATGCCGTTTAGTGTTGTTGGTCATAACACCGCTATCTAACTGAGTTCTTTAAGATCCGTTTCGATCATAGCATCAGCTTGGGTCATGCTGTAACGAGGTCAGTGGTGGGATTAATCAACAACAGCACACGAAAGCCCTTCATTATGAGAAATATCGTTGCCTAGACACAGCAAAACGTTCTGGTCAACCTTTAGGAAAGCGTTTTGCATGTGTGTGAGTGCGTGTGGCGTGTTGTGTTGTGTTGTGTTGTGTTGTGTTGTGTTGTGTTGTGTTGTGTTGTGCGTGTGCGTGTGCGGTGCGGTGCGGTGCGGTGCGGTGCGGTGCGGTGCGGTGTTGTGTGTGTGCGTGCGTGCGTGCGTGCGTGCGTGCGGGGGCGTGTGTGTGTGTATGTGTGTGTGTGTGTGTGTGTGTGTGTGGTGTGTGTGTGTGTGTGTGTGTGTGTGTGTGTGTGTGTTGCGTGCGGTGTGTGTGTGTGTGTTGTGTGTGTGTGTGTGTGTGTGTGTGTGTGTGTGTGGTGTGTGTGTGTTCAACCTGCGGCAGCTTGACCCGATCTGATTACTCGTTGACGAGAAGCACCTCCATGTCAGCACAACTGTAGCTGCCTGTGGTCGGGTTGCATCTCTCCCCCAGAATATTGTGACTCACAACTCGCACATGAGCATACAATGGAGCTAAAAGCATTGATCTGGAATGAAATAACAGGCTGAAATTGGTCGTCAAATCAAAATGTGGAAAGACAGAAGACACGGCTAACAGGAGTGGGGATGTCAAACCAAAAGGGCACACACACACACACACACACACACACACACACACACACACACACACACACACACACTACCACCACCACCACCACACCACCACCACCACAAAACACAACACACACACACACACACAGACACACAAAACACACGCGCGCTAAGACACACACCTACACACACACACACACACACACACAACACACACACACACACACACACACACACACACTCCAAAAACAAACAATCTGAACCAATCCATTATCTCCCGAATACATATGTCTCGCAACTTATGGCTTCAAGAAGATCAAACGGCCGCTGCTAACAAGATAAATCACTCCAATCATCAGTTATCTGACCATGGTCCATCACAGCGATGACCTCAGATCGTTTCCCTTTCCACGGACATTCACTCACATCAACAACGCCCAGCGGAGAACAATCACTCGCATCGATGCCCTGGCCAAGATAAATCAATCACATCATTTTCCTTATCAGGATCGGTCGGCCAGATCAGCGGTGGGATAAGGATCAGTCTGCTACATAAGTGAAGCGGTCAGGGTTCACTTGATATAATTATGAAAGACACGTCCAGGGACAACCGTCTGTTTGAAATCCAGAATCAGTGTTCTAATACGTTCGTGACTGTGACCAGGATCCATCAACCATGTCTACGTGACCAGGATCAAACAGATCCGTGACGTGACCAGGATCCATCAAACATACATATACGTGGCCAGGATCAAAACAGATCCATGATGTGACCTGGATCCATCAAACATGTCTACGTGACCAAGATCAAACTGAGCAATGACGTGACCAGGATCCATCAATCATATATGTACGTGAACAGGATCAAACAGATCCATGACGTGACCAGGATCCATCTAGCAGATCTATGACGTGTGATGACGACCCGTGACCAGGATCAAACAGTTCCATGACGTGACCAGGATGACGTGTGATGACGACCCGTGTCCAGGATCAAACAGTTCCATGACGTGACCCGGATCCATCAAACACATCGACATGACGAGGATCAAGCAGATTCATCACCTGACCGAGATCTATGAAACAGATGCTTTGCTTGCCAGGATCCATAAAAAGATGAATTATGCTACCAGAATCAATCAGACAGCAGCATTACGTTACCAGAATCCATGATCAAACACAGATCCATGACG
>CM031597.1:132110753-132113253 GCA_018398815.1 Conus ventricosus | reverse complement strand
CACAGCGCTGAATGCGTGTCAACCGGATGGCGTTACTAACTACTACTACTAATATACTGTTCAAAAAAAGAAACGCAAAATGCCAAGCTGCCGATTTGAAACACAATTTATTGAAGCTCAGTGTGACAACACGTTTAAATGTGAAAATGACAAAAACAGGTCATCAGTAGACAGAAGTCTCCCTGTAATGCTGTGGTAAAGAACCAGCCCCAGACCCTCAGGGAAATCTCCAGGCCGCTTCCAAAGTCAGTAACGGGTGTGACCCCCTCTGGCTGCAATGGTTAGCCTGGCATCTGCGGGGCAATGAAGCAATAATGTTCCTGATTGTCTGCTGTGGGATGGCCCCCACTCGGCCTGCAATGCCCGGAACAGTCATTTGGAGTCGCTGGGGCGTTGGCCCTCACTCTCAGGCGTCTGTCCAAAAACGTCCCAAACGTGCTCATAGGATTCAAATCCGGGGAAAGAGAGGGCCAGGCCAGGGTGTTGATGTTGTTGGCGGTAAAAAGGCCTGTGGTCAGGCGTGCTGTGTGGGGCCTGGCGTTGTCCTGCTGGAACACGGCCCTGGGAGTGGCCATTAGAGGCAGGACGTGTGGCTGAACAATGACCTGGACGTACTGCTGGGCTGTCAGGTGACCTTCCACGCGCACCAGCTGGCTCCTGCCTGTGTTGCTGATGGCCCCCATACCATGACATTGCCGCCACCATGCGGAGGTGCCTCGTCGACGCAGTTCTGCTGGTTGCGTTCATTAACCCGCGGTAAACCCTTCGCTCCTGTCATGGCGCTGCAGCAGAAACTGTGACTCATCCGAGAACAGACGTGTCGCCAATGGTTCCTCGTGTCCAGTGTCTGTGTTGCGTAGCCCATTGCAGTCTGGTCTGTCGAGGCGCCCCGTCATTACGTTGCCACGTAGGGGCCTGTAAGCCCTCAGCCCAGCAGCATGCAGCCTGTTCCGGACAGTCTGGTCGGAGATGCGACAGACACCAGCGCATGCCTGGACAGTGGACGAGGCCGGCAGGAAGCGATTGAGGAGATGTCTGAGCCGTATAAAGCGGTCCTGGGCTGGCGTTGTGATATGAGGTCGGCCTGACCTCGGGGCATCAGCTGTTGACCCTGTCCTCTGGAAGCGAGTCCAAAGTCGGCATATGGTACTGGGGGAGACATTCAAAGCATGGGCCACATCAGTTGCACTCTGACCAACTTGCAAACGACCCAGGGCGTTTTCTCTCTCTGCTGGGCTCAAACGTGGCATGCTGTTTTTTGGTACGGTGTGCCTGCCGGTTGCCAAAATGACCCGGCTTTTATACTGCACTATGACCATGGTGTGTGTGTGTTCACCACTGAGTTGGGCATGCTTTGCAGGCGAAACAACAGAAGCACAACCCAATGTTTGCACTGTCGCACCTGGCCCACAACACGCACGTGCACATAGTGACAACCTGAATCAATGTTATCCTAGCACGTCGACGTTCAAGACATGCATCAGGGCCGGTTTTTGGCGTGTTCTCAACTGTATGGTCCACCCCAGGTGGCAAAATTTCATTTTGCGTTTCTTTTTTTGAACAGTATATTAATGAATACTTATATAGTGCCTATTCTCGGCTAGACAACCAAGCTCTAAGCGCTTTACAATCAACACTCGTTTCCACAACGGGCTGCCTACCAGGGTAGTGCCGACTGAAGAGCTGCCAGCCGGCGCTTCATTCAGTCGTTTCCCGTGTCATCCAGTCAGTATCGTTCAATATCGATCACTCATTTCCTTACTTCCTTCATTCTTTCCATTTCTCACGCAGGGTGCATGCTATGCGTAACGTGTCATCCATACCAACGGCCAAACTGGCCTACTCTACCGAAAGTTGGTGATGGGATTTTACGTGTGTGCAAGATGTTATGCGTGCGTTCCACACACGGAACCTCGGTTTATAGTCTCATTCGAAGAACTGTATGGGAAATGGAGTCAGAACCAATGTTAACTCCGATGGAAAAATCCCCCTGTACCGAAACGCCCCGGCGGAGGTTCGAACCCGCAACCCCAGGATCACCAAGATTACGAGTCCGGCGCTCTACAACTGAGCTATTCCGGTGTAACGAAAAGTTTTAACTCCCCGAATGGTTTAACTCCCAGGGAGTTAAACTGTTCATTTGTAAATTTTAACTCCCTGGGAGTTAAACTAGAACATAAAAAACTAACTCCCTCTGTGTTTCAGTTTGACTCCAGGGAGTTATTCTGACATACCACCAGAATGACTCCCACCCACCACCCACCACCCACACCTCGCTTCCACCCATGCATCTTACACACACACACACACCACATACATATATATATATATATATATAATATTATATATATATATATATATATAATATATATATATATAAATAACATAAAGGTAAACCTGGAATAGGCTGGACACCACTCAGTGATGTGTGGTGCACTGCTGATATATAATATATATATATTTTTTTTTTTTTCCCCGAATATGTGTTGTGTGTGTGTGT
>CM031597.1:132095753-132103253 GCA_018398815.1 Conus ventricosus | reverse complement strand
GGCAAATCATATTACTACGGCAGGATTGCACACACTCGTTTCCGTCGTAAGCGAAGTCATCAGGATAAAAGGAACGATTCATCAACAATGTTTTCTGGTTCTGGTTTTTTTTTTTTTTTTTTTTTTTTTGGGGGGGGGTTCCCCTACATAATCTAATCTATCATATAATGTGATTGCGTCCGCGCGTCTGTGTTCTCGTTCCTCATACAAACCCTCAAGTTTAACAAGTTTAATCTGGTCTTCTTCCAAACTTGACATTGTGATTCACTAGATTTAGTGGACATATCAAAAGTGGTCATGTTAGTGTCACGACATTGCAAAACAAAGTAATGTCAGGATTCCAAGCGGGTTTAAGGTAACTGACAGTAATCAGACCCATGACACATTCAAGGACGACAACTCTGATTGTCGCAGGAGGGGGTGGGGGGGCATAGAGATAAGAAAGCAGCACAAAAAACCCCAGGCAAATGAAAGGGAAAAACAGAAGAGGAGGGAATGGGTGAAGACAAAGACGAGGGAACGTTCATCAAATTTCCCTGTTCTGCCCTTCTGTGGCCGTTGAATGCTTATTTTCTCTTCGTGTTGGTGAAAAAAAAAATGGATGTATTTCTCTGCTAACCAACCACGGACAGGCTGACACAAACAGTTCGAAATCTCCTGATGCGCCTCACCCAAGAGATTTGTTTTCCCTCACTACTTACATAGTCTGCGACTACTTTGGTAATGATGAAACCCCTACAACCCGCTTATACTGGTCTGCTGGACACGTGGAGAATCACTATGACCGAGTCCTGAGGGAGTAAGCCTCGCTTCACGTGCTGCTGACCAGACAGAAGCCGACCACCGTGGCCGAGACATTCTGGGGTGCCCAATGGAAATCTGTGCTCCCTGAGAAGCAGGGAAGTAAAAACAGTACTGCCTTATTCACTTAGGAGAAGACAGCAAATGACGTCTACAGATTCTGCGTTGTGTAGAACTTCGGATGATGAAAGACATCGCGAAAGAGGCCGTTGGATTGGTGAACAGTTCACTGACTGTATTGAAAAGAATGCTCCGAGTTGTCGTTCCTGTCTATTTACTACTGTCCTGTACGTCTAGTGAAAAACTGTGCACAGCTATCTTTCTGCGGGCGAAAAAAAAAACCTAAATAAACGTACCACTAAATCGTATTTTCTACAATCTTGTTAAGTCCGTAGCGCGACTGGTGCTGAGATGTCTCCTGGAAGATATATCCGCGAAGTTGGCGGGTGGAACCTAGTTACAGAGAATCAAGCAGTCCAGATTTCCGTTACCGACTATCGGGGAAGGCTGCACTCTTGGTTCTCCCTGAGGAAGAGTTTCGTAAGGAAGCAGTGGGTTCCCTCTTGTTTGAGCAAACTCTCACAGGCGCTTGAAGCACCTTGCTCCATTTGCACTCAGTCTGCGGGGACTGCTTGCGCTGAACGTTATTAACCAGCATTTTCCCATCTGCACAGTGTCTGGCTAGCTGGGGTTACACAGGGCGTGATAGTGGTGGCGCAATGTCTATTTTACAGTTTTCGTCTTTTTTCACCCGAGGACGGGAGGGGGGGTTGGGTCGAGGGAAGGCATGAGAAAGCGTAACTTACTCTTTCCTGCACCAGCTCCGGATCTGATTCAGATATACCACACTTTGGAAACTCCGAAATTGTGCACACAATACTCACTTACGCGCACGCACGCACACATCCACACACCCACAGAGAGAGAGAGAAGAGAGAGAGAGAGAGAGAGAGAGAGAAGAGAGAGAGAGAGGGAGAGAGGGAGAGAGAGAGAGAGAGAGAGAAGAGAGAGAGAGAGAGAGAGAGGAGAGAGAGAGGGGAGACTCAAGACTCAAGACTCAAAAACTTTATTACTCAAGGATAGAGATTTTAGGCAGTGCCTATTCTTCCAATCTGTCCTTGCTATTCTACAACATTCAACTAAACACACTGCACATATTAATAATGGTAGAAACAATGAAGAATATAGCAACATTATAATAATAACAATAACAATAGTAATAAGAATTAAAAAAAAAAATGTCATTACAAAATTACACAAACATAATCAGAGACGTACGTGCGCGCTCACATGCACGCACACGCCCACACATACACGCACGCACGCGTACACCCACACCCACTCACCACACACCCGCCCACCCACCCACACATACATACATACACATTTTCATCAGCTAATATAGAGGCAAACATAAAAGTAGGGCGTTGAGACTATGATCAAAAGGTTAGATTCATTGTTCAAGTAAATGTTTATGTATTGCTGATTTGAAGGACGGCAGTGATTGACATGTTTTGGCAGACGGAGGAAGAGAGTTCCACACAGATGGACCAAAAAATGCAAAACTAGATTTGAACAAATCAATGCGGACACGTGGTTAAAATGTAATTATTTGAATCATATCGCGTTGTTGCCATTTGGATAAACTCAGCAAGATATGTTGGCGCCATGTTTGCATGGACTTTAAACATTAGTACTGCCTTATTATAGATCAGTTGGCTCTGCAGTGGTAGCATCATTAGTTTTGCGAATTTGCCCGTGGTTGATAGAAACTTGTCGGGAAGAATCAGCTTAATTCCCCGCCTATGCATAGAGTTGATCTTTTTTATGTGATTTTCACCGGCACTACTCCAGACCGTGGACGCATAGTTGATGTGAGAAAGGCAATGGGCTTCAAAAAATTATTTCCGGATGTGTGGTTCAACATAATAACTGAGTTTATTGAGCAAAAACAAATTGCGAGCCAACTGTTTGCAAACATGATTTATATGTGATTGCCATTTAAAATTATCATCAATAATCACGCCTAAGACACGGTGTTCGGTAACCTGCTCGATCAAGTTTCACTCATTTTTAGGCTCAACATAAGATGCTGTCGTTGATGTTTCTGTCTCGATGCTAGGACCATACATTTTGTTTTGTGCGGATTAAGGACCATTCGGTTTTGGTTGCACCATTCTAAGACATCATTTATACTTTGTTGTAACAATATTTGTACAGACATGATGTTTGTATCACTACAGTGAAGAGAACTGTCGTCAGCGAACAGATCACAGATGACATCATTGTGAGATATGTGCATCGGTAGGTCATTTATAAAATACAGAAGAGAAGAGGTCCAAGGACAGAGCCTTGTGGAACGCCACAGCTCACTATTCCTTCAGAGTGAGAGAGAGAGAGAGAGAGAGAGAGAGAGAGAGAGAGAGAGAGAGAGAGAGAGAGAGAGAGAGAGAGAGAGAGAGAGAGAGTGAAAGCCAACTGGCTAAGAACTATTTCATTTATAGGCACCGGAAACGAACATGGCAGGGGAGGGGGGGGGGGGGGGGGGGGGTTGCCACCACAAACATACGTTTCATCTCAACAGGATCTGGTTTTAAAAGCATCTAGTCTGATCTGAACACCAAACTTTGAAACGGCCTCTGATGACAATCATTTTTCCTTCCACAATAACACATATTCTTGGAAGTTCTATGCCTAGCCATTTCTTTAGGACTACTCCCTTTTTTTTTTGCAGCATGTTTATACATAAGATTCCAGTCACTTTGTTTGCAGCATGTTTATACATAAGATTCCAGCCACTTTGTTCCACGAGACAGACAGCATACTGCCTGCAGGGAGAACAGGATTTGTGTTTCATTGGGATTGCTCTTGTTCAGTGTGTTTCATTGGGATTGCTCTTGTTCAGTGTGTTTCATTGGGATTGCTCTTGTTCAGTGTGTTTCATTGGGATTGCTCTTGTTCAGTGTGTTTCATTGGGATTGCTCTTGTTCAGTGCGCCTTCGGTGCTAGGTCGGCCCGTTCATGGGCAGATAACACATAATGTGAGGGTGGGGGGGGGGGGGGTGGAGATCGAATAAAAGTTTACCTTGGTACCGTATCTAACTATTTGTTTATCTATTTCATCTATCTATCGATCGACCGATCGATTGACGGATAGATAGATTGACGGATAGATAGATAGATAGATAGATAGATAGATGATAGATAGATAGATAGATGATAGGTGTGCATGTGAGTGCATGTGAGTGAGTGTGTGTGTGTGTGTGTGTGTGTGTGTGTGTGTGTGTGTGTGAGTGTGTGTGTGTGTGTGTGATGTGTGTGTGTGTGTGTGTGTGTGTGTGTGTGTGTGTGTGTGTGTGTGTGTGTGTGTGTGTGTGCACGTGTGTGTGTGTGTGTGTGTGTGTGTGTGTGTGTGTGTGTGTGTGTGTGTGTGTGGGGTGTGAGAGAGAGAGAGAGAGAGAAAGACAGAGAGAGAGAGACAGACAGAGAGAGAGAGAGGAGAGAGAGAGAGAGGGAGAGAGAGAGAGGTTTGTGCAGCTTTGTTTCAGACTCAATTTTCATGCCTCGCTCCCCTGGTCGGACCCCCCACCCCACCCCCACACTTCATCGTTCATCCTTGAGCGGTGTCTATTCATCACTGATAACAGTCTAACGTATGAAGACGTTCGGTTCAATATTATCTGTCAGCGATGAATAGCGGGGCATTCGTTTCCATTTCCAGTCCCCTATGCCAGTATTGTTTGGTCATACATCATTGTGTTAGAGTCGAGATAACAAGATGATGGGAAAAAAGCCCTGCTTCTTTTCTCCCTCCAAGGAAGCCATTGCTCATCGACAAACGACTGTTATTCTCATTCTCAATGGTTCTGGTTACCTTAAAGTTAATTTATAATGCACAAGTAAACAAAAATATTGTAAAACATCTATTGCTCATTTCTTTTCATTCGCAGGCTAGAATTCGAACCACAACAAAGGTATCTTTCATTCTAGATAGAATTAATGATTTCCCCGTGGGTGCAGAAGTTGCTTCCCTTATCTATGATTTACTGTCTAACTTTCCCCAGCCTCATCCAAGATTTCCAAATGTCTCCGAGGTTCACTGCTGCTGACGTTTTAGCGTAGGTGACCCTTCTAATGCCGACATTAAAGTAGTCACAATTCGTCTTCCAAAATGACAGCTATATACCATCAAGTGTAAATGTGATTTGTGTGCGTGTGTGCATACACGCGCACGCGCGTGCGTGCGTATGAGAGAGAGAGAGAGAGAGAGAGAGAGAGAGAGAGGAGAGAGAGAGAGAGAGAGAGGAGAGAGAGAGAGAGAGAGAGAGAGCCTACCACGGAATGGTACTACTGAACGTCCGTGCAAGTTTGTTGTGGTCGTTCAATGCGCGTGGAGTCAAGTGTGAGTCTGTATGCGTGCGTGCACGCGTGTCTGTGTGCATGCGTGCGTGCGTTTGTGAGATTGATCCAATCCACCCTCTGCTGGAGTGGGAGTTAACGAATGTGCACATTTGTTCCTGTGTTGTTCAACGTAGCCGTGCGTAACATTTTCAATCCAAAGATGTCTGCCACATTTACTTCAAATTTGTCATATCATTAGATAACCATAGCCCTAGCATTGTCAAGTCACATTTTTAATCCTTTTCATATGGAAGTTTTAATCCTGTAACAGCTTCAAACTTATCAAAAGACCATAAAAATGTTTCATATGAATACACAGTTGCCTTGTAGCGTAAGGAAAGTTTTGTCAACGAACAAACATAGTTCAAATATTCCTCTTTTTTTTCCTTTAAGATTGATCTCGCCCTTTATATTGCAAGCGACATCTCTAGACACAAAACAAAGGTAGTCTCCTTGCTGACAGTTTCTTTCGATCTTAAAAACCTGTAGGTGTTTGACCTTTTACATTTTTTTTTTTGTTCAGCCAGTTCCATATAGATCCAATCTAAACCGTATGCTTCCCAGACTTTATTCGTGTAAGACCAATGTCTTGTGTCAGCTGAATTATCGAAATAAACCAACAAAAAGAAGGTGGAAATCGCTTTCTTCAAAACAACGTTTCATGCCATAAATTGTCCTCAGGCTATCACTACTGTGCCTTTCTTCAAAACAACGTTTCATGCCATGAAATTGTCCTCATGGCTATCACTACTGTGCCTTCCTTCAAAACAACGTTTCATGCCATGAATTGTCTCAGGCTATCAATACTGTGCCTTTCTTCAAACAACGTTTCATGCCATGAATTGTCCTCAGGCTATCACTACTGTGCCTTCCTTCAAAACAACGTTTCATGCCATGAATTGTCCTCAGGCTATCACTACTGTGCCTTTCTTCAAAACAACGTTTCATGCCATGAATTGTCCTCAGGCTATCACTACTGTGCCTTCCTTCAAAACAACGTTTCATGCCATAAATTGTCCTCAGGCTATCACTACTGTGCCTTCCTTCAAAACAACGTTTTCATGCCATGAATTGTCCTCAGGCTATCACTACTGTGCCTTCCACATTGAAATCTTGTTTAATGCTTTCGTTAGTAAGATGATAGCAGATTGGTGTAATTCTATTAGCAGTACAGGGTGATCGTAGTGTGATAACGACAAGTCACGTTTTCAGGAGTTCCCTTGATTGGCTTGCCTTTCTTTTTTAACAGGTAAACGTACGATACCTTTCTTTTGTGCAGCTGACATTTCTCCTTCCTTCGTTAATTAAGGAAAGCACCACAACAACAACTCGATCGGTTCCAGACGAAAGCTTTTGTGTACGTGGCATTTCTCTTTCCTTCATCTTCACAACGAACGACGAAACTGGTCGATCGTTTCTCAAGGCGAATTTCATTGAAGAAAAAAAAATTAGCCGTTAATGTCTCTCTACCTGCGCTTGTATATGTGTGTATGTATGGTGACATTCGCAGACTTTCCGAAGCCTCTGATTCATCTTTTCTACAGTAATGACATTTTTCAAACCTTCACATTCTGCTGTATTTGTTTTCTCATCTTTTTAGCATTACTATCGATTGTATTGTCTCTCTTTTCTATATAGATCAGCATAAAAACGTTCAGTTATCATACATTTCTGACAGCATCTGACCTAAGTTTGTGGTAAGTTTTGCCTCTTGCTTACTATGAAACTGTCTTTCCTCTTCAGCGGACAAAGGTATTTGCTGGTTTTCCCCATCTGCGAAGTCTATGTTGACTTTCAATTCAATATTTTTTATTCTAGTTTTCTCTGATTTCATTCAGTTCGGGTTTTTGTTTTTTGTTTTGTTTGTTTGCTTTTTCTTTGTTGTTTAGTCACTTATTAAATGTTTATAACTTTTATCAGCACAATGTGGTTATTTCAAGCACTAAAATTTCTCTACACCAACTACTAATTGTAACCCAAAACGGAAGAGTGTGAGAGAGAGAGAGAGAGAGAGAGAGAGGAGGAGAGAGAGAGAGGAGAGAGAGGAGAGAGAGAGAAGAGAAGAGAGAGAGAGAGAGAGAGAGAGAGAGAGAGAGGAGAGAGGAGAGAGAGAAGAGAGTTAATAACAGGAGGAAAGCAGGAAAAATTGGTAGAGAAGGAAGGAAAGGAGAACAATGTCTAACCTTATCAGATGATACAACAAGCAAGACAACCAGTTAGACCGTTTCAATATCTGTTATTACAACCAAAAAATCTGTATATCTATTTGTATCAAACCGACAAAGTGAAACTAATATG
>CM031597.1:132085753-132088253 GCA_018398815.1 Conus ventricosus | reverse complement strand
AATAACAAAACTTAATAACCAAAGACAAAAATATATACTAGCACATATATATAAAGAGCACAAATAAATTAAATATATGAAAAAAATCATTGGACAAAAAAGAAAAAAAGGAATAAAGAAAGAAAGCAAAATGAAACAACAAACAATGGGAACAATGCAACAACAGAACAAACGGTTCCAGACAACAAAGAGAAAGAAAACGAAACAAGGAACGAAAAATGAAAGAAAGAAAGAAAAACAAAGCAGGAATAAGGGAACTGGAGGGGGGGGGGAGAGAGAGGAGGAGAGAGAGAGAGAGAGAGAGAGAGAGAGAGAGAGAGAGAGAGAGAGAGAGAGAGAGAGGAGAGGAATAAAGAAAGAATTTAATAAAAAAGAACAGAAAACTTACGAAAAAAAGAAGTAAAAGCACAACTCAACAAGCAACTCAGGTCGGGCTCACTCTTCTCTACACACTACCAGAGAAAGCTGGAAGGAAATGGCAAACGCTCCATCGTAGCCTACCTGACCAAATCGCCAACGTTGTGGCAGCAGAAGAGAAAGACCAAGAGAGAGTGAGAGAGAGCACAGCAGCGGTATGATGTGGTGACGATGATGATGCCTTCGCGTTCAGAAGCGTCCTCCACCACTGCAGAGATGTGAGAGCGGAGACGCAGGGCCACACAGAAGACGGGGGGGAGAGAGAGAGAGAGAGAAACAGCACAACACTGAACCAAGCCAACTCACTGTCCCTCCACACAGCTCGTTGCAACAGGCGTCCGCCCTTCGTCCGTCCCGCCAATGTCGGCCCCGCTGGCCTCTGACGTCACGACGGCACAGGCTCGCCGCGTTGGCTGTGGAGTGGGGGGGGGGGGGGGGGGGGGGGATAGGTGAGGTGGTGGGGGATGGGGGGGTTGAGTTGGGGGACTGGAGGGGGGGGGGGGGAGAGGAGGGATGCCAACCAGGAAAGGAAGGGGGCGCTCTGTAGGTGGGAGGGGAGGGGGGAGGGGGTGCCTGCACGAATCCCTTCTGCCTGCTGGCCTCGCACACAGCGCCGGCGCTGGAAACAAATCAGAGTAGTAGCTATGTCAGAAGGGGTAATGCCAGGCACATGCTGCCTTTCTATACTATCAACAACAAAAAAAAGAGTTAAGGTCCAGCTGCTGTTTTCGTCAATGCCGGATCGAAATTCGCTAAAACGCAGGTAAACACATCAACGAGGAAACACTGACGGCAACGACACAGGGGACCTTATTCTATGCACGGGAATCCCGCTCCTTCTCCCGTCTGCTAATTACAAAGACTGCCGTTCACGCCTGAGGACATAACGCCAGGAAAATCCCATTATTCTTACACTCTTCCAAACCACTTTCACTAACAAGCCACAATAGCGGCCATAGGTGCCGTGCATGGTGCCTTCGTCAAGAAGAAATGGACGGGGGGGGGGGGGGGGGCTTTTTTTTTTTTACAAAAGACATACGTTTAAGTCAACTCAGGTGGTTTTAAATTAGAACAAACATGATGCCGACCTATAAGATATACACAAGGTGCCTTCATTAACGGATATGATGCCGTTCTTAGAGTTTTCCAGACATGGTCTTTTCTGGGTTATAGGCGGGCTGCCTCGATTAAAACATAAGATATCGTCACAAAATCAAAATCAGGGTTGCTTTGCACGTTACAGACAAGATGCCTATACAAGATATAGACAAGATGCATTTTTTAAATACAGAGAGGATGCCTTTATAGTAACAGACAGGATGCCTTTATAAGTTACAGACAGGATGCCTTTATAAGTAACAGACAGGATGCCTTTATAAGTTACAGACGGATGCCTTTATAAGTTAACAGACAGGATGCCTTTATAAGTTACAGACAGGACGCCTTATAAGTTACAGACATAGCCTTTATAAGTTACAGACAGGATGCCTTTATAAGTTACAGACAGGATGCCTTTATAGTTACAGACAGGATGCCTTATAAATTAGCAGACAGGATGCCTTTATAAGCTTACAGAGAGGATGCCTTTATAAGTTACAGACAGGGTGCCTTTATAAATTACAGACAGGATGCCTTTATAAGTTACAGAGGAGGATGCCTTTTATAGAGTTACAGAGAGGATGCCTTTATAAGCGACAGACAGGATGCCTTTGTAAGTTACAACAGAAATGCCTTTATACTTACAGGGAGGATGGTTTTTATAATAACAGAGAGATGCTTTTATAAGTTCAGTCCACGATGCATTCATAAGTTGCAGAGAGCATGCATTTGTATGACTGGATCAATTTGAAAACCATACTCCAGATGCCTTCATAGGTTAGATAGGAGCTTTTTAAAGTTACACAGTGAATACTTGTATCACACATAGAGTGCATGCCTAGGAGATGTGGACAAATTTATATGTAGGATGGCTTATAAGCCATAGACATGGAGCTTTAACACGTTATAACCGGGATGCTTTTGTACATGACAGACAGGGTGGCTTCTTAAGTCATAAACAGGGTGCCAGTTACAGACAGGATAC
>CM031597.1:132075753-132080753 GCA_018398815.1 Conus ventricosus | reverse complement strand
GATATGTTGTCCGCCTGACCTTTGAGGAAAGACATTATGTCCTGACGACCTTTGAGGAAAGATATTCTGTCCTGCTGATCTCTGAGGAAAGACAGTATGTCCCTCTGACCTCTGAAGAAAGACATGATATACTCTGACCTTTGAGGAAAGCCATTTATAACTGAACTCTGAGGAAAGACGCTCTGTTCCTCTTACCTCTTCGGAAAGACATTATGTCTATTTAATCTTTGAGGACAGACATTCGTCCCCTCTGGCCTTTTAGAAAAAAAATTCTGTCCATTTCATCTCTCAGAAAAGACATTCTGTCTCTCTGACCTTTGAAGAAAGATATCCTGTCCCTTTGACCTTTTAGGAAAGACATCTCTTCCACCCAGCCTTTGAGGAAGGCATATCAGGCTATCTACCTTCTAGGAAAAAAAGTCTCCGCCCGTCTGACCTATGAGGAAAGACATTCTGTCTATCTGACCTTTCAGAAAAGACATCGTATCCACTCGACCTCAGATGCCCCTTTGCAGTCGGCTGGCTATAAGCAACATTACCTATCTCGATCTCAGAGGACCGTGTCCATTTGGCCTTTGAGAGAGATATCTTGTCCATCTGGCGTATGAGTAAAGACAACATATTCTTCTGGCTTTTGAAGAAATACATTGTGTCCATCTGATCTCAGAGAAGAGAAAAAAACATTCCTGTCCATCTGACCTCTCAGAGAAGACATTTCTGCCCATCTGACCTTAGGGAAAGATATCATTCCTGTGTGACCTTTGAGGAAAGGCATAACGGTCTTTCTGACATTTGACAAAAATATCCGTGTCATCTGATCTTAAGAAAGACATCCGTGTCCACCAGCCCTTTGAGGAAAACTATTCTGTCAATCCAACGTTTGAGAAAAGACATTCCTGTCCTCCTGACCTTCAAGGAAAGACACCCTCTCCATTTGACTGTGAAAGAAGACATTCGCATACACGTGACTGCTGAGGGAAAATATTTCTGTCCATCTGACCTTTGAAAACAAATCTCTTTCCATATCATCTTTGAGGAAAGGCATCTCTGTCCGTTTGAGTTTTGAGGAAAAGACACGCCTGCCATCTGACCTCCGGGGAAAAAAAAACATCCGTTTGCCTGACCCTTTGGGACAACACAACTGGAGGGGGACGGTGGTCCGATAGTTCTCCCCCCCCCCCCCCCCCCCCCATTATTTTAGATAATGGCACAGACAAGCACGGGGGGGGGGGGGGGGGGGGGGGGGGGGGGGGGAGAACAGCACGTTTCGGCTAACTTCAAATAAGATTTGTCTGAAAGCAATGATGTCTTGTTCTTTTTCGAAGTGCTGGGTATTCCTTTTTTCAATTACTAGGAAACTAGGTAAGGAGTTCCAAATTTGTCTCGTTCTGTTTGTGAGCGAAAACGTGCTGTTTGGCGTGGTGTGTCCAGGCTGCTGACAGAAGCAGACATGGAACCGCGTCGACATGTTGCTGTGGCAATCTATGGGAAAAGTAAATTCCCCTCTGCTGATTCTTCAGTTTGGTTGGTTGTTTGCTTTTTTTTGGGTTTTGTCTGTCTGTCTGTCTGTCTGTCGTCTGTCTGTTTGTTTGTTTTGTTTTTTTTCCGTTTGTTTATTTTTTTTCCCTTATATTTTCGCTCCAGCTTAAACATGGCCTCTGTCGAAGGGGCTACATTCTATTCGAGCGTCCGGGTTTTTTGTTTGCTTGTCTGTTTGTCTTTCTGTCCGACATGACTACGCAAAACCAAATAACACCACCCATTTTAACGAAACTTGGCG
The DNA here is from genome assembly GCA_018398815.1 of Conus ventricosus. Taxonomy (NCBI): domain Eukaryota; kingdom Metazoa; phylum Mollusca; class Gastropoda; order Neogastropoda; family Conidae; genus Conus; species Conus ventricosus. The sequence continues at coordinate 132,078,973 of CM031597.1, read as the reverse complement.
GAAAGATCAATGTGCCCCAAGGACAAGGCCTTTCAATTGTTGGGGCGGTCCATGGAACGGATTGATTCAGGGGAAAGATCCAGGATCTGTTTGGCCTTGACAAAGATCTACTTTTCCACCAAGGGCTTGTCTAGTTTTGCCTGAAAGAATGTTGCTGATCTGCAGGTCCATAAAGATCTTGTTTCAAGATGTTCTAGCTGATGTGATTTTTTTTTCCTCAGTGGAAATCATTATTTTTTTTTAATCTTCACCTACAACGTGGTTGATGATCAACCCCGCATTGATCAGTCTTTTAGTTTCAGCACTTCAATAAGTTTCGATTTTCAGCCTTGGCGTTTGAACGTGTCCATAGTTCCTGTTTTTTGAACTGGCTCACTACCCTAACTTGGTCCCCGGGGTCGACTTGGCTATAAACATCATGACGGAACTGTGCTCTTTTGTGGGGAGAATTTTTTTCCTGTGGGGGAGAGAGAGAGAGGAGAGAGAGAAGAGAAGGGTCATTTAAGCCACCACTCCAGGGTGGATGTGGGGGCAGCAAACACAACTGGCTGAATACAATGCGTGGCGCGGACTGTCTGATCGATAGCATGGAAGTAATACAGACACATGCCACTCACCGCTTCTGGGCTCTCAGTGCACTGACTTTTATCAGCATCCCCGTCTCTCTCTCCTTTCTCCTCTCTTCTCTTTTCCTCTCTCTCTCTTTTGTGAGTGGGGGGTGGGGCGGAAGAGGTGGAAAGGGAAAGGGGGGGGGGGGGGGGGGGGGAAGAACGACGACGGAGGCTATTTCGAGACCGACAAAATCACATTCCAAATCACACTTTGCTTGGCCCGGGCAATTGCACTTAACATGCTGTCCGCAAGATCCCCCCCCCTCCCCGCACCCCCCTTTTCTCTCTCTCTCCCCTCTTCTCTCTCTCTCTCTCTCTCTTCTCTCTCCTCGCTCTCTTTCTCTCCCGCACCACACACACACACACACACACACACAACACATTGCAGCCACACACCGACGGCTTGTGAACAAAGGGAGCTAGTTCTCTATGTGCCAGCCCCCACGGAGTTCCATCCTCCGACAAATCGAATTTTACCTTACCACAGCACCCCTGGGGTCAGCCAGTAAACCCTGCATTGGGACCACGGAATTCTTTTGATTTCAGACCAAACACCCCACAGTTCAACGACTGACAGACTTCACGTGTGTAATTGACTCGTATGCATCTTTTTGTTATTATTTACTACACGCCAAATGAACTAAACCGGTGCTGACCTGCGAGCCCTAGCAAATGTAAACCCTGTCCTTATCAAACGAACGTGGGATTTTTAAAAAAGGGATTTAAACCCATTGACACGGTCACTGAGTCCGTTTCAGATTTGCCCCAGGGATCACTAACGACATGCTTCAGCTACAGCTCCAAACGCGTGGCGGAGTGTAGAAGGAGGAGATGAGGGTGATGTCCCTTCGTCCTAATAAAATATACCAATTCCTCATGTTACCAGGAAGAGGAACCCGCTGACGTGCCATACCCCTCCACGGCCCCGCACTGAAATGGGGAAGGAAAATCAGGAACCTGAACGTCACATCGACGAGAACTCGGCTGGAAAAATCCCCCAATTCCCAAAATCAACGGTAAAGTCAGTAAACGTGTGTGTGGTGTGGTGTGTTGTGTGTGTGTGTGTGTGTGGTGTGTTTTGTGTTTTGGGGTGTGTGTGGGGGTGTGTGTGTGTGTGTGTTGGGGTGTGTGTGTGGGGCGTGTGTGTGTTGTCACAAAACTTGAAAGTAGAACTCTGTCATCATCAAAGGCAAAAACCAACACATCCTTTAAAGAGATCCATGACAAAAAACGCCTCGCCAATTGGGAAACCATTGCTGCGAAGGTCAGCAGCAGCAGGCCTGAACCCCTGTCTACGCCGGCCGACCAGCCAAGATGTCCAGGTGGACAGCATGTTCACCAGCCCCACAGGGTCCCTCTTCACAGAAACCTCCGCTCTCCCCGCGGCTGGCAAATGTCCCTAATTTCAAACGTGGAGATGTTACAATCAAAACCTTGTTCAGGCGGTCCCCAAGCAAGATCCACTCACCACCCCACCACAGACCTATCGTTTTCCCACCGGAAAATAACCTACAGTGAGTCTACCCAAACCCCCCCCACTCCCCCGCACCATCACGAAGTGGACTACCAAGAGGTTGTAATACCATCTGGGGAGGGTTTTTACATCCCAGATCAATACCCTTCCCCCCGCCTCTTTCCCCATTGATCCCTAACCTGTCCCCCTTCCCAATGCCTGCGCAGCTCGACCCGTCCTTGGCCCATTCCCCTTTACCTGCTATCCCCCCCCCTCCTCCGGGGAGTCCACTCGAAACTTTACCCCCCCCGTTTCTTACCTGCCCTTTCCGATCGACCCATCTTTCAACCCCCCCCCCCCCCTTTACCCCTTCCCCTCTCCTCCCGACTCTACTTCCCATTTCCCCCCCCCCCCCTTTTACTATCCCCTCTCCCTTTAGACATCCATCCATCTTCACCCCCCCCCCCCCCCTTTCATAATCCCTCTCCCCAGACATCTACTCCATCTCCACCCCCCCCCTTTTACTTATCCCTCTCCTCGGTTCCAGTCATCTTACCCCTTCTTTTACTCCCTTGCTCCCCCCTTTTAATCCCCTTCTTAGACACCTTCCCTCTAACCATCCACCCCCCTCCTTTGGAAGTCCACTCTATTTAACCCTCCCCTTTCCTCCCTTCTCCCTCCCTTGGAAGGTCCAGTCTATCTTTACCCTTCCCCTTTTTCCAAATTTCCCTTTTCGCACGCAGGTCCATCCCCCTTTACCATTTCCTCCTTTGGGATATCCATATTCCCCCCCCCCCCCCCCCCTTTTGGACCTGTTCTTCCGCGCCCCGCTTTTCTACAATCAAACCACTGCAGCCGTCATTGTTGCCGTTGTTTTTGTATTCTTTAACCTTCATTCCCAAACTTTGGGCGAAAAAAACACCTATTTTAACCTTGCCATTCATCGTTCAGTTGGCTCTTTGTTTTCCCTTTTAAGGTCATCTGACTTTATACAAAACCCCATTATTTTAAAATTTTTTCACATAAAAAACCTAATCCCCCAACTCACGGTTTAACACATTTACCTCTTTTGTTGTAAAAGTCACAGGTGCACCGTTTTGATACCATCTGGAACCCTTTAATAAGTTTTACGTAAATTTTTGTCTCCGCCAATACC
>CM031597.1:132058253-132070753 GCA_018398815.1 Conus ventricosus | reverse complement strand
CTTCAGCTGATAACTGCTTCATCAACTCACCATTCAACTCTCCAAATGCATCCCCAACACTTGTCAGCTTACCGTTCACCCGGCAGTCAGCTTGCTACTTCACCGTTGTTCAACTCTGCTGTTTTCTGTAGGCCTGCTGTCGCTTTTTTTTCCTGTCACTTTTTTTCCCCACGATCCCAATCCTCACAGCAACTGTGAATCAAGAAACGGTTTGTGTTCTGCCGGGTTATATTCTGTGCACGTGCAGCCAGTTCCAACAGGCAGTCGAGTGTGATGTTCTCATTCCACTCCAAGAACCGCGTCGGCAACGACATGGGGGTAGAGAGTGGACGACCCTTGATTTGGAACAGGACAAGATCGATCTGTGCGATGGAGTGGGAGTAAGGAATATTGATTCTTTTTCCCCAGCATTAAAAACAGTTCAAAAAAAAAATTCTGTCGTTTGATAGCAATCTGTTGACTGTCAGTGAGCAAAGCAGACTCTGCCAGCACAGAAGAAAAAAAAATCCGTCTTCACCACTGGCTGAATCACGCACAGTTTCCTGCCATGGCCAAAGAGAAATGGGAAGAAACACGACACAAACTGAAATGGAATGAAAAGAAAAAAACATAGTTGGACCCCCCCCCCCCCCCTCCATTTTACATCCTTCCTCCTTCCGCCTATCCCCGAATCCCTTCCCTACTTCCTACCTCTGTGCCAAGAACATGGCAAAAAAAAAAATCAAGACGTTACAGAAATGGAAATGAACGAATATGGACAGAAATAGAAAACTGAGAAGACAAAAAACAAAAAACAGAGAAAAACTGACGAAAGAAACGAAAGAGGACGCAGAATAAAAAGGTTAAAATAGGCATGCATAGAAACGGATAATACTGGATGGGAAAAAAAGCGATAGATACCCACAGGGCCGGAAAAGACGGACAGACAGATAGTGTTGATAGGAGCAGAAAGTAACCATCAGTCCATCAGTGGTTTACCAAATGGACAGAAAGCACAATTTCTTTTCATAAAGAAAGGCAAGGACGGAATATGAGAGAAATAAGAACCAGATCGACAATGGGCAGGAACAGAAATGAACCGAAGCAGACAGAAACAGGAAACGGATGGAAATAAGCAGAAATGGGCGGAGGAAATGGGAAACAGGAAATACATAGTAACAGAGGTGGACATAAACAGGAAATACATAGTAACAGAGGTGGACATAAACAGGAAATACATAGTAACAGAGGTGGACATAAACAGGAAATACATAGTAACAGAGGTGGACATAAACAGGAAATACATAGTAACAGAGGTGGACATAAACAGGAAATACATAGTAACAGAGGTGGACATAAACAGGAAATACATAGTAACAGAGGTGGACATAAACAGGAAATACATAGTAACAGAGGTGGACATAAACAGGAAATACATAGAACAGAGGTGGACATAAACAGGAAATACATAGAACAGAGGTGGACATAAACAGGAAATACATAGTAACAGAGGTGGACATAAACAGGAAATACATAGTAACAGAGGTGGACATAAACAGGAAATACATAGTAACAGAGGTGGACATAAACAGGAAATACATAGTAACAGAGGTGGACATAAACAGGAAATACATAGTAACAGAGGTGGACATAAACAGGAAATACAGTAGAGGTGGACTAAACAGATAGTACGAGGTGGACATAAAACAGGAAATACATAGTAACAGAGGTGGACATAAACAGGAAATACATAGTAACAGAGGTGGACATAAACAGGAAATACATAGTAACAGAGGTGGACATAAACAGGAAATACATAGTAACAGAGGTGACATAAACAGGAAATACATAGTAACAGAGGTGGACATAAACAGGAAATACATAGTAACAGAGGTGGACATAAACAGGAAATACATAGTAACAGAGGTGACATAAACAGGAAATACATAGTAACAGAGGTGGACATAAACAGGAAATACATAGTAACAGAGGTGGACATAAACAGGAAATACATAGTAACAGAGGTGGACATAAACAGGAATACATAGTAACAGAGGTGGACATAAACAGGAAATACATAGTAACAGAGGTGACATAAACAGGAAATACATAGTAACAGAGGTGGACATAAACAGGAAAACAAGTAACAGAGGTGGACATAAACAGGAATACATGAACAAGGTGACATAAACAGGAAACATAGAACAGAGGTGGAATAAACAGGAATACATAGTAACAGAGGTGACATAAACAGGAAATCTAGTAACAGAGGTGACATAAACAGGAAATACAAGTAAACTGAGGTGGACATAAACAGAAATATGTAAAGAGGGGACATAACAGGAAATACATAGTAACAAGGTGGACATATACAGGAAATACTGTAACAGAGGTGGACTAAATCAGGAAATACTAGTAACAAGGATGACAAAACAGGAAATACATGTAACAGATGGTGACATAACAGGAAATACATAGAACGAGGTGGACATGATAAGAAATACATAGTAACAGAGGTGACATAAACATGGAAATACATAGTAACAAGTGGACAAAACAGGAAATACATACAAGGTGGACTAAACAGGAAATGATAGAAACAGGGTGGACATAAACAGAAAACTAGTAACAGAGGTGGCATAAACAGGAAAACATAGTAACAGAGTGGAATAAACAGGAAAAATGTAACAGAGGTGACATAAACAGGAAACTATAACAAGGTGACATAAACAGGAAATACATAGAACAGAGGTGGACAATAAACATGAAATACATAGTAACAAGGTGACATAAACAGGAAATACATTGTAACAGCAGGATGGAAAAACAGGAAATCATAGTAACAGTTGACAAAACAGGACAATGATAGTAAACGAGGGGACAAAACAGAAATACATAGTAACAGAGTTGGACATAACAGGAAAACATTAGTAACGAGGGACATGATAGGAAACAGAATATATACAAGTTGGATAAACAGGATACATAGTAACAGAGGTGGATAAAACAGGAAAACATAGAAACTAGAGATGACATAAACAGGAAATACATTAGTAACAGAGTGGACTAAAACAGGAAATACATAGAAACAGAGTGGACATAAACAGGAAATACATAGAACAGAGGTGGACTAAACAGGAAATACTAGAAACAGGGAATAAACATGGAAATACATGTAACGAGGTGGATAGAAACAGGAAATACATAGTAAACAAGGTGACGTAAACAGGAATACATAGAAACAGAGGTGAAAACATGGAAATACTAGTAACAGAGGTGGAATAAACAGGAAATACATAGTAACAAGGTGGACATAAACAGGAAATACATGTAACAGGTGGACATAAACAGGAAAACATAGAACGAGGTGGACATAAACAGGAATACATAGTAACAGAGGTGACATAAACAGGAATACATAGTAACAGAGGTGACATAACAGGAAATACATAGTAACAGAGGTGGACATAAACAGGAAATACATAGTAACAGAGGTGACATAAACAGGAAATACATAGTAACAGAGGTGACATAAACAGGAAATACATAGTAACAGAGGTGACATAAACAGGAAATACATAGTAACAGAGGTGACATAAACAGGAAATACATAGTAACAGAGGTGACATAAACAGGAAATACATAGTAACAGAGGTGACATAAACAGGAAATACATAGTAACAGAGGTGACATAAACAGGAAATACATAGTAACAGAGGTGACATAAACAGGAAAAAGGAAACGAGCAGAACGGACGGAAGTGGAAAAAACAGGAAACACATTGAAACTGGTAGAAATTGACAGAAACAGGAAACACATTGAAACTGGTAGAAATTGACAGAATCAGGAAAACACATTGAAACTGGTAGAAATTGACAGAAACAGGAAACACATTGAAACTGGTAGAAATTGACAGAACAGGAAACACATTGAAACTGGTAGAAATTGACAGAAACAGGAAACACATTGAAACTGGTAGAAAATTGACAGAAACAGGAAACACATTGAAACTGGTAGAAATTGACAGAAACAGGAAACACATTGAAACTGGTAGAAATTGACAGAAACAGGAAACACATTGAAACTGGTAGAAATTGACAGAAACAGGAAACACATTGAAACTGGTAGAAATTGACAGAAACAGGAAACACATTGAAACTGGTAGAAATTGACAGAAAAAGGAAAACACATTGAAACTGGTAGAAATTGACAGAAACAGGAAAAAACATTGAAACTGGTAGAAATTGACAGAAACAGGAAACACATTGAAACTGGTAGAAATTGACAGAAAACAGGAAACACATTGAAACTGGTTTGAAATTGACAGAAACAGAAACACATTGACACTGGTAGAAATTGACAGAAACAGGAAACACATTGAAACTGGTAGAAATTGACAGAAACAGGAAACACATTGAAACTGGTAGAAATTGACAGAAACAGGAAACACATTGAAACTGGTAGAAATTGACAGAAACAGGAATTATACATTGAAACTGGTAGACATGGATAGAAACAGGAAACACATTGAAACTAGTAGAAATTGACAGAAACAGGAAACACATTGAAACTGGCAGACATGGATAGAAACAGGAAAATACATTGAAACAGTAGAATGGATAGAAACAGGAAACACATTGAAACATAGTAGAAATTGACAGAAACAGGAAACACATTGAAACTGGTAGACATGGATAGAAACAGGAAACACATTGAAACTAGTAGAATGGATAGAAACAGGAAACACATTGAAACTGTAGACATGACTAGAAACAGGAACACATTGAAACTAGTAGAATGGACAGAAACAGGAATTCACATGAAACTGGTAGACATGGAAGAAAAGGAAACACACTGAAACTGGTAGAATGGACAGAAACAGGAAACACATTGAAACTGGTAGACATGGATAGAAACAGGAAACACGAAATGAACAGAAACATCTGGAAAAGGACAAACCTGGAAACGGATGGAAACAGCCAGAAATGGACATAAACAGGCAACAGGAAAATAATAGACCAAGACAGAAATGGACAAAGACAGAGAATGTTTGAAAGGGGCAGAAGTGGACAGATACACGAAATGAAAAGCGGGTAAGGACAAACATGGGGAATAAGTGAAAACAGGCACAGATAGACAGAAACAGAAAATGGATAAAAACAGATGAAAAGGGCGGTAACTGGAAACAGATGGAGACTGGGACACACACGGACAGAAGACAACAGGAAAATTATGGTTAGAAACCAACGGAACTGGACAGATGCAGGAAATGGATAGAAGAAGCAAACAGAAATTTTCAATTGAAAAAAACAAAACCGAAATGGATACAAACAGAAATGCACCGGAAAAGAAGATGATAGGAACAATTAGATTCTCTCTCTCTCTCTCTCTCTCTCTCTCTCTCTCTCTCTCTCTCTCTCTCTCTCTCTCTCCACACACACACACACACACACACACACACACACACACACACACAACACAACACACGCACGCGCGCGCACACGCACACACACACACACACACAACACACACACACACGCACTCGGACCATGACTTCATTCCTGCATGGATGAAGTCAGTGATCGACGAGACGAGCAGAAAGAGAAGAAAAGGGGAACACTAGAAAGTGAGAGAACTACTCAGAATCGGAACAAAAAAGAAAGTTATTAAAAAAGATGTTCTCTATACTGTCATTCTTCCTGCCTGCCTAATTGGCACCGCGTTGGGTTTTGTTCCTTTCTTTGTATGTGTGCTTTCTGTCAACCATTCCTTTTTAATCGTCTCCCGTTTTCAGCCCCTCTTTCTGTATGTGTTTCCACAACAATTAATTTATTTTGCTCTTTTTTTTTTTTCGTATGCTCGAGTCGAGAGTATTGTTACTGTGCAGTGGATTTTAACGTTCAGTAAAGATGAAACAGTCTGAGTAGTCCATGTACCTTTTCATACATGCCATTGATGTTTAATACTAATATCCATGTATTTTATACTGCCTTGAATGATTTAACAGTCGACTCAGTACTTTCTCATGTCTTGTTATGTTTATTGACCGTAGTTTGGTACCTTTTCATTGCCATATTTTATACTGATTTATTCGACTTTGTAACAAGACATTGATTGTTTAATATATTTATCGATTTTTGTGTACCTTCTTGGTGAAAGTCAACGGCCTTAACTGTCTTAATCAGATACGCAGACAAAAACTGGTAGAAATACACACACAAAAATGCAAAATAAGGCATGGAAGCAGAAATTTAGAGAGAGGAGAAGAGAGAGGAGAGAGAGAGAGAGGAGAGAGAGAGAGAGAGAGAGAGAAGAGAGAGAGAAGTATACAAAACAAAAGAGACCAAGTTTGACAGCAATGAAGCGGTTTCAGTGTTAGTTCTATATCATCATCGTCACTCACACTGGGCTCTATCAAGGCTGGGCATTAAAAAGGAACAGAAAGGAACGAGCGGGACGGACTGGAACCAGACATAAACAAAGAAAGAACTGCACAGAAACCGATAAAATATACAGAAACAGGCTTATACAAAAACAGAAATGAGCAGAATGTTTTTTTCAAAAGGACAGTAATATAAAAAAAAATGCACCGAAGGCAAAAAATCAAACAGACAACAACAAAAAAAGCAAAAAGAATATGGACCGATACGGACAAAAACAGACCATACTGCAAACAGACAGAAATTAAACTGAAACAAATAGTAACGGGCAAGAGAAACCGACAGGGACAGACACACACACAACAAACACACACACACACACACACACACACACACACACACACACACAGTCACATACGCACGCACGCACCCCCCCCCCCCCCCCCCACACACACACACACACACACACACACACTCAAGGACAGAAACACCACATAGAAACTGGCAGTAAAACGGACAGAGATAATAAACCCCAGACGGACAGAAGCAGTGCACACCAAGTGGATGAAATCAGACATAAATGCCAATGGATGTCCATGGGCAGGAAAGAGACCGGTATGGGCAGATTCTGACAGAACAACTGGACAAGACTGGAACAAGTTGGAAGTGGCACACAGGCTACTCCAGGCTGCAACCCCAGCGCAAGAACCGTTTTGATTCTTTGTTGCGATTCAGGTCTAACAAAGAGGCAAATGCGGCAGACAGGAATAACAAGCCAAGGGAATAACAAGCCAAGGGGAACGGGGCTTCGGAACCTGTCTCAACGTACACTGTGCCACCAGAACGCCGATACGTCCAGATGAAAGGAGCGAAAACGGCAATTGCTTACATCGCAAGCCAGCTTGCTTCCAACTCACAGCATCATTATCAATATCATTATGAATACTTACATATCGCCTATCATCGGCTAGAGACCAAGCTCTAAGCGCTTTACAATCCACACTTACACAACGGGCTGCCTACCTGGGAAGTGCCGACTGACTGCCAGCTGGCGCTTCATTCAGTCGTTTCCCGTGTCATCCGGTCAGTATCGTTCAATATCGTTCACTCAATATCCTTACTTCTTTCATTCTTTCCATTTCTCACGCAGGGTGCATGCTATGTGTAACGTGTCATCCATACCAACGGCCAAACTGGCCTACTCTTCCGAAAGTTGGTGATAGGATTTTAAGTGTGTGCAAGATGTTATGCGTGCGTTCACACACGGAACCTCGATTTAGAGTCTCATTCGAAGGACTGTATGAGAAATGGAGTCCGAACCAATGTTAACTCCGAGAGGAAAAAATCCCCCATGTGACAGCAAACTCGGGCTGAATGATGACAGTAACCGCCTTTATAGACTCACTTTTCTATTCACTTCTTAACTTCCTATTTTCTTTTCTGTTTCCACACGATCAGCTGACCCGACGGTGCTGATCCAGGCGCTGGTCTTAAGGGTTAAATAATACTCCGATTTCCTAAGAGCCAAGGGCGACACAGTCATCGTCCTTGAAGCCACTCTGTTCACCACGCCACCCTCCAATACTATACGTTGTAGATTAAATCAGTTGACGTCAAGATCCAGACGATAAACGGAGGCGTAGGAGGATCCGTTGGAAAGATGGGAGGATCCGTTGGAAAGATGGAAGAGTCCAAATCTCGAGGGAAGCTCTTTTTCCAACCCCTGGCCGCAAGTTGGGGTACACAGTGAAGACGGAAAAGGGAAGAAATGAGGGGTGGGGGTGGGAGCGGGGAGGGGAGTGGGGGGTGGTTGCTTTCAGTGTAATTGGTATCCGCGCATTCTGCTTAAGCAGCGCTATTAATTCCCCCTTTTTCAATGACTCTCTCTCTCTCTCTCTGTATCTAAATATATACATATATACATCTGTCGATGTCTCTCTCTCTCTCTCTCTCTCTCTCTCTCTCTCTCTCTCTCTCTACATTTCTATATATATATATATATATATATATATTTGTTAATATCAATATTAAATTACTTGATCTTATTAACAAATGGTGCTCCCCAAGGGGTCGAGCGCTTTTAAAATCATTTTAGGCTTCTCAGTTATATTCATCCTATATATATATATATATGTCTTCTCTCTTTCTTTCTTCGTGTGTGTGTGTGTGTGTGTGTGTGTGTGTGTGTGTGTGTGTGTGTGTGTGTGTGTGTGTGTGTGTGTGTGTGTGTGTGTGCGTGTGTGCGTGTGTGTGCGTGTGTGTGCGTTTGCGCGCGCGCGCGCACGATAGTAAATGTATGGGGGAGGGCCAATGTAAATGGAAAAGTGTTTGGCTTTAATGTTATTGTTATAATAACAACGTTTTTTCTTAAATCAAGACAGTATGTCAATTTACAGGGGGTTGTGTGTGTGTGTGTGTGTGTGTGTGTGTGTGTGTGTGGTGGTGCGTGCGTGCGTGCGTGCGGCGTGCGTGCGTGCGTGAGTGTGTGTGTTTGTGTGTGTGTGTGAGAGAGAGAGAGAGAGAGAGAGAGAGAGAGAGAGAGAGAGAGGAGAGAGAGAGAGAGAGAGAGAGAGAGAGAGATTTGGTTTTTATCTTTGTGCAATTATATTTGCCAACAGCTTATTTTCGTGTTACTGTCTTGGGCCAAGGCTGGATGCAAAAAACAAAGCATCAATTTGCTTATCTGCCAGCCTCGCTAATAAAGAGTTTGTCTTGACTTTGTCTTGACTTGTTCTTGACTTGCTCGCTCTCTCTGTCTCTCTGTTTCTCTGTCTCTCTCTCTCTCTCTCTTCTCTCTCTCCTCTCTCTCTTCTCTCTCTCTCTCTCTCTCTCTCTTTCCGTCCGTCCGTCCGTCCGTCCGTCTCTCTCTCTCTCTCTCTCTCTCTCTCTCTCTCTCTCTCTCTCTCTCTCTCTCTCTCGCCCACTGTTTTCCTACGTTTGTGGCCAATTTACCAAGTTTTGTTCAATGAAGCCTTAACATTTTCTTTGTCTTGCTAGGATTTATAACATCCTAGAATGGTGTTGTGGATATAATCAACCAGTCTGGGATAGTGAAAGATGAACCACTGAAATGGCCACAAACTCGTCAACCAGCAGTGTTGTTTGTAATCATGGTTTTCGTTCGTATGTACTTTATTGCCTTGAAGCGTTTTCATTATTGCAGTTTGGCCCATTTCTGTAGACTGTGTGTAATGAATCGAGCGAAATCGCAGACGCCCTCGGCACGACCTTCTCTTTACCTGCGTTAAGGACGTCAACTGATTAGCTATCATGTTACCAAATAATGTGCCTTTTGTAAGGTTAAATATCTTTGCCGAAGTTTCTTTTTTTCAGGGCAGGATTTTACTTTCTTCTCCGCGGTAACTTTCCTGTGCGGTTCGCTAGACTCTGATAAAAACTGAAACTGAACTTGAAAGCCCCCATTTAAGGTAGTGGAGAAAAGCCGCGCTCCATACGTTAATGTTCAATTGCTGTGTGGGATATCATTTCCCAAAACGTTCATATTCCATCGCTGTAAAGGATATTCTTCACTGAAGTGTTAATGTTCTATTGCTGTAATGGATCTTAGTTCCCGAAACGTTATGTTCCATTGCTGTCAAGGATATCATTCCCGAAACGTTAATGTTCCGTCGCACTAAAGAATACTATTCCCCGAAACATTAATGTTCCATCACTGCTAAGGATGCTTTTTCCCGAAACGCTAATGTTCCAGCACTGATAAGGATATCATTCCCCGAGACGTTAATATTCCAACACTGATAAGAATATGATTCCAGGAAACGTTAATGTTCCATCACTGATAGGGATATTATTCCCCGAAACGTTAATATTCCATCACTGATAAGGATATTATTCCGGGAAACGTTAATGTTCCATCGCTCTAAAGAATATTATCCTCCGAAACGTTGATGTTCCATTGCTGCAAAGTATGTTATTCACCAAAACGCTAATGTCCCATCGCTGTAAAGGATATTATAACCTGGAGGGTTAATGTTTCATCGCTGCAAAGGTTATTATTCCCGAAACGTTGTTCTTCGATCTCTTTCATGGATAAGCCTATCATTCCCCGAAACGTTAAATGTCCTTTGCATCAAAACATATCGTGCCCTGAAATGCATATGTACCACCACTGCAAAAGAATATTTCCCTGAAACGTTAATGCTCCATCGCTGTAAAGGATATTATTCCCTCAAACGTTTTTTGTGCTATCGTTTCAAAGGATATTACTCCCCGACACTATAATATTTCATCTCATCAAAAGATACTGGTCCATGAAAAGCTTATGTTCCATAGCTGTAAAAGAAACCATTCCCCGAAACGTTGATGTTCCATCGTTGTAAAGGATAGTATTCACCTAAACGTTCTTGTTCGATCACTCAAAGGACATTAATCGCCGAAACGTTAATATTCCATCGCTTCAAAACATACTGTTCCGTGAGACGCTTTTGTACCACTGTTGCAAAGGTTATTGTTCCCTGAAACCGTTTCAATGGATATCATTTTCCCGAAACGTTAAACTTCCCTCGCTCCATGGGACACTTGTTCCCTGAAACGCTCCTGTGCCATCGCTTTGCAGGGTGTCATTCCCGATTCTAACGTTTCATCGCTTCAAAGGATAACATTCCCGAACTGTAACGTTTCATCGCTTCAAAGGATAACATTCCCGAACTGTAACGTTTCATCGCTTCAAAGGATAACATTCCCGAACTGTAGTGTGTTATCGCTTCAAAGGATAATGATTTTCCCGAACTTAAATGTTCAATTGCTACAAAAGATTCAATTCCCAAACTTAAATGGTCCATCGCTAGTGGATGACATTATTCCCGAACTTAAATGTTCTATCGCTACAAAGAATTATATTCCTAAACTTTGATGTTCTATCGCTACAGATGACATCATTCCCGAACTTAAATGTTCCATCGCTACAGACGACACTATTACCAAATTTTAATGCTCCATCGGTACAGATGACATATTTCCGAACTTTAATGTTCTACCGTTACAAAGGATAGTATTCCCGAACTATACTGTTCCGTCCTTTTCTAAACTTAGTTTTCTATTCAGCGGCACCACTACCATCACCACCACCACCGCCACCATCACCGCAACTATTTACAACAACAACGACAACAGCGACAAGCACAGTAACAACGCGTGAACAGACGAGAAAGAAAGGAAGCTGTGGGGCTGAGGATTGTGGAGGCTGATCTGTATTCCACAAAGGGGGAAATCCGCAGAGAACCACAACGACATGTAACGCCTACCCTGGATCGCAGGATGGGTTAATCAAGTCTGGTGCCAAAACCGGACTCAGTGATCACAAGATTAATTAGTTCCAGAACCCAAGCCGTTACCAAGGTGACAGAACTAGTTTGGTCTTGTGCGTGCCCTAATCAATACAGAGGTCACAAAATCAATTAGCTGGCCACAGTGCTCTAACCAGCACACGGACCGTAGCAATCAGTCACTCCTGTAGCCAAATCCTGACCAAGCCCAGACAATCAGTTTTGCATTGTGTTGTACGGTGTTGTATAACTTCACCGCCAAAGCAGATTTTCTCCATGTGAAAATCAGGCTGCTGCTTTTCCCACTGGGAGAGCGCGTGGCCATTGTATGGTACCACCATATGTAAACCTTCGTCAATGAGGTTATGTGTTAACCCAGGCCGGTTGGCTTGTTTGCCTGTTTGTCAGAACGACTATGCAAAAACAAATACAGAACAGGTTTCAAGACATCGGGAAGGAAAGATAGAACGTGACCGAATGAAAAACCAATCAATTTCAGCGCGGAACGTGCAGCCGATCCGGATCAAAAGGGTGAATCATGGATCTGTCCCGCAAGATTACCCCTCTCAGTCACGGTGTACCGACCGACTGTGTAACCTTTCCCGCCTGGCATGTTTGTACTGTTCAGCTGGAAGATCGGGTCTGCTTTACTCACACTGTCATGACTCTGGATCGGTACACAAAATAGCACACATTTACAGAAATACAACTTTTCTATAACATTGTAAGTTTTCATCGTGTTTGAGTTATTCGTTGACGCGTGGTTCCTTGATAAATTGGGGACGAAGAGATCCTTCATCGCTTCATGATTACTCGGACAGCTGTATTACTACATGTGTAATAAAATGGAAATACA
>CM031597.1:132043253-132045753 GCA_018398815.1 Conus ventricosus | reverse complement strand
ACGCTGCAGCAGTGGTGTCCTCTGAGACAGACGGCCTAACGACTGACGCTGCAGCAGTGCATGGTGTCTTCTGAGACGACAGACGCCTAACGACTGACGCTGCAGCAGTGTGGTGTCCTCTGAGACAGACGGCCTAACGACTGACGCTGCAGCAGTGGTCTCCTCTGAGACAGACGGCCTAACGACTGACGCTGCAGCAGTGGTGTCCTCTGAGACAGACAGACGGCCGAACGACTGACGCTGCAGCAGTGGATGGTCTCTGAGACAGACAGACGGCCAACGACTGACGCTGCAGCAGTGCATGGTCTCCTCTGAGACAGACGGCCGAACGAGACGAAGTAATACTGACAGTTTCGTCCCGATTGCTGTGACGGCAAAAGAACACGCCGACACTGGGGGAGTCAAACAGCGATGTCATAAGTCGGCTCTGAGAATGGGGCAGCAAAAAAAGAAAGCTCTTGTTTGAAGTCTTCTCGTCATAGACCAATCGACCACACACAGCCTGTTCAGGGCCGTCCAACTCATAAAAAAGGGTCACTTGCTGAAGAACACCGATCCATCAAAAAAAACGATTATTTGTTGCCAAAGAAAACAACAGCAAAAGCAGTTAATGAAAAGCGATCATCACAAAAGATTCTTTCCTGAAAAAGCGACAAACAACAAAAAGCAGTTAATGGCAAGGCTGCTGCACAATTGACATCTAGGAATCATACCTTTAAAAAAAAAACAAAAAAAAGCTAGCCTGTGTTAGCCTGTGCTGTGAAGCAAGACAACATCCTTGATTTTCTCGTGCATAGATTTTTTTAGTCGTAAATTTTAACGAAAAAAATTCAATGACCACAAAAATACATGAAAAAAAGCCATACTGACAACTAGCCATTGCAGAACGGGCAACGGTGTCCACTCTAGGCAATGTGTACAATGTTGATTACCAAGTCGCGATATTGTGATGACCAAAAGTAAAAGCTGGAATGTCAAAAGTGCGATCAGAAAACAGAATTAAAAGAGTTTCCTGAACAAAACCATGTGAGTGGTCACAAAGGCAGAAAAGCAATAGACGACGCTAAGAAATGCAAAAAGGGCAAAAAAAAAAAACATAAGAGCAAAGGAGACAGGCAGAAAAGAGGAGCTACGAGCACAGACCTGCCAGAGGGCAGAGGAGCTATTTGAACTGAAAGAACCCCCGGAATCTCATTGAATCCCTGCCTATTGAACGGAGCTGTCCACTTTGATAAAGGATCCAAGACCTCATCCACGCACTGTGTGATCGTCCAGGGACAGGAAGTAGTAACGCTGCTGCAAGGCAAATCTGCATTTTTGTGAATGAACGAGGTGACCGCGTTACATGAACTGCACCTGAACGAGGACAGAATGTAGGAACTGTTCACTAACTGCATCAGTCAATGAACATGGAATAACTCTGTAAACAACACGCGTGGGTAAAATCTAATTTCAGAGCTCTTTCGCCTTCTAGTCATTGACAATCAAGACAATTCTGATCTATGCGCTGTGAACGCGAACTGCCTATCTGTAGGTGATAGTGATGGTCTTCGTTTCCATTCTGCAAAGGTTGATGCTGTGGGAGAAGACTTCTGGAGAATGTTACTGAAAAGGTGAGTTGATCGTCTTCACTTCCGTCCAGAGGAAGATCTATGGACTATGTTACTGAAGGAATGTTGTGATGGCCCTCACTGCCATCTGCTGGAAGGTCTACGTTATAGGCAGATCCATAGAGGATATTACTGAAGGGGTGCGTTGTGATGGCCCTTCTTTGGCAGTCTTGGAAGGTCACTGTGTGTATGAGCAGTCGTTGGAAGGTTATACTGAATCTGAAGGTTACTGAACGTCTCATTTGGCAGTCCATGAAGGTCTAAAAGGTCTATATCATGGGCAGATCCATGAAGGTCTAAAAGGTCTATATCATGGGCTGATCCATAAAGGTCTAAAAGGTCTATATCATGGGCAGATCCATGAAGGTCTAAAAGGTTATATCATGGGCAGATCCATAAAGGTCTAAAAGGTCTATATCATGGGCAGATCCATAAAGGTCTAAAAGGTCTATATCATGGGCAGATCCATAAAGGTCTAAAAGGTCTATATCATGGGCAGATCCATAAGGTCTAAAAGGCTATATCATGGGCAGATCCATAAAGGTCTAATCTATCTGGCAACAAAAGGTCTAAATTATTCATGGGCAGATCCATGGCAAAGAAAGGGAACATGGATGGGTTATGGGTGATGGTCCAAATTTCCATTCTGTGGAAGGCTGATTTTTGGGCTGATTCATGGAAGATGTTCTGAAAGGGTGTGGTGATGGTCCTTGGTTTGATCGTGTGGAAGGTCTCTGATGTGGACTAATTCATGAAGAATGCTATTGAAGATGCGTGGTAATATTCCTCACTTCGGTCCTGTGAAAGGTCTACCTTATGGGCAGATTCAATGAAGATGTTACTGCAGGGTGAGCTGCTGGTCCTCAATTCCATTCCTTGGAAGGCTGGTA
>CM031597.1:132030753-132033253 GCA_018398815.1 Conus ventricosus | reverse complement strand
TCTGGGTAGGAACCGGTCGGGGCAGAAAAATCCCACATGACTCTGATGGAATCGGACCCGCGACCTCCCAGCCGGGAGTCCGCGACGCTAACCACTTCTAAGGCAATATACACAATCTACCTCACAATATTTCATAACAAATTTACATCAATATTATTTTCTTCTCTCTCTCTCTCTCTCTCTCTCTCTCTCTCTCTCTCTCTCTTTTCTTTCCTTCCTTATCGCCTGTCATCTCCGCCAAAAGTGCCAGGCAATTTCCTTTTTCCAACAGCACAAATCACTAACCGACCAATCAGGAACAATCTCCTGTAAAGACGAGTTGTCAATCAAAAAACCGCTCGCTCTCTCTCTCTCTCTCTCTCTCTCTCTCTCTCTCTCTCTCTCTCTCTCTCTCTCTCTCTCTCTCTCTCTCTTCACAGGGCGCAATAAGCTTCCAACCAAGAAATCTCTCTCTCTCTCTCTCTCTCTCTCTCTCCTCTCTCTCTCTCTCTCTCTCTCTCTCTCTCTCTCTCTCTTCACAGGGCGCAATAAGCTTCCAACCAAGAAATCTCTCTCTCTCTCTCTCTCTCTCTCTCTCCTCTCCTCTTCCTCTCTCTCTCTCTCTTCCACAGCATCTCTCACCTCTCTCTCTCCTCTCTCTCTCTCTCTCCTCCTCTCTCCTTCTCTCTCTCTCTCATCTCTCTCTCTCTCTCTCTCTTTTCCACGGAGCGCACGACAGTGAACGACGCGTGAAATGAACGATTCTCCTCCCACCTTAATCCTGTTTGTTTGCAGCGAATCGTTCCAGGATTTCGCAATAGATTCTGGAGACGACGTTACCACCTCCACTGGAAACACACGACCAGTAACATTATCAAACAGTAAGTCCAAAGGTGGGCAGCTAAACTAGAATTCCTCCCTTGAGTTCAGTCATCACACGTCAGAGTTGGCTTGGTTCGGGCTAATATCTCTCTAACCTCAATTCCGCCCCAAAGACCATCCTACAGGCTGAACCTAACAAGTCTTGCAAAATGTAACGTGAAGGAAAGGACAGATTATAAAACCCTGCTGCCTATGAAACAAGACAGAAGACTGTGTCACTTTATGCTACCTGCTGCCACATAGCAATGACGGTGCAGTAATAAAACACAGGCAGTGTGTCTTGGTGCAGACGCAGTTGTGCTGGCATACGTGTGGGACACAAACAGCCTTTCTGCAGTCGCAGCAGTCTGTATTACTTCACTACAAGTGTGCGTAAGAAGGTTTAAAAAAAAAAAAGGCTCAAATTGCAAATTTTAAACAGAAAGGATAACATTTCCTTAAGACAATACAGACAAACACGGTACAGGACAAAATACGATGAATTTCGACTTCTTGCGTCTCTTTCACGCAAAAGCAAACAACATTTAAGACAATGAAAATTAAGAACAAGCAACCATTAATCTTCTCATATTCGGCGCAAAATGGGTTTATGTAACTAAAATCCCAAAACCTAACTGCTGTAGAAGCAATGAAGTTGTTACAGGCTCATCGTCTCTGCGATACGGCACGATGGACAGCAAAGCTCATCCCTCTCCATCTACCACCTCACCTCTCCCTGATCTGAATCAGGTATATCCACCTCCTGCTAACGGGGAAGGTAACGAGCCCATAATGGCGAGCCGTGAAACTGAACTGGACTGTTTACCGTCTGCGCTGGCAGACGATCAGTCTGAACTGGAAGATGATCAAAATGCGGCGCAAGAGAGACGGAAAGTCAAACAGCTGTAAAACGGAGTCTGCAACTAGCGCCAGACAGGGTGCCAACAACTCTAGGCCATAAAACGACCTTGCTTCAGGGCGAAGGGAGGGGTGGGGCGGGCGGAAGGGGAGGCAGATCAAACCTGTAAAGGCTTCTGAGGGATATTGATGTTTACCTGCCAGACGTCTGGTGGAAAGGAAAGAGTGAAGCAAAAGGAACAGCCCAACCCCCCTCCCCTCCCTTTGGCATCCCCTCTTCACCTTTCCTTAGCCCTTGTGGACACATCAAGACTGGAGATGCCATAAAGTGCTGTATATATCTCTCTCTCTCTCTCTCTCTCTCTCTCTCTCTCTCTCTCTCTCCTCTCTCTCTCTCTCTCTTGTTTCTCTCTCTCAGTGTGTGTGTGTGTGTGTGTGTGTGTGTGTGTGTGTGTGTGTGTGTGTGTGTGTGTGTGTGTTTTTGTATGTGTCTGTGTGTGAGTGCACGCATGTGCGTTCACAATCTTCCTTTCACCAGAAACGTCTTTAAGCCAACGTACATCCATAACTTCAAGCATGCGTGCCCAGGAGTGGCTCCACACATGCAGTTACTGAAACACCAAACAATTGACCCTGTGAGCCAAAGCACTCTGCCTGAACACGGACTGTTGAGTGGCGTGGACAACGCAGTCATGACACCAGCCTCTCAAGCCACGCCCCACATACACACCCCATCCAGGCTACCCAGGTCACGACCACCCACGGCAGAGTCTGGCATTGGCCATAGTGCGAGGTCATCGGG
>CM031597.1:132020753-132028253 GCA_018398815.1 Conus ventricosus | reverse complement strand
ACAGTCACTGGAACAGCAAACAACTGATCCTGTGAGCCAAAGCACTCTGCCTCTACGCGGACTGTTGAGTGGCGACGACAACTGAGTCATGACACCAGCATCCCAAGCCAAGCCCCACATACACTGACACACCCCTTCCAGGCTAACCAGATCACGACGACCCACAGCAGTGTCTGGAATCAGCCATAGTGCCAGGTCAGCAGGATGCCATTTCTCCCTGCACAAAGCCCGGAAGAATGGCCGCCAACTGATCCCAACGTGCAAGACGACAGTGGCTGTGAAAGGTCTGCAACACACAGCACAGCTTTACTCCAGCTGTCTTCAGACCCTCAGGTTACATACATGAAAGAGTACGACGGTGATTAAGCAATCATTACTGCGCTACCATAGCCAGGTGGCTGGCAACTGCTCCTACTTGATCTCGCTCCTCACTGACAAACCTGGGGGTAATTGTGCAACATCACAGATCTCTGAACAAAGCATAAAATCAAAGATTCTCCTCCCGCGTTAATCCTGTTTGTTTGGAACGAATCGTTCGAAGATTTCAAAAGAGATTCTGGCGACGAGCTTTTCCACCTGTACGGGAAACACACGACCACTGATACTATTAGTTATTCCAAAGCTGGGCAGCTAAACGTATAGAACTCCTCCCTCGAGTTCAGTCCTTACACGTCATGAGTTGGCTTGGTTCGGGTTTATATCTCTCTAACCTCAATTCCGCCCCCCAAAGACCATCCTACTGGCTGAATCCAAAAACAAGACTTGCAAACGTAACGTGAAGGAAACGACAGATAATAAAACCCTGCTGCCTATGATCCAAGACAGACGACTGCGAGACTACAGGCTACCTGCTGCCACAGAGCGGTGATGGTGACAGTAATGAAATACTGGCAGTTTGCCTTGGCGCGTACGCAGTCGTGTTGGTGTACATGTGGGAAACAAGTAGGCTTTCTACAGTTGCAGCAGTCTCTATTACTTCACTACAAGTGTGTATAAGAAGGTTAAAAGAGGCTACAATCCCAGATTCTAAAACGACAGGATACTATTTCCTTAAGACAATACAGAGTAAGGACAAAATACGATGAATTTCGACTTCTTGGGTCTCCTTCAGGCAAAAACAAACAACATTTAAGACAATGAAAAAAGAACGAGCAACCATTTATCCACTCATATTCGGCGCAGGTGATTTCCCTGCTGGTAGGCTGCCGATGGCTTCTTCCACTTCTTCTCTCATCACTGGTAGTGGTGAGGATTCCCTTGATGGTGTTGAGTCCCCCTCAAACAGACTGTCGTCTGGCTGTATAGGGTAGTTGTAAAGTTCTTGGCAGTACTGTGTCCATCTGCTCAAAACAGCGGAGCTTTCTGTCAGCAGCTCGCCTGAGGTATCCTCGATGACTGACGATCTGTTTTGCTGCGTCTTGGTGAGGTTTTTCAGTGTGGTGAAGGCATGTTTGCTGATTCCCTTTTCCATGCCTTTCTCGATGTTCTCGCACTGATTATTGATCCATTGTTCTTTGGCTTCAATCATTTCCTTCTTTACAAGGTTGTTGGTTTTTTGATACTGTACAAGTCCCTGGTGCTGTCCATCCTGCTGTATGGCTGCGAAAGCTGGACCATGACAGCAGAGACCACCAAGAGAATCCAGACGTTTGAAACTAAGTGCTTCAGGCGCTTGCTCGGGATCTCTTGGCAAGACCGGAAGACAAACGACCTTGTGAGGAGCCAAATAACATCACTTGCGGGCCCCCAAGAACCCCTCTTGGCAACAGTCAAGAAGAGGAAGCTGTCGTGGTTCGGGCATGTCATACGCCACAATTCACTGCCCAAAGCAGTCATCCAGGGCACGCTGGAGGGCGGCAGACGAAGGGGACGACAAGCCAAATGCTGGATGGACAACATCAAAGAATGGACCAGGATGGATGGCCCTACACTGATGCGACAGGCAGAGGACAGGGCCGGATGGCGGTGCCTGGCTTCGAGAGTGTCTCTCATCTCTCCTCTACGCCCATCATGGGCAAGAGAATGAATGAATGAATGAATGAAATTCGGCGCAAGATGGTTGATGTAATCAAAATCCCAAAGCCTAATTGCTGTAGGAGCAATGAAGTTGTTACAGGCTCATCGTCTCTGGGATACGGCACGATGGACAGCAAAGCTCATCCCTCTCCATCTACCACCTCACCTCTCCCTGGCCTGAATCAGGTATACCCATCTCCTGCTAACGGGGAAGGTAACGAGCCCATAATGGCGAGCCGTGAAACTGAACTGGACTGTTTACCGTCTGCGTTGGCAGACGATCAGTCTGAACTGGAAGATGATCAAAATGCGGCGCAAGAGAGACGGAAAGTCAAACAGCTGTAAAGCGGAGTCTGCGACTAGCGCCAGACAGGGTACCAATAACTCTAGGGCCATTAAATGACCTTGCTTGAGGAGAAGGGAGGGCAGGGGCGGGAGGAGGGGGTGGGGGGGGGAGCAAATCAAACTCCTCTTGAGCTTCTGAGGGATATTGATGTTTACCTGGCAGACGTCTGGTGGCCGAGGGATGAGGGAAACTCCCTCCACCTCTTCACCTTCCCTGAGCCCTTGTGGACACATCCAGACTGGAGGAGCTGCCATAAAGTCCTGTGTATTCCTACCCTCTGTCTGTCTGTCTGTCTGTCTGTCTGTCTGTCTGTCTCTCTCTCTCTCTCTCCTCTCTCTCTCTCTCTCTCTCTCTCTCTCTCTCTCTCTCTCTCTCTCTCTCTCTCTCTCTCTCTCTCTCTCCTCTCTGTCCATCCTCTCTCTCTCTCTCTCTCTCTCTCCTCTCTCTCTCTCTCTCTCTCTCTCTCTGTCTCCCTCCTTCTCTCTGTCTCTGTCTCTGTCTCTCCTCTCTCTCTCTCTCTCTCTCTCTCTCTCTCTCTCTCTCTCTCTCTCTTCCCCAAGAAGCTGCTAATCAGATTTCCCGCTCGTAAAGCTTGGAATACGTCCTCTCCTTCTCTTTCAGTGTTGCAAATCAGTTTCTCCTTAAAAACATTTTATCTGCTCTCACTGCTATGAAATCCCAAAATGCCACTAATCAAGATTTTCTTTCATAAAGATATAACCCCAGCTTCCATCCTCCCTCCCTCCCTCCCCCCCCCCACCCTCCTCCTCTCTCTCTCTCTCTCTCTCTCTCTCTCTGATGTATGTGTGTGAGCGTGTTGCGTGCATGTGTGTGTGTGTGCGCGCATGTGTGTGTGCAAGCGCACGCGTTTGTGTGTGTGTGTGTGTGGTGTGGTGTGTGTGTGTGTGGTTGTGTGTGTGTGTGTGTGTGTTGTGTGTGTGTGTGTGTGTGTGTTGTCTGTCTGTCTGTCTGTCTGTCTGTCTGTCTGTCTGTCTGTGTATCTGTCTGCCTGTCTGTCTGTCTGTCTGTCTGTCTCTCTGTCTGTCTGAGTCTGCGTTTGTGTCTGTGTCTGTGTCTGCGTCTGTGTGCAAATGCAAATAATTTAAATACAAAATGGGTTTATTCTCTTTTGCAGGCCATAAAGTCCATAGGAACATACGAAAGGGACTAGAAATAGCAACTGGATATCCGTCAGTGCAGCATAACTGTCAAAGCACTGGGTGGATTTGTTCACATTGTAGGCTCTTCTATCACCTCCTGTCACCTGTCTCCTGTTCCATAACCCGCCCAGGTCGTAAGGACTCTGCAGGATGGCTTGCCCAACAAGAAGCCCCCAAATGACCTGGTCGTTGGCTAGCACCAGAGTTTAGGCGAAGCTTTCGCCGGTCCATTCCACGACCATCTCTTTCTCTGGCATCCCTTTCTCCTCTTTCCTTGTACTGTTCCTTATTAAATGGTTGTGGACAGGCCTGGCGATCTAGTTATGTGGCAACACCATTTCAATATTCTCTTTCTTTATGGTTGACAGCAAGTCTTCATAGTGACCTGTCTGCTGACCCACTCTTCTATGCACCTCTTCATCCTGCAGTCTGTATGAAACGCCAAGGAGTCGTCTGAGACACCTCGTTTCTGTAGCCTGGATCTTCCTTTGGAAATCTCCTGTCAGAGTCCATGACTTGCGTGTTTTCAGGAGAACTGACACAACGACAGCATGCAACAGTTTCAGTTTGGTTTGGAGGGTGGCCATTTTCATCTCTCCAAATTGGTTTTAACTTTGCCATCGCAGCTGTTGTCAGCGTAGTTCTTGTGTGGGCTTTGGCTTGGATCTCTCTCGGCTGATGACAGAACCAAGGTATTCAGATTCTATGACTGTTTCAAGTTGCTGACCACTGACTGTGATTGGTGTCCTGGTGGGTTCGTCACTGTTTCTCGTCAGCTTAGTTTTCTTCGGTCCCTGATTTCCATTCCACATCTGTATTGGACGCTGTTTCATCCAGACATTTCACCAAGTTAGCCAGCTCATCTTCACTTCTCGCCAAGTCGTCGGTGTCATCAGCAAACCTGAGATTGAGATAGGAATGGTTTGCCCTTCAACGCCAACTGTGCTGATATGATCTTCCAGTCATCATCATTCAAGGATGATGCTGAACAGTGTGGGGGTCAATAGGAAGCCTTGACGTACGCCAACGGATGTATGAAGCCAGTCTCGCACTCTTTCCTGGACAGGAATAGCACTGCTGGCTTGTTTGCATGGCTGTCGGATTGTTTGAATCAGCTTTTGCTCCATACTGTACGCATTTCTAATTTTCAGGCAATCACTTACGCAAAATCCGAGTTCAATATTCCTTCCAAAATTTGGAGTAGGTTTGAGCTAAGCAACCGAAAGTTCAAAGCTTGACAGGAATCTGTAATGATAAAGGGGATGGGGGGTAATACTTCTTACGTAATGATGTAAAATCGTAAACATGCCAGCAGAAAATGCCATATATTCTCAAGCACACAACCATTGCATTGTTCACAGAATGGGTAAACAACCAGTTGTCCGAAGTGAGAAATACCATTCAAGATTAATCTACTGCATCCCATTAGACAAAGAACATGATGTTTAAAAAAAATGGCAAAAGGCATACGTAATTTGCTTTACAAATCTCCAATATTTCAAATAATCTGGATAGGATACCAATAATTCATGCCACTCATGTATTTGAAATACTATGTTTGAACATTTTGATAAATATCAGAACATTTCCAACATTCTGAGTTTTCCAAACATACCTAATGTATGTGAACATCAAAGGAATCTTACATGAGTCACCAGTTTCTTCTGCCTACTGAATCACAATTGAGGAGACAGAGCCTCGTATTACAATGCCGGGGGTACCTGAGTCGGACAAAGTACTGAACCTCTTTAAGAAAATAAAAACGTCGATGTACACTGGGAATTTATCAAACTCGTCACAAACTCAATCATTTTCAACATCTTTTCCAACACCAACGACTATCTGGCAAATCTTAATACGCACCTTTTAACATCATCAAACGCCTCCCACCCCCACCCCTACCCATCCCTACCCAACTCTTCCTCAGATCCATACAACAAGACTGGTTTCACCTTGATGTAAAGAATTGAAAACCGTATTGATATGCAAAGTTTGTAGTCTGATGTACGATTCTTTTAATTTCTGATATGGCTCTTAGAGCTTTACATGATAAATTTCCACACAACAAGCCTAGTTCGGAGAGGAACTAAAAACACCTCCCAACTGCTGTGACTAGTATCTAATGAAACTTGCTCTCCCTCCACAGAACCATTTTCCACTTTGTCTTTCCAGAAAACCCACTACATTTCAACACAACCACTTTAGTTCTGTTCACATTAATTGTTTAACCCCCCATTTAACATAATAATGTTCGAGGCAGGCAGTTTTCGTTTTAAGTCAGAAACAGAATCAGACAGTAAAGTGACGTCATATGCATACATTAACAGGAACACCCATGAATTCAATGCCACGAAGATCTAAAGTGCCCTACTGGAGATCAAGGTCAGAAAGACGAACGACAATGGACTCGAAATGCATTCCTCTTTTACCTCCGTTAAACAGTCAAAAAATCACTCTCTCTCTCTCTCTCTCTCTCTCTCTCTCTCTCTCTCTCTCTCTCTCTCTGTATGTATGTGTGTGTACGGGGTGTGGTTGTGTGTTGTGTGTGTGTGTGTGTGTGTGTGTGTGTGTGTGTGTGGCGCGCGCGCGCGCGCGCGTGTGTGTGTGTGTGTGTGTTCTACATAATCCACACATGTCGAACATCAGTTTCTCTTTCATACAGACTTTGTGTTCGTGCGTTCGGGCGCGCGCATTCGCGCGAGCATGAGTGCGTGCGTACGTTCGATACTGCGTGCTTGCGTGTGTGCACATACAACAAAATCAACATGTACTGCTGACTGAAAGAAAGAGTACAGATCCAAATTTGCATCACTCCCCTCTTGCAGTCTCCTCATTGGCTGGCGTAAGAGTGTCATCATCGCGTGCTCTAGGAGCTGATACAAACGCCATTGAACAGATCCTGACGCGCCAATGTCTGCCAGTTTCTGATATTGGCGCCGCCCTCAGTCGCCGGTGATTAATTTAATCCTAAGCGCTTTTTCAACTATTTCATTTGCCGTTTTTGTTGTTGTTGTTGTGTTTTTTTCTTAACAGTGAACACAAACAAATGATAAACAAAACAAAAAATTAAATAAAATACATGTTGAATTAGTAATCCATTGTTAAATATGAAGTAAAAGAAAGAAATACTGTGCGTGTGAGTGTCAGTGTGTGTGTGTGTGGTGTGTGTGTGTGTGTGTGTGTGTGTGTGTGTGTGTTGTGTGCGCGCGCGTGCGTCGTGCGGCGTGCTGCGTGCGTGCGTTGCGTGCGTGCGTGCGTGCTGTGTGTGTGTTGGTGTGTGTGTTGTGTGTGGTGTGTGCGTCTTATGTTTGTGGGGTGTGTTGTGTGTTGTGTGTGTGTGGGGCGTGCGTGCGTGCGTGGGGTGCCCGGGGTGGGTGCGCGCTGCGTGCGTGCGTGATGGGTGTGTGGTGTGTGTTGTGTGTGCGCGCGCGTCTGTATGTTTGTGTGTGTGTTTTTGTGTGTTGTTGTGTGTGTGTGTGGTGTGTGTGTGTGTGTGTTGTGTGTGTGTAAGTGTAAGAAGAGAGAGACAGACAACAACAGACAACAGCAGACAGACAGGCGGAAAGACGAGGGAAAGGGTATGCACGGGGGGGGGGTGCAGAGTAAGGCACAGAGATAGTGGGGAAAAAGAAAAGAGAGAGAGGGCGGGACAGACAGAGAGAAAAGATGCATTCAGATGGGAGTTTTAAATGATATACGTACTGTAAGCTCTTTTTGCCATGTACACGCTTATTTAACCTGACGTCACTACAACACACACACACACACACCACACACACACACAATGAAACCAAAATGAAGACCGTTGATCACGCTGCTCTGCCATGGTCTGAGACATCTCTCTCTCTCTCTCTCTCTCTCCTCTCTCTCTCTCTCTCCCCTCTCTCTCTCTCTCTCTGAAACATCTCTCTCTCTAAACAGTAAACAAGTGGGTATGTTTTGCTCCCATAAGGAAACCTAACACAGAGTAACTTTTAT
>CM031597.1:132013253-132015753 GCA_018398815.1 Conus ventricosus | reverse complement strand
GATCTATGAGTGGGAATGTCAGGAATCCTAGTTATACTCCCATCATTAAGCAAAATAAATGAAGAATCCACCACGTTTTCAAGAAAACGATTGCTTGTTATGGATGAACAACCTTTGTCCCAAAATGGAGCGTGAGCATTAAAATCTCCGGCAATCAACCATCTTTCCTTAGAGCTGTCTATTGTATGTAACCATTCAGTATTTTTTCTCGTCTGGACCTTTAGGCAGATATACAGACACAATGTTGAGAACAACGTTGTTATTGACTTTTACTGTGGCCGCGCACGAATATAACTGCAAGATCAGACGGTGCAGGTGATGGTCGTATTAAGTATTCAGTGCCTTCTCTGATATATAATAATATAGCAGTGCTGACTTTTTCCTTTGTGTCAAAAACTCGATTGTGCACTGGGGATAATAAAAGTGTGGTAATTTAGGTAATTTAGTTTTGCACACATTTAGTGATTGCAAAATCAATATTTTGTAGCAGTTATTTACCAGATGTTGACGTAAAAATGCTTCGTTCGTAAACACAGATCTGGCATTCCATTGCAAAATCTTAAATGAATTATCAGCATGTCACTGATAAACTAGCAACAGAATAGCAGGAGGGGGTGCAAATAAAACAAATAAGTAAATAGATAAGCAGAGAGAGAGAGAGAGAGATAGAGAGAGAGAGAGAGAGAGAGAGAGAGAGAGAGAGAGAGAGAGAGAGAGAGAGAGTGTGTGTGTGTTGTGTGGTGTGTGTGTGTGTTTTCTAATTTTCAAGATAACGTTGATATCAACTTCCTTCTGCCGAGTATAAACCTGTCAGATAGGGTAATTTCTGTGCTGAAATTAAAACAAATCTACTTCCATAAAACCGACAAATGTTCTGAGTAGGAAATATAAATCTAGCACCAGTCACTCAAAACGTCATAGTAGTTCCACCAGGCAGGCCTCTCCAGTGGAAACGGCAGGTCATGACGCCTGGGATGAGATGGAAAACCCCTGGGTGAATGTGGCATGGTGCGTCTCGTGGTCTTCCTAGGTGTCGTCCAGAACAGCTGCCGGACGTGTCTCCCCAAGTTGCCGGCAAGCACACTGGCTCCTCTCCGGGTCGGGTGAAGGCCGTTTAGCAGCGTCCTGTTGTTCGGCTTCAGGTTGGCGTGACTGATGAAGCTCACTTTTGCCACGTCAAACAACTCGGAGCTTGTAAAAGCATTAAACAAATCAATTTTCATGCCCAGCCTAGATGACCGACAGGCGCGATTTTGCTGATAATGATACTTGCTTGAGATTTTTGGCAGCAATGTCTTTAACAGCTTTTGAAAAATGTTTACTGCAGACATCGGGGTCCATATGTTTTAGATCGTTTATTCCACAGTGGATAACAATAGCATCCACTGGTCTTTCAACTGAGGATACTGCATTCTCCAGTGTTGGTTTTAAGTCACTGATCTTATGGGCTTTCCTTGACAAGGTACTAAAACCGTAAGACCATCCGAGTCTTCTCCCATTGATTCCAGTCAACACAGAATCGTGCAAAACCAAAACAAGAGGGACGTCCTGCATTTCTTCTGTCTTGATTTCCTCAGTTCTATTCGAACGCCCTTTGACGTCATTTTTGCTTCTGACGTTATTGATGGGAGGTTCTGAGGGTTTTTTTTCTGCTCTTTTGTTTTGTTTTCTTTCTATTTTTGGTCTTGTGCTCTGTCAGTCCTGAACCAGTTGTTTTTGACGGTTTGTGCTCTGTCAGTCCTGAACCAGGTGTTTTTGATGGTTTGTGCTCTGTCAGTCCTGAACCAGTTGTTTTTGACGGTTTGTGCTCTGTCAGTCCTGAACCAGGTGTTTTTGACGGTTTGTGCTCTGTCAGTCCTGAACCAGGTGTTTTTGACGGTTTGTGCTCTGTCAGTCCCGAACCAGGTGTTTTTGACGGTTTGTGCTCTGTCAGTCCTGAACCAGTGTTTTTGACGGTTTGGGACTGAGAGCTGGTGGACTGACCTTGCAGCTCCCGCGTACGTGAGGCTTTGAGTTGAGTTGGATTTTTTAGAACTGATGTTCTGTGCCTTACTGTTGCACTGTTTCTTTAAGAGACCCTACTGGTGGTTTGCTAAAGTTAGAAATCAGATTGTTTTGCTCATTTACAGTTTTTTCTAATGAATCAATCCTTTCACACAGTTTCTCAATCAGTTGTTTCAGCTGCTTGATCTCACTTACTGTGTCTGAAGCAGTTGCACAGTTTTCATCGCTGCTCGTTTCTTCTTCGTGTTAGGGCCTGTTTGAGCGTCCACAGCCTGCAGCGCAGCTCGCTCCAAATCTTCTTTCCGAAAACAGGCTGGCTCTCACACATTTTCGTCTCACTTGACTCTTTTTTTCCGAAGTCAGGCTGTTTCGACGTTGACGCAGACTTCTGGATCTTGTCATTCTGGTCATGGTTCTGGTAGATTTGCTTAATTTCAGCCAGGTGCAATTTTAGTTACTGACAGTTTTCCGCCATCTTGAATGTGTGTGTGTGTGT
>CM031597.1:132003253-132008253 GCA_018398815.1 Conus ventricosus | reverse complement strand
ATACCTTCAAGTGTGAACAAAATACCCCCGAGCATAATGATACTAGTAAGTACAACTGAATATAACTTTCAAAAAGACCAAAAATAGATCAAAATAAGTCATCCGTGCAACATGAAAGCCTTTTTTCACACACATGCACGCACATACACACGCGCGCGCGCGCACGCACACACACACACACACACACACACACACACACACACACACACACGCACACGCACACGCACACACACACACACACACCGCGCGTGCACGCATGCACTTACGCACGCACATGTACACACACGCCAACGCGTGGAGAATCTTTGGATGCAAAAGCGAACAAATTGTGCTTTAAGTGTTCATAAAATTTTGAGCAGTTTTGACAGTTCGTGACTATTCAGCTTGAGATTAATGACATGTTCTTTTCCAGAGAAAGTATGCTGGATTTGTATTTAAGATCATCCTGCTTTTCCTTCAATAATGTACGTGGATGTGTATTTAAGTTCATCCTGCTTTTCCTTCAATAATGTACTGGATGTGCATTTAAGATCATCCTCCTTTCCTTCAATAATGTACGTGATGTGTATTTAAGTTCATCCTGCTTTCCTTCAATAATGTACGACTAGAATATGTTAAAATAAATATCAAAAAGATCTGTCCAAGGCCGAGGCTTTAAAATGGAAGTCTTGCTACGAACAATCATTTCTGGGAATTGTGTGAGCAGATCTTTAGTCGTACGTGATTTGTACATAAAGAGAATGTTATTGAAGCGGTATTTAAAACTAAAAGAGGAATATCAACATGTTCATAATCATTCGGAAGAAGATTGTGGAGAATGGGTTTAAAGAGGGTCTATGGCTTTCAGCAATTGGTTCTTGCCAGGGCCCAACATGTTCGGTAAACGCATGGTAGAAGGCATATATGGTAGAAGAATCTACGTGTATGTTGATCAATAAAATGTTTTTATTTTGTTCAGTGGGATGTTTGGACCAAGACAGATTGCTATCAATAGTAAAGCCAAGGAGTTTATTAAAAAAAAAAACCTTCTTCTAATGCTTTGTTGTGAACTGCTAATCTATTTAAACAGGCTGTGTGTGTGTGTGTGTGTGTGTGTGTGTGTGTGTGTGTGTGTGTGTGTGTGTGTGTTGTGTGTGGTGTGCGTGCGTGCGTGCGTGCGTGCGTGCGTGCGTGCGTGTGTGCGCGCGCGCCGCGCGCGCGTGTGTGTGTGTGTGTGTGTGTGTGTGTGGTGTGTGTGTGTGTGTGTGTGTGTGTCCTTTGTTGTAATAAATATGAAACCTTTATCGGAGTTAATCATCATATGATTTACCTCAGTCCGAGAAGTAAGCTTATCATGACCATTTTGCAAATAAATACAATGTTCGTTTGCATTTTCACTCTTATGATCTAAAGGGTAGCATCGTTGGTAAATCGACCTCAAGAGCATTTCAAATGAAAAGGGAGATCGTGAGTGTACACTGTGAATACAATGGGGCCTCCAACAGGGGCCAGTGGGGAACCCCATAGTCCACCAGGCGTGTGAGACTATAGCTTACCATTGACAGGAAAAGACTATACGATGTCTATGGAGTAAGGGTTAAGTTATGCATAAATGGCTTCCTACAGAAAACATTGTGATCAATACTGTAAGATGCCTTTGCCAACTCTGCATACACTGAACCTGTAAGTAATTCGTTGTTCGTGCTTTAACTCTCAACAGTTTTTTGATTTTTTTGCATTTTGCATGACGGACAATTCTTTATTTCGTAACATTCTACGATTATTTCTAAAATAATATTTTTATAAGATTTAAACTTGGAAGATGGAGAATATGGGGAATGTATTATATAATAGAGAAACCCTTCACTAACTGCCTGAGGAACCATCGTAATCAGCCACAACCAGCCGTGTCTCCCTGATGAGTCCGATATAGCGGACGAAAGGCCTAGGAGCAGGCAATACATATTATATTATTATAATACATTCCCCATATTCTCCATCTTCCAAGTTTAAATCTTTGCCAAGTCATTACTATAACGACTGAAGAATTGTTAGCCTGCGCTTGTTTTCCCCCACTACTTATAAATTGTTCAGCATTATATTGTTTGGTCAATCAGTGGGAGATTGCATCTCTTATGAGATCCAAGTAAAGGTTGTTCTGTACAATTCTTAGCCACTCACAATGCTTGGTTATTGAACAGCAGAGCTGACCACTCAGACTGTTCCATATCTTTTGATCTCCCTTGCATCCTTGAATGGATCCTCAAGCATAGGCTCAAAGGTTATTCCCTATATTTATAATGATTGATTAAATGCTTTTAGTTTTTTAGCAACTTTTTTCCCTCTCCACACATTCGTTTTGTTCCATTTACTACCCTTCGCTGGCTGCTTTGAGGTGCTGTTGGATTCGTTTTTGAACCCTTGGTGGTGAGAACACCACAGAGTTATGGACTGTGGTGTGTCTCTATTTGACACCAAGAGCCACAGACACAACCAGCCGTGTCTCCCTGATGAGTCCGATCCACCAGACGAAAGGCCTAGGAGCAGGCAATACAAATACAAGTGCCTTCGAGAGGGATTACGATGGTTCCCTCAGGCAGTTAGTGAAGGGTTTCTCATATTTATAATACATTCCCCATATTCTCCATCTTCCAATTTTTTTTCCACCTAGAAGTTTAAATCTTTGCCAAGTCATTACTATAACGACTGAAGAATTGTTAGCCTGCGCTTGTTTTCCCACACACTTAATTGTTCAGCATTATATTGTTTGGTCAATCAGTGGAGATTGCATCTCTTATGAGATCCAAGTAAAGGTTGTTCTGTACAATTCTTAGCCACTCACAATGCTAGGGTTATTGAACAGCAGAGCTGACCACTCAGACTGTTCCATATCTTTTGATCTCCCTTGCATCCTTGAATGGATCCTCAAGCACAGGCTCAAAGATTATTCCCTATATTTTATACTGATTGATTAATGCTTTTAGTTTTTTTAGCAACTTTTTCCCTCTCCACACTTTCGTTTGTTCCATTTCACTACCCTTCGCAGGCTGCTTTGAGGTGCTGTTGGATTCTTTTTTGAACCCTTGGTGGGGAGAACACCACAGAATTATGGACTGTGGTGTGTCTCTATTTGACACCAAGAGCACAGACACAACCAGCCGTGTCTCCCTGATGAGTCCGATTCAGCGACGAAAGGCCTAGGAGCAGCAATACAAATACATGTGCCTTCGAGAGGGATTACGATGGTTCCCTCAGGCAGTTAGTGAAGGGTTTCCTCATATTTATAATACATTCCCCATATTCTCCATCTTCCAATTTTTTTTTTTCCCACCTAGAAGTTTAAATCTTTGCCAAGTCATTACTATAACGACTGAAGAATTATTGTTAGCCTGCGCTTGTTTTCCCCCACTACTTAATTGTTCAGCATTAAAATAATATTTTGTGATGAATGCGTCTATTTTGGGGGGTTTTAGTCGATACATTGCTTCAGATAACAAAAATGTTGTTTAAAATACCATAATTCCAGGAAGAAAACCGTCGATCACCGGTGATCGAAATTGAAGGGAAAGATTGGTGAGCAAGGCGTGACAAGGGTGGTTCTTTCCAGTGCTCTGACTCGGTCAAATAATTGTTTTGTTATTTGTTGAAATGTCATTCAAGATTTTTATGTTTGTTTACGCTTTTTAAGATGTTTGGCAACGAGGATAATAGTGATATAGGTCTGTCTTTTGTAGGATCGCTCATCGGGTTTATAGATGAAGAGTACTTTCAGATCTTTAAATGCTTGTGCGAAGCAACATTTGTCAATGCAAATTTTATCGATGTACGTAAGATGTTTACATATGAGTGGCGCGGATTTTTTTTAGGTTTCTATCTAAACCCATCTACGCCTCTGGAACTGGCCTATTTAATACACAGATAGAGAAAGGGGGGGGGGGGGGGGACAGAGAGAGAGAGAGAGAGAGAGAGAGAGAGAGAGAGAGAGAGAGAGAGAGAGAGAGGGGAGAGACGTAGTGGGCAAAAATACCGTGGGCGGACAGAAGCAGACAGACAGGCAGACAGACCTACATAATTATACATTCATTGCAAAACGGACGCCCCCCCCCCCCCTTCCACTGTTCTCTCCCCCTTTCAGTTTGCCCTTACTGCCCCACCATCACAACCACCCAGCCTTGCCCCCCTCCCCCCCCCTTCCACTGTTCTCTTCTCCCCCTTTCAGTTTGCCCTTACTGCCCCACCATCACAACCACCCACCATGCCCCCCTCCCCCCCCCCCCCCTTCCACTGTTCTCTCCCCCTTTCAGTTTGCCCTTACTGCCCCACCACACAACCACCCAGCCATGCCCCCCTCCCCCCACCCCCCCCCCTTCCACTGTTCTCCCCCCTTTCAGTTTGCCCTTACTGTCCCACCATCACAACCACCCCAGCCTTTGCCCCCCTCCCCCACCCCCCCTTCCACTGTTCTCTCCCCCTTCAGTTTGCCCTTACTGCCCCACCATCACAACCACCCAGCCATGCCCCCCTCCCCCACCCCCCCCCCCCCCTTCCACTGTTCTCTCCCCCTTTCAGTTTGCCCTTACTGCCCCACCATCACAACCACCCAGCCATGCCCCCCTCCCCCCCCCCCCTTTCCACTGTTCTCTCCCCCTTTCAGTTTGCCCTTACTGCCCCCACCATCACAACCACCCAGCCATGCCCCCCTCCCCCACCCACCCCCCCCCTTCCACTGTTCTCTCCCCCTTTCAGTTTGCCCTTACTGCCCCACCATCACAACCACCCAGCCATGCCCCCCCCCCCCCACCCCCCCCCTTCCACTGTTCTCTCCCCCTTTCAGTTTGCCCTTACTGCCCCACCATCACAACCACCCAGCCATGCCCCCCTCCCCCACCCCCCCTTCCACTGTTCTCTCCCCCTTTCAGTTTGCCCTTACTGCCCCACCATCACAACCACCCAGCCATGCCCCCCTCCCCCACCCCCCCCTTCCACTGTTCTCTCCCCCTTTCAGTTGCCCTTACTGCCCC
>CM031597.1:131974887-131990653 GCA_018398815.1 Conus ventricosus | reverse complement strand
ATGGAAGTAGAGAGTAAGAAAGAAGAGAAGAGAGAAGAGAGAGAAGAGAGAGAGAAAACATCGGAAAGGCTGATCAACACAGAGAGAGTAAGCATGCTGTAAACAGTCGGGAAGTCTGGTCAACAGAGAAAGATGTCACCGATTGAGGATAGTCAGGTAGTCTGGTGACATCAGAGAGAGAGAGAGAGAGAGAGAGAGAGAGAGAGAGAGAGAGAGAGAGAGAGAGAGAGAGAGAGAGAGACAGAGAGACAGAGAGAGAGAGAGAGAGAATAAACAGATCAAGACATACAGTAAGTCTGATCAACAAAGACGTCAACAGATTGAGGACAGTCGCAAGTCTGATCAACAAAGACGTCAACAGATTGAGGACAGTCGCAAAGTCTGATCAACAAAGACGTCAACAGATTGAGGACAGTCGCAAAGTCTGATCACCAAAGACGTCAACAGATTGAGGACAGTCGCAAAGTCTGATCAACAAAGACGTCAACAGATTGAGGACAGTCGCAAAGTCTGATCAACAAAGACGTCAACAGATTGAAGACGGTCAGGCAATCTGTCCAACACAGAAAGACTTCAACAGATCGAGGACAGACGGGAAATCTGATCGACACAGAGACACGTTCACAGACTGATAGCCGAGAAATCGACCACCACTGAGAAAAGATAACCGATTAAAGATGGCCAGAAAAACAAAACTGGTCAGCGTACAGAAATCTTAACACACACAGGGATTCTTAATCAGGCAGATAAACGTTAATACACTCGAGGTATAAGAAGCCCTCGTCAATACAAAGAAATGTATACCAGACTCAGAGGCCAGAACTCTGATCACATACAGAAACGTTAATAGATTCAGGGCGGCCAGAAAATCTGATTTACACTGCTAAGGGTACGTGCAGGCGCGCGCGCGTGTATGTGTGTGTGTGTGTGTGGGGGGGGGGTCCCGTGCGTCTTTCTATGTGACTCAGAGTGGAAACCACTCCAATGCATTTAACGTACGAGAGAGAAGAGAGAGAGAGAGCGAGAGAGAGAGAGAGAGAGAGAGAGAGAGAGAAGAGACAGAGAGAGAGACAGAGAGAGACAGAGAGAGAGACAGAGACAGAGACAGAGCCATACAGAGACAGAAAGAAAATAAGAAAGACAGAGAGGCAGAGACAGAGAGACAGAGGACAACTAGGGCGAGAGCATGTACAGGTCTCCTGGGTGGGGGGGAGGGGGTGGGGAGGGGGGGAGGGCGGAGACACGGTTAGCGCCCAAACTAAAAGCCGAGGACGGTATACCGGGGATACCGCACAGAAAATGAATTAACCCAAGGATTCCGCGCCGAAACTAGAATTAAGCTGCGTCCCTCGGACCAACTCCATGAAGCTAAGGGTTCCCCCAGGACATCTCGTCCAGCCCTCCTAGCACACGAAGCAGAAGAGCTCCGACTCTGCGAAAGTTTCAGAAACTTCCCGCTGTGTGTTGTTCCATTCTATGATTCACAATGAACTCACGTGTTCTGGCTTACACGTCTGTCTGCCTGAATCACGGAGTGGAACTGCTGTGTGCCCTGACTGATTCTTACAGCGGCTTCGTGCTTTCGATTCGTCTGCGTCCGGGCATCGAGCCAGACACCGACTCCACATCACTGACGTTGGTAGGTCCTCACGTCCACGCTACATAATCCTATGTCCTGTTGGTAGGTTCATACACCACTCTTCATCGCTGGCGAGTCTTTACACCCGTTATCATGGGCCTGTTAAGAGTCGCTGGTTATTAAATCTTGCATACATTCTGTATCACAGACTTACTTACGTCCTGGTAAATTCACATTTACTCCATATCACTGACCAATCTCTCTCACGGTAAGTCTTCTAGTCATTACACTGACCTTTCGGTTGTCACTGATTGTGTACAATCATTTCTCTGTACACTGTAAAAGTAATGTTAAATGATATCATATGCACGTACTGTACAAATATTAAGTTACGTTCTGTCAAGTCGTTCCTTTAAATGCGATATCTGTAACCAGAGGCGCAAATGTAAATGAATTTATTACTAAGACAGACTATAATGTTCATTTGCCAAATATAATGACGTAAGACCATGCGAGTTGAATTCGATCTCTAGGACGCACTTTACACCTCAAGGAGGTGCGTGCAGGAGCACCTTGCATAACAGCTAAGCAGGACACAGCTTATCAAGAACAGAGGACTTCCGACTGCTGTCGAGATGGGATTAAAAAAAAGTAAAAGGATGGATGGGTGGGGAAAGTAATTTTGATGGTGATATTTTAAATCCCCCCCCCTCCCACCCACCCCCCGCCCCCTCTTCCGTCTCCCCAACATCAGTTCATTAATGAATGAGGACAACTAAATCACTCAATCTGCGTCGGATCGTCTTTTCATCAGACAACACATAGCAATGTACCTGTCCCATTCATCCAATACGACTGCACAATTATACCTTTGTTTCTGCCTCTGGTTGTTCATCCACACGACTGCACAATTATACCTTTTGTTCTGCCTCTGGTTGTTCATCCACACGACTGCACAATTATACCTTTGTTTTCTGCCTCTGGTTGTTCATCCATACGACTGAACAATTATACCTTTGTTTCTACCTCTGGTTGTTCATCCACACGACTGAACAATTATACCTTTGTTTCTGCCTCTGGTTGTTCATCCATACGAACTGAACAATTAACCTTTGTTTCTGCCTCTGGTTGTTCATCCATA
This sequence comes from Conus ventricosus, assembly GCA_018398815.1. Taxonomy (NCBI): domain Eukaryota; kingdom Metazoa; phylum Mollusca; class Gastropoda; order Neogastropoda; family Conidae; genus Conus; species Conus ventricosus. The sequence continues at coordinate 131,987,933 of CM031597.1, read as the reverse complement.
CGACTGAACAATTATACCTTTGTTCTGCCTCTGTCGTCCATCCATACAACTGGACAATTGCATCACAATTTCTGCCTCAGATTCTCCATACAGCTGGCCCAACCGCTTCATTGTTTCTGCCTTAGTTCGTTCATACATCCGGACAACCTGTCCACACTTTCTGCCGGATTCGTTCATTCATAAGGACAATTTCATCACATTTCTAAGTTCGTTCATACATCCGGACAATTTCATCAAACTTTCTGCCTTAAATCGTTCATTCATATGGACAATGTCATCACACTGTCTGCCTTTAAAACGTTCATTCATAATGGACAATGTCATCACACTGTCTGCCTTAAATCGTCATTCATAATGGACAATGTCATCACACTGTCTGCCTTAAATCGTTCATTCATATGGACAATGTCATCACACTTTCTGCCTTAAATCGTTCATTCATATGGACAATGTCATCACACTTCTGCCTTAAATCGTTCATTCATATGGACAATGTCATCACACTGTCTGCCTTAAATCGTTCATTCATATGGACAATGTCATCACACTGTCTGCCTTAAATCGTTCATTCATATGGACAATGTCATCACACTGTCTGCCTTAAATCGTTCATATCATATGGACAATGTCATCACACTGTCTGCCTTAAATCGTTCATTCATATGGACAATGTCATCACACTGTCTGCCTTAAATCGTTCATTCATATGGACAACTTCATCACTGTTTCAGTCTCAACTCGTCCATACGTCCGGGCAGCTGCATCTCAATATCTGCTATAGTACGTACATTCATCTGGACAACTACACCAGTGTTTAAGATTCAGTCTGTTTATATATAAGGACATATAAATCACAGCTCAATTATACACTTGAACATTAAATCAAAAAACTTTTTTCAGTCTGTCCACAGATCGAAGACAGGTAATTAACTGTCTACTATCTTCCACAAAGCCAGACACATTACTAAGAGTTCTAATGTAATCTCCGGACACACAAATACCGTTTCAGTACACATCTGGACTCTTAAATCACTGTATCTGTCTCCGTTTTGTCCAAACATCTGGAACAAGAGATCTTTATTCCAAAAAACATGTCGACAAATATATCTGTCCGCACAACTGGATGTACAAACGATTGTGTCCATCTCAATCTGCTGAGACAATTGAACATTTTGATCGTTGTTCCTACAACATGAAGACAAACAATCGCTTCCGTCTCCCTGGTATTTGAATCTCTTGTCTACTCTGGTCGGCCGAGACGGGTCTGGTTACAAATCACCATTAAACACGGAGCTGGTTGTCTGCTTGGTTACAAATCACCATTACACGGAGCTGGTTGTCTGCTTCTTCTCTCCCCTCATCTTTCAGACTGAGACGTACTTCTCTAGCTCTGCTGCTGTATCATTCTTCATCCTCCTTTTCCATCCACCATTTCTCTGTATCATTCTCATCCTCCTTTTCCATCCACCCTTTCTCTGTATCATTCTTCATCCTCCTTTTCCATCCACCCTTTCTCTGTATCATTCTTCATCCTCCTTTTCCATCCACCCTTTCTCTGCTCTTTCCTTATCTTTGTTTCTTTCTATAGGTACCTTTCCTAGTTCCCTCCTTCCTTCTCACCTCTCATCCTTTTTTTCCCCTCCAGTCTTTCTCCATCCTTCTTTCCTTCCTCCTTTCCTTCCTTCCTTCCTTCCTCCTGTGAAGGACAGGCGTCGATGGCAAGCTGAGTGAAAACGACATAAGGGTTTGATTGTCTTCCTGGCCATCAGACGAACCCGTCTCCAAGACCGGAGAGCTTGCTAATTGCCTGCTTCAACCACCTGCTACGTGAATGCCCTAACGAGCGATATTGTACTGACTCTCTCTCTCTCTCTCTCTCTCATCTCTCTCTCTCTCTCTCTCTCTCTCTCTCTCTCTCTCTCTCTCTCTCTCTCACCATCCACACACCCATTCCTACACACATTACACACCCATCACTATCACCAAGTTCTGAACAAGAAAGAACTATATGGAGATGGCTACCAAGATCATTGTGATACACTGCCAAGTGAAATTATTCTTTTGAATAGTCTACAACAACAAGAATCCACACAAATACCTGAAATATCAGATGTAAACTAAGTCACGAGAAATGTTTAACATGTCTGTCAAAGTGTGAAGACAAATAATCTAGAAAGCAGTATAGACAGGTTTTACACACGGTAGACATAATCAAATCTATCGTTTTCCTTACTAGAGGACGCCGGCTTTGCAATACACTCAGGACAGTCTCTAAATCGAACGCCTGGATTCTCCAGCACAAAGTCAAGACCCACTCCGATAGAGGTGTAATGGTACCTGGGAAATCAATTTGTCTTCCCTTTCGCATTAACCACAGGTAATACTATGTAACCTTCATGAGGCAACTACCAGATTTCGTTTAACATCAGTAACGAACAGACACTAAATGTGATGGATATCTTTTTATTTCGCTAAAAAACTGAATTATCAGGTGTTTGCGTCGACACTTCTTTGTTTGTTTCTCTTTTTCTGTTGTTTGTTTTTCCTTGGTCAGTGGTTACAAATGAGTATTTTCAACTTTAAAAGCATCCCTGCTGATAACGTTACGTTCAGCACCATCTTGTGCAATCGGTCGACTCGGAGAATCCAACAGCTTTAGAAGTAATGTGAGAGACGGATACCTAATATATATGTCTTCGTTATGCTGACAAAACGTTTTCACCTCCTCTCACGAAGGTCTTTACAAGCAAATGGAAACCTGAAGTGTGTTGAAAAACATCCACATGTCTGTAAACATCTACCACTGGCAGAGCAGTTCCTTGAATACAAATCCACTTTTCTCTGCCACCAAACAGCCTTCCTTTCTAAAAACAAAAAACAAAACAAAAAACCCAACAACTTTGAAATCCATTTGTTGTACTTAGTTGCAACTGAAATGAATTAGAGGCCAATGAGACTGACAGAGAGAGAAGCAGACCGTATGCACGAACACATCGAAACATATGCACGCCTACACACACACCGCGCGCGCGCGCAACACCACCCCACACGCCACACACAAAACCCCCCCCCCCCACACACAACACACATACACACCACCACCGCACCCCGCTTGCACCATATTTATCAAAACTTAAAAAAAAAAACAACAGGGGGAAAATTACAGAAACACACAGGCCCAGTTGTGGGGTTGTTGTGTGGTGTGTGTGTTTTTGTTGGTTGTGTGTGTGTGTGTGTGTGTGTGGTGTGTGGGGTTTTATTCCCGGAGGTACGCGTCGTGCGTGCGGCGCGCCGGCGGCGTGTGTGGGGAAAGAGAGAGAGGGGGGGGGGGGGGTTATAAAATAAACACAGAAAAGCCCATAGGGTGGTTGTGTGTGTGTGTGTTTTTGGGTGTGGGTGTGTTGTGTGTGTGTGTGTTTGGTTGTTTGAACTAGACAAAAAAAAGCCGAAAAATGCTGCACAAACTACTAGCTAGACAAAAACACCCCAAACCCCTAACAAAAAACCCAACTCACCAGAACCATGAACAATTAATCTGCACCACGTTTCTTAACTCACCCAAATCTACACGACCCGGGGACGGGGGCGAGTTTTTTAAACAAAAGTTTTGTTTTTTTCGATTGGTTTAATCCTTCTTTAGCAAGTCTTCCTTTGCATCGGAAAACAAGGCTTTAAACGTTTTCGGATAAAAAAAAAAAAAAAAGACGTCCCAAAGGGGTTGAGTTTTTTTTCGCTCTCTCGGGCTTCGACCCCGTGAAAACCTCAAAAGTTCCACAGCTTGTGGTTGCATTTTAAAACTTGGCCTTTTTGTCCAAACATTTTGGTTTACCAAGGCGTTTTCTCCCAATGATCTTCGTGCTATTTTTTTTGTTTGTTTTTTTGTTGCTTTTTTGTTTCGTTTTTTTTTGTTTTTTTTTTTTTTTAAAATAATCCTATTGAATGCCATTACGATTTCTGTTTTTAAAAAATTTTCTTAAATCAAACGACTTAGCAAATAAACAAAAGAGCAGAGAGACGAGAGCGGGCGAGAGAGAGAAAAAGGAGAAGAGAGAATTGCCTTATCAACATCTTCATCTGCACGAATTTAGGTGTTACCCTTGCCCAAAACACTTTCTTCCCAGCAACGTGTTTCCACATCTCCGTTCTGTTTTTTTGACTTCCCACATTGTTCTGGCCCCCTTTCTCTCTTTTGATCCAAAAAAACCTTTTTTTTTTCCCTTCATTCTATCAACTTGTTACGTATTTTTCCCCTCTACGGCTGCCCCCAAATCGTCTCGTCGTCTTCAGGAAGTACAAACAATCTGTCGTTTGGTTTTAGACCCCAATCTTCTTTGTCACTCCCTTATTTCTTTCTTTTCACTGGCCCCGGGCCGAAATACAAAAACTACAAACCCCCAAACCCTCTTTGAATTTTGGGAGGGCTTAGTTTTTTCATCCCTTTTGGGTTTCCTTCATCTCTAGTTCCTCTAGGCTTGCGTTTCTACCGACAACACTTGTCAAAACCCCTTGTTTTCGAACTAAAACCCCAATCCCGTTCGTTTTCTTTAAAGGCCCATATTTTTTGCTATTAAAAACTTTGTCTTCCTTCAAGGCCCCTCTTAAAACCTCTTCAGCTTCAATAGATTTTTTTTCTTTCCCTCCCTTGCCCAAAAATTTGTTTTTCCCCTAATTGTGTTTGTGGGGTGTGTGTCAGGGGACGTAGCCTCACATCAAGGCATGTGACGCCCCAACACATTAATAATAGAATCTTTTCCCCCGTCCAAAACAAAAAAGGGGATATTATGTGGCTCGAAGTGAGGGGGCGTCCCCAAAATTTTTGTGATTGACTCATTCAAAAAATTGGAAGGGTGAAAGGGCCCACTGGGGAATAGTTTAAAAGGGCTGGAAAGGGAAAGGTGCTGGTCAGTGTTTTGAACACTGATAGCACTCACAAAGGGAAGGGGGGAAAGAGCAGTTTAACCCAGCAAGGCCTAGAACTCAACCGTCAGACGTTGGCCTCGCTGCGACCAGTCATTCCACCCCTTCCCCTTTTCCCTTTCCCCTTCACCCTTCACCTTTCACCCCGGAGGTGGTGAAGGGGCCAGGGTGGGAAACACCCCGGTAGGCAGCCCCAAAAAATTAAAGGCTCCGGGGAGAGGATGGGGAGCCGTCCTCCCCCGGGACGGAGAAACAAGAGGTTGGAATCACTCTCCTGCAAAAAGAGGGGGGGGAAAGGGGAAAGTGGGAAATATCTCCGGGAAAGGGGAAACGGGGGGGCGAATATGTCTAAGAGCAGGGCCTAAAGGGGAGGGGGCAATTTTTTTTGGATGCAGAAATTAAAGGATGAAGAATCATTTATTTTCCTGGTCTGAATTTTGTGGCCAATTTTGTGTAAAGGGCCGTGCTTTAGAAGTCTTGAGATTATTTCCCTTTCCAGGGGAAAGAGAGTTCCCATGAAAAAAATTTTTTTTAAACGTGTTTGTTTTATTTAGAAAAGTTTTTCCCCAAGGGAGGGGGGGAAAAAAAAAACTTTCGTAGGGCCCTTTTGGTTTTTTGGAATTGCTTGGTAGGAGTAAATGCGTCATAATGCGCGTTGCAAAAGTGACTGTGACAGTGGGACCCCGACCCCATTTTCCCGGTGCTGCCTTTTTGTTCCCCCCGGGAAAAAAAAAAAAAAAAAAAAAAAGATTTCTTTTTGTCCTGGGGTTTTTAAAAAAGATTTTATTTTACCCTAAAGGGGTTTGGGGAAAGGGGAAAAAAAAAAAAAGATTTCTATTTGTACCCCAATTTTTGAGGAAGAAAAAAAAAAAATTTTCTTTTTTGTACCCTCAAGGGTTTTGGGGGAAAGGGAAAAAAAAAAAAATTTAGTTGATTTTTGATTTTTTTAAAAATTTGCATTTGTTTTTTTCATTTCTATTTTTGGTTTAAGGTGGTTGAGATTTCTTTTGGGTTCCTCTCCGTTAAGGGTTTTTTTTTGGTGGGGAAATTTTTTTTGACCCTTCCCCACCCAGGCCCGATCCTCAACCCCTCTGCCGAACCTGGTAGAAAGGGGGGCGGGGCTTTGGAGGAGTCCTGTCCCCCCCCAAAAGGGATTAAATTTTGTCCCCTTTCCCAGGATGATACCCCAACCTCTTCCGCTTTAGCGGGGGACAGGGCGGGGGGATCAAAGTCTTTCCCTTCTCAAAATATTTTTTTCTTTCGCTTTCCATTTTTTCATTTGTTTTTCCCCTTCCCCTCAGAGTGGGGATCAACTTTCCCCATCACGTAATTTTTATGGGGGGGAGTTGATTACCCCGCCCAAATAAAATTTTATCTTTTGACATTTTTTTTTTTCTGGGGTGGGGGCGAGTTTTTCTTTTTTTTGGGTGAATGTGCATTATGATTGATGTTTAGTATTTTGTATTTTTCTGTGTGTGGTGTATATTTGCAGGATTTGTTTTTTTCCCCGCTCCAGTTTCACGGGACAGGCCACGGGGTTTCTTGGGCTCTTTTGTTTTTTCTGTTTTCTGCTCACATTCCGGCCCGTGTACCTTTCTTTTTCCTTTCCCCCCCTTTTAAAAACCCTTAAACCTTCTCCTCATAGGCCCCTATCTAGTTTTCTTTTCAACTTTTCATTTTAGGTGGGATTTCCCCGCTTTTGGTTTCTTCCCCTTTTAATTGTTTGTGCTTCCATTTTTTTTGTAAATTTTTTCTTTAAAACGTAAAAGGGGGTAAATTTGTTTTGTAAATTCATTTAAAATTTAAGTAAGAAAAAAAGATGACAAAAGAAATTTAAAACCAAAACTTTAAAAAGAATTTTTTTTTCAGAAAACTTTTTTTTGGGTTTATTTTTTTTTCTTGGGGGAAAAATTTTTTGTATTAAATTTCATTTTGTTTTTAAATTCAATTGATAACATTGCAATTAAATTTTTGGAAAATACATTCCTTGATTTCATATCTCCTTTTTTAAAAGCGGTTTTTTTTTAACCCCGGAAATTAAATTCGTATTTGTAAAACTAAAATTTACTTTTTTGTGAAACATAACTTACAATTATGCCCTTATTTTATTCATACTTTATTTTTTTGGGTGTTTATATCTACGTTCTTAGGGATTTTTTTGAAAAATTTTAAAAAAAGGGGGAACGTTTGGGTTTTTGAGGGAAAAAATTTACAAATTTGTTAAACAAAGCATAATGGGGCAACAGGTAAAGGAAAAGAAGAAAATAAAAGGAAACTAAAAGGAAGAAAGGAAACAGAAAGAGAAAAAAAATCAAAGGAAACTAAAAGTAAAAAAGGAAACAAGGAACGAAGGAAAAAAAAGACTACAGAGGAAATTAAAGTAAAGAAAAAGACTAAAAGGGGGAACTGAATTGAAGAAAAAGACTACAAGGGAACTGAAGTAAAAGAACGTAAATTTTAAAGTTGAACAGTTAAAATAGAGACTGAGCTGAAATTAAAAAAATACAGCACAAGAAAAACCTCCCCTTTTCCACCAGTCTTTTCGCAGCCATGCCTAAACCCAAAAGCGGCAAAATTTTCCCAAAGTTACCGCCTTTTGGAAAAAAAAAACGGATGACAAGATATTTTTTTTTTCCGTTTTAAAGCACGCAAGTTTTTGGGGGTGCCAAAAGAAGGGGGACATTGTATATTGCTCGTTTTTTAAAGGGTACCTTTGACATTTACCACTCACTTGCAGCAAAAACAAAATTAAATTGGGGACGTTTGAAAGAAAAACCCTCAAAAATTTAATGTTCTGTGTCTTTTTCACGAAACGTTTCCTTTCTGCGCCCTAAAAAGGAGAACGTTTCCGTCTTTTCTATTTTAGCTTTTTTGGGATGAGGACATTTTCAAAAAAGAACAAAACTTTTAAATCACTGCAACTTCTTCTTGGGGAACAACTTTTCCAAGCAGCAAAGATCTCCCCATTTCCTTAAAAAAGGGCAATTTAAAAACTGAGGAAATGTGTAAAAGGGGTGAAAAAATTTGTATCGCTCACCCATGGGGGGCGGGAGGAAAGGAAATTTTCCATCTTTAGTCTCATCTCAGTACTACCCCCATCGGACGGGAAGTTACAGGAAAGAAATCGGGGGTCTTTTTAGTCCCCAAGGATTACCTACCCTAGGAACGGACGGGGATTTTCCGCGTTCGGGATTTCGCAATACAGTACCCCCCCGAAAGACCCTTCTTCTCAAAACTTTCCGGGGTCGTGACAACGACCACCACGTAACCTTTTTGGACCCGTTTGTGGACAAACAGAAGTTCACAAAAAAGCGCTGCCGATCAACAAACATGTTTCTTTTTTGATGGCAAGTTCCATTTGAGGAAAAATTTCCCCCTTTTAAACCAAAAGATTCAAAACCCGTTAGCCCCTGATTGGAAAAAAGGGCCCTTTTTTTGGGCCCCGATCAATCTGTTGTGGGCTGGGGTTAGAAAACAGCCCTCAATGGATTGCAGGCTTCGGTTTTGCGAGACACTGGGGGCACCACGCTGGGTACGAAAACTTTCTGCTTCAAACCTACTCACACGCCAAAAGTGAGTCTTTGGGGGAAGATGAAACGTTTCCGCTGGGAAAATTTATCGACACACCGTACTATCCGATTTTTTACCGCCTGGGTTTTATTGATAACCCCGTCGCGACTTGATATTTGGGAATTTGCCCCGGTTCGTACAGTCATGGGGGTGCTGGGGGGATCGTTTGTTCCCTTTCTTGTATACAATAAATGTCAAGAGCAGGGAAAAGCTACAAAAACCGCAAAAGTCTCAAAAAGGGTAACTCCAGATTAAACCCCCAAAGATTTTAAAAAAAATGCAGGGGAAAAAACGAGACGCTGACACAATACTTTCGCGCTAAAACGTCCATACTTAAAAAACGGGACAAAAACCCAAAGACAAAGGACTCTAACTTTCTACAGGGTTTTACCGGCAGGGGCAACAAAAGGGTGGCCCCAAAACCCTTAAGAAACAGTCTGCACACGGCCGAGCATTTCGCTGGCACTGTGGGGTCAAAAAAAAAATTAAAAGGGGTTCTTGATTTTTTTATTGGCGGTGTCACAAAAAAAGTTAGAAATACGCCGCTCATGTGACATCGCCAAAAGACATCTCGAAAGGGCGCGTCCCATGTGCACCTTTGCACAAAAAGCCTTCATTTCCGTTCCCTTCGGAAGGAAGCTATTGATTTGTTGGGGCCCTTTTCCCCTGTCTTCTTTTCCCATACGCTAAAACTTTACTTTTGGGGATAAGCGACAAGTATCCAGAAGCGTTTCCCCGAAGAAAATTGATACAGTATCTGCGCTAAGCCTTTCTTTTAATTTTTTTCCAGATGGGTCTTCCAGACAAATTCTCCGGGTTTTTGGAACGCAATTTTTTCTGATCTAAAAGAAAATTTTCAACTGTTGTAATCTCTTTCCCTTTCAACCCGCCCTATCACCCCAATCGAAGGGAGGTTAACGTTTTTAAAGAACTTGAAGTCCAGTTGGAAAGGGCAAGGCAAAAACCCCATGAAGGGTCGTTTCATACCCTTTTTTCTTTTTGCAACAGGAAATGCCGAACGAAACGCCCCGGGATTTTTACCATTCGAGCTTTTTTTCGGACACTCCCAAAGGGGGCCTTTTATCATTGAACCAATGAGGGGAAAACGACTACGACATAAAAATGTTTACCAAAAACGTATGACTGCATAATCGTTTGAAGGATGCATTGAGCTTGCTCAACTCGGGTGATAGAAAAACAAATTTACAAGGTCTTTGAGACAGAAAAGCAAAGGGACTTCCTCACGTTGGGGAAAAAGTCCCTGTGTACTCACTGTAACATAACAAGCTTCGTTTAAATTTGGGGGGTCCTTTTTAGGGGGCGAAAAACTTTCTGAATAAAAGTAATCAAAATGGGAAACACTGAAAGGATTTTCATGTGACATGTAAAAAAAGTATGTTTAACGTACAAATGTTGCCACAAACCATCAGTTGAGTGGATATGCCTGGTTTAGTAAGGTCAACATGACAACATTTCAGTGAGAATTTTTACCCAAAGGACGTACGGACAGATCAAAGGGTTTTGAAAACAGCAAATGTAATGTTAAAATTACCCGGGAGATGATTTGTCCCCTTTCCCACCTGTCTGTTAAAGGGAAACCTATATATGTGATTTGTCGAAGATTGTCTTCAAGTCAAAAAAACGCTCAAAAGAAAAATTTGAAAGACTTTCAGGATGTGTTACAGATCCCCCGGGACATTACTGGTATGAACCCCCGTATTCATTAACTTCTGAAATACCAGGCGAAACCCGCCATACCCCCTCCCATTTTCAAAAAAAAGGGGTGGAGAGAAAACAAAGTAATGCTGGATTTAAAGGTGATAAACCTTCCCCGTTCCGTACGCTCACATTTTTTTGGTGGGCAAACCCCATGGAACGGTGCGTTTCCCCGATTACAGAAAAAGTAAAAAATCACTGTTTCGATGCCGACCTATCCCAGACTTGAAGAACTTCTTTTGTCGCCCAGAAGGGAAAAAATTTTTTAAAAATAACTTGATTGCAGGGAAATTTCCCAATTTACCATTTAACCCGTGCCCCGGACACAAAATGTCATGGGAGATTTGTTTCCTGCATATATTCAGGGCAAATGAACTGTCTTCAAGGGGAAAACTATCCGTTTTGTTTTCTTAAGATTACGGGGTTTCACTTTACGGGGCATTGTATCTACGCGATTAAACAAGTGGATTTATGCATAATTTGCTTTTTGAAGTGTCTAAAGTTTTACAAGCAAAAAAAACTTAAGTTTAAGTATTACATTCTATTCTTGCTTTATTTTTGTAAACAATAAAAATCATCAGTCTTTATGCTAACTTGCTTGTAAGATAATAATATTATGTGTGATAGCAAAAAAACTCGTTAAAATGATATACCATGTTTTGATTGCAATGAGACAAAACCCAAATTGTTTTTATTTTTACTGCAACAATGGAAACATGGACTTTTTAAAAGGCTTAAATTACATGTGGGAAAAAACTGTTTAAACTATTTATTTTGTTTTCATGTCTATTGAAAACATTTTCACTTTGGGGATTCTCATTTTTTATGGGTTTTTGAAACACAATGGAAAAACAAAGATCAAGGGGAAAAAATTGCTTCACTCTTAAATTTTGAACACAATTTGTACTTTGAATTGTTAAAATCCCAATTGTTTTTTCCCGAATTTGGGGAAAAATATTTTGTGATATGGGGCCCTTTAATGGTTTTTTTTTTTAAAGATGAAAATTTGGGAAATCTTTTATGGTGGATCATGAGATTGATTCAAAGTTGTTATTAATTTGGGAAAAAATGTGGAAGGTTACACATTTTTAGTTCATGGGTGAAGATGTTTTAGGGGAAATGGATATTTTTTAAAAATTTTTTTTAGAAAATTTTTTTCCCCAGGGGTGGGGGGGCCCTTATACCTCACATCAAGGCATGTGCGCTCCCTCACATGTATTAGTAAAAGAATCTTTCCCCCTGCCACAAAAAAAGAAGGATTTCTTGGCCGACCGGTAGCGGGGCGTCCCCCAAAATAATTTTGAGTATAACCTCAAAACGAAGGTCTTGGTGAAAGGACCACTGTGTAAGTTTAACAAGGGGTGGTAAGGTAAGGTGCTGGGCATGGTTTTAACCTGATATCACTCATAAGAAGGGAGGAAAGACATTTTTTAAACCCCCAGATGGCCTAGAGACTCGAACCTTTGGACGTTGGTCCTCGTGGACCATCATTACCACCCTTCCCCTTTTACCTTTCGCCCTTTACCTTCACCTTTACCCCAGGGGGGTTTTTTAGATGGCCAGGGTGAGGGAAACACCGGGAGGCAGCCCCAAAAAAAGGCTCCAGGAAGGATCGGGAGCTGTCATCTCCCGGGGCAGGAAAACGAGGGAGAGGAGTTGGGAAACCCTCTCTCCCATGACAAGAAAGTCGAGGGGGAAAGGAGTCGGAAGTCATATCTCCAGGGCGGGGGAAAACGAGGGGGGGAGATATTTAAGGAAAAGGAAACCTGAAGGACGAGGCAAAGTCCCCTTTTTGGTGCAGGCAAGCAACAAGGGTGAGAGAAACAATTTTTTTTCCGGGGCGAATTTTGTGGGCCCAAGTTTTTTGGGAAGGCCCTGACTTTTTATCTTGAGGATTTGTTTGCCTCTCAGTGGAAAGAGAGCTTCAGTAAAAATTTGTTTATAACGGTTTGATGTGTTTAGTAAAGTGTTTTTTCCCCAAGGAGAGGGGAGAAAAAAATGGTAGTGCGCCTTTTGGTTGATTTAGAGATTGCGGTGCGTATGGGGTAAAAACTGCATAATGCGCGGTGCAAAAGTGACAGTGTACAGTGTGTGTGGTGTGTTGGTGTGGTTTTGGGGTGTGTGTGTATGGGTGTTTTTGTGTGTGTTTGTGGTTTTTCGTGTGCCGCGAAAATCCTTCCCAATTTTCATTTGGGGGTTTTCTTGTGGTGTGTGTGGTTTTGTGGTTGGGGGTGCCCCCGCGCCGACGCCCGTGTTGGGATCGTGCATCATACTTTGTGTCCTTGTTGGGGACAGTGTTGGGGATCTGTCGTTGGTTTTTGGGTTTGGGGGGTGTGTGTGTGCCGCGGCCGATGTGGTTAGGGTGTCAAATGCACCCACTTTAGGTGCTTTCTTATTTTAAAACATCTCTTTTTGTTTTTTTTTTATTTAACCTTTTCTGTATTTGTAAGCGCTTACGCTAAAAAACAATCAAAACGACTAAATGACATTATTATCATTTTTGAGAAAAAATTTCTTATACCCGCCGACCACAAGGCCCCCCCCAGGGGGTCCCCACGTGACGTCAAGCACATTCAATTTTAAAAAAATCATTCACAAACTCTTACAATACACCCAGGTGGGAATGTCAATACCTTTCAAGGTTAAACCCTGCAAACCTGGGCCAGAATGTCCTTGTCGACACCGATTTCTTTTTTTTTCAAGCGCCGAAAAAGTACAGGCCCTTTAAAGGGGTTTTTTTGACCAAAATTTCTTGTTTTTGTCCCTATTTTGAAAACACAAAAAAATATCAGTGTAAAAATTTAAGGGGTTAACGATCTCCCCTTTCTGTCTTTGATGGTGAG
>CM031597.1:131972186-131974787 GCA_018398815.1 Conus ventricosus | reverse complement strand
AGAAAGATGGATGAAAGGTGAGGGTAAGAAAGAGGGAGGGAAGGTGAGGGTAAGAAAGCGGAGGGAAGGTGGGAGTAAGAAAGATGGAGGGAAGGTTTAGGGTAGAAAGAGAGAGGGGAAAGGGGAGGTAAGAAAGATGGAGGGAAGGTGGGAGTAAGAAATGGAGGAAGGTGAGGGTAAAAAAGAGAGAGGGAAGGTGTTGGTTTAAAACAGATGGAGGGGGGGGGAGGGTAAGAAAGATGAGGGGAGGGAGGTAAGAAAGGGAGAGGGAAGGTGAGGGTAAGAAAGATGGAGGGGAGGGGAGGGTAAGAAAGTGGAGGAAGGTGAGGGTAAGAAAGGGAGAGGAAGTGAGGGTAAAAAAGATGGAGGGGAGGGGAGGGGAACAAAGGTGGAGGAAAGGTGAGGGTAAGGAAGATGGAGGGGAGGGGAGGTAAGAAAGACGGAGGGAAGGTGAGGGAAAAGATGGAGGGGAGGGGAGGGTAAGAAAGACGGAGGGGAGGGGAGGGTAAGAAAGACGGAGGAAGGGGAGGGTAAGAAAGATGGATGAAAGGTTGGGGTAAGAAAGACGGAGGAAGGTGAGGGTAAGAAAGACGGAGGGAAGGTGAGGGTAAAAGATGGAGGAAGGGAGGGTAAGAAAGAGGAGGGAAGGTGAGGGTAAGAAAGATGGAGGGAAGGGGTTGGTAAGAAAGATGGAGGGAGGGGAGGGGAAGAAAGATGGAGGGAAGGTGAGGGGTAAGAAAGGGGGAGGGGAAATGAGGGGAAGAAAGATGGAGGGAGGGGGGGTAAGAAAGGTGGAGGAAGGTGAGGGGAAAGGGAAATTGGAGGGGAGCGGAAAGGTAAGAAAGACGGGGGGAAGGTGAGGGTAAGAAAGATGGAGGGGTGGGGAGGGGAGGGGAAGATAGATGAAGGAAGGTGAGGGTAAGAAAGATGAGGGAAGGGGAGGGAAGAAAGATGGAGGGAAGGTGAGGGTAAGAAAGATGGAGGAAGGTAAGGGTAGGATTTGGGGAAGGGTAGGGTAAGAAAGATGGGGAAAGGTGAGGGTAAGGAGATGGAGGGAAAGGGGAGGGTGAGGGAAAATGGAGGGACGGGGAAGGGAAGAAGAGATGGAGGGAAGGGAGGTAAGAAAGATGGGGGGAAGGTGAGGGTAAGAAAGATGGGGGAAGGGTGAGGGTAAGAAAAAAGGAGGGGAAAGGGGAGGGTGAGAAGATGGAGGGACGGTGAGGGTAAAACGGAGGGAAGGTGAGGGTAGGAAGATGGAGGGAAGGTAAGGGGAAGAAGATGGAGGAAGTGGGGGTAAGAAAGATGGAGGGGGGGGGAGTGTAAGAAAGATGGAGGGAAGGTGAGGGTAAGAAAGATGGAGGGGATGTGAGGGTAAAAAGATGGAGGGGAGGGAGGGTAAGGAAGATGGAGGGAAGGTGAGGTAAGAAAAAGGAGGGGAAGGGAGGGTAAAAGATGGGGAAGGTGAGGGTAAGAAAGATGGAGGAAAGGGAGGGGAAGAAAGATGGAGGAGGGAGGGGAGGGTAAGAAAGATGGAGGGAAGGTGAGGGTAAGAAAGAGGGAAAGGTGAGGGGAAGGAGAATGAGGGAGGGGGGAGGGTAAGAAAGATGGAGAGAAGGGGAGGGTAGGGAAGATGGAGGGCGTAGGGTAAAAAAAGGGAAAGGATGGGTAGAAGTGAGGGAAGGGAGGGTAGAAGTGGGGGAAAGTGAGGGTAGAAATGGAGGTGGGGTGGGAACATCGTTGAGGGAAGTAGGTAAAAGATGAAAGGGGGGGTAAGTAAGAGGGGGAGGGGAGTTTATTGGAGGAGGGAAGTGAGGTTGAACTATGGTAAGGTGGTGGTAGAAAGAGGGTGGGAGGGTAAGTTTTGGTGGAAGTTTGATGATAGTGGGGGTCGGGAAACGGAAGTAGGGAAGGGAGGGGAGAAATGGGTTGGTGGAAGGTGAGGGTTAGATAAAGATGAGGGATAAGGAAAAACTGGAGGGAGGTAGGGTAAGAAAGGGGAGGGGGTGGTGGGTAAGTAAGTGGGGGGGGAGGGAGGGTAAGAAAGAGGAGGGAAGGTGAGGTAAGAAGATGGAGGAGGGAGGGAAAAAAGGAGGAATGAGGGTAAGAAAAGGAGGGAAGGGGACCCAGGGTAGATAGGATGGGAGGGGAGGGTAAGAAAATGGAGGAAGTGAGGGTAGAACGTTGGGGAGTGAGGGGAAGAAGAAGGGAAGGTGAGGGTAAAGATGGAGGGTGAGGGGTTGAAGTGGAGGAGGTGGGTAGAAAGATGGAGGGAGGTGAGGGTAAAGATGGGGGGGAAAGGGAGGTGGGAGAGGGGGACGGTGAGGGTGAAGAGGGGGGAGGGGGGGGTAAAGTAGTGGAGAGGTGGGTAAGTTTGGGGGTGGGTAAGGAGGAGGAAAGGGGAGGGGTTAAGAGGAGGTAGGGGGAGGGGTTAAGAAGTGAGGGAAGGTGAGGAGTGAAATGGGGGTGGGGAGAAGATGGAGGGGGGAGGGTTTAAAAAGATGGAGATGAGGGTAAGAAAGTGGAGGAAGGTGAGGTAAGATGTGAAGGAGGTGGGGTAAGAAAGAGGGGGAAGGTTGGTAGAAAGAGGGGGGGAAGGGCAGG
>CM031597.1:131959686-131967186 GCA_018398815.1 Conus ventricosus | reverse complement strand
CAGTACAGCTCGGCAACAGTGTAACGTGTCGTAAAGTGCATTGTGTAAAAGACAAGGATGGGCCATGTAAAAGGTTCCGCCATAACGTCAGGAAGACTGATTAAAACATGGAGACGTATATCCCCGACCAGCGGAACAATGCAGCCATAAGGCAAGGCAAAACGTGTTGAACAATAAGACGAATTCCATATGAGGACAACTGTCAAGAAAGATACACTATCCAATTCCTAAAGACATATTCCACAGCAGAGAAACAGCCAGAGCACTAGGCACAAGCCGTGAAACTTCTTCTTCTGCGTACGCAGGCTGATACTCCTGCGGACACTCCCTATATGGACAGACAAGTGTTAATCCTATCTACCCAACAAAGGGAGTGGAGTTTTGTGGGTATGACCGTTTTTTATCCGCCATTAAGGCAGCCATACTCCCATCTTCGGGGAAGGTGCATGCTATGTGTAACGTGTCATCCACACCAACGGCCAAACTGGCCTTCTCTTCCGAAAGTTGGTGATGGGATTTGACGTGTGTGCAAGATGTTGTGCGTGCGTTCACACACGGAACGTTGGTTTAGAGTCTCATTCGAAGGACTGTATGTGAAATGGAGTTAGAACTAATGTTAACTCCGAGGGAAAAATCCTCCTGTACCGAAACAGTCCGGCGGAGATTCGAACCCGCAACCCTTGGATTACGAGTCCGGCGCTCTATCAACTGAGCTATTCCGGCCCCCTAAGGCGTGAAACAAACAGACATAAATTCCAAATCACAGGAACATTCATAAAGAGAGACACACGCACATTGTGTAAAACATAGACCTGCGCTATGTCAGAGGAACAGTCATACAAAAAGATATCCTGTGTAAAAGATAGGTAAAACTTCTTCCATCAATTCAAGCACTGCAAAATACTTTGTACCTGCAATGTTTCAGAGTGCACTAGAAACACTTCACCTGCTGCATATTTCTTTGCACACGTATATTTCACAGCGTGTCGCAGAATACTCGGACACTGCATACCTCTCTTTCCAGGTGTGTTCAAAACATGTTTCATAATATTCCACGAAGCAAATAATCTTCTGATGCGCTTTTACGGTGCATTGCAAAGTGTCCATACATTTTACATGAAAATGGAGAGTGAGGGGGGGGTATAGAAAAAAATGCACGGACAATCCAGGTAATCCAATATCAGAGGCTCACTGTAACCGAAAGAAAACGCCATGAAATCTGATCTGACCAAACACTGGTCATGTCACATAGCCATGTCACATAAAGCCTAGCCAACAATGGAAGAGTTTCAGGGCTGGAAAACGAGCTCAGAACAGATCGAAATGTCTCAGTAAAGACGCTGGAATAGCTCAGTTGGTAGAGCGCCGGACTCGAAATTCAAAGGTTGCGGGTTCGAATCTTCGCCGGGGCCGTTTCGGTACAGGGGGATTTTTCCCTCGGAGTTAACATTGGTTCTGACTCCATTTCCCATGCAGTCCTTCGAATGAGACTCTAAAACCGACGTTCCGTGTGTGAACGCACGCATAACATCTTGCACACACGTCAAATCCCATCACCAACTTTCGGAAGAGAAGGCCAGTTTGGCCGTTGGTATGGATGACACGTTACACATAGCATGCACCTTCCCCGAAGATGGGAGTATGGCTGCCTTAATGGCGGGATTTAAAAAAAAAAGGTCATACCCACAAAACTCCACTCCCTTTCTTGAACAGATGGGATTAATACTTGCCTGTCTATATGGGGAGTGTCCGCAGGAGTATCAGCCTGCGTACGCAGAAGAAGAAGTCTCAGTAAAAAAAAAAAAAGAAAAAAAAAGGACACATTAATTTTTATGAAAGGACAAAAAACAAAAATTGCGCGCCAATCGTGTAGTGGTTTCTTTGGTTGCGTTTTTGCAATCGTTCCGAACACAGAGATAAAGCAAAATGAAAAAAAGGGGCCGGGGGAGTGTGGGGGTGGGGGGGGGGGGGGGGGGGGGGGGACGCAGCCAGACCACACGATCCATATCAGATTGAGTGGTACCTCCGAGAAAAGGAGCGAATCCCAGCCAACAGAAACAATTATACTGAGGGAGGGGACAGAAGGGGGGGGGGGGGGGGGGTGGAGGGGGGCGAGGAGGGGAGGGTATGGGGGCATAATTTGATTGCTGGCATCTACAGAGCCGGCACCATGTCAAGCATTACATTACACGGGAGGAGAAGGCGAAGTTTTTAAATTCGATTCGGCAGTGTTAGTTGACGTTGAAAAGAATCTCTCTCTCTCTCTCTCTCTCTCTCATCTCTCTCTCCTCTCTCTCTCTCTCTCTCTCACACACACACACACACACACACACACACACACACACACACACACAAGCCAGTACACACACACACACACACACACACACACACACACACACACACACACACACACAAGCCAGTATACACACACACACACACACACACACACACACACACACACACACACACACACAAGCCAGTACATAACACACACAACCCGCGCGCGCGCACACACACACACACACACACAACACACACACACACACACACACACACACCACACACACACACATTCCATAATCCTCTTCTCTTGCACAGTCAAAGGGAACAAACCCCGTTACAGCCTCCGCTCCTCTCCTCTCTCTCTCTCTCTCTCTCTCTCTCTCTCTCTCTCTCTCTCTCTCTCTCTCTGTGTGTGTGTGTGTGTGTGTGTGTGTGTGTGTGTGTGTGTGTGTGTGTTGTGTGTGCGCGTGCGTGCGTGCGTGTGTGTGTCTGTGTGTGTGTATGTGCGCATGTACGCTTGCGTGAATGTGTGTGTGTGTGTGTGTGTGTGTGTGTGTTGTGTGTGTGTGTGTGTGTGTGTGTGTGTGTGTGTGTGTGTGTGTGTGAGAGTGTGCACGTCTGTGTTGTGTGTTTGTTTTGTCTGTGTGTGTGTGCGTGCGTGCGTGCGTGTGTGTGTGTGTGTGTAACAAAAGGCGTTTTGTCCCAGACAATTTAGAGCTGGGGCCAAAAGAAATAAAACACCTAGTAGCGAGGTTGTGCGTGCGCAGTTTGCGTGAACGAAAATCGCCCACCTGTTGGAAAGTTGCGGGTTGAAGTTTTAGCTGTCACAGTTGACATGTCTTTTGCCTTGCAAAGGTATGTATTGGTTAAGATTATGGACATAGGGGGATAGCAGGTTTAACATGATTCATGTATTGAAAACTAAACAATCTTTAGATATGTTGTTGCAGAATTCCAACCCAAGTCTACAGTCGTTTTATAACGGGATGAGGTATTTATGTCGTGAATGTGATGTATTCAGTTTGAAATTAACAGTTAGATAAGATGAATGATGTTTGTTCCTTCATTCAGTAGTTTTACTTAGATGTTGAATGAGGAATATTTTGCTGATGGATAATACCACACACACACACACACACACACACACACACAATCAATGTATGGTCTCTCGAAAAATGATATGCTATTGTGTGATGTTTGATGATGATGTATAGTTAATAAGACAATCATTTATTTTTCAGAAGTGTATGTTTGTGTCTATAAATTGTGTCAACTATAATTGCAAATTTATTTGAAATCATTGTGGTTGATATTGCAAGAAAGGGGATGTAAAGGGAATGGTTATGACGAGGTTAGTAAAAGGAAATCCTTGTTAAATGGTATTGATGAGGTTGACAAAGTGGAATTGTGCTTTTGCTGTTCTTGACGAGGGTAGTGAATCGAAATCTTTTCTTGGATAGAGTTTCATGTAAAGGTATGGTGTCTATGTTGTTGTGTTTGTCTGTTGAGGATAATAGGAATAATTTTCATGGCCTGTGGATGGACTTTAAGGAAGAAGTGGAGGTTTGCAAAAGACGAAAGGGTTCATGGCCATTGACACTGACGGAGAGAGGAGGAACACGTATTAAAAGACTGTCACTGTGCAGGCTTCCAGTGCCAGGGACTGAGCACGGGGTATTGGTGCCAGGAAATGGGCACAGACAAACTGTCAAGTTTCGACGGGTTACGGGCGTGATTTCTTCCAGGGACTGGGAAGAAATGTTTGAGTCAGACAGTCGAACGCCCAAGAGTTGCTTCGAGAGCTGCCTGGAGTGAGGTGCAGCAGGAACCAAAAACGGTGTCTTCGTCAGGGTGGTGACGTTAATCTTCTTTCCCCCCTCTGTCCATCCCCAGGCTATAACAGCAAAGAAAACTTATTTCTTTTATTAATAAAAGGGTGTGGCTTAACAAGTTTTTCAACCTTAGTTTCCTTTTCCAGTGGGAGAACGCGTTTGTCTGATTTGGAGTGAGAGAGTACAGATAGCAGGCACACATACAAGCATGAATACATAATCTTTGTGTGTGTGTGTGTGCGTGTGTGGCGTGCGCGCGCGTGCTTGTATCCATACATTTGAAGGTATGTGCGTGTATGAATGCGAGTGTGCGTTGTGTGGTGTGTGTGTGTGTGTGGTGTGTGGTGTGTGTGTGGTGTGTGTGTGTGTGTGCGCGTGCGTGCGTGTGTGCGTGCGTGCGTGTGTTCTTTACTATTACCTATGTTGTTCTAATTAGATTCCTTCCATGTATCAAGAAAACTTTGCAATAGATAGTATAAATTTCTGCTTCCAAAATCCGGCTCGAAAATCCACAGGTGCACGCGCACATGCTCACACTTAAACATACGCATCTCGCGTATGCATGAAGATGTACGCACGTGTATATATACACGCGCGCGCGCACGTACACAACAAAACACACACACACACACACACACACACACACACACACACACACACACACAAAAGTAAAGTACTTATAAGGTAACAATCAAACAGAAAGCGGACTGAGGAATAAATACACATACCAGTTCACATCCATACATACGTACCTACATACTACCTACCTGCTCAGTTTGTTCATATGTAAATTCATACGTATAATACAAGCATTCGCAGACATTATAGCACAGGTTGTGATTAGGCTGGACCAGTGCACTGGGTCAATCAGAAAGACAAGAATCAGAAAGACAACAATCAGAAAGACAAGAATCAGAAGGACAGCAATCAAAGTCTAGTTCATGAACCCTCATCCTAATGTTTCGCTATCCTTTTTTTCCTCTCTCTTCCCCCCCCCCCCCCCCCCCCCCCCCCCCCCCCCCCCCCCCCCCCCCCCCCCCTATTGTTGATTTTCTTTCTAAATGCGCTCGTTGTTTTAAGAGATGTCATCTGCAGCTCTGGGCGAGTCCGAACGGCAGTTCTAGGAACACCGCAGAGAGGAGCGAACGCTTCTGAGGTTACTTCCCTTACTCCGTGACGGAGATGGGAGGGAGGAAGAGTGGAGTGGCGAGGAGTGAAGGTCACACGCCTCAATTAGGATTTAGCACTAGAACACTATAGAATCATAGGATTTAGCGCTAGAACACTATAGAATCATAGGATTTAGCGCCTAGTAACACTATAATCATAGGATTTAGCACTAGAACACTACAGAATCATAGGATTTAGCGCTAGAACACTATAGAATCATAGGATTTAGCGCTAGAACACTATATAGAATCATAGGATTTAGCACTAGAACACTAGAGAATCACAGGATTTAGCGCTAGAACACTATAGAATCATAGGATTTAGCGCTAGGAACACTATATAGAATCATAGGATTTAGCAGTAGAACACTAGAGAATCACAGGATTTAGCGCTAGAACACTTAAATCAAGGATTAGCGCTAACACATAGAATCATAGGATTTAGCACTAGAACACTAAGAATCATAGGATTTAGCACTAGAACACTTAAGAATCAATAGGATTTAGCGCTAGATACACTCATAGAATCATAGGATTTAGCGCAAGAAACCATAGAATCATAGGATTTAGCACTAGAACACTATAGAATCATAGGATTTAGCTAGACACTAGCGATTTAGCGAACACTAAAGAACCATAGGGTTTAGCACTAGAACACTATATAATCATAGGATTTACCACTAGAACACTGTAGAATCCATGTGTTTTGAGGCCTAGCATGAGTTTGAGCTAGCATTTAATGTTAACCGATAACTGATCAAAAGAACGACTCCCCACCAATCATTTCTCTTGTTAGGAGGAGGGAGGGGTGGAGGGTGTTCGCCGATGGAATCGCAGTCTTCAAATACACGACCTTCCCCTCAGTTGACGTCACATTTCAGGCCTTTGCACTCAGCCATGACCCTATCTGTGCGCCAGCTGGAAGCACACACACACACACACCCCCATCATACAGTCCCATGCCTTTGGTTTTAATCTGTCTTCTTGGAAACCACCTGGCTTGTATCTTGATAGTCATGTGAAAGAAAATGAGGAGAATCAACTTTCAGACACAATAAAAAAAATTTAAGTCTCAAAACAATCTAATCGTGCGAGTACATAAACACTCGACTCCTTAAGCAAGGCCTTAAAGCGTTAATCTTTTGGTGTGAGGCCTGAAAGAAGTGACTGATTGACGGGAGGAGGGAAGGGTGGAGGAGGGGGAGGAGGGGGTGGGGGGACCGCTGACTGCACCAGTTGCACAGCTTCTCCCAGGCAGGCCTCCCCGGCGGGCCTCATCAATGATTCAGTGGCAGGCCGTCAGACGACAGTCAGACTCGTGCGGTTTGTCTGTTCGAAGGAGTACGGCGCAGCAGTGCCCTGAGCCAGATAGACCTCACCAACTGCTTGTATGCTGTGGGTTCATGTTCTTTTTTGTTTTTTTCGTGTATCCATCTGTCTGTCTGTTTTCCTGTTTGTCTCCGCCAAAAAAGAGGCATTTATGCAGCATGGTAATGGTCATGTTGCTTGTAGCTCAGCCGACCGTAAAGGGCCATATCCGGGCAAACATACTGATTCCATTTCTGTCTCTTTATTTGTGAATCCATCTGTCTGTCTGTTTTTCCGTTTGTTTTCATTTTTTTAAGGTATATATGCAGCAAAACACACTGATTCCATTTCTGTCTCTTTATTTGTGAATCCATCTGTCTATTTTTTCTGTTTGTTTCATTAAAGAAGGGTATATATGCAGCAAAACATACCGATTCCATTTCTGTCTCTTTGTGTGTGCATCTGTCTGTCTGTTTTTCTGTTTGTCTCATCAGAAGACAGGCATCTATGCGGCAAAACATATTAATTCCATTTCTGTGTCTTTATTCATGCATCCATCTGTATGTCTGGGTTTTTGTCTGTCTCAGCAGAAAACAGACATATATGCAGCAAACATACTGATTCCATGTCTGTCTCTTTACTTGTAGATCCATGTGTCTGTCTGGGTTCTTTTTTTCTGTTCGTCTCAGCAGAAAGGCAATATGCAGCATACCATACTGATTCCATTTCTGACTCCTTATCCATGGTATCCATCTGTCTGTCTGGTTTTTCTCTTTGTCTCAGCAGAAAAAAGGCATGTACATGTTTTCGTTTACCGTCGTCTTTCAAGCTTCAGTTTCATTAAGGAGGCGTCACAGCTCACATGATCTGACCAGCGAGCGCCATTTGGGTCCAGGTCCCACTGCACC
>CM031597.1:131939686-131954686 GCA_018398815.1 Conus ventricosus | reverse complement strand
GGGGATTTTTTTTCATAAATTTTTAAACTGCTCCAAAAGGTTTTAAAAACAAAAATTTAAATTTTTTAATTTTCAATTATTATTTTTATCAAACTCCCGCAAAACTTGTTCAGTATAAAAAAACCCTATGGGCCTAAATTTTGTAAAAGAAAATTCCAATTCAGTTGTAAAAATTGTTTTATTTAATTTAAACCAGGGGTTTTGTTGCTTTTTTTTAAAACCCTTTTTAATATCCCACCTTTGGGTAAAAGGGAACGACGATGGTAACTTTTAAACTTTTAAAAACGTCAAAGTTTTGCCAGCTAATTTTAATTCCTTTTTAAGGTCGTCACTAACGCCCACAACCCCCCCGCCCCTCCTACTCTTTAAAGGACAAAAATTTTAAAATATTTTGTGAACTTTTCCCCAATTTTCTGTTTGGGAAAGAACTGAAATTTTTGAAAAAAGTTTTTTTTAAATGTTTTTTTTTCCTGGGGAGGATGTACTTTTTTTTTCCTTTACCGGGCGTTATTTCAATTTCTTTCCCGATTTTTTTGTCGGGGGGGGCAAAAGGGAATTACATTTTAAAAGGGCCAGATTTTGAATGTTTTCGGGAAACTTTTTTGAGGAAAAATTTGTAAAGGGGCTTTTTGAATTAAAATTTTTTTTTCCATTCTAAATTGGTTTCTAAATTGCCATTTGGGTCATTTTTTCCCGAATTTTTTTTAAATTATTATACGGGCCAAACATTATGCCTCTGATTGCGCATTGTTCAAATTTTTGGGAAAAATTTTTGCGGGTCGCCAACCTTTTTGGGCTTTTAAAAATCCCCATCTTTGTGTACTCAAAACCATACAAAGCGCCTATTCACCGTTTTTGTTAAAAGGGCCCCGAAACATCTGCAAGGTTTTTTTAATTTTAAAGGGTTTTAAAAAACACCTTACAGGCGCTAATGAACTCCTGATTCTTCCCCCCAAAGCGACTTTATTTTTTTAGTAACGTATTTTTTTTTGTTTTTTCCAAAAAAATTTTTGCGGGTTATCACATTTCCCCAACTTTCCCTTTTTTAGTTTTCTTTTGTTTTTAAAATTTTAAATTGACCCGACCCCCCCAAAACCCTAATTTTTAAACTGTAAATTTTAAAAAATTTGTAAAATTTCAAAATGAAATCGAGGGTTTTCCCCGGGAGGGAAAGGCTCAAAAAACGGGGTTGAGGGCCCTTCCCCTAAAAGTTTTCTCAGTCCCTCAGCTAAACCAAAAACCCCCTTTTCTAGGTATTAAATGAAAAGAAAAGACCCAAAGCGGATTTTCCCCCCTAAATAAGTATTTTTGGGTTTGACGTAACTCTAAACTAATAAAGGGCCCGATTGGCAGTTGAAAATCCAAACCCCATTTTAAAGCTACTCTTTTTTCAAAATAGTACCCTACTTCTTTTTCCCATGGGTTTGAAGGTCAAAAATTGTTTTAAAGTTTTCGCATTGTTAATTTTGAGAGCAATGTGGGAAGTTATCTTTGGCTTTTTTTTAGCGGGGCAAAAACCCGAAATTTAACCCATCAGGTAGGGTTTAACGGGCCCAAAACCCAAATTGGGCCTCTATTATTAATTTTTTTAAATTTCTTATTTCCCTTGGCTTTGTTTTAAATTTTAAAAACCTTTACGTTTTGGGAAAATTTTTTTCATGGAGGGGCGACCGTTCGGGTTCCCGAAATTCCCCCCCCCCTTTTTTAAATTTACATGTTCAAAAAAAGGGCGCCCCTTGGTTTTATTGTTCAAACATTTTTTAAAAAATTTAAAAAAGGGTGTTTCCCCAATTCCTGATGAAAAATTTTCTGTTGGGCCGCACTAAAAATTTCAAAAAAATTATAACAACTGCCCCCCCTCGTCATTTCGTGACCAAGACCCCTTTCAAAAAAAAGGTAAGTACTAAAATTAAAGGGCGATATTTTTAAACCCCCTGTTAAAAAAGATTTAACCCCCAAAAAAGTGGGGTTTCCCGTCACCCGATGCAGTTTTATCAGAACCATTTAAACTTTGTTTGTTTTTTGTGCATAAAAACTGGGTGTGGAGTGTCGTATGCGTTCATTAAAAAATTTTCCTAACCCTTTTGGTTAGGTGGGGGGTATAGATTTATTTATTACACCCTTCAGACTTTTTTGGACTGAAATGCAAAGCACCTTTAACCAATGAAAAAACCGTTTAACCCATTTGCAACAAATGACATTAAGGTTTTGAAAAAATCTGAACAAATTTAAAATTATTAACTTTCAAGAGGATTTAGCCCAAAGTTGGACCGCAATAAGGGCCCTTAGGCCCCTTTAATTTTGGGGCGTGCACAAAAAAATAAAACTAGGGCTAATCCTCCTTAAACTTTCTTTCTCTTCGGGCACAGTTGTTCCCCTCGGGTCCATAGAGCAAGAGCTTTAAAAAAAGCAGGGACAACATTTTTTCTTAGCCCCCTTCTAAGGGAAAACTAAAGCGGGAAATTTAGAACGAATAAAGGGACTCTATTCGTACTTAAACGTTTGGTGTTTGCTGGGGTTCCCCAAAAAGCAAGGGAAAAGTTTCAAAGCAAAACTGTCCTTTACGGGGCCTTTGATGCACAAAAAAAATTTAATTTGGGGGCAAATTTAGAGGATCCCTTTAAATTTTAAAACCTTTGATTTCCCTTTAAAGTAAAAAAAAGGTCCCAAGTTTTTAAAATAGAAAGTCAAAGTAGACTTTGCGTTGGCACTGGTTTATTAAAATGTTCCTTCGGACCCCCAACCCAGGTGGGAACAATAATAAACTCCCAAAAAATAAAATTTCTCGTTGCGGGAAATGAACAAAGGGGGGACAAAAACGACAAAAAATTCTGGGCCAGAAATTTTGAAGCATAAAAAAAAAAGATGACCCCCCAAGAAAAAGTCTCCAACCCCCGGGGCCCCAAAGCCCAAAAGGCCATTGAAGACTCACAAAGTTTCGGGGCTCTGTCGCGAGGCCCATGATTTAAAAAAGACAGCGCTTGTTCTTGGTTTAATGGGGGGCCTAGGTTTAATTTGGTCTTTATTTTACTTAAAAATTAACCCAACTATTAAAGAACAATGTCCAAAAAGTGCTGGGCCCAAAAAAAAGGGAAAACAAATTTTTGGTTGCAGTAGACAAAACCCAAGCAACAACACCCCCTAATATCCCGGGAAAAAGCTTTCCAGGGTTTTTACGGGCTAATTTTTTTAAATAAACTCGAAAGAAAAGAAAACTTTTTTTTTTCCCCCTGATTTATCAGGGGGAGGCAAATGGTGGTGGGGGCCCTGGACTTTGACCACCGCCCCTGTAATAGCCAACACCAGTTACTTTTGCAATCCCAAAGGCCGTTATAACGCTTGCTAATGTGACCCCTTGCTCTCAAAACGGGTTTTTCTTTTTTCTTTCTGCTAGTTTTTTGTGTTTCCTAAAAAAAATTTTTTGGGATGTTTCTCTTATTCTGCTCATTTTTGAGTTCGAAATTGTTCCCGGTTAGTAGACAACGCTTCTAGCCCTTGTGATCTTTCTTGTTAAAGATCTTTTAGTTTGGGGTTTTCTTTCTTTAATTCGACCCTAAGTTGGCGTCTCACCCTCAACAAATTTTTTTCTTTTTTTTCTTTTTATTTTGTTTAAATCTATTTCCCCCGTTTTGCAAAAAATTTTTTTAATTCGCCTCAATGGTTCAAAAAACCCTGATAAAGGGGCCGTTTTTTTTTTTTCTCCATGGGGGGCGGGGGATTCGTGTATAGTCTTTAATGCTGTTTCTTCTAAAAAACCCGGTTTTCTGTTTTCTTTTGGGCCTTTTTTAAAATTTGTTTTCCCGGGTTGGATTTAATTCTTTAAGTTCCATTTTTTTGCATTTGGTTATCTTCGGGAGTTCCCGCAGTGGTTTTTAAAATTTAGCAACTGCATCCCTTTTTTAATTTTGGTTTAGTAATGCCAAGCGATTTTTATCGCCACACTGAGCCTTTTCAATTGTATCTTTTTAAAAAAAATTTTATGGTTGTTTTTGATGTAAGGGAAAAAGTTTTCCTTGGTCGCTCCTCACAAACAAAAGGGCATCTTTTCTTCCCCAAAACCCTTAGGGTCCTTTTAAATCGGGAGGGTTCTTGGGCCCCCAAAAAATTTGGGATAATGATTTTACCTTTCTTTCCTTTAATTTACGCCGCAAAAGGAAACCCGAGCGAAGTTGTTTCCAAAGGAATTTTATATTTTTCCCTCTCCAGGGAAACTAAAAAAAATCTAAAACTTTTTTTTTCAACCCCGCCATGTTTTTAAAAAAAATTAAATTTTTTTATTTTTTTTTTAAAAAAAAAGCCCAATCAATGGACCGATTCTTTACCCGCCCTAGGAAAAAATGAAAGACCCCTTTGGGGTTTTAAGGGGGAAAAAAACGGAAATTATTGTTCCCAAAAAATCCCCTCTACTATTATGCAGTCAAATTTTTTACTTTTTCCCAAAATTTTCCCGGGCCTAAGCAATGAAATGATTGTGCCAGGCTTTTGCGCGTCTTACTTTCAAAAAAGAACTCGCTTCCCCCAAAAAAGACCCAAACAGGACAATTTTTTAAAAGAAAATGGGGGGGGCAAACGTTAAGAAAAAATTTTTAAAAAACTTGAGGGGGAAGAAATATTTTCTTTTCATACTTTCCAAAATATTTTTAAACCCATTCTGGGTCTATGGCCCCAACTGGGAAGAAAAAGGGGGGGGTCTTGCGTTTCCCAAAGGGAAATTTAAAATGAAGAAGCACTAAAACAAAAATTTGGGGCTGGAGATAATAAAGACGGGAAAAGTATTAGCCCCTAAATTTTGCGTATGGAAAATGCTTTTTCCCCAAACCCCTTTGATTTTTGAGTTGTTAAAAAACCCCAAAAACCCATATTTTCAAGGGGCATTAAAAAACAGATTGTCATTGAAAAAAACCCCTTTTTTAAAGAAACCAAACGTTTTATCAATCATCAGACACCCAAAGCAAAATACAGCATTTTTGGCATCTCTTTAGGGTTTTACGTTGGGTTTGCAACCCCAAATTTTGAAGGTGATTGGGGCAAACAATATCAGTTTAAAATTAGCAAAAAATTTCGAAAGAGTGAATTTATCATCCAAAAATATCCCAGGAACAGGGGAGCGGGTATAAGGGAAATTTTTGTTTTGTGTTGCAGCAAGATCGCTTTAAAGGGGAATTTTTTTTGCTGTGCCCAAAAATGAAGCCGTTCAAAAAAAAGGGAAGTGAAAATTTTTTTAAAACCCAAAAAAAAACAAAGTAAAAAAGGTTTTGATTTTGGGGGAGTCCCAACAAATCTACGCTAGCGGGGTTAAACCCTTTTCAGCATTTTTTAAAGAAATAAAAAAAACTGTTTGGGGGGCGGGAAGGGGGAGAAGTCCAACCTAGACCTTTTTGTCTTTAAAAACACCCCCCTTTTAAAAAGGTTTTGGCTTGATGATTAAATTTTTCAACAAAATACGGGGGAAAGATTGCCCCAAGAAGGCAGGAGGATAAAAAAGGTTTCATGGAAGCGGGAGAACTGTGAGAGACGAATAAACATTCAAATTGATAAAGAAGAAGAAGCCGAAAACCGCTAATGGGACATTTGTTTTTAAAAATATGATGGGGGGCAAAAGCTGAAAATTTTAAGAAAACAAAGTTTAAAAATATAATTACTAAATTTTTTTTTTTTCATTTTTAAAAAAACATTTCTGGGTTTATTTTTTACCCAAAAAGGCCTTCACGCCAGGGGGCGCCCCCAAAAAGGGGTAGTAGAAACCCCTAACAAAAAACCTTCCCTTAAAACCAAAAAAAACACAAATGCAACAAAAACTAAGCCCAAACCTTTTTAAACAACAGCAAAACCAAACGAAGGTATTTTTGCTGCCTTTTTGCTGTTTTCATAGTTTAAAAACTGGGAAAATCGGGCTATAAGCGCTCTATCAGCAGGAAGATGTTGGTCTCTTGCAACGGGCATAGGCCCCCGCGGGGTTTTTCCTCAGGGGGGTTTGGGCTTTACCTCGGTTTTGGGTTCAATTTTTCTTAAGTTTCCCGGGGTTTGCCCCAAAAATTTTTTAAAATAAACCCCAAAAACCAAAACAGCTATGGTTCAATAATAAAGCTAAAATTAAATTTTGTTTCAACTGGAAAAATATAAAACGGTGTTGACTAAAAATCAGGAAGGGAAAAAATTTAATCGTTTACAAAGGGTGGGTTTTGAAACTACAAAGACCCAAAAATTTTATCTTCAAAGAAAGGCGAGGCCAAAAAATTTTTCTCAAAACCCGCCCCCGAGGGAAAAAAAAAAGGAAGGGTTAAAAAAAGGAAACGAGACATTAAACTTGTTTTAAACAATCATAAACCAAAAGCCAAAAGGGGTTTATACTTTGTTTAAGAGTCCAAGCACCAAAAAAAAAAGTTGGAATTTTTTTTTAAAATTTTATTTAATTTTTTTTTTAATTTAAAAAAAAAAAAATTGGGTTAGAAAAAAAACCTTTAACATGGGTAAATTTTATGAAGGACCAGACGAATTTTTTGAAGGGAAAGCTTGAGGAGAGCGGGTTTTCAAGGCACTGAAGATATTGATCTAGAAGTCCCTTGAAACCCGGGGAAACGTCCCGGGAAACGTTTGTCCCTGCAATTTCCCAAAATTTCCCAAATAAACTAACAATAGGGCCCCCCAGTTAAAGTTGTTAGCTGTTTTTAAATTTACTATGTTAAACCCCCAAAAAATGAAAAATCTAAAGTTGGGGCTCGCCCAAAACAACCGGCCCAACTTTCTCGTTAAAATACCCAAAAAACCCCGGGTTGGGGAGACGAACTGCTTGCACAGTTTTAGGGTCCGGGTTTAAGAAGCCCCAAAAAAGGGGAGGGTCTGGTTTGGGCAGAAAGGGCGAAGGGGTTTTTGAGTTTAGATTTAAAAAAGGCTAAATATGCACCGGGTTGTAAAAGGGAAGGGTTACATTTCCGCTACCCCCCGCATTTTGTTTGCAAAAAAAAGCATTTAAACAAAAAATCAACAACAAAAGTTTTATGTGGTGGTTTTTCTTGGGAAAGGGGTGCCTTTTATCCGCAAAAACGCAGAGAGAGTACTAACTATTTAGCCTTACAACCAAAGATCTTAACTTTGTGGGGTTGGGGCTTTTCCTGGGAGTGTGACCAAATTGATGGGGGTTTTAAGAAAAAAAACAAACCAATAACCGTTAAAGTTTTCACATGGGTTTAGGGAAAAAAAATCTACTGCCGATTAAAGTGTCTAAGAACGGCCCCAACAATTTTGGCGAACCAGCAAAAATCATTTTGAAATTACCTTTTCTGATTGTTTTCACCCAAACGGGGTACCACATTTACATTGATACGAAAAATGATAAAAAATAATGCAGCATACTTCAAAAAATGGACATAAACAAGAAATTTGTTGGAAAAATTTTTAAAAGAATTCCCGTTTTTAAAACGGCGAGTGAACCTAAGAAAACCTTTTTTTGGCCATTTATGGAAAAACCCGAACTAATTACCCCCCCCCAGGGTCTAAAATTAGTTTTAAAAAGGGAAACGGGTGCAAAATTTTCCCCTAAAAATTTTTTACGCAGGAATTTGAATCACTCATTGTTCCCTTTGAAGGGCCCCGCGCCCACAAACTTCGAAAAAAAGTCCAAAGATAATCATCAATTTGTTTATTTGCCTTTTATCGTTTCAGGGGGAATGGCCCTTTTATTTGACCAGAATTATTAAAAGGGCCAATGCTGCAAAAAACTTCTTTGAAAAGCCTGCAGAAAGTGCGAAAAGAAATGTTCTAATAATTTTGAATTTATCTGAAATCAAAATGAAAGCCAGAAAACCCAAAAACATTATGGGGCACCACTCACTGTTCGGGTTTGTGGTTTTTGGCCTCCATCAGAGCGAGAATCCAACACAAATAAAAAGGGGCCCTGTCATCCCTTACGGAAAGTTTCAGGGGCACGCACCCCGTAAAGGGGAATCTTTAACTAAAATTTGATCCTAAGACATGGGAACGCCCGTATTCCCCTTTTATAAAAATTGGGGAGGGTTTCACCCCCCTCATCTTATAATGAAAGCAGGGGGACATGCCCTTTTAAGTTTCCCTGCATTGGGACAGTCTCAAAAAGTACCTGTTGGGTTTAATTTTAAAAAAACATGTCTTTTTTATGACTCTATGCAAAAACCGGGGGGGATCAAAAAAAAGTCCCTGGCTAGGGCCTTAAAGTCCTGCCCAATAACGAAGGGAAAAATTTTTACTCAACCTTGTTAGAAAGGGCTTTACCCTTAAAGAGTAAAATGAAAAGTTGGGAAAAGGGTTTTTGAAATACCTTCCCCCCCTAAAGGGGCGTTCTTTTCTATCTTTGGGGGGAAAGGGCTCAGTGATTCGGGTTACCACAAAGCTCCCAAAAGGGGTGGGAGGGAAATTAGATTTTTAAAACGATGGGGGCCCCCATCATGACTTTCCCACTTAATGGTGTGTATGTTTGTTGGCGGGGGCGTCTTTGAAAATTTTAAAAAAAGACCCGCTGAAAAAATAGCCTGGACCCGCGCAATTAAAATTTTCCCGCGCCCGGTTTAGTTTGGGGTGGCCTTCTTTAAGTTTACTGGGGTAACAGATTTTTTATTGTCTGACCTCCAAATTTTTTCAGATGTTGAAAACGGATTTCGTGGGGGAATTTGGGAAGGGGTCGCAACCTTTCTGGATAAGGGAAACAAACAATACTTGGAAAAGGGCTTTTGATCCAAAAAAAAGGTCTAACTATCTCAAGGAAATTTTGATGCAAACAAAAATTTTGGATGGGCAATGGGGCAATCACTTTCCAAATTTCCCTAACTTTAAAATGGAAAAAAGGGCGGCGATCCCAATAATAAATTTAAAAAGGGTTAAAGTGGTTGGGCAGTTTTAAAGGGTCCCCGATCAACAAACGCGGGTCCCTTCCCAGAAGTTGGGGTTTAGAATATCCTTTGAAATCCCTGGGCCTCATAAAAACTATCCTTAGCAGCAGGGAAAATCTAAAAATGGATCCAAAGAACCACCTAAACTTGTGCCGAAAATTTTTGGGGGGCAAAAAAAAAATTTTGGGCTGTCATTACAGACTTTTGCCAAATTTTTTTTAAGACAAGGGGTTTTTAAATTTACAGCAGTTCATCGCATAATTTTCTTTTGGGTCAAAAAAACCGTTCATGAAAACCATACATCAAAAAAACCCTGATCTTTAGAACTAAATCCACAGATGCCTTCAGAAAAAGACCCTTTTTCCCAAAAAAGATGAAACACACTGTTTTGGAAAGACTTGGAGGGAAAAACCCCAAGCGGGAAAAATGTCAGAATTAGTCACCAAGAGAACCCAAGGGAAAATTTGCTGACTTCCAAAAACCAAAAAATCAAAGGGGGTTCAGAAGATTTATGATCACCTTTTTGGCCTAATGATAAAAAAAAAGAAAATCAAATTGGGCAAACCTGGTTTATTGGGGTTTACTGTTTTAAATTTTCCAAACTTTTTTATTTTTAGAATTTTTTTTTGACTAAATTTAAGCCCCTGTAAAACCCCCGGTCCAGAAATACTTTACACCAAAATAAAAGATATTTTGTTATAGATAACCCCCCTGAAGACATCTATAAAGACATTTGGAAAAAAAAGTGGCCCAAAGGGCATGCAGGGGGTTTTTATGACACTGCCGGGGGGGGGGGGGGGTTCCCTTTAAAAAACTTCGCCTTTACATTCAATTTCTAACCCAAAAAGGGTTTTTGGAAAGTGAAGGTTAATTATCTTGGGGAAAAGGGGATCAAGGGGTTTGTTGGGTTAAGGGCGAAAATGTACCCGTATTTCGAGCCAGGAGAAAAAACTTAAGAAAGCAAAGGGAAAATCCCAGTGGTTTTCAGTCCCCCAACTTTTTCACATGAAAAACTACAAAGAACATTGTTTGGGAAAAAAGTTTTCATCAGGCCCAAAGTAAAACCCGGATTCCTAATCTCCCTAGATCAACACAACAGTGGGAACAAAAAAATCGTTAGGGTAAAAAACAAACACCAAAAAGGTTTTGGGTTTTTTAACCCCAAGTTTTCCAAACAATCGGGCACTGGAGGACCAATAAACAGGGGGGGTTTATATTTTTCATCAAATTTTTTTAAAAAGAACAAATTTATAGCTTCAAACCAAATTTATTTAAATTTTCTCATGTTTGCTTGATGCGTTCGATTTTTTTTTATTATTTCAAGATATTCTTTTTTTTCCCCAAATTTGGGGGGGTTTTTAGTTGTAGGGGATCGGGGTGATTTTGCATGGGATTGGGTTAATCCCCGAAAAAAAGGTTTTCCCTTAAAAGCAAATTTCCGATGAAAAAGGAAAACCCGTATCATTTTTCAAAGGGCTTCCTTTTCCATTTTGTTTCGGTTTTTGCACTTCCTTCGGGGCTTCCTTTTAAAAAATCAAATATATTTAAGTAAATTTTAAATTAAAACGGAACATGTTGGGGGATTATCTGCAGTTCTTCCTTCCCCAAAAGATTTTTAGGAGCTTTTTTTGGTTTTTTGTGTTTAGTTTCTCGTAAATAATTTTCACGGGTGGATTCATTTTTTTCATTTTTTTTATTTCATTTTCGGGTTTTAACAAAAACCCCCAAAATGGATCGGTTTTCCCTGATGCGGGGGTCACCCCTTCCCGCTTCCCCGGGAAAAAAAAGTAACCTTTCTTTTAAACCCAAACGGGAATTTGTTTGCTGGGGGTACTGGAGTTTCACAAAATTTTGTTTTTTTTTTGATTGCTTTTACTGGTTTTTTGCCCTTTAAAATTTTTCCTTTTTTCATTGCGGCCCCCCAAAAAAGGGGCATCTTCAAAAACCCATTCTTGTTGCGAGAATTGCAAAACTTTTTGTGATACGGGGAGGAAAAGTCTTTGGCTAACTGTTTGTTAAAGTTTTTAACTAAAAACCCGTGAAACTTGAACTCCTGGAATGCCTCTTTTAAGTAAATCTTGTTTTTTCCCAAAAAAAAAATTGATTCCTTTCCCTTTAAATTTTTTTTTTTTTTTCCCTCATCGATTAACATGCGAGGAAAATTAGGGGGCCTCGTTGGAAAACATTGTATTTGGGAAAAGCAAACGCAGAAAGCCTCTTTTGGTTAATGGTTTTTTCCCCATCCCTTTGTATCTTGAAGCTATTTTCAAAAAAATGTGGGGTGGGGTTTCTTAAATCTTTTTCGTTAATCGTTCCAAGAGGGGGAAAAAAAAAGAAGATCCATTTTGGGGTGGGCCCTTCATATTGGTTCACAAAGTGGGTCTCGGGATTCCCCTAGGCTGGTAAAAAAAATTTCAAATCGCTTGTTTAGATAAACCCTTTTTTTTGGGTTTTGTTCACTGACTCCCCTGCTTTTGGGTTTTGCTTTTTAATTGCTTTTATTCCCTTCCCAAAATCCTTTTTCAAAAATAGATTTTGTTTATTTTTTTTTAGGGCCCAATTTTTATGTGCCCAAAAAAATACACAAAAAGGTTTATACCAAAGGACCAAAAAACCCCAATTTTTTTGGGTCTTTTGGGTTTTTTATGGTTGTAAAATTACTAAATTTTGGGGGGGGCAAAAGTCTCGATTGGCTTGCCCCGGGTTTCAGTTTAAAACCTTTTATTGCCTGATCAAACGTCTTTAAAAGGGGGTAACTGCAATTTTTCCCCGTTTTTAAATGGGTCGTTAATAAATCTAACTGCCAATTCTCTGCTTTTCATAGCGAAAATTTTTGCTGCGGGTAGTTTCTCCACCTTTGTTAAGCCCTTTTTTTCTCGCCTTCATTCGCCCTTTACTAAATGGGGTAAATTTCTTTTTCCCCTAAAAAACGACCGTCAAAAATTTTAAAACCCCCAAAAACCCCCTATTTATCATTTCGGTGAACCCTTTTTTAAATGGTTTTTTATTTACATATTTTTACTGTCTGGGAAATTTTCCTTGCTTTCTAGGAAAACTTTCGTGCAAAAAGAAGCTGCAAAGATGCAATTTTCTTGGGTGACCTCAAAGTCTGTTTGCCAAGACTGCTGGCTTTATTTTTTTAAAAGGTTTTACCAAGCATTGAATCCCCAAAAACTTTGACCTCCAATAACAGCCCAAAAGGTTTTACAAGGGTTTGGAAACAGTTTTTTTTGGGCTTCATTTTTTTTAAAAAAAAATAATTATAATTTTAAAAAAAAAACATGAAAAAGTTTAAAGATTTTACTACCGCTACAAGGGGGCCTAAACCTTCCCGAAAATTATGTAGCCCCTTGATACCCCCTATTTCCCCCCCCGGAAAAGGGTTTTTTCTTTGGCAGCTGTTTTGGGAAAAAAAAAACATTCCCCGGAAAAGAAATTCCCGCATTTAACAGATTCAACAGATGTCGCCACAAGACAAATTTTTAAAGATCAAACAGGGATAAGGCGCAGTTTTGGGGGCGAAATTTGGTAAAAGGGGTTGGGGGGAAAAAAGGATTTGTTTTGTACCCTAAAATAGTCATAGATTGCTTTCCCCCCCTTGGGTTCTGACAAGATCTTGATATTAATTTTTCCCCCCAAGGTCCCCTTTTTTCCCCGTCATAGGGCCCCAGGTGTGATTTATACTATAGATTTGGAAACAATTGTTTCGCCCTTTTTTCATGGGATTAATAACTTTTAATCATTAGATTTTTTTTCCCTTTTAAAAAAGCCCCAGGGCCCGAAAATCGCAAAATAAAAAAAACCTGGGAAACAGGGGGAGAAAGTAAACCCCCCCGGAAAAAACCGGGAAAAACTGAAACTGGTGGGCCCCAAATGAAAACATCCTCATCCTGGGGGGTTAAAGGATGGAAACAAAAAACAGAGTGGGAAAAGACAAAAAAAATTAAAGTTACAGAATATAAATCATAATGAAAACATAAACCCCACCAACGCCAAAACAAGTTTTATTCAATTTCCCGCTATAAGAAACTCCATTTTGTTTTAAGGCCCACAGCACCAAACTTCATGGTATATTTAACTTAAAAACTGTTTCCCTTTTTGGCCCCCCCCTTGCTTTTGGGGGGCAGTTATTACGGGTTTTAAAATTATACCAATTTGGGAGCAGAAACAAAAACAAAACAAAAAAAACTGAACCACTAAATACAAAAAGGCAACCGCACGCCAAACGTCAACAACAAAAGACATTTTTATCCAATTTTTGAGGAAAAAATATTTTTAAAAACTTAATTTTTAAAAAAATTTTTTTAAAAAAAATGATCATGGCGGGAAATTTTAAAAAGATAAATCAATAAATAAGAATGGAGTCTTAAAAAAAAACATTTCCCTTTGACCGATTTTAATCAATGTGGTTTTTAGGATTTTAAGAAACTTCAAATTTAAAATCTAAAGCTAACCCCAATTTTTGGGGAAAAAAAACGCTGAAACCCAAAAACATCCTCAACAGACGCTTTTTTTAGGGGGGGTGTACTATAATTTGGGGATTTATATTTTAAAATAAAAAACAAAGATTTTTAAATTTTTTTTTAAAATAAAAAAACCCCGAAAAGAACTTGGTTTGTACTTAAAAGGGGACTTTAATTTAAAACTTTTAAAAAAAACGGGCAAAAACTTAATTTAAAAACTTAATTTAAAAACTTGAACAAGAACTTTTTTCAAACCTGGGGGCGACAAAAAAAAAAACTTAGAAGAAATTTAAATAAGAACTTGTGGGAAAATTGAGGTCCTTTTAAAAAAAAAACCTTAAATAAGAAAATAAAGAAAAATTGGGGGGAAATTAAAAATTAAAATTTTTAAGGGAAAAAGGGGGTGTGCATGCTTTTTTGGGGTGGGTGGGGGTGGGTGGGTGGGGGTGGGGGGGGGGTGGGGTGGGGGGGTGCAAGCTTGGAAAGAAACAAACAACCCAAACAAACACAAACAAACACACCAAAAACAGCCAGGGGGGGGGGTGGAGGACGGCGGTTTCGGGGGTAGGCCAAAACACACAAACACCCAAAAAACCCAAAAAAAAAGTGGGGAAAATACTTGGACCACTTTTTGGGTTTGTGACCCAAACAGGTTGTGTTTTTTTTCTCGCAACCTCAAACAAATAGGGCCCAAATGATCATATGTGATCACTTGGCCTAGTTTTGGGGGGAGCTTTGCGGGGGCTGCCGCCTTTGTAGGGCCCCGTGAAACATATATGATCAAATTGGGCCCAGTTTTCCCCCCGAGCTTTGCAGGTTTCTTTCCCGGTGACGTCCCTTGGGGGCAGGCTGCCGCGCTTTGCAAAGGGCAAGTGATTTAAATATATCACTTTGGCCCCAGTTTTCTTTTGCTCCTCTTTTCTCAACCAGGCTTGCAACGGCTTTTGGGGAGTTACAGCCGTAATTGCGTAGCCAAACTTTTATGGCGGCTTAATGCTAAAAGTAGTACATCCGTCATTGTTATTTGGAAAATTTAAATGAAGAAAAATGCTGGCCCCCACACTACTCCCCTCCATACGGTAATGAAATAAGGTGCCCAGCCCTAATTTTATTTTTTTTGCCAAACATTGAAAATCCCAATTTAGTTGATAAGGCACACCCTTTAGGCAGATGAACTGGTTTAAAATTTAAAAAATAGAAAAATATACACCTCTTAATACACAGATCAGCTTCCCATGAACCCCTGATCTGTAGTTAACCCTCAACAAGTCCCAATTTCAAAAAAAGAACAAATTTTTAAAATTGGGAAAGGGAAAAGCAAAAATGTTTCAAAATAAGTTTTTTGCATACGAATCTGCCTGTTTTCCTCCCCCTTTAAAAAATGAACGCCATGTTTTTTTTTAAAAAGGCTTTAGCTGTTTCAAGCCCGCTCCCAACAATCAACGCGGGGTGGGTTTTTTTTTGCTTCGGCCGACTTTCAAAAAATGCAGCCCCCATTTATAAAATAAGGGAACCCCCCCCCCCTCTATCAATAGTCAAACACGTATTAAAACTGGCTACAAACTTGTTTATTTTCCCTTTAACCAACAAACCCTTTTAAAATAGTCGTTTATTTTAAAGCAAAATTAAATTCACTTTTTTTTGTTTCAGAAAAACAATTCCCCTCCGGTTTCCCC
>CM031597.1:131930064-131937086 GCA_018398815.1 Conus ventricosus | reverse complement strand
AACTACAGCCAACACGTATGATCAGCTTCCAAAGAAAAAGACACAGCACCTATTGCATCATTAAGAATTCTAAACTAACAGTTCCACAGAGTTTGTATATTTTAGCTGTCACCTTCAATTTGGAGAAATTTGTTTCAGCCTTAGAAATTTTGAAGCATTCCTCCCCGAATATCTATTCGTTTTCGGGAGTTGAGATAAAGGGTGGGATGAGCGGGGGCGAGAGGGGGAGGGTAAAAAAGACTAGAATTGGTGATGGATGACATGCCGTTATAGAAGGAAGGAAAAGGAAACATAGAAAGGTAGGTAGATAGATAGATAGTTTCGATACACAGAAAGATAGTATATATCTATATATATATTATATATATATATATATATATAAATAGTA
The DNA here is from genome assembly GCA_018398815.1 of Conus ventricosus. Taxonomy (NCBI): domain Eukaryota; kingdom Metazoa; phylum Mollusca; class Gastropoda; order Neogastropoda; family Conidae; genus Conus; species Conus ventricosus. The sequence goes on along the minus strand of CM031597.1, from coordinate 131,936,698 downwards.
ATATATATATATAATGCCTGAACAAACTAAGTATGGGGGGGGAAACAAGTGCAGGCTAACAATTCTTCGGTCATTATAAATAATGACTCGCAAAAGAATTGAACTTTTAGAGAAAAAAAAAATGAAGACGAAGAAAATGGGGGAAAATAAATATACAATGAGAATCCATTGCTAGCCACCTGAAGCAACCATCATGGTGTCCGCATCTGAAAGGCAGATTTATTTGTATTGCCTCTCCTAGGCCTTTTCGTCCGCCGGATCGGACTCATCAGGGAACACGGGTGACTGTGTCTGGGCGCTCCTGTGTGAAATAGATAGACACACAACAGTCCATACTTCTGTGTTCTCACCACCAAGGGTACAAAAAAGAAATCCAACAGCACCCCGAGAAGCACCAGCGGAAGGGTAGTAAATGGAATAAAAAACGAAAGTGTGGAGGAGGAAAAAAGGTGCTGAAATATAAAAGCATCATGCAAACATTATAAAATGTAGGGGAGACAATCTTTGAGCCTATGCCAGAGGATCCATTCAAGGATATACGGAAATCAAAAAGATACGGAACAGTCCTGATGGTCAGCTCTGCAGGTTCAATAACTCAAGCAATGTCATGGGCTAAGAATAGTGCAGGACCAAACTTTACTTGATCACCTAAGAGATGCAGTCTCCCACTGATTTGACCAAACAATATAATGCTGGAACAATTAAGTAGTATATATGTATATTGTCAACCTCGGTTGATGTCAGTGAGGAAGGACTAGTGCACAGCCCAAACACACTCACACTTGCTTACGATCCATTCATATATCATGCATTCGTCAACATCAAACCACTAGTAAAGTCTATAACTGTTACTACACATTTTCATAGAAACGAAACATCAAGCATATGGGAAATGCAAACAAAATAAAACATTCTCTCTTTCCTGAACTTCAACAAAAATCATTTATCTAAAACAGCATTAACTAACCCGGGTATAAATAGATTTCTACTTTAAACCTGGCAGGTGATCTTAACTATCACGAAATCACTGTCCTCTTTTTCTTTTCCCTTTTTTTTTTCACTTCACTTTCACAGTACGGCACAACTGCTGGCACTGGTGTTGGTCTGCTGGCACCGGCGTGGCCTGTGGACTGCGATGAAAGTGGCGCTGGCCAAGAGTATGAGGTCCGAGACCCCGAGTGAAGATAGAGGACTAGTGACTATCAACATCGTCTGTTCGTCCTTTCTTTCTTCCTGCATTAACCGCATTTGCTCTCTCTCTCTCTCTCTCTTCTAGTCTGCTCTGTATCAAATGAACATGGTTGCTTTCTTTTCTTTTTTCTTTTCTTTTCTTTTTCTTCTTCATTAGTTAGCAACTCTCTCTCCTCTCCACATCTCTCCTCAGTCCTTCCTCTGCAGAACTTTCTCATCATGCTAATCTCTCACTTGTTCTCTTCTCTCCTCCCCTCATCACACTGTTTTCTCTCCAACAGAGATTACCTCAGACCTCTCTCTCTCTGTCTCTCTGTTCGGTCTCACCCCCGTTCTCGCCGCCGTCTCTCACTCTCACATCCTTCATATTGTGTGCCCGACTTCCAAAAAGGGCGAGTACCATTGGTCAGTATTTTTTACCCGCAGTTATCTCCCTCTAATTCCATTGGATATTCACATCATGACAGTCACTCCTACACACCTTACTCTCTGTGGTGGTCAATTGGTCATTTAATTGATTAGCTAATTTCAACGGCCCCCACCACACACGTACCTTCCCCCCTTCCCTAATTAATTAACTGGCGCGTGTGGCTTAAGGTCGTGGACACTGTCACTCTAAATTGCTAGATGAGTCCTGGTAGGCTCGCACGACTTTGCTTGCAGCCCAATCGATACATACGTCCAGACGACCTTAGTTCCGTCTAGAGCAGACAGTGCTGTCCATCCACGAGAGCTAAAAATAGCCTTTAATTGGCTGAGCTCCTGTAATGCCGTCGGTCCCAGCTATTTAGTCCGGCTGGTTGGACCAGACCGTCTCTGTGGAGGATGAGGATTAGCCTCCTTCCCCCCCTGTAGCTTTAATTGCTGGATCCGAACCATGGGGACCGACCGCCTGACGCCCAGAATGAATTTGCGTTAGAGCTTAAGTCCTAAACTGGGCTGGTGGCGATTGACCAACGAATTTGGGTTGAGTTTATTTTGACCGAGACATTTCGCCCCTTGCAAAAGACCATGCTCCGCATTGTTCCTCAAAACATCGGTACAAAAAGACAACAACCGAATTTGCGTGACCACAGCTACACGTGCAAAGTTGGGTTGGTGGAATACTTTCACGCAACGTTATATAAATTAAATAAAATAATCATTAGTGGATATCACTCCAATGATTTATTCATGACGAGCCGCACTTTCGTTATTTTTTTCAAATTTCACTTTATAACGACCCATGTGCGGCACATTATGCAATTCCCCTACCTGCGGATTATTGCCATCTCTCCCTTTCACAATTCTTATGAAAAAGCTCAATATAATAATGATCCAACGATCCATGACACTTCACTGAGGAATCGCCATTCTCACTTATTGCAAATAATGCATTCCTACACAAGCGACTGTATGCTCCAAGTCATAACTACATTCACATGAAACAAGTCCTCAAGCACATAAAATATGAACCATAGACAACGGGAATGACCCATATCAAATCAACATCTAGTAATCAACACATATATCAACAAAGCACACCCGGAAATGACTGACTTCCTCTGAGATGCAGCTTGCTAGACTATACGGCATTAAATAGTCACTCCGACATTCTGTCGACCGTGAATTACTGCACTCGGTACCTGTAAGGCTGCAGTGTCCATTGCGCCCAACGCAAGAACCCTGCAGTTTTCAGCTGTTGCCTCGTGCAAGGAATTTGAGTGGTTGTGATCTGTCTCATCACGAAACTCTTCCCATACAATATTATGTGGATACTTCTGCACGGCCCACACGACAGCTAACACGTCCTTCGCCACCGTATCCGTACCCTTCTTCCACTTTTGTCAACTTCCTGCTAGCATATCTCACAGGAACTCGACCTCTTCATGGCTCCTGCAACAATACTGGCAACCTATCCCACCGCCTGATGCTTCTGTCCGCAACAAAAATGGTTTGGACATATCTTGAAGCTTCAAGATGGGACGGGAAACCTAGTCTTTTCCAACACTGTCTGCAGTGCTTTGCTCGGCAGCGTGCTGAACCACTGTCGACCACTGCCCGGTTTCCCTGCCTTGGCCACATCTACTGAGAGGACTCGTGATTGCTGCGAAAGTATTGGAACAAACTCCCTATATAAAACCCAATAAAACCTACGACTCCTGACTTCTTTTTTGGTCTTTGGTTCTCTCTGAATTCATCATCTTCTCCACCTTTTCTCTTTCCGGCTCTTTTGTGTCGCCTCTGACAACAAAACCTAGGAACTCCTACAGTCTAGCCCTTCATACATTGACACATCCCTGTAATGACTCTTCTGGAAACTTAGGTAACAAAATCTCCCCTCTTCTGGCGGGGTCCTCCTTCACCTCATCCACATGATTGCTGCTGCGCCTATGTGCTGAGTCTCACCTGAATAATTTGCCGAGGAAATTTGCATGGACAAGTTTTGGTTTTCCCATCACATTGATTCGGTAATCCCGACCGACCTTTTCAGGTGATGTGAAGGTCCTTCGCCCAAGCATCAGCAGCTTGTTGTGACCCGTGGGAAGCATACCAGGACTTGATCCTCCCGCCCTTGGGGTTTTTGCTTCCTCACCTTCCTGTCCATATTGCTTCTTCGAACGACCCTAGCCTTCTGCAAACTTTGCTTTGCCACCATACATGTCCTCATACCTTGTGCCCACCTTTGGACAGGGCGAGATTGGGTCCAATCAGATTCAATAGCCACCCTCCTGAACGTTTTTTGTCCAATTAAAGGGGGAATTTGTAAGAGGCGCCTTCCTCTTACACCCCTCTTGTGGCAGACCTATGACACAAAGACCGGGCACATGACATAAGAAACGCTTGATGTCTGCCATTGCTCCGGCCAATGAAAGTCGATCAAAGTTTCCGTCATCCGTTTTTGCTGGTGCCGAGATGACCCGCCATGAGCGACTCGTGGACCCACTGACAGACAGTGCACGGATAACACTGCTGTACCGTCTAACTGAGTGTCACCTAAATGTCCTTCGCCCTGTGAACAAAAAAACTCGGTACAACAGCCCGCCTTTCACAAGAAATTCTGTCCTCACCGTCCTCTAACCTCCTGTTCTCTCCACCTCTTGCCCAACTTCCCAAGACTTCACGAGCGAAGGGTCTTGTTCCTGCTCCGCCCCTAAACTCATCAGGCGACACACCTAGCCCGACTTCCTTGCTGGAACGACTAACGGTTTATCACCCTTTTCCTCCTTCTTGCTCCTTGTTGAACTGCTGCCCCTGTAGCAGTCAACAAACCTCAGATCCCCTGGATCCCTTGCCGCCTGGAATATTTCCAATGAACAAATTCATGAAGGGTTTCTCCATAACCAACGCAGACAACTCGCCTGAGAAGTAAGGGGTACGTACTTCTATCTTAGCAACTGGAAACTCCCTAACTGTGCCATCGATATAAGAGTACAGGTCATGGATTTGCCCTTTCAAATACCCCTTCTCGAACCAGAGCGTTGTTCGTACTACCTCCGCATGAACAACCGTGTCTCGTAACACTTCACCCTCTGCTGGCCAATTCCACCCTTCCTTCCACTGGAACAGAACCACTCAGCCTATGCCCTCCATCCCCATGACACTGACTGCTGTCCCAGTGCTAGCCATAGGCTGCAGCTCCCACCCTCTTCAGACTGAATCCTTTGGTTCCACTGCAGGTCTTATTCCCATGACGACCCTTATCCACCTCTTGCAAAGGCAGCTGCCTCCCCCTGGTACCTCATGCGACAAATCGCCTCGACACATTCCCTTCTTGTGGAACAAATGAAAACACCTAAAGTCCCCTTTGCCCTTCCTTTCTGCCCCAACCCTGGTTTGCAGACTTTGCAGAAAACTCCCCTGGTCTCCTTGCACTCTTCTCACCTGTGCCTAGCCACCTGGTTTCTCCCTGCACCATAGGTGGCCCGAGAACGTGCCTCTCATACACCTTCTGCGAACTTCACAACCTCCGTCCTGCTGTCTCTGGCTGTCGTCGCTTCAAATGTATGGTTAATTCAGGGCCGCAAACCTGAAGCAAAAATTTGTCCCTTCATAACTAGCTCTTTCACCTCATCGAACTCCTTCTCGTACCACTTCACCTCTAACCATTCTCAAAATAGTGATCTAGACGTGCACCAAACTGAGGTGTACGTCTCACCTGCTTGTAATTTAACTGCTACGAAATTTCTTCCTGAACCCCCTCCTCTGGAGGTCAATCCCTTCATCAATGATTCCTTCACAGCGCCGAAATCAGACTGTTGTACTGCTTGGTAACGCAGTGAAAATTTGTAATGCCTTTACCCTCAGTACGCTGACAAAATGGACTGCCCACGTCTTCTGAAGGCCAACCCTGACTGGTCGCAAACGTTTCGAAACGACTGATGTATGCATCAATCGAATCGGTCCTTCAGATAATTTGTTAACATTGGGTCGGGGAGGGCATAGCTGGCGCACAGAGTCACTGGAAACAGAACAACCATCCTCGCGGGGTCTCTCCCTTTGTATTCTTCTCTCTAATTCAATTGAACCTTTAATTTCTGTTTCCTGCTTTCAGTTCTTTCTGTTTCCTCGTTTTCCCTTATTCTTTCTGTTCCTGCTATATTCTTCTGTTTCTTCTTTTTCTATCCGAGACACGTCGTCTTTCTCTGCTCGCTCTCCCTTTCCATCTTCTGCGGTGTTGCATAACGGAATGCTCGCAACTCTTCTCTCCGAATAGCCTAAATCCCGAGCGAACGCTCACAAGTGTTCATTAGGGGTGTTCTTTTCTTCCGCCATTGTACCTCCTTTTTTTTTTGAACAAGATTTTACTACTACGAACAGCAAACTGTGGATACCGACACGATGACGTAATAGCACAATCCTATGAATGATAATATTAGCGTGGGACAACGTAATTAGTTTTTTTATAGACGCCCAGCGCCTGAACCAACCTATGAGAGCGAAGGTGGGGATGGTATAAGGCAATCTGTGCGAAATTGTACTCTGGGGCTGAAATGCCAAGCCTAGTATTAACTATCTGGAAGCAATGCCAAGCCTAGTATTTACTATCTTGGGAACATACAGTAATACAACCCCTTGTCTTAGGATACAATACTTGAATCCCACCCCCTTCCGCTCTGATAAGTTGTACAATTATAATAAATGGGCCAGAATATCCTGGCATGCGCGCCAATAAATTGTCAACCCTGGTGATGTTCGAATGGGAGGAAGGACTAGCGCACGCCCAAACACCACTCACAGTCTTGCTTACGATCTCATTCATATATCATGCATTCGTCCCACATCAAACCACTTAAAGTCTATAACTTTACTACACATGTTCATAGAACGAAACATCAATGGATATGAATCACACCAAATAAAACATTCTCTTCTTTCTGAACTTCAACCAACAATAAAAAAACCAACCACACAACAAAAACAAAACAACAACACAACTAACAAAAAACACGAAAAAAAAACC
>CM031597.1:131915064-131920064 GCA_018398815.1 Conus ventricosus | reverse complement strand
TTAAGCCACACGGCGCCAGTTAAGTAGGGAAGGGGGGAAGGGTAGTGTGTGTGTGTGGGGGTGAAATCTAGCTAATCAATTAAATGACCAATTGACCACCACAGAGAGTAAGGTGTGTAGGCGTGACTGTCATGATTTGAACATCCAATGGAATTAGAGGGGGATAACTTCGGGTGTCAGGGCGGTAAAAATACTGACCAATGGTACTCGCCCTTTTTGGAGAGATCGGAACGAATAAAGAGGATGTGAGAGTGAGAGAACGGTGAGAACGAGGGGGAGAACGAACAGAGAAACAGAGAGAGGGAGAGGTTCTAGGTCTGCTTGAGAGAAAAGCAGAGAGATGAGGGGAGGAGAGAAGAGAACCAAGTTGAGAGATTAGCATGAGATAGTCTGCAGAGGAAGGACTGAGGAGAGATGTGGAGAGAGAGAGAGAGTTGCTAATTAATGAAGAAGAAAAGAAAGAAAAGAAAAAAAAAAGAAAAGCAACCATGTCCATTTGATAAGAGCAGACTAGAAGAGAGAGAGAGAGAGTGCAATGCGTTAATGCAGGAAGAAAGAAAGGAGAACAGATCGATGTTGATAGTCACTGTTCTAACCTAACCGGGGGTTCGACCTCATACCTGGCAGCGTCACTTCGCCAAGCAGAACCACAGACCAACGCCAACAGTCTCACCTGACCAGGCGCCATCAGACCAACACTAGTGCCGGCCGTTGTGTCGTGTTGTGAAAGTGACAGTGAAAAGAAAAAGAAAAGAAAAGAAAAGACAGTGATTCGTGAATAGTTAAGATCACCTGGCCAGGTAAAGTAGAAATCTATTTATACCCGGGTTAGTTAATGATGTTTTAGATAAATGATTTTGTGAAGTTCAGGAAAGAGAGAATGTTTTATTTGGTTTGATTCCATATGCATGATGTTTCGTTCTATGAACATGTGTAGTAAAGTTATAGACTTTACTAGTGGTTTGATGTGACGAATGCATGATATATGAATGAGATTGTAAGCAAGCTGTGAGTGTGTTTGGGCTGTGCGCTAGTCCTTCCTCCCCTGACATCACCCGAGGTTGACAATTTATTGGCGAGCCTGCAGGATATTCTGGCCCATTTATTATAATTGTTCAACTTCTCAGAGAGGAAGCTGGGTGGGATTCAAGTATTGTAATCCTAAGACAAGGGGTTGTCTTACTGTTGTTCCCAAGATAGTTAAAATGGTTGGCATTGCTTCAAGTTTTTAATCTGGGCTTGGCATTTCACCCCCAGAGTTTATTTCGCCAGATTGCCTATAATTCCTTCATGTTGGGCGGCGTGGGGTCTTAAAAAAAACTAACTACGTTGCCCCAAAGCTAATATTTCATTCATGGATTGTGCTATTACGTACTTGTCGGAACCACCGTTTTGGCTGTGTGAGTAAAATCTTGAAAAAAAAAAAAAGAAAGAGATAAAATGGCGGAAGAAAAAAAACCCCATTGAAAAAATTGTGAGCGCGCTCGTGATCTGGTTCCGGGTGAGTTGCGGGTTGTTAAAAACCAGCAAAAATGAAAGGGATATGGCGGAAAGAGCCGTATCGCATAGAGGCCCCAGGAAACAAAAAGTTTAAAGGGATTCAGGAAATGTATCAGGCTCGGGAGGAAACAGAAAGGATTAAAGTGGGAAACGCGGAAACGAAAGTAAAGGAAGCGCAGGAAACAGAAAGATTAAAGGTTAAATTTAGAATTAGAGAAAGTGGAATACAAAGGGAGACCACGAGGGGGTAGTTCAGTTTCCAGTGACTCTGTGCGCAGCTATGCTCCCCGCCCCAAGTTCCCAAAATTCTGGGGAAGGAACCGATTCTTTGATGCTACATCAGTCGTTTCGAAACGTTTGCGCCCAGTCGGGGGGGGCCTCCAGAAGAGTGGGCAGTCTTTTTTGTCAGCGTTACTGACGGGTAAGGCATTAAAAATTTTCACTGCTTTCCCAGAGAACAACAGTTGATTTCGGGCTGGAAAGGACTCGTTATGAAAGGATTTGACCTCAAGAGGAGGGTTGGGAAGAAATTTCGTTCAGCTAATTAAAAGCAGGTGAGAGTACATCAGTTTGGTGAGTCTAGTCATTTTTTTGGAAAGGGTTGGAGTTGAGGGTAAAAAAAGGAGTTCGCTGAATTGAAAGAGTTTTGTTATAAAGGAACAGATTTTGTCAGGTTGCGGCCTGAGAAACCAACATTTGAAAGGGACGCCAGAGAAGCAGGGGAGTTGTTGAAGTTCGCAGAGGTGTATAGAGGGGGCACGTCTGGGGCCTAAGGTGCGGGGGAAAAAAAGGTGCTGGCACAGGTGAGAAGAGTGCAGGAGACTAGGAGATTTTTTGAAAAATTTCTGAAACCCTGGGGGGGCGAAGGAAAGGGGGAAGGGAATTGGGTGTTTTCATTTGTCAAAAGAAGGACATGTGGCGAGGGACTGTGCATGAGGTTCCAAAAGGGCAGCACCCTTGCAAGAGGTGGATAAGGGTCGTAAAGGGAAACGACCTGATGGAACCAAAGGGGACATCTGAAGAGGGTGGAGTGCAGCCTATGGCTAGCACGGGGACAGCAGTCGTGTCGGGGATGGAGGGCACTAGGCTGAGGGGTTCGTTCCAGTGGAAGAAGGGTGGTTTGGCCGCAAGGGTGTGAAAGTGTTCGAGAACTGGTTGTTCTGGGGGGTATACGAACAACGCTGGTCGAAAAAGGGGATTTGAGGGAAAATCCGACCTGTATTTAAATCGATGGCACTGTGAGGGGTTTCCGTGCAAAGATAGAGTACGTCCCCCTTACTTTAGGCGATTTGTCTGCGTTGGTGTGGAAAAAAAAAAAACCCCTTTCATGATTTGATCTTTGGGAAAATTTTCCCAGGGGAAAGGGATCCAGGGGATCTGAGTTGTTGACTGCTCAGGGGCGCAGTTCAAACCGGAGCAGGAAGGAGGAAAAGGTTGTTAAACCGTTAGTTTTTCCAAAAAAGGGAAGTCGGGCATAGAGGTTCGCCTGATGAGTTTAGGGCTGCACAGGAAAGGACCCTTCGCTCGAAAAGTCTTGGAGTTGGCAAGAGGTGGAGAGAAACAGGGGTTAGAGGAGGGAGACAGAATTTCTTGTGAAAGGCGGGCTTTTTTGTCGAGTGTTACAAGGGGAAGACAGGTAAGGTGACAATCAGTTAGGGTCCCAGCGGGTTTACGTGACATTCATGTCAGGGTCACGAGTGCCTGGGGGTCTCTCGGCACCAGCAAAACAGTGCCCGAATCTTTGTGTTTTCATTGGCCAGGAGCAAGGGCCATAAAACGGTTTCTGCCTGTCATTGAGTGTGTCAAAGGTAGCCAAAAGAGGGGTAAAGGGGGGGCCCTTTAAACATCCCCCTTTAATTGCACACCCTTCGGAGGGTGGTATGATCGTTGGCCCAAACTCGCCCCGTTCCAAAAAAGGGGGGCACGGTGGCGTAAGGTTGCAAGGGAAAGGTTTGCAGGGGCTAGGGTCGGTCAGAAAAAGCAATATGCGGAAAGGGGACGAAGCAATCCCCAAGGCGGGGATCAAGTCCCCGGTACTGCTTCCCACGGGTACAAAAAGTGCTGATGCATTGGAAAGGACATTCACCTCATGAAAGGGCGGTGGGATTACCGAATTGATGTGAATGGGAAACCCAAAAATTTTCATGCAAATTTCCTCCGCAAATTTATTCAGGTGAGACTCAGCACATAGGCGCACAGCATCTTGTTTAGGTGAAAAGGACACGCAGAGAAGGGGAGTTTTGTTACCAAGTTTCCAGAAAAAGTCATACAGGGTGTGTCCTGTATGAGGGGCTAGACAGTAGGAGTTCCTAGGTTTTTTGTCGGAAGCGACACAAAGCAGCCGGGAAAGGGAAAGGGGGGAGAAGATGATGAAACGAGAGACCAAAGACCAAAAACAGAGCAGGAAATCTGCTAGGTTTTTTGGGTTCTATAGGGAGTTTGTTTCCCCAAATTTCGCGCAATCACGAGTTCCTCCAGTGATTTGGTCAAGGCAGGGAAACCGTGGTGAATGGTCGACGCTGCAGAGCAAGCATGCAGACGGTGTTGGGAAAAATGGTTCCCGTCCCTCTTGAAGCTTTCCGATATGTCCAAACCCTTTTTTTTGCGGACAATGATAGGTGGGGGAAGGTGCGATTGTTCAGGAGATGAAGAGGTCGAGTTTCCTGTGAGATATGCTAGCAGGAGTTGACAAAAGGGGGAAGGGGTACGCAACGGTGGGAAGGGTGTTTAGTGTGTGGGGCGGCGGGGGTTCCCAAATACTTGTATGGGAAAAAGTTCGTGAAAGAGACAGATCACCAAACCCCTCAAAACCTGCAGGAGCGCAGTTGAAAAAAGCGGTGTGCGGGGGAATGGCACTGCAGCCCTACGGGACCAGTGCATTTCATTCCCGGTCGACAGAATGCGGAGCTGACTATTTTAAACCGTTTTAGTCTAGCAGCTGCAAATCAGAGGAAGTCGTCATATCCGGGGGGCTTTGTTTTATAAATTTATTGTTGAGACAGTTATGTTGATTGGATATGGGTTCATTCCCAGTTGGCTATGGTTCTATTTTTTTTTTGTGGAGACTTTTTCATATTTTTTTTGTGGATTGTTTTTGGGTGTGTTATGCTTGGAGCATACGTGCTTGTGTATGAAGCATTATTTGCAATAAGTGAGGATGGAGATTCCCCGTAAGTGTCATGGATCGTGTCTATTTATTGTGCTTTTTCATAAGAATTGTGAAGAGAAGATATGGGAAAAACCGCAGGTAGGGGAAAACGCATAAGTGCGCACGAGGTTTTGTTATAAATGAGTGGGGATAACGCAAGGCGCCGCAATGATAATCATTGGGTGTATTTACTAATGATTATTTTTAACTTATAAAAAGTTTGGTTTTAAAAATATTTTAAAAACTTTTGCCGTTAGCTGGTTTAGCAATTCGGTTGTTTTTTTTTTTTGTACCGTTGTTTTGAACAATGCGGAGCATGGTTTTTGCAAAGGGGGGAAATTTTCACGGACAA
>CM031597.1:131905064-131907564 GCA_018398815.1 Conus ventricosus | reverse complement strand
GGACAGATGTGTACAGCACAGTGACGTACAACACATCGGGACCTACTGATGTCTACCAACGAGCAGACAGTGACACTACACAACAGACATATTGACTTCCAAACAGTAACACATGAAACAACATGATTTACTTACATCTATCGCACAATGACACATTACACAACAGGACATACTACAGTCTGCCATACAGTGTCACGCTTCACACCAGAACATACTGAAGTGTACCGGATAGTACCACATTACACATTTAGGACAAACTGATTGTCTACCGCACAGTGAAAACTACAGGACGTACTGATGTCTACCGCACAGTGAAACACCACAGGACGTACTGATGTCTACTGCACATTGAAACATCATTACACGTGATATACCGGTGAAACATCATTACACATGGTGTACTGATGTCTACCGCACAGTGAAACACTACAGGACGTACTGATGTTACCGCACAGTGAAACACTACAGGGACTACTGGTGTCTACTGCACATTGAAACATCATTACACGTGATATACCGGTGAAACATCATTACACATGGTGTACTGATGTCTACTGCACAGTGAAACACTACAGGACGTACTGGTGTCTACTGCACAGTGAAACATACAGGACGTACTGATGTCTACTGCACAGTGAAACACCACAGGACGTATTGGTGTCTACTGCACAGTGAAACACTACAGGACGTACTGATGTCTACTGCACAGTGAAACACTACAGGACGTACTGATGTCTACTGCACAGTGAAACACCACAGGAACGTACTGAAAGTCTACCGCACAGTGAAACACCACAGGACGTAACTGATGTCTACCGCACAGTGAAACACCACAGGACGTACTGATGTCCACAGCACAGTGAAACAGCACAGGACGTACTGATGTCTACAGCACAGTGAAACACCACAGGACGTACTGATGTCTACAGCACAGTAAAACACCACAGGACGTACTGATGTCTACAGCACAGTGAAACACCACAGGACGTACTGATGTCTACTGCACATTGAAACATCATTACACGTGATATACTGTTGAAACATCATTACACATGGTGTACTGATGTCTACTGCACAGTGAAACACTACAGGACGTACTGGTGTCTACTGCACAGTGAAACACCACAGGACGTACTGATGTCTACCGCACAGTGAAACACCACAGGACGTACTTATGTCTACCGCACAGTGAAACACCACAGGACGTACTGATGTCTACCGCACAGTGAAGCACTACAGGACGTACTGATGTCTACAGCACAGTGAAACACTACAGGACGTACTGATGTCTACTGCACAGTGAAACACCACAGGACGTACTGATGTCTACTGCACAGTGAAACACCACAGGACGTACTGATGTCTACTGCACAGTGAAGCACCACAGGACGTACTGATGTCTACTGCACAGTGAAACACCACAGGACGTACTGATGTCTACTGCACAGTGAAACACCACAGGACGTACTGATGTCTACTGCACAGTGAAACACCACAGGACGTACTGATGTCTACTGCACAGTGAAACACGGCAGAACGTACACACATGTCTACCGCACAGTGAAACACTGCAGGACGTACACATGTCCACCATAACACAGTGACACATTACACATCAGAACCTACCCAAGAGCCTCGCTCTCACCAGCCCCTGGCGACCGGATGTGCGCAGCACGCGTAGTCTCCCCTGAGTGACGTTGTCTCCTAAGAGCTCCAGGGCACGTGCTGGGTCGCCTTCACGGGGAAAGAAAGAAAGAAAGAAAAATTAAAACACCTTTTTTGTTAATCGAACACGAAGGTTTCAAAGCAATTTCAACCGGCCCCCCACCCTCATCCCATCCCATGGAGAGCTCAACAATAAATAACATTGATGCCATCACCGCTCCAGTGCCCTGCCGAAATTGTGGTGGAAAACATGCGCCTCGGAGATGCCCAGCGTTTGGCACAACATGCAGTGCCTGTGGTAAGACCAACCACTGGTCGAAGGTCTGCCGATCAGCTCCCCAGCAAGCCTCCAGTGAACGCTACAAGAAAGGACAAAGCCAGAGGTACCCCCAGCAACCGTAAGCAAGGAAACTGGCAGAAGAGTGTCCATGAGCTCCAGGAAGCGGCACAAGACATAGATAGGGAACACCAGACATTCAACGACGTCCAGGTATCATCTGTTGAGTCGCGAAGAGATGAAGCATACGCCACCCTGGAAATCAAGCTAGCCTCAAGACAAAGCAAAGATAGCCTGGTGCTCAAGGTAGACACTGGCACACAAGGTAACACGCTACCTCTACGGCTTTTCCGAAAGATGTGCCCAGATCGTCTTAAAGAAAATGGGCTCCCCGATCACAGCACTACAGCAGCAGCACATAGGGTTCGACTGACGGCCTACAACGGCACAGAGATCCCATGCCATGGGGCCATCAACATCGCCTGTCAATACAGTGATTCAGCATGGGAGGACACAAAGTTCTACATCGTGGAGTCCCAGGCCCAGCTATCCTAGGGC
>CM031597.1:131899743-131904964 GCA_018398815.1 Conus ventricosus | reverse complement strand
ACCTGTTTAATACAGCGCTTCATTGGAACACAGATGCACTAGGCTCAGTGTCAGCTGTCTCTCGAACGCGTCGATAATCTTTGAATCTTTGTGATCAACTTCAACACCACAAACCCTCTTTCCCCCTGTATTATGCGGTTCCTGAGGCCCCCCCCCCCCCCCCCCCCTCTCTCTCTCTCTCTCTCTCTCTCTCTCTCTCTCTCTCAGTACATAATCAAACCATTTTTAATGCAAACAAAAAGCCACACAATACGTTTTGTCACCATGTTAAATGGTGGGCAGATGTATCCTGTGCATTGCGTCTGTGTTATTTGCTGCAGTCGTCTATTCAGCGTCCCCAAACCTAAAGAACTTGCGGGATATGTGGCCAGTATTCTGTGTTTCATCCCATTCCACACACACATACTGTTGTGCTTTCATCATATCTAATATCTATTGGGTATTTATATAGCGCCTATCTCGGTCACAGACCAAGCTTAAAACGCTATACAATAAGCGCCTACCTCACTCACTCAGCGGGGTGCCTACCCAGGTAGAGCCCGGCCGAAGAGCAGCCTACTGGCGTCATTCAGTCCTTCCCGTACCTTTCAAATATCAGTCACTCAATTTTCATTTATTCATTTATTCCTCCAGTTTCTCACATAGGATGCATGCGGTGTTTATACGTGTCCTCCGTTTCCACCCGGTACACGATGGCACACGATACAGTAAGTGACAATTTTTGTGGCTTGGTGAGAAATACCAGGCGGCATCTTCATCTGCATCAATTTTGCCAGGCAGCGGGGAACCCCCCCCCCCCCCCCCCCGCTCTTTTCGATTTTCAATGCCGTGGGTTTTTTAACGTGTGCAGGGGGCCAGGAAGACACACGTGTCTGACTCGCTTATAGTCCCCATCCCATGGACTTGACGTTCAGTTCGATTTGTCATTCAAACTGGGAACGAAAGGGCGAGAAAGGCAGGGCTCGAACCCACGCACTTCTCACACGTTGGATTGGCAGGCGAACGTCTTAACCACTCTGCCACCTTTCTTCCTTTCAGCCCATTTTACCCATGTACTGTAGTCCTTTCGTCCCGTTCTTCCCCATATACCGTTGTGCGTTTGTCCCATTCTATCCACTGACTGCTGTCCTTCCGTTTCATTCTGCCGATACACTCTTGCGCTTTCGGTCCATTTTACCCACATGCAGTAACCATGTTTGGTTGTGTCTCCGTCCCATTCTACCCACTATACCTAAGTGCTTTCGTCCCATTCTACCCACTATACCTAAGCGCTTTCGTCCAGTGTCAGTCAAATGTTGCTGCATTCATCTCGCTCTGCCCATATTCTGTGTCCTTTTTATTTCATTTGCCCAACTTGTTGTTGTTCGTCCACCCCACATGAAGTTTGTCAGTTCACCCCACTTTGCTTGCGTATAGTTGTCTTTGCGTTCCATTCAAACACACACCATTGGTTGTTTTTTTTAAAATAGCATTTCTGATGTCCTCCCGTTTCATTTCATCCAGTCAACGTCTGCCCACAGGAAGATGTTCTTTCATGCTGTTTTGCCTACATACCGTTGCTGTTCGTTTCCATTCTACCCAGACATCGTTGTCCGTTTAAATCCGTTCTGCCCCTTACTAGTTTTTTCTTCTTCTTTCAGTTCTGCAGTTTTTCATGTTCTGCGCAGAAATGATTGTCTTTCAATCCCATTCTGCCCACATTCCGTTTCCTTTTGTCCCATTTGGCCCAAATACTCTTGCCCTTGCACGCCATTCTGTCCATGTAAGGTTGCCATTGTATCCCGTTTCGCCCATTTACCATTGTTCATTTGCCGCCCATTTACCATTGTTCATTTGCCGCCCCTTTACCATTGTTCATTTGCCGCCCATTTACCATTGTTCATTTGCCACCATTTACCATTGTTCATTTGCCGCCCATTTACCATTGTTCATTTGCCGCCCATTTACCATTGTTCATTTGCCACCCATTTACCATTGTTCATTTGCCGCCCATTTACCATTGTTCATTTGCCGCCCATTTACCATTGTTCATTTGCCACCCATTTACCATTGTTCATTTGCCGCCCATTTACCATTGTTCATTTGCCACCCATTTACCATTGTTCATTTGCCGCCCATTTACCATTGTTCATTTGCCGCCCATTTACCATTGTTCATTTGCCACCCATTTACCATTGTTCATTTGCCGCCCATTTACCATTGTTCATTTGCCGCCCATTTACCATTGTTCATTTGCCGCCCATTTACCATTGTTCATTTGCTGCCCATTTACCATTGTTCATTTGCCGGATGCTGCCTTCAGATCCTTGTCCTTTCGTTCCTACTTGCCCACATGATCTTCGCTTTTTGTCCCATTCTGCTCACATTCCAACGTCCTCTCATTCCATTGTGCCGACATGTTGTCGTTTAGTCCCATTCTTCCTGCACGCTTGAACACTGTAGAATGTCCCACAATAAGATTTAAACACGGTGGTACGAAACACGATGATACATGGGCCTACTGGACGTGACACATTGATACTCAGGCAGAAAGATTCAGTGATACTGGACCACAATAGTATGTGGCACAATAATCACAATCGTACTTGAACACTGTGGTTGGGGGCTGGAATAGCTCAGCTGGTAGAGTGCCGGACTTGTGATCCTAGGGTTGGGGGTTCGAATCTCGGTACAGGGGGATTTTTCCCTCGGAGTTAACATTGGTTCTGACTCAATTCCCCATACAGTCCTTCGAATGAGACTATAAACCGAGGTTCCGTGTGTGAACGCACGCACAACATCTTGCACACACGTAAAATCCCATCACCAACTTTCGGAAGAGAAGGCCAGTTTGGCCGTTGGCATGGATGACACGTTACACATAGCATGCACCTTCCCCGAAGATGGAGTATGGCTGTCTTAATGGCGGGATATAAAAAACGGTTATACACACAAAACTCCACTGCCTGTCTATACAGGCAGTGTCTGCAGGAGTATCAGCCTGCGTACACAGAAGGAAAGAAAGAAAGAAAACAACACAGTGGTATGTGGCACTTGGGCACTATGGTATATAGCAAGAATGTACTTGAACACATTGGTATCTGACGCAGTGACGTCTGGATACAGTAGTATGTGACACAGTGGTATGTGACACAGTGGTATATGACACAGTGGTATGTGACACAACGGAACATGGGCACTATGGCGTGTGACGCAATGACACTTGAACACGGTGATGCACGTCTTCCTGCCTTTACAGCAATGGCAGCAATGTAGCCTGTAATTTGGTTCTTCTAGGTCTACTTTGAACAATATCAAAGGTCAAAAGGCAGCATCAATTTTGAGTAAATGTGTGTGTGTGTGTGTGTGTGTGTGTGTTTGTGTGTGTGTGTGTGTGTGTGTGTGTGTGCTCTTTTGTTGCTGTTTGTTTCATATACTTTTTGGAAAACTGAACTAAAATGTTTTTATTCAATAAAAGGAGTTCAGAATACCCGGTGCACGAAAGCACATCAGTGCCTTTATATTGCTTGTATGAGTGAAAAACTAAAGTAAACAAAAACCAAGCCAACTGCTGATTATGAGTTCAACTGAACACACACGCTCTCTCTTCATGTCTGGCCATTTTTTTTAATCAGGCAACAGAAAAGTCCCCTCCCCCTAAACACACACACACACACACACACACACACACACACACACACACACACACACACACACACCACACACACACACACACACACCCGTCGCAGCTGTTGCGCTTCTTTGTCGCTGCTCTGTGTCTGCCTGCCTCATGGCGCTGTTGCTTCATCATCATGGCAATGATGAAGATGGGAAAAGGAAAGGATGGAGGAGGAGACCAACCCACAGCAATAACGCGCGTTGCCAAGAGCCCTCCGACTATTTTTACTTCAGCTGACAGATTATAAAGCCGCTTCTGACAACATGAACCTGTTTGCCCTCAGAGCCCCAAAGTTTTTCTTTTACCCCCTCCTTCACCCACCCACCCCACCCCCTTTCTTTCGACCCCCCCCCCCTCCCCTATCCACACATCTCTATCCTCTCACATCAATTCCGCCTTCTTTTCTTCTTTCCCTCAGTTTCTGGCACAATGGTCGGACTGATACGAGTCTGTAGCATGAGGAGTGGAATAACGGCCACCTAGGGTGCTGGGTTGGAGAGTAAGGGGGCGGGCAGGGGTGCGGGTGGGGGTTGGGGAAGGGGTGGGGGGGGGGGGGACTGGGTTCTGGTGGCCATTGTGCCCTCATCCTCCAGACGTTTTGAAAACTGGTCACCAGCTGGTTTGGTGTGTCCTTGATGACATCAAGTGGCCCCAAACAGTGTATGTCTCCCACGTCTTTAAAGACTACGTCAATGCTGTTCATTAATGCCCATCATTCGTGCTATGTCTTGATAATTGCTGCTGTCCACGGTATGTGTTGTGTTCTTTCCATTAGTGGCCGTATTCAGGAGCTCGTCGTGTGTTATTGTACCCCTTAATGCAACAGCCACTGTTCTCAGCGGACAGAGCACATTTCTGGTCGGCACATGGACAAGAGCGCTTCACTGATGTATAATTGCACTAGCTCACCGTCAGCCCTCTCTCGACTGCTGGTCGATAACCTTTGTGATCAACCTCTCTCCCCCCACCCCAACACCCCCCCCCCCCCCCCCCCCCCCCCCCCCCCCCCCCCCCCCCCCCGCCCCCGCCCACTCCCTTCTCGTCTCTCTCCCTTTGTCTTCTTGTGCTTTTCCCATAAAACGTCCAATCCCTCCACCTACTCCACGCCACCCCGCTCGTCTTTGTCTGTCTGTCTGTCTGTCTGTCTGTCTGTCTCTCTCTCTCTCTCTCTCCTCTCTCTCTCTCTCTCCTCTCTCTCTCTCTCTCTCTCTCTCAGCACCTAACGAACCAGTTGCATATCTTTGAAAAAAAAGAAGGAAGCCCAAATGCTGTCAGATATAGCCTGTTTTACAGAAACTATGCAATTCGTTACAACCATCCAATCAACTTCCACGAATCTGGACAGGTTAAGGGGCACATATCACCCACATGCCGATGTCCGTTCGTCCCATTCTACTTACATACGGTTGCTCTTTCCTTTCTACCCGTATACCGATGGGCTTTCTTCACATTTTCCCATGTACTATTGTACTTTCATCCCATTCTACCCACAGACTATTGTGCTCTCTCTGACCCTATGTAACATGATATCCTCCATTCTCCTCTCTCTCTCTCTGACCCTAT
>CM031597.1:131882243-131884743 GCA_018398815.1 Conus ventricosus | reverse complement strand
TCTGTCTCTGTCTCTCTGTCTGACTCTCTCTGCAGCTGTACTCCTTTGCCTGTCCCGCTCTGGTGTCAGCTCTATTCCATTCTCTCGCCTATTCAGCCCTAAGCCACCCCTCTCACCCTCCCTCCCTCTCTCCCTCTTCCTCCACGCTTTTCTCTCTCTCTCTCTCTCTCTCTCTCTCTCTCTCTCTCCTCTCTCTCTCTCTCCTCTCTCTCTCTCTCTCTTCTTGGTCTTCGTCATCATCATCATCATCATCATCATCATTATCATCATCATCATCATCATCATCATCTTCTTCTTCTTCTTCTTCTTCTTCTTCTTCTTCTTCTTCTTCTTCCTCCTCCTCCTCCTCCTTCTCCTTTTCCTCCTCCTCCTCCTCCTGATCATCAGTATCTTCTTCTCCTCTTCCTCCTCCTCCTCCTCCTCCTCTTCCTCCTCCTCCTCCATCTTCTTCTCCTTTTCCTCCTCTCCTTCCTCCTCCTCTTCCTTCTTCTTCTTCTTCTTCTTCTTCTTCTTCTTCTTCCTCCCTTTCATTCTAGCTCTGTTCCTTTCCCTCTCACTCTCCAGAACTATCCCCCATCTCTGTCCAGTCGTAAGCCCTTATTCTCTCCCCCTCTGTCTCCCCCCTCTCCAGCCATTCTCACCATTCTCTCCCCCTCCCTCCCTCCCTCTCTCTCTCTCTCTCTCTCTCTCTCTCTCTCTCCATTCTGGAACAAACTCCTGTCTTGATTTGTCGTGACAAGTCCAATTTCTGTCTGCAGAAGGCATAATACCATGTAGCCATTGACGTCATGTTTCGCTTAGACACGTGCCCCAATGGGACTTTGATCTTTCTCTCACACTTTTTTTTTTTTCGTCACCCCCCTCCCCCTCCCTCCTCTTCCCACCCTGTCCTTTTTCTTCTTCTTCTTCTACTTTTTCCTACGAAGAACGTTTCCAGCTAAAGAGCTTCTCTGCCGCTTTTCTCTAAGACCCCTTCTTTTTACCGCTGCTACGGCTTCTTCTTCTTCTTCTTCTTCTTGCTTGACAAATGACAACAAGCGGTCGTCTTCGACTTGATGGCCCAAGCTTTTAGTTGCTGCCAATGATAGATGGGCAAGGGGGGGGGGGGGGGGGGGGGGGGGTGGAGGGGGGCGGCTTGGGGTGGGTGGTGGTGGTGGCTCGGGGGGGGGGGGGGGGGGGGTGGGCTTGTGGCTTATTTGTGAGCCTGAGGGATGTGTTTTTCATGTGGCAGGCGCGGGCCTGGATGGGCAGGGACACGGCTGTGAGCGATGTGTTTGCCGATAAGTGGGCAGTGAGACGTTGCCTTGCCTGCCGTGCCGCCAGGGAGAGAAGGTGAGGAGGAGGGTGGTGGACCACGCTACCAGCCCCCTCCCCAACCCCCGCCCCTCCACCTGCTGCTGCATCCAACAGAGGCCAAGGGTTTGAGGCTTGCATACCCCCCCCCCCCCTCCCCCCTGGATGACCACCACGCTGATATATAGATGTATCCCCTGAATCAGCTGCCTTTGTTGAGGGATGCATCTTGCTGATCGGCATGCATGGCTCTGGCGGTGCGGTTCGACTCCAGAACAGAAAAGATTTGTATAGGGCACCGTCTTTGGTGGAAAATGTGAAGATATGGGGGAAGAAAAAGGCGGGTTTTCGTATGAGCGTGTGCGCGTGTGGATTTATGTGAAAGATAAAATGATGACCAGAAAGGAATGGGAAGATAGGAGATTCAGCGTTAGAGGATGCATCGGCGCTGTTCTTTGGGAGTGAGAATCGGAAGCCTGTACGGTCAACGCGTTCAAGAAAAGCACGCCAGAACTGTGACAACGACTAATGTCACCGGCTGCTCCATCACTGTCCAACCCAGAGAAGAACCGGGCTGTGCTACCCGTCACCTCCATCCAGACACCGACATGATGCCTTAGGAGGAGGAGGAGCCTGAAGAGTTCCGGATTCGTTCAGGATCTGTCCCACCCCGAGTTTTCGTGACATGCAACAGCGGGGTGGAGAGAGCGTAGTGGCGCCCTCTAGCAGGTTCGCCACCATGGTGCCTTCTTCCCCGAGTTGAGGCGCTCTCCTCCTCCTCCGCCTTCATCGCTTGGCGCACGTCCATGAGGAGGGGGCCGTCCCGAGGGAAGTGGGGAGGGAAGTGGTGGCGCCCACGATGTGTGAGCGGCAGCTGGCGAGGCTCGGGCTGGCTGGGGGTGGCGCTGAGCGTCTGGTTGTGTCTGCTCACTGTCGTTCACCTCTCCCTGCAGCCTCCCCCCTCCTCACTCAACCTCCCTGCCAGGGGCAGGAGGAGAACAACCCTGCGCGCTTCAGGGGACTTGCCCTCGCTGAGCTCCGCTCTACCATGGGCGTGGTGGCGGGCGACCGACCAGGGGCCGTTGGGAAGAAGGACATCGTCCTGCCGAAACGGCCTGAGGCGCTGACCGATAATGATGCCATGGGCAGAGGTTCGCCGCGTGGACGGTCAGCTGTGGTGGGACCTGACCAGCGTGTTCTGCTGACC
>CM031597.1:131872243-131877243 GCA_018398815.1 Conus ventricosus | reverse complement strand
TATAATATATATATATGTGTGGGGTTTTATATATTTTTATATATAATATAATATATATAAAATATATACCACACCACACATGCGCACGCACACACACCCCCACGCAGGCACGCGCACGCCCCACACGCACGCACGCACATACACACACAACCCACACACACGTGCACACGACGCACGCATGGGTCGCACGCACACACGCACAACAAAAACATGGCAAAGGGTGGGGGTGGGGGGGGGGGGGGGGGGGGAGGCGAGTGCACGGGGAGGAGAGGAAGGGGGGGGGGGTAGGAGTGGGGGATAACCATTTTGAGGGAGTAGGGGGAAGATGCCGTCTGTCTTAATCCGCAGGGGACACCACCAGAACAACACTCAAAAGAAGGATGCGAAAAAGATCGATTCTGTTTGTCAATAAAGGAAAATTCTCCAAGGGAATTTGAACCCGCAACCGCTGACTATGCCAACTGGGTGCATGAGACTAAGCCAGCCAAGCAGGCCCCACCCACCACCCCGAGAGACCATCGATTAAGACTTATCAAGGCTGGCAGTAGCACGTGTTCCTTTCTCATTGGCATTCATATGCTTCTCCCTTTCGCTAAAAATCGCTACTGTCGACTTAGGCCCAAAGCTTCCCCCGTCGGTCAGGAAATCTATGGTAGATTTACTCCCCTCAAAAGCGCGTAATGATTCCCCTTTTTTTTCTCTTTTTTTCTTCTTTTTTTCCCAATGTAAGCCGGTAATTTTCCTTGAAAGAAAACAGTGAGGTCACTATTTTCATATCACTGATTTTTTTTCTTCCAATTTTTTGTTAATTACTCGTTTTTGTGTGTGGATAATTTCGGCTTTGTTTGGTTGTCAAGGTGGTGGTTAACTGTTAAATAGTCGTCGTCAATCATCATCCCTCATCCACACACACATACAAACGCACGCACGCACGCCCTGCACGCACGCACGCACGCACGCACCACGCACCACACACACACACACACACACACACACACCCCACTGACTGACTGAAACCATTTTCTGTCGATTAACATAGTGTTGTGTCTGACAACACACACACACACACACACACACACACACACACACACACACACACACACACCACGCGCGCGCGCGCGCGCGCGCGTGCTCAGTAATTTTGACTGAATAAAAGAGGTAACTGCTACATATCCGAATGCGCTTTGGTATTTTCGGGATCATTGCGCGAACATTATTTTAAAATAAAACGAACAAACAAAAACAAAAACAACAATAAAAAACAATAAAAAACGATAACAACAACACAACAACAACATCCAACAAACAAATGAATAACAAAAACTAAATTTTCTCAGTCTCTGAATGTGGAAAACCTGATACAATCACCACAATTAACTGCTTTCACTGCTCCCCGGCTTTAATAAGTCGATGTCTTTCTTTTGACTCGTTATTGATGTCTTGATGGCGGCAAAACCAGCGAAAATGACTGTTTTCTTAAAAAAAAATGACTGTTTTCCCCGTCATCATTTCCCTGACAATAATTATCACCTATTTCCACGCCAAACTCTTTTTGATTTAATCACTGTTTAAAAATCGTGTTTCTTGTGTGTTAATTACTCGTTTTCTTTGCATTCAGCTTCGGTTTGTGGTCAAGTGTGGTTAACAGTTTTTTAATTGTAAAATGCTCTTTTGAGGCTTAAAAACTCCTATAGCAATCTCCTTATCAGTCGTTTTCTGTGACTGGGGTGTTAGACGAGCGGCCTGTGGAAACGACCACCTGGATGATGATGATGGAGGTGGGAGGGGGTGGTGGTGGCAGGGGGAGGGTGGGGGTGGGATGGGCGAGCCCAGAGCACTGGAATACCCCACGGAATACATTTTTTGATTTTAGATAGTCGGTTTGATTCGCTGTGACAACATCTAACATCTAACATTTTTAAGCACCACCATCGCCACCAGCACCCACCACCACCCTTATTTATTTTCTTGTCCTTTCTTTCTGCTTTTCTTTCTTTCTTCTTTCTTTCCTTCATTCCTTCTTTCTTTCTTTCTTTCTTTTCCTTCCTTCCCTTTTCTCTCTCTCTCTCTCTCCCCCTCTCATCTCCTCTCTCTCTCTCTCTCTCTCCTTCTCTTCTTTCTTTTTTTTCTAGTTTTCTTTCTTTCTTCTATCTTTCTTTTCTTCTCTCTCTCTCTATCCTCTCTCTCCCTTCTCCCCTCTTCTCTCTCTCTTCTCTTCTTTTCTCTCTCTCTCTCATCTCTCCTCTCTCTCTCTCTCTCTCTCTTCTCTCTCTCTCTCTCCTCTCTCTCCTTCTTTCTTTCTATCTTTTCAGTCATAGATTTGTCTTCCAACACATACCAATACTGATATATCCTGCACTTGATGTTCAAATTTGCCCAGTAAAATGATTCAGAAATGTTTTCGGGAAACGGAATCGTTTTGTTTTTAAACCTACAAATTTGTTTATACTGGTTGTTTTATTTAATATTATTGAATGCAAAGATCCATGTGCTGGTTAATTCCGTGAGAGAGAGAGGGGAGGAAAAGGAGAGAGAGAGAAGAGAGAGAGAGGGTGTGTGTGTGTGTGTGTTGTGTGTGGTGTGTGTGTGTGGTGTGTGTGCGTGTACGTGTTTGTGTGTGTGTTGTGGTGTGTTGTGTGTGTGGTGTGTGTGTGGGGTGTGTGTGTGTTTTGCAGAGGCTCTAAGAAACCTGCGTCCCCGAAAACGTAGCCTTCACATTAATACAGGATTACATGTCACTTCTCAGGCCTTAAAAAACACACACACACCCCCACACACACCAACACACACACACACACACACACACACCACACAATCTCCCCACACATTCTCTCTCTCTCTCTTTCTCTCTTTTCTCTCTCTCTCTCACACACACCCCACACACCACCACACACACACACACACAAAACACACACACACACACACACACACACACTGACTGGCTGGCTGGCTGGCTGGCTGACACCAGTTAGTGGAAGTTGTACTGAAACACACAGAAAAACTCACGCATGTTTGCAC
The DNA here is from genome assembly GCA_018398815.1 of Conus ventricosus. Classification (NCBI taxonomy): domain Eukaryota; kingdom Metazoa; phylum Mollusca; class Gastropoda; order Neogastropoda; family Conidae; genus Conus; species Conus ventricosus. Next base: position 131,874,225 of record CM031597.1, on the reverse strand, counting down.
ACACACACACACACACACACACACACACACACACACACACCACACACAACACACACACACGTACGCACGCAGATACACACACACACACACACACAACACACACACACACACACACACACACCACACACACACACATACACACACACACACACACACACGGAAAAGGTGTTCAATAAACCTTCACGCTTTAGATCACCTCACCCTCAATTCCTCCTTCGTGTTGTGCTTAAACCGACTCACCTCACAATAGTAATGAACCGGACCGCACTGACCGTGAAAGTGGGTGGACATTGAGACAGACAGTGATGGGCCCGGAATGCCAAGAGATTCACGTAGCAGGCTGCACACCAACAATGAATACGCCCAGGCCTTGCTGAAGGAATCGAGTATTTACAGATTGACGCAATAAGATTTTTTTTTTTTTGAGAATTGTTTAATTCTGAATGAAAGTTGACCCTCCTCATTTTTTTTCATTCGGCCATCAAGGTACAAGCCAGGTGGTTCCAAGCAGACAGATTAAAATCAAAGGAATGGGACTATTTGGTGGCTTCCAGCTGGCGCAAAGATAGGGTCATGGGGTGAGTGCAAAGGCCTGAAATGTGACGTCAACTAAGGGGGAAGGTCATGTATTTGAAGATTGTGATTTCATCGGTGGAAATTTCCCCCCCCCCCCCCCCCTCCATAAATCCAAGGGGAAAAGGGTTGGCGGGGAGTTGTTCTTTTGATCAGTTCTCAGTTTAACATTCAATGCGGGCTGGAACTTACGGTAGGCCTCATAACATTTACAAGGATTTTGTTGTAGTGATTTAATGCAAAACCTTATTGTGGCGTGGACAATTTTCCTGGTGAAATGAATTCGACAAAAATTCACTGAAAGGTAAACAAAATCATACACAAAAGGAAACATAAATTAATAAATAAATAAATAAAATAATAGATAGATATATAAAATGAAAGAGAAAAAAAGAAAAGAGAAAACAAAAATGGGTTTCCGCTGACAAATGGCTTCACCTTCACATCTTGTAGAGCACCTGGTGTTCGCACAGTCCTAGCTGTTATGGCAGTAATGTTGCACCATACAATGTCTCTATGAGGGGGGATTCAGACTAACGTACAAACATATCCTTGAAAATGACCAGGAGAAAATGAGTTTTTAGGTGAAGAAGTAGCCCGTACTAACTGGTCTAAATCGCCACAGATTACCTACCATCCTGTGCAAATCCAAAGAAATGTGAAGGTATCAGAGACACTCTAGGTTTTTCTTTTTGTTTGTTTATTTTTTTATTTACTTTTTTGTTGACCTGCTTTGTTTATCATTGGGGGGGGGGGGGGGGGGGGGCGGTATCTTCTGTGCCATCGTCAGAGACATTTCTTCCATCTTGTGCCGTTCGCATTCAGGCCATTTATTTAACACCCCATTCGTATCTTTTCAAAGGTGAAGAAGCTCTGTGGTGCATTCCATGTCAATGTAAACCCCTCACAGTGAAACAATCTTTTTTAGGTGTTGGTACTTGCACGATGTGAGACATAAACAGCAGATTCCATGAAAAACCTTTTTCAGAGATGTTCCGCCTGATGTGATCTTTCAATTTCCGAAAGAGATTAACAATTTTCATCTGATCTAAGATTTTACGGAGGAAACATTTTTTTTAACGAAATTTCCTAGATGTGTTTCTAGAAGATGTGTTTTAAAGGGTTGTGTGAATGAAGTAGTTTTTTTTAATGACTTGTGAGTTGAGCTCCACGCGGTGACATCCCTGATATGGCCCTTTGCGGTCAGCTGGGCTATAAGCCATAATACCTTACCTTAAACCTGCCTCTTTCATACACAGCAAACACACAGGCGGTCCTTTTGCAGCCCCAGTGCCGGCAGATGACAGGAGCTTTAAGACGATTTACCATGGCAAAACAAACAAAACAAACAAAAAAAACGGGCCTGAACGGTTTCCAAGGACTCATAATATATGCATTGACACACTGAC
>CM031597.1:131859278-131863832 GCA_018398815.1 Conus ventricosus | reverse complement strand
TGCATCTTCTGTCTCTCTCTCTCTCTCTCTCTCTCTCTCTCTCTCTCTCTCTCTTCTCTCTCTCTCTTCTCTCTCATTTGTAGTCCAGTTAAGCATTCACTTTAAGATTATTTGCAGGTATGTTGTGGGGATGCTTAGAGGGACATATATATGCACTTAGATAACCACATTATGCATACACTTACATAGTCACAGACACTTATGCATCTCTCTCTCTGTCTCTCACTCTCTCTCTCTCTCTCTCTCTCTCTCTCTCTCTCTCTCTCTCTCTCTCTGTCTCTCTCTCTGTCTCTCTCTGTCTGTCTGTCTCTCTCTCTCTCTCTCTCTCTCTCTCTCTCTCTCTGCGGAATGGCAATATTTCCTACGCTGTTTTTTTTCGGCTCCCCTACATTATACAGCCACGTTCGGGTTTATCAAGACGCATTCTTTGATACAAAGGAGCGTTCAAAGATTACTGATGTCTTGTTCTCCGTTAGGAGTCCGAAGTTCCGTACAAAAGTCCAATTAACGGTTGCTCATTAACGCTCCTAACGAGATGTTATAAAAACATATAAACAAAGAAAATTTTTCAAAGAAAAACTATGATGCAGCATTTGTGGTTCAGAAACTGTTATTCGGTCGATTCTAATACACCGCTAAAAGTCACTATGACTGACATAATTTAATCCATTTTCTAGATGTAGTATACATGACTCTCTCTCTCTCTCTCTCTCTCTCTCTCTCTCTCTCTCTTCTCTCTCTCTCTCTCTCTCTCTCTCTCTCTCTCTCTCTCTCTCGTCTTCGTCGTCATTATCATCATCGTCATCATCATATTTGGGACAATCAAATTCAGATTTAATGCCCTTTTGCCCACATTCCACATTCCTTATTCATATTTGCTTTTCTGTTTTTATTTATTCTTTATTTCCTTTCTTTCGTCTTTTTCTTTCTTTTTTTCTTATCTCGCTTTCTCTCTTTTATTCATGCGTTCTTTCGTGTTTCTCCAATCTTACTTTCTCGCCTTCTTTCTCTTCGTGATTCTTTCTTCTTCTCTTTCTTTCGTTCATTTGTGCGTTCTTTCTTTCCTTCATCATTCTTTCGTTCTTGATTTCTTTCCTTCTTTTTCTCTTTCTTTCGTGCATTCTTTTCTTCTATTCGCTTCATTCTTTCTTCCCTCTCTTGATTTCGTTCTCAGCTTCATTCTTTGTTTCCTTCGCCCTTCTCGTCCCTTCTCCCCCCCTCCCCCCCCCCTCCCCCCCCCCCCCCCCTCCCCCCCTCCCCCCCTCCCCCCCCCCCCCCCCCCCCCCCCATATTATGCCTTCCCTTTTCATTCTTTCTTTCCGTAGTTCTTTTTCCGTTCCGTTCGGGGTCTCTCTCTCTCTCTCTCTCTCTCTCTCTCTCTCTCTCTCTCTCTGTCTATGTCTGTCTGTCTGTCTGTCTGTCTGTCTCTCTCTCTCTCTCTCTCTCTCTCTCTCCCCTCTCTCTCTCTCTCTTCTCCCCTCTCTCTTTTCTTCGTTGCTTCTTTTCTTATTTCCCCCTTACATTCTTTCTTTATTTCCTTTGGGGTTTTGTTTTCTTCAATTTTGATGTTTCTTTCTTTTCTTCCTTCTTTATTTCAATCTTTCTTTCATCCTTTTCTCCCTTCTTCCTTTCACTCGTGCTTTCCTTCTTTCTGTCATTCCTTTTATTCGCTCTTTCATCCCTTCGATTTTTTGTTTGTTTGTTCTTTTGTTTATTTCATTCTTTCGTTAATCATCCGTTGCCTCTTCCCTTTTCTTTATCTTTGTCGTTCCTTCTTTCATTGTTTCTGTCTTGTTTTTTCCCCCTGTAATTCTTTGATCGTTTCTTTTCATCGATTCCTTTTTTTTCATTTATTGTCTTGTAGATAGATGAAGCATTATCAGTGATCACGTTATTTGTTTATGATCATGTCTGTCTGTCTGTCTGTCTGTTTTGTTTTGTTTGTTTGTTTGTCTGTTTGGCTGTCTATTTGTCTGTCTGCCAAATATCTGAAAAAAAAAAACACGGCTGAGTAGATCATTATCAAATTGTTCCAGTAAAGCTGGTTTGCTAAATGTGCTGTTTTGTCTTGAAGTGAGTCGAAAGCGTGTGCTGTCATTAATCAATTGACAAAGTAGGTAATTAGTTCATTAATGTAGTTAACTCGTTAGTATCTTTTGATTTAGTTAGCTCGTTAGTAAGTTGTTTAGTTATTACGTTGTTGCTTTTGTATTTTTTTGTAAAAATAAGTCCAGTCGCTGTCGCTACGGCATCTGAGACAGTGATGTAAGTGTACAACATGTATGTCTTCCATCCTCTTTTTTTTTCTTTTTTCTTTTAAAAAAAAAATTCTTTTCCAGTTCTTCGGAGCTTTTGTGCAGAACCTTTAATTTCTTTTTCTTCTTTCTTTCTTTTTCTTCTTTCTTTCTTTCTTTCTTTCTTTCTTTTCTTTTCTTTTCTTTCTTCCTTCCTTTATTTCTTTCTTTCCTTCTCCCTTTCTTTCCTTGTATCTTTCTTTCTTCCTTCCTTTTTTTTCTTTCTTCCTTTCTTCACATCTTTCTTTCTTCCTTCCTTCCTTCCTTCTTTCCTTCCTTTCTTCCTTCCTTTCTTTCTTTCTTTTCTTTTCTTATTAAACGGCAAACCAAAGCGTGGAATCGGTCTATCTTGTGAGCGAGGCAGCTTCCCGGGTCACAGATAGTGCTAACAATGCCACGGCACTGGCGTCTGTCTCATCAAAAGGGACTCACTCACAGACGGAAGAAAAAGGGATGGAAGGGAGGGGGGCTGCGCATGCAGGAGGAAGGAAGAGGTCGGAGGGGGGTGGGGGGGGGGGGAGGAAGGAATTGGTAAGGGCGTGGGAGAAGGAAAGGGAAGGGGAGAGGGACTAAAGGAGAAGGCAAGGTGAGGGGGGCTGGCTGGAAATGCCACAAGCCAGTCGAGGTGTCATCACAGGAGGTTCTATCGGGGATCCTGGAAATGCCAGGAACTTGGAAGCTGCTTCATGAAGAACAGCAGTGCCGTTCTGTCTGGCCTACGCCGAGTCGTTCAGCTTGTCACTGTCCTGGATAACGTGCAGTACTGCCCTACTGAAGTGAGGGGGGTCTGAGAAACTGGCAGGGGAAATGGTTTTGTTGTTGTTGTAGTTGTTGTTGTTGTTTTTCCACATTGTCGGGTTGGACGCCACCCAGTGACAGATTTTAATAAATCATACTGTACGATTATATTGTGTAGCGTCCATCGTCACAGCAGATTTTTCAATGAAGAAAGGTTTTTCACATGGAAACGTTCCTTACTGCTGTGCATTCTTGGACATGAGATGTGTCACATATAAGGATATGCTGACATCAGTTAGGAACACACAAACAAAAAGAAAAGAAACAAGATGCCAAGCATATAAACGTATTCCCAGTTTTATCTTGAATACAAGTACTTTCTGAGATATTCCGTAAAGAAGAAAGCCCGTTTTGGGCCGTTATAGCCGTTAGTAACGGCTATTCTGGTAAAATGAAACATCGGGCATCATCCGTGAGCCATACACACGTACAAATTTCCAGAAAGATCGGCCCAAAAGTTTTGTCTGGAGCGAGTGGAACACATTTTGACCACGGACAGACACGCACACAGACACACAGACACACAGACAGCATTTCTTCGTTCCCATTGTAAAGTAATCCCTGTTCTATCAGAACTGGGAGCACAAAAAAGGAAGAAAACTACGTTGGGTATGGCCACATATCAAGATCCACTGACCTCGCTGAAACAATCCTCCAAGGAACTGTTGAGGAATGGAGATGGAGGGGTGTGTGTGTGTTTGGAGGGGGGAGGGGGGGGGGCACAGAAACCAAAGAAGGATGGGACTGACAATACAGCAGAATGGACAGGGAAAAACATCAGCAGAGATGTACAATTGTATTGTGTCACATCCAGTGTCATCACTTCTGTCTCTTGGCAGGTCTTGGCACACGACTGACAGAACTGGAGGGACGTAGTGAACTGTTCTCCATTGCGGCGCCCCAAGGACTCTGAATGGAGGTACGGGTGTAAAAGGAGAAGACAAAGGTGCTTGCCGCGCCCAGGATCCTGGCTTATTGACTCCTCCGAAAGTCTAGCATTCAGACCGTCAGTATGATTAGACTCAGCGACGAAACGCGCGAACTTCAGACTCGCGATTCTCCGTTTGCCAGGCTAATGTGCGAGGTTCCCAATTGTCGCAGGTGCCCGGTTTGTGCCCAAATGACCGTCGGTGCCTACATTGTCGTCAGAGCCCAAATGACCGTCGGTGCCTACATTGTCATCAGTGCCTAAATCGTCGTCAATGCCCACATGGTCGTCAGTGCCTAAATTATCGTTGATTCTGAAATTATTGTCGGTGCCCAAATTGTCTGTTCCCAAATGGTCGTCGGTGCCCAAATAGTCTGTGCCCAAATGGATGTCGATGCCCAAATTGTCTGTGCCCAAATGGTCGTCAGTGCCCAAATTGTCTGTACCCAAATGGTTGTCGGTGCCCAAATTGTCTGTGCCCAATGGTTGTCGGTGCCCAAATTGTCTGTGCCCAAATGGTCGTCGGTACCCAAA
>CM031597.1:131844278-131854278 GCA_018398815.1 Conus ventricosus | reverse complement strand
AGTAGATGGGGGTTGCTGTAACTACGGTATGAAGTGAGTAAAGGGTTTGTGGTGGTGGTGTATGAAAGTTTTGTGTGTATGTGTGTGTTTTTGGTTGTGGGTTGGTAGGGGATATTCCCAACTGATGTGGAAGGGTGGGTATGTGTGTTTGGTTTTTGTTGGATATTGATCCCTTTGGGGGGTTTGTAGTGTGCCCATTTTGGAAAATGGATGGGATTCTTGAGTTGTGGGGCCCAAAGCTGTCTCTGTAAATGCCGATTCCAAAACTTTGAAATGGTCGATGTTGGGGTTGGGTGTGGTTGAAGTTTTAGGGCGAGGGTTTTTGGGTCGGGGGTGGCGGATATCAGCCGGATGTTCAGCGATGCGTGTTTCAAGTTTTGCGTGACTTTTCCCCCTATGTGGATCTTGCCACACAGCTGGCAGTGGAGGGGCATATAAAATTGTTGGGGCTCTGACATAAAAAATGGCGTTTGACTTTTGAAGGAGTTTTTGGGCCTGAAAGATGGTGTTGGTTTGGGGGGGGGGGAGATTTTGCAGTTGGGTTTGGAGCAGTGGTGAGTACCTGGGGGTGTAGTGTGGTTTGTTCAAACGGGATCGCACGAGGAGGTTTTGGGGTTTTTGTCCTTTTGGGAATTTGTGATCATGGGTTTGGAGGGAAAGGCGGGTTTGGGGTTTTATGTATAATGTGCCAATGGGGTTTCCCCTCAACACCAGAAATCATTGCTAATCAATCAAAGAAAAAACGGGACTCAACAATCTACCCACTACGCCAAACTCCTCATTATGACAGACACCAAAACCCCACCTTCTACCTACTCCCAAAAAAACACAAAATAAAAAACACCTGGCAGACCCTTGTTTCAGCGGGCAGCTGCCCCCCCGGGAACACATTTGGGCAATCCCTAGACTTCCCCCTTAAACCCCATAGTAAAAAAAGCCTCCCCACATACCTCAAGACACAACCCACACACTAAACCCATGATTAACTCCCCAAACACGCCCCCGCTTTTCAACCCAGCCTCCTTTCACACTTGAGTGGGGGTCACTCTACACTTCCATCCCCCCCCACTGATGGACTAAGGGCCTCAAAATTTTTCCTTGCAAACGGCCCCCAAACCCCAACAACACCCTCCCACCCCCACTCGGGTCGGACTCCCCCTGAATTAGCCCTCCCCCCTAAACAATTTTTCAATTAAACCCAGCACACATTCTCACAAAATTAGTGGTTTTGGCCAGGGGTTACCAAAAGGGGCCCGGGCCTTTTGGCTTGCCTCTTCATGGGACACTTGGAAAAACCGCCTCCCAAAAACCACTTTACACGGCCCCACCCCTGAATGTAAAAAAGGGTATATCGATGAGGGGAAGGGGACCCAAAAATTATGCCAAAAAAAAGACCCCCCCTTTCCCAAAAATTTCCCTTTTTCCAAACTTTCCCAGCCCTTTCCCATCAACTACCCGGGCTTCCCAAAACCCCCATTTCGAAAGTGGGTTTTCAATTTTCCTAGACTTTCCCCCAAATCTCCTAGAAAAAGGGCCTACTAAAAAACCTCCTTTTTTCTACAAACCCACCGACCCCAAAATGCATACCGGGATATAACCCTCCCACAACCCACACACAAAAAGAAAAGAAACCCCCTACCCCCAAAATTTCCCCGTCTCCGCAGCTCTGCTCCAGCGGGGAAGATTTTCCACTACAAAAGCACCCAAAAAATTTAAAATTTTCTTCCCCAAACCCGCGGATACCCCATTTCCCTTTCTTTCCAATGCAGCACTCCGCCGAAACCATGCTGTACCCGAACATCGCTTGGACACCCGCACCCAACCCCAAGACGGGACAGACCCACACCCTACCCCTCTACCACCCGCCACCCTCCCCTTTCTGTGGGATCCTAAAAACCCAAATTTGGGCACTTTAAATACTTTAACCAAAAACCCGCCTTCCATAAAAAAAAAAACCCCCAGGGGGTTTAAAACATTAAAAACGTAAACCAAAAAACCCCCAAAGCCCTTTCCTGTGCGACCCAGTTTAAACCCGAACCACAGTTTACCCCCCCAGGTACTCACCCTGCAAAAAACCCCAACTGAAAAATCTGCCCCCTCCCAAACCCAGAACCATTTACGGGCCCCCAAAAAAACTCCTTCACAGTCAAAGCCATTTTCATGTCAGAGCCGAAAACCATTATATATGAAATCCACTCCCAGCTGTGGGGGCAAGTCTACAAGGGGAAACTTTCAGCACACTTAAAACACGCATCGTAAAACTTTCTGGCTGATATCCCCCCCACCCCGCCCAAAAACCCGTCCCTACACTTAAACCCCACCCCAACCAACTTTGACCATGTCAAAGTTTTTGGGCACTCGGGGCCAGTCACAGAGTGCAGTTTTGAACGCAAAACTCAAGAACCCCATTCACCCCCAAAAAACGGGGCACACTACCCCCCCAAAGGGCATAAATATCCAACAAAAAACCAAAAACAAAAATTACCCCCCTCTTCCACATCGGGTTGGAAAATTTTCCCTACCAACACACACACAACCCAAAACATTACACACAAAACTTACATACCCACCACCAAAACCCTCTTCACCCCACTTCTTTCAGTAGTTACAGAACCCCCCCATCTACTTTTTTTCCTTTAAATTTTGTTTTGATCCCTTCCCCCTTTAAAATCCCCCCCCCCCCCCCCCCCCCCCCCCCCCCACAACCACCACCTTTTTTTCCCTTTTTTTTTTTTTTTTTTTTTTCATCATTTTCTATCCACCTTTTCCAAAAACCCCATCAAAAAGGATACCCAACCCATCCTAATAAATTTGGACAAAAAAAACCCCTTTTATATATCCCCACCACCCCCTTTCCCCTGACGAAACCCCCCCCCCCCCCCCCCCCCCCTCTGTTTCCTCCCCCATTTTCCCCCCCGGGCCCTCATGTCTTTTCCCGCCTTATGGGGAATTTAGGGAAATAAGTAAAATTTTTTCTTTCCCCTTTTTTTTTTTTTCGTGGGTTTTACTTTTCCCACATGTTAAATGGATTTATTTTTTGCCTGTTTTGGAAGCCCCCAAGGGTTGGGAAAAGCATCGGTTTTGTCTTGTGCTTTGTTTGTCAAGTCTTTTTGGCGGAAAGTTCTAAAACTCTTTTCCTGATCTTGCTTCGTTCCCCGCCTTCGTAAACTCCTTTTTAAAATTTTTATTTGGCTTCATTTTGGGTTGATACCCTTTGTTGGTTGTACCCCAAAGTTTTCGTCTTCCACACTCTAATTTACGTCATTTCCCCTGTTCAAAAAAATTTTTTTTGTGCACGCCGACACCCTTTGTTGTGTTGCATTTCACGTCTTTTTTTCAACCCTTTTGTTGTGTGTGTGTACCGGTTAACCCGAAAACCCCTTTTTTGTGTTGTATTTTAAGTCACGTCTTTGACCCCCCACCATGTACTTGTGAAAAAGCTGACTACCACCTCTCACTCCCATGCCCTCCCTTTGATTCTTTTTTTTGTTTTGATTTCCCACTGTCCCACCCCTTTCCCTTCTCCATACTCCCCTTCAATTTCACACTTTTTTAACGGGCATTGTTTCATTTTTGATCCCCCACTGTCTCTGTTAAATACTGCCCAAAAAACCTAACACCACAACACAATGGCCCAAATGCCCCAAATTTTCCCCGTACCCCTGCCCGCCCTTTTGCAGGTCCCCTTCAGTTTTTACCCCCACCCTCCAAACCCTTCGCCTAGGTATGCCAAAAAAAACAGTTTCAGAAAAACCCAAAACGAAACCCTTTCCCCTTCCTTAAATTTTCTTAAATACCATCACACCCCGTGGCTTCTTTTACTTTCCCCCACCCTTCCCCAAACCCCCACAACACCACTCTCATCACTACCCCCGAAAAAATTTTTCTTCCGGGGCCCGTCGTTTAAAAAATGTTGGCCATATAAAAACACTTTGTTTCACCTGAAATCTCCCCTCCAACCTTCTCCAACATTTCAAACCAAAAAAAACAAAAAATTTAAACATGCCCACGCACCTGCCTCCCAAATCAGACAAAATCATCCATACACCAACCAACTCCTTTAAACCCTTTCAACCCGACCCCAAACCAAAAAAAACTATCCAATTTTCCCCCCCCCCCCCAGCAAACAACTACTCGCCCCGGGCCATTTTTGTTCCACAAACCCCCAACCCCGACCCCCCTACCAAAATTGGTTTACCAAACCCCCCTCTTGTCTACTGCATCCCTGACAACCTCCCCCCCCCCTTTACGATGAAAGTTTAGTCTTAACAAAAAGGGCCCGAAATTTTATCCCTAAATAAACCCCCCCAAAAATCACCGAAAACCCATTTACGTGGGAAAGGGTTTTTTAAAGGGAAAATTTGTTGGATGGCAGGGATTGAAAACATACCCCGGCCCCACCAAACCCCCAAAAACCCCAACCCCTTTACTCAACTATTTCAAAACCCCCAAAGCTCCCCCAAAACCCCCCTCAAACAAATCCAGTTTAAGGTTTAACTCTACATAAAAAAAATGCAAAATAGGCATCGCCGGGTCAAATCCCCCCCCCCCGTCCCACACTGCAACCTTTCACAAAAAACCCAAAAAAAAGCCCTCAAAAACCTACGAGAACGACAGGGGCTTGTCATTTAAAAACCCGCAGACAAGGGTGGGGGCTTGGGGGTTTGGGACAAAAACTATAATTTGGGAGAAGCCAAAAAAACTGTCCAAAAACAAATTTCTACCCCCCACTCACAACATCACCCCTCCCCCAACACCAGAAACTCATTGCTAACTCAATCAAAAAAGAAAAACCCGGCTCAACAATTACCCCCCTAAAAGCCCAAAACCCCCCATTTTTGACAACACCAAAAAAGGGCCCCCCTTCTACCTACCCCCAAAAAAAACAAAATGAAAACCCTGGCAGACCCATTGTTTCAGCCTTTCGCTGCCCCCCCGAACAAATTTGAATAACCCCAGAATTCCCCCCCCTTCCCAAACCTAGTACAAAACCTCCCCAAATACCCCAAAGACACAAAACCCCAAACTCAAAAATGATTTAAATCGCACAACACAGACCCCCCTTTTTTAACCCAGCCTTTTCCTTCAACTTGACGTGGTGTCACTCTAAAAAATTCATCCCCACATGATGGACTAAGGGCCCCCAAAATTTTTCCGGGCAAACGGCCCCCCCAACCAACAAAAACCCCCCCCACCAAATCTGGGCAGACTCGCTGAATTAGTCCTCCCCTGAAAAAATTTCAAATTTAACAAGCACACATTCCACAAATTAGTGGTTGGGTTTCCCGGGGTACCAATAATGGGACCAGCCATGGGTTGCCTCTTCATGGGGACAATTGGAAAAACCGCCTACTCAACCATACACGGCCCCCCCCGGGAAATGTCAAAAGGGTTTTATCGAAAGATGGCTGGGGGGCCACTCTAGCCCAAAAAAAAAAAACCTCCTTTTAAATTCCCAACTTTGGGCCCGACCTTCCCCCATCTATCCCACTTTCCTACACCCAAATTTTGCAGTCGGTCAATTCCCAGGGCATCCCCCATCTCCCTTGAAGAAGGCCTACCCAAAAATCCCTTTTCTACAAACCACCGAAGCCCAAAGCTACCCAGGGCTACCATCCCCCCACAAAACCCCCAACTAAAAGGGGAAGATCCCATACTCACAATTTTTTTCCCTCTCCCCCAGACTCTGCTCCAGCAGGAAGACTTACTACACAAGCAGCCCAAAAAGCCAATTTTTCACCCAAACCCCGGGTACCCCCGTTCCATCTCAATGCGCATTTCCCCCGCACCCTGCTGTATCCAGAACTTTTGCTCTGGACACCCGCATCCCCCAAGGGCAGACAGACCCCCAGCCTACCTCCTCTACCACCCCCAACCCTCCCCATCTGAGGATCCTCAAAACCCAAAAGGCACATTTTACTTAAAACCCCAACCACCCTTTCCCTCCAAACCCTGATCAAATTTTAAAGTGACAAAACCCCAAAGACCTCCTCGTGCGATCCAGTTTGAACAAACCACGCTACACCCCAAAAGGGCTCCCCCTGCTCAAAACCCCAAATGCAAAATCTGCCCCTCAAAACCAGGAAAACCAAACTTTCAGGGCCCAAAAAAAAACCTTTTACAGTCAAACGAAAAATTTTCATTTTCAGAGCCGCCCAAAAACTATATATGCCATCCACTGCCAGCTGTGTGGCAAGATCTACAAGGGGGAAACGTCAAAAAGCCCCCTTGAAAAAAACCCGGGGATCGCTGAACAAATTTGGGTGTTTTCCGCCACCACCCACCCAAACCCGTCGCCCTTCACTTCAACCACACCCAACACAACATGACCATGTCCAAAATTATGGCACCCCTGGCATCCAGGGACGCTTTTAAAGCACAAAATCAAGAATTCCCCTCTCATTTCCAAACTGGGGGACACTACACCCCAAAGGGATCAATATTCAAAAAATAACCAAAAAAAATAAACCCCCCTCTTCCACATCAGTTGGCAATTTTCCCCTACCAAAAACACACACATTTCACAAAACCCCTACACACACACTTACATACACCACCCCAATCCTCTTTCACTCACTTCCTTCAGTAGTTACAGCAACCCCCCATCTATCTAATCTTAATTTTGTTTTGATTTCCCTTTCCCCTTTAAAAACCCCCCCCCCCCCCCAAAACACACACACCAAAACCTTTCTTCTCCCCTTTTTTTTTTTTTTTTCATTATCTACCCCCAAATTCCACAAAACCCTCCAAAAATTTCATTTCCATCCAATAAATAGACACAAACCCCATCTATCACACAAAACAACCTCCCCTTTACGAACCCCCCCCCCCCCCCCCCCCCCCCCCCCCCCCCCCCCCCCCCCCCCCCCCCCACCCCCCCCCCCCCCCCCCCCCCCCCCCCACCCCCCCCCCCCACCCCCCCCCCCCCCCCCCCCCCCCCCCCCCCCCCCCCCCCCCCCCACCCCCCCCCCCCCCCCCCCCCCCCCCCCCCCCCCCCCCCCCCCCCCCCCCCCTTTTTTGGTTTTTTTTTCTTTCCCATTTTAAATGGTATTTATTTTTTGGGGCCGGGTTAAGACACCCAAAATTTTTGGTTTTGAAATTTAATTTTTTGCCTGTCCCTTTTTCTTGTGCTTTTTTTGTCAAAGTTTTTAATTATTGGCGGTAATTCTAAAAATCTATTCCTGGGTTTGCTTTGTTCGCCCCCTTCAGTCACTCCATTTTGAAATTAAATTAAATCAATTAACAAAATTTTTTTTATTATAGTCTAAAATCACCCCAAATGGGTTTAAAAGACTCTAAATTAAAGAACCACTCACTCACTCATCACTCACTCTCAGAAAAAATTTAAAACTGATTTTATAATTAAAGTTTTAAAAAGCAAATTTTTTTAAAAAAACTACAAAAATTCATGACTTCAGTTAATCTAAGTGATTAAAAAAAAAATATCCCCCAAAACAAAAATGATATTTCCAAAAAAACCCCTACCCCGAACAGCAGTTTATGCACTTTTTTTTATCTTTTCTTTTTTGGCTCCCCTTGTGTATTCTACGTATTGCCGGGTTTTAAAAAATTTTTCCCTTTAGGGCCCCCTAATTTTAAATTTTCTTTTTAAATTTTTTTATTTACTTATTTAATTATATTCATTTATTTCATTCTTTTTTTGTTTTGTTTGTTCTTTCTTTGTTTGTTTATTTTTTTTTTCTGAAATACAATTTATTCCTTTTTTTTACCCCATGAAATTTTTCGAATTTTTTTCATAAAAAAAAGAAACCCCATTTTTACCCATGCAATATATGTCCGGGAAAAATTTTTTAAGGGGGGGGGGCCCCATCAAAATTTTTAAAAAATATATTTGTTTTTGTTGGTTTTTGTTGTTGTTGTTGGTTTTTGTTGTTTTCTGCTGCTGCTGTCGTTGTTGTTGTTGTTGATGATGATGTGATGATGATGATTTTATGTGATGATGATGTTTTGATGATGATGAGGTCATTGTTGTTGTTTTTTGTTTAATCAACGTTCATTTGGGTTTTTTATCTTTTTTAGTTATGTAAGTTCCGCGACAAAACCCTGTATTTAAAAAAAAACACCCAAACACACACCACACAAACACCACACACACACACCCCACACCAAAAAAAAACAAAAAAAAAAAAATTTTATTTCCCAAAGTCCTTCGAATGACTGGACTAAAACCAGTCATTCCGTGTGTGAACGCACGCACAACATCTGCACACACGTAAAATCTCATCACCAACTTCGGAAGAGAAGGCCAGTTTGGCCGTTGGTATGGATGACACGTTACACATAGCATGCACCTTCCCCGAAGATGGAGTATGGCTGCCTTAATGGTGGGATGAAAAACGTTCACACACACAAAACTCCACTGCCTGTCTATACAGGCAGTGTCCGCAGGAGTATCAGCCTACGTACGCAGAAAGAAAGAGAAAAAAAAAAGACCACTTTGCAGCAGACTCCATGGAAACCTTGTTCAGAGATGTTCCACCTGAAAAGTTTTCATCTCATCTAAGATTGTGTGGAAGAAATATTTTTAGACGAAATTTCTAGGGTGTTTTTCGAAGGTGTATCTAAAGGGTTGTGTGAATGATTTTTTTTTTAATGACTTGTGAGTTGACTTCGACGCGGTGTCAGCCTTGATATGGCCCTTCGCGGTCGGCTGGGCTGTAAGCAACAATAGATTTCCTTACCTCCGGCTTCCTGCAATTCCCAAAATCCATGCAATGTTGGGCTCCTCCCACCTTCCTTTTTTCCTAACGAATGAGACTATAAACCGAGGTTCCGTGTGTGAACGCACGCACTGTTTTGTGTTGTTAGTGGGGTTAGTGTTCCAGACTGTTTTGTGTTGTTAGTGGGGAGCTTTTTCCTAGCATGTAGCCAATCCTGCCCCACAATCTTTTCTTCATCTCTATGTCTGTAGAACTTTGCTTGGATCTCTACCACAGGGTTTAATTTCTTCATCTCTACGTCTATGGAATTCTACACAGGGTTTTATTTCCTCATCTTTAAGTCTGTAGAATTTTGTTTGGCTCTCTACCATAGGATTTCAGTTCTTAATCTCTACATCAATAGAATTTTGTTTGGCTCTCTACCATAGGATTTCATTTCTTTATCTCTACATCAATAGAACTTTGTTTGCTCTCTACCACAGGATTTCATTTCTTAATCTCTACATCAATAGAATTTTGTTTGGCTCTCTACCATAAGATTTCATTTCTTAATCTCCACATCAATAGAATTTTGTTTGCTCTCTACCACAGGATTTTATTTCTTCATCTCCAAGTCTGTAGAATTTTGTTGGGTTCTCTATCACAAGCTTTTATTTCTTCATCTCTACGTCTACAGAATTTTGTTTGGCTCTATACCCAGGATTTATTTCTTCATCTCTGCGTCAAAAGAATGTCGTTGGGCTCTTTACCTCAGGATTTTATTTCTTTACCTCTACGTCTATAGAATTTTGTTTGGCTCTCTGCAACAGGATTTTATTTCTTGATCTCCATGTCTATAGAATTTTGTTTGGCTTTCTACCACATGATTTTGTTAGTAATGGCATCTGGTCATCTGATATTGAACGATGAACCTGAAGCAGTTGTTGATGACTGCCTGAAAATCGTGGGTGTAGGATTTTGTTGTTCTCTGGATCAAACAGCAGAACAGACTTCGCTGACATTAGAAGAAAAAAAATCTGCTTAAATCGCTTGTCAGAATCGAAGGCATGTTAACGTGGAAGACGTCATCAAGCCTTTGGTCTGAATCACCTTCATCATCCTCTCCACACACACTATATATATCCCCATCCCTTCCCACTCCGCCCCTCGCCCTAGTTCCCTAAGCGCTGCCCCTCCCCCCCCCCCCCCTCCTCCTCACCTTCTCTCTCCTTCGTCCCCCCACCCCACCCCACCCCTCCCCTGCGCCCTCTCTGTGGCCTTATTCCCATCGCCGGCGCCATTCTTCCCCTACATACATCCACACCCAGGCTCATTCGATC
>CM031597.1:131794655-131836671 GCA_018398815.1 Conus ventricosus | reverse complement strand
ACAGTCCCAGCACCAGCAGTCTACAGGGAGCTCTCGCTATCAGGTTGTCGTAAGGCCACCCACCGGTGGAGATGCTGCCCCGCAGACTGAGTCGCCTGGACGGTATTCA
This sequence comes from Conus ventricosus, assembly GCA_018398815.1. Lineage (NCBI taxonomy): Eukaryota > Metazoa > Mollusca > Gastropoda > Neogastropoda > Conidae > Conus > Conus ventricosus. Next base: position 131,836,562 of record CM031597.1, on the reverse strand, counting down.
GAGGTGCCAGCTCTGATCCAAAAATTCGCAGGAAACCACCTACTTAGCTCCATACAATCGTAGTTTGGTCAAGAAGCCAGGGTAAATGAGAGCATCTCTTCTAAAGGCGCCAGAGCAGACTTATCCGACAAGTCCCAAGAAACTTGCCGGCAGAGAATACTGTGCAGTCCCTCAAAACAACAATGGACACGGAGAAAAAATCGAAACTGAGGGAAGTAACATTGAGAATAAGGCTTGAAACACCGCAGAACATAAGGACAAGGATATTAGGTAACACTGAGAGTAAGACTTGAAACATCGCAGAACATAAGGACAAGGATGTCAAGTAACACTGAGAGTAAGACTTGAAACATCGCAGAACATAAGGACAAGGATATCAGGTAACACTGAGAGTAAGACTTGAAACATCGCAGAACATAAGGAAATATTGAAGATGATGCTGTGGAGTTTCAAACTGGTCAGTCTTACATAACAGGGCTGCACTCTACGCTTCCTTTCATAATGTACCCTGATGTCAGCCAGGCCCGAGAGATACAGACGCATGCAGTGCTGTTTGGATAGTTGTCTAAAACTCTCAGGGAGGGGTCTATGAAGTGGATGAAGTTTGGCTATGTGGCGACAGCCTTCCCATTCTAGCTCATAGCACACACTCTCTTGTATGTGTGTGTGTACACACACACACCACACACACACACACACACACACACACACACACACACACACACACACACACACACACACGCACGCACACACGCACGCACGCACACACACACACTTGTGCCAGAGGTAAAACATTCCGTGCCATCAACAAATGAGTACATTTCACACATCACTTTAGTACCAAACTGAAAACGCAGTAAGAAAATTGAAGAATTAACACCGCTGGAACTGATGAACTTTCTATCCTTTTCACGTTATTTATAGCTCAGTTGACCGCGGAGGCGGAGGAGGGGGGGGGGGGGGGGGGGGGGGGGGGGGGGGGGGGGGGGGGGGGGGGGGGGGGGGGGCGGGAGGAAGGGGACGGAGAGAGACTGAATTAACGGAGATTGAGAGGCGAATTTTTCGAATACTCATGAAAACAGACCATTGATCTCTTTGTACAATAGTTTTTAAAAAATAGCTTGATAAGATGGCGCGATCTTAAAATGAAACCAAACCATTGTCACAATCTTTTTGTTTTTTGACTCAGTTGTTAAGAAAAATAATCCAGGCAGTTCCGAATAAAATCTCTCGATACTTATGAACAGAACTAACTGTATGGTTCGACATTCAACAACAACAAAACCCTTATCAGAATGGTGTATCAATTTTTATTTGGAAAAAAAAAATTAATGAACTTGAAACCAGTTTTCAGACAGATGTAACACAATCGAACACCTCTTCATCTTTTTCAGGAGTCTGTCAAAAGCAGTGTGTTTAATCTACTCAAAATCTGTATCTTGCTTTTATTGACTTCAAAAGAGGGGAAGTCTCCTAATTATTTTGTTCTGTGCGCTCTGTGTTGTCATTTCCACTAGGTGATTCGGTGTCTTACACAGCATTCGTTTGGAGTGAGGGGCGTGTATTTGTCTCCTCATGGGAGCAAGAGTTACCCCGCTTGTTTGCTGTTTACTGTTGAGTGTTCCCTGCCTCATTTAACATTTCGTTTCACGCCAGTCAAACCGAGGCTACCTGTATTTGTTACTGGTCGGCAGTGTGTTCATTTGACTAGATTCAAGTTCGAAAAGGCTGTGTCAGTCTTGAATAAATGTTACCTTGTGTGTGTGTGTGTGTGTGTGTGTGTGTGTGTGTGTGTGTGTGTGTGTGTGAGCGTATGCGCGCGCATGTGTGTGCGTGCGCGTGCATGCCGATATGTGTGTGTGTATGTGCGTGCGTGTGTGTGTTTACGAGGCAGACAGACAGACAGACGGACAGACAGAGAGAGCAGCGTGTGTGGTGTGTGTGTGTGTGTGTGTGTGTGTGTGTGTGTGTGTGTGTGTGTGTGTGTGTAGCTGTGTATGCCTGTATGTGTCTTTTGCGCTTGTGAGCGTGCGTTTTAGTATGCAAATGTGTGCGTGCTTGTGTCCGCCTATCGCCTATTGTGTTCCCTCTCTTTGTCTCTCCTGGGGGGAGGAATGAACAAGGCGGAGCGGAGAACAGGCCTATACTTTCCCGAATGGACACAAAATGCCAGTTACGATTCCAGACTAAAGTATCCACTGATCCCTACCACAATTTCTAAGCTTCCCTGCCCGCCCCCATCCCAATTCATTCCCCAGCCCCTCCTCTACTCCCACCCCTCCTCGCTTCACTTCCAACCCCTTGCCCAACTTCTGCCTCCACCTTCTCTCTCTCTCTCTCTCTCTCTCTCTCTCTCTCTCTCTCCTCTCTCTCTCTCTCTCTCTCTCTCTTCCAACCCCTTGATCAGCTTCTGCCCCACCTACTCTCTCTCTCTCCTCTCTCTCTCTCTCTCTCTCTCTTCTGTCTCTCTCTCTCTCTCTCTCTCTCTCTCTCTCTCCTCTCTCTCTCCTCTCTCTCTCTCTTCCAACCCCTTGATCAACTTCTGCCCACCTACTCTCTCTCTCTCTCTCTCTCTCTCTCTCCTCTCTCTCTCTCTCTCTCTCTCTCTCTCTTAGGGGGTCTTAGTAACGATGAATAGGCTTAAAAATGGAAAATCTGCTGGCCCAGATGGAATTATTGGAGAATTACTGAAATATGGTGGTGATATTATTGGTGGCGTTTTTTTAATTGTCTTTTTTGATGTGCTTTTTGATGTTTCCGGAAAAAAAATAGACACAGTCAATAATCATACCATTATTCAAAACGGGCGCATCTGATGACCCTGGTAATCATATAGGTAATATACCTATATGATTACCAGGGTTGAATGATATCAGTAGAAAACTGTCGAGTTCTGTTATTAACTGCAAGCTACATGAGTGGGTGCTGCAAAATGATACTATTGGTGAGTATCCGGCAGATTCTAAGAATCTAAGAATTCTAAGAGTCTTATTCAACTATTGATGAGATGTTTACACTCTTATCGTTAATACAGAAGCAGTTTTCACAGAAGTGCAAATTGTCTGTAGCTTGTATGTCATTGATTTTGATAAAGCTTTCGATTCTGTTTCAAGATCATTACTTTGGCCCGTACTCCAAAAGAATGGGATTTAAAGGGAAGCTCTATAAATCTGTTAAAAGCGTGCATAGTACATGCTGTTAATGAAAGGTTTGTGTATTACAATTTTGACGTGGTTTTTTTCCCTCATCAACCCGCTCCCACTTTCTCTTTTTCTTTTCTCTCTTTTTTTTTTTTTTTTTTTTTACATGCACGAAGTTTTGCCCAGTTCATTATTTTTAATGACAGAGGAATTGTTGTTGGCCTGTTCTGGTTTTCCCGTGTATTACTTGTTTGTTCAGCATTCTTCATTATTGTGTCGTAAATCAGAAGGAAACTACATCTCTTAACATAACATTATTTGAAAATGGAGTGACTGACGGCGGCGAACGAAGCAAAATTTAGAAAGAGAGTTTGTTAGTTACTGCCAATGACATTGACAAACAAAGCACATGACAAGACGTGTCTTGTCATGTGCTTTGTTTGTCAATGTCATTGGCGGTAACTAACAAACTCTCTTTCTAAATATAACATTGTTTGGTAAACCAGTGGGGAAAAAAGTCATCTCTCAGGAGATCCAAGAAAAGACTGTTGTTTTCAGTTCCCAGTTGCTGTCAGCACTGATATGGCTGACAATGCTTGAGTGATGAGACAGCAGGGACGACCACTCGGGCTGTTCACCCGTTTTGGCCTCCCTTGCATCTTTGACGTATCGACAAGCACCGGCTCAAAGGTTTCCTCGCTTCATGGTCACTCAGTGTACTTCCTGGTTTTATTTATTTATTTATTTATTTATTTTGTGTGTGTGTGTGTGTGTGTGTGTGTGTGTGTGTGTCTGTCTGTCTGTCTTCCTGTCTGTCCGTCTGTCTGTTTGTCTCTCTGTGCAGCAAGTTGACAGAAATGGATTCTCCAGAATATCCCTCACACCCCGATGCCAAGTTTCCATCATGAACTCGCCTGACAAGCCGCTTTTTGCCGCTGTCCCCCCCTGAAGAAAGGAGCGGGTATGAAAGCGGCGGATCTAATGGGCTGAGAGCCGGCGTAATTAGTTCGCACCTTCTCCCCAACCCCTCGCCGCAAGAAAGACGCCCCGTCAGCCTCCATAGATATGACAGATCCCGTCCCGCTCCCCCCCACCCCTTCCATCCCCCCAAAGGCTGATGGGGGGGGGGGGGGTAAGTGGGAGCGGAGAACAGTCAGAAAGGGGGTGTGGGAGGGGAGGAGTGAGGAGGAGAGGGAGGTGGGAGAGGAGAGAGAGGAGGGGGGGGGGGGGGAGGGGGGTTGAGGGGTGATGAGCGGGGAGCGAGGGGGAGGGAGGGGGGAAGGAAGGGTAGGGGGGGGGGCGAGGGGGGGGTAGGGTCAATAGGGGTAGGGGCAGAAGCGAAGGCAGGAGGTCAAGTTCTATCGCGAGATGCCGTGTTCAATTTGGGGGAAGTTGCTGCTCCATGGAGCGTTCACAGTCGGGGAAGGGCTGCACGCTCTGATCATGCACGCTTCATCGGACCCCGATGCTATCGCTGGCCCGTGCGTCCTGACAAACTGGGTCGGGGACAGGCAGGAGGAACGGACCACGATCACGTCATGGCTGCTCGTGCTACTGGACCACCCCCCCCCCTCCCTCCTCCCCTCTCCCTCCCCCCCCCCTCCATTCCCACTCTCCTCCTCTCCCCCACCACCCTTCACATCCTTCCAAATCTATCTCCACCTCCTCCTCACCCCCCGGATCGAGGCGTGCCCAGGGCTAGGGTAAGGATCTCCCTCCCTACACGCCTCAGCTAAATAATCACTGGACATGAAAGAACTCGCAGCTTTCAAGGGTTTATTTCTCGGGTCGAGACTGCCCGTCGTCGCTGGCATGTTTTATGAAGTCCAGCTTCAAACGTGTTAATTCAGATTGTCTTCCGCCAGCCGAAGACATGGACTGACAGACTGCTGGAAATTTGGCTAACAACGGTTGTTGTTTCTTTGGTTGTTGTTGTTGTTGGTTTTTTTTTTTTTTTTTTTTTTGCTGTCCCAACCTCTGCGCCACCTCAGAGGCAGTGCACCCACGCCGCTCATTCCGACACCCCGTCCACAGCCACAGCCTGGTCGGCCCCGCCGCAGCCCCTTCACCGACAATCCACAGGGAGCAGTCAATGTCAAGTCGTCAAGAGGCAACCCACCGGAGGAGACACTGCACTGCTGCCGAGTCACTTCGGTGGTGTTCAGTGGCGCCTGTTCTGATCTAACATACGCAGGACACCACCTACTAAGCCCCCTACTGACAACAATAATTGCTTAGTCGTGAGTGAACTCTCCCTCCGGAGGGCGCCACCACGTCCGTCCAACGACAGCCCCCATAGTCTCGCCGATACTGGTGACCCTGACGGAACCAAACTAAGGCCATAGACGTGGAGAGAACATCGAAACTGAGGTCACCATGAGAGCAGGGCATGAAGGGCCACAGAATTTGAGACATTTTTTTTAATGCTGATCGATGAGGATGAGGATGGTTAAGATGATGCTATGGATTTCCATTTCGGTCTGAGACTACATGACAGGGCTGTACCCTACGCTTCCTTTCATAATATATCCCGGCGTCAACCAGGCCCGAGAGATATAGGCACTTGCAGTGTTGGTCAGGAAATTTGAGCAACACTGTCAGAAAACGCATCCATTAAGTGGATGAAACTCGACTGTGTGGTCCCAGTCTCCCCAACTGAGTCAGCAGCAAACAACTCTGGGTAGGAGCCGGTCGGGGCAGAAAAAAACACACATGACTCTGATGGGATTCGAACCCACGACCTCCCAGCCGGGAGTCCGCGACGCTAACCACTTCGCCACGGCGGCTGGTCTGGTTTTTTGTTTTTTGTTTTGTTTTGTTTTTAATCCCCACTGCAAATGAAACCAAGGACACGACAAGTAAACTGTTCTTTCGTTTCTTGTAAACCATGCGTAAGATTGAGACATATCTTCGTCCTTCTTCTGACCATCTTTCTCTTTCCTCCTTCCTTCTCCACAACCTCTACGCTCCTCTTTTTTTTTTGTCTGGTCACGGGATTAGGCGGTCGTTGCTGGCTGGTACCCAGGTTTATCTAAGGAAAAGTGTGGTTAATTCAAGCACACTGCCCACTACACACACACAACAAAGATGAACACTTTACAGTGCACACTGCCCACTACACACACAACAAAGATGAACACTTTACAGTGCACACTGCCCACTACACACACACAACAAAGATGAACACTTTACAGTGCACACTGCCCACTACACACACACAACAAAGATGAACACTTTACAGTGCACACTGCCCACTACACACACAACAAAGATGAACACTTTACAGTGCACACTGCCCACTACACACACACACAACAAAGATGAACACTTTACAGTGCACACTGCCCACTACACACACACACAACAAAGATGAACACTTTACAGTGCACACTGCCCACTACACACACACAACAAAGATGAACACTTTACAGTGCCCACTGTCCACTACACACACAACAAAGATGAACACTTTACAGTGCACACTGCCCACTACACACACAACAAAGATGAACACTTTACAGTGCACACTGCCCACTACACACACAACAAAGATGAACACTTTACAGTGCACACTGTCCACTACACACACACAACAAAGATGAACACTTTACAGTGCACACTGCCCACTACACACACACAACAAAGATGAACACTTTACAGTGCACACTGCCCACTACACACACACAACAAAGATGAACACTTTACAGTGCACACTGTCCACTACACACACACATCAAAGATGAACACTTTACAGTGCACACTGCCCACTACACACACACAACAAAGATGAACACTTTACAGTGCACGCTGCCCACTACACACACAACAAAGATGAACACTTTACAGTGCACACTGCCCACTACACACACACAACAAAGATGAACACTTTACAGTGCACACTGCCCACTACACACACAACAAAGATGAACACTTTACAGTGCACACTGCCCACTACACACACACAACAAAGATGAACACTTTACAGTGCACACTGTCCACTACACACACACAACAAAGATGAACACTTTACAGTGCACACTGCCCACCACACACACACAACAAAGATGAACACTTTACAGTGCACACTGCCCACTACACACAAACAACAAGATGAACACTTTACAGTGCCCACTGTCCACTACACACACACAACAAAGATGAACACTTTACAGTGCACACTGCCCACTACACACACAACAAAGATGAACACTTTACAGTGCACACTGCCCACTACACACACAACAAAGATGAACACTTTACTATGCATAAGCTTACCGTTCACACCCCTTCATAGGGGCCTGGTCTCATAAAATCTTCACTGACGTTGTTGAACAAACTCTGATAAGAGTTTTTGTTATTCCCCTTTTCACTGACTTCAAAAGTTACAGTTGCGCTCTCTATCATTGTTGATTTTGATGTAAATCTTAAATAAATGTCAGCGAATGTTGGGTCCTAGAGTACGCATTTAACGCCTGTCTTGCGCTGAAGAGATATAAGCTAACTGACAAACTCGTTCCTTTTCGTTGTCCTATTTGTTTGTGTCTTGCCTGAAGAAGACCTAAGAAGTCGAAACGCGTCGTGTTTTGTCTTGTGACTCGTTTTTGTCCACGTTTCTCTCGGCGGTTCGCTAACATTTATTTAAGATTTGTTTAGATTACCGCCTGCAGTCGTCTCACTTTGCAACATGATTTTGATATGTTTTTTTTTCTCCTTTTCCTTTCGTCTTACCGTAAAGTTTCTAAGTCCTACGTGACCTTTGTTCACGTGTCTGCAGACGACGTCATATTTAAAGAATCATGTATGACGTATTGAAAGTGGTTTAGTCCATGCTAGCAAACAAGGGTACATTTGGCGTAGAAACCTTTTCACGTGTGCACAAAGAGTACTTTCTGCGTAGCCCGAGTCCTTAATGCGTACTCTAGGACCCCCATTGCGCGTGAGAGAACAAAATGGCGTGCTACGCCGGCATTCGTCAATGAGGCCAAAAGTAATCACCTGTCCCTTAGTCTCTTTCCTCATTAACATTCATGACGTCCACAGCGGGTCCATGTTAGCCAAACTTGACCTGCCGTCCACAGCGGGTCCAGATCAGACTGCTGATGCTCTGGGTGTCTGAACACCACACCATGGCTCCCCTCTAGCTCATATCTACCCCACCCTGGACTATTTCATGGCGGGCAGATGGTACAACGTGTTTGGGAACCGATCCTTGGGAACCGCGCGAATTCACTGACACGTTTCGCAATGGCATGGCATGAGCCTTCATCCTGACGAGTGGGCTGACACGTCAGAATCAGAGAATGCCGAAGGCGATCTAAGCTAAAAATTTGGGGTGGGGTTGGGGGGGCGATGGAGGGTGGGAATGGGTTTGTCATTTCCTAGACTACGATGAGGAAGAGAGGAACAAAGGTAAGATATGCTACCTGAAGTTAGACCTAGTCTCCCAACAAGAGAAAATGCACTACTCACTCGCCGCTTTCGACAGCGCTTGTTTTCTCTGTCCAGGATGTTGACGTTGTCCGTGTCAAATTGGTGTTGCTCGGAGTGCGGGTGTGCTCCAACAGGTGAAGAGTCCCTCCTGTGTTCTGTGAGTCTCTTTTGGACAACGGTAAGGTGTAGGCCTCGACTTATCACGCCAACAGACAAAGACAGGCGGCGTCGCACAATTGGAATTGGTAAAAATGACGCATGGTCCGTGATAGGTGAGATTCACATTCTATTGGCCAGAGGCCCTTAAAGACAAGGTTTCCCAGACTCTAGACTGTGTAAAAAAAATAAATAAATAAATAAATAAATTTTAAAAAAAGACGCTTGTGACGTGCGGCTTTATCGGACATGCAATTCCTGAACGGAGCTTTGTTTGGCTCACGTCATGAGATGACGTCATTGAAACAAAGACAGCGCAGAGATGTCTGCTTCTTTATCTTCATCCCTCCCATTCCTCCTCCCACCCCCCACCCCCCCTTCTCCTCCCTCCTTCATTCTCTGCCCCAACCCCTTCCCCCGTAAACTTTGAGGAACCCCGATAAGTCGTTGACAGTCAGCAACACCTCCTGCTCACAATCCACGTCAATGCCTGGAATGAGCGCTGCCACGTGCCACGTGTGACCTACCCCTCACTCTCCCTTCCTCCCCCTCTCCCGAATATGATGATGAACTGCTTGATCTAGTTTACACCTCTCTGCCTGGCATGACATAGATGCTAGCACCATCAGGGCACGTGCGTCCGGTGAATGCGTCCCATAGACGTTTCTAAAGACACTTGGGCCCAGGTGATGCCACTGGCTTACTCTTCCTTCGCGAAGGTCTCTGGATCTGTGGGGTGTAAAAGCTGAAGTAGGTGGATCACATGCGACATGGATCAGCTGTGATCACACCCTGTCGAAGCAGCTTTTATCATGACCACTACAGGTCTATGTGTGTGCGCGGCACGCACACACACACACACACATATATATATATATATATATATATATATACAACAAACTAATAAATTCCAAGGATAAGTTCCAAGCACCGTTCCAGCCACTTACAGAGCAGCTTGGTGTTGCAATGACTGCAAGAAATATTGAATTATAAACAAAGCTTGCTCTTATGTCTTAGAGTGAAGAAATAAGGGGAGATACGCATTCATACCTGCAGTGGCAGATGATTCTGCCTAACTAACAGTATGTGCTTGAGTGGGTGGATTGGGAAAAATAAAATAAATGCTTCTCAAAATGAGCCTTCAGCAAGCTTATATTCTCCAAGGGGAGAGACATCCTCCAATAGGAGGGAAACTCACTAACACATAACTCCTGTCATATACCGATATTTCGAAACTTGGTGGTTTCTCCTCAGTGACCGCGGAAAGTGGCATTTTGACTCCTCTGCCTTTTCAGTTTTAAGAAGAATGCAATCCCAGAAAAGGCTGGTGTGCAATACTGTAGTATGTTTGTTGAGTTTTCAAAAAAAAACAACCAAAGGTGCCATCTAAGAAGCAAAAGAAAATCATGAAAGAGCAAAACAAGCTACATTTTCTTGTGAAAAGTAGAAAATATAAAAAGATATCCTCTAAGACACAAGTGCTGAGGCTAGTTCTTGGAATGAATCTGCAAGGGACTAAAATACAACAAACTAATAAATTCCAAGGATAAGTACCGAGCACCGTTCCAGCAACTTAGGCCCAGTGCACACTAGCGTCAAGATCTCAAGATCACGGCGATTTTTTGCGGCGAGGCGTAATTGGATGTGCCGCCACGTATGCGAGCTTTGCAGAGCGGCAAGATTTTTGACTCGTTTGCTCCGTGATTTTTCGACGCCTGAGGATAGGACTTGTTCTAAATTTGATGCTCGAGATCGCGGAGATCACGAAACCAGCCAATCGCAAGAGAAGGAAGACCGCAACTCTGGAACTTCTGAACTTCTGAGGAAAGATGGCTGACTTGAACCCCTTGCTCCTTCCAAATATGGAAGTTCAGGCAACAAGACGCAAGGCGACTGGCGCTGTGTGTGAGAGATACTAGATGCAAGGTACGACGCGCGTTGCGAAGCAGACGTCAGTGCTACAAGTGATGCTCGAGCAGCGCTTGTCGCTTGACGCTAGTGTGCGCTGGGCCTTACAGAGCACTGGTGTTGCAATGACTGCAAGAAATATTGAATTATAAACAAAGCTTGCTCTTATGTCTTAGAGTGAAGAAATAAGGGGAGATACGCATTCATACCTGCAGTGGCAGATGATTCTGCCTAACTAACAGTAATGTGCTGAGTGGGTGGATGGGGAAAAATAAAATAAATGCTTCTCAAAATGAGCCTTCAGCAAGCTTATATTCTCCAAGGGGAGAGACATCCTCCAATAGGGAGGAAACTCACTAACACATAACTCCTGGTCATATACCGATATTTCGAAACTTGGTGGTTTCTCCTCAGTGACCGCGGAAAGTGGCAATTTGACTCCTCTGCCTTTTCAGTTTTAAGAAGAATGCAATCCCAGAAAAGGCTGGTGTGCAATACTGTAGTATGTTTGTTGAGTTTTTCAAAAAAAAACAACCAAAGGTGCCATCTAAGAAGCAAAAGAAAATCATGAAAGAGCAAAACAAGCTACATTTTCTTGTGAAAAGTAGAAAATATAAAAAGATATCCTCTAAGACACAAGTGCTGAGGGCCAGTTCTTGGAATGAATCTGCAAGGGACTAAAATACAACAAACTAATAAATTCCAAGGATAAGTACCGACACCGTTCCAGCAACTTACAGAGCAGCTTGGTGTTGCAATGACTGCAAGAAATATTGAATTATAAACAAAGCTTGCTCTTATGTCTTAGATGAAGAAAAAGCAGAGGAGTCAAATTACCACTTTCCGCGGTCACTGAGGAGAAACCACCAAGTTTCGAAATATCGTATATGACCAGGAGTTTCCCTCCCTATTGGAGGATGTCTCTCCCCCTTGGAGAATATAAGCTTGCTGAAGGCTTATTTTGAGAACATTTATTTTATTTTTCCCCATCCACCCACTCAAGCACATACTGTTAGTTAGGCAAATCATCTGCCACTGCAGTATGAATGCGTATCTCCCACATTTCTTCAATCTAAGACATAAGAGCAAGCTTGTTTATATTCAATATTTCTTGCAGTCATTGCAACACCAAGCTGCTCTGTAAGTGGCTGAACGGTGCTCGGTACTTATCCTGGAATTTATTTTGTTTTTGTGCAGTTAATTATTAAAACAAAAAACCAACTAATAACTAATCCCTGTGTTTGAGAGAGAATGGGGGAAGGAAGGCAGAGAGAAGGACAACTCACAAACAACAGCCAGACCGACAGACAAAGATCATCACCAGAGTCATCCAAAACTCTGAGCCAGTGAATCATCATCATCAACACTCTTCTCTGAACCCCCCCCCCCCTCCTCCTCCTCCTCCTCCTCCTCCTTTCCCTCCCTCACCTGAGCGAGGCAGCATCCAGAGGGTCGATGGACGCCTTTCCAAGTCACTGACTCACCCAGTAATCCCAATAGATCCCACACAATCCCGTAAGCTCCTGACAGCATTCCCCACACGGCTGTCAATCACTGTCTATGACTCCGTATCATGCGTCAGTCATATCCATGAATGAGGTCGCCTCGATTTGTGTTTGTAATCCTTTAGGGGAGAGCACACACACACACACACACACACACACAAGTTGCGCACATGCACCGAATTTAATACATAAAGAAAAACAAACCAAAAAAAACCGACGCGACCCTTTATGAAGCCGAAAATCTCTAACAAGCGAAATTTCAAAAATGAAAAAAAAATGATATTAATTATAATAATTAGGTAAACAAACACTCGGAAACCTTCCGTCCGAAAAACGAACGGAACAAGCGATGTTCTCTCTCTCGTACTCTCTCTCTCTCTCTCACACACACACACACAACACCCCCCACAACTGCGCAGTCCAACAATGATTCCACAGCGAACAACAGCGACCACAAAACAGGAGTCGAGACACTCGGGAATGATGCTGCCAGACAACCCAACCCGGGGTGTGCGCCTCTCAATGTCTGCTAGTGGAGGGAAGCACGGGAAGGATGAGGAGGGGGGTATATGGACTGAGTGGGACAAGAGAGAGAAGGAAGGGCTACTGCGCGGCTTAAGAAAGGGAGGGGAGGGGTGGAGGGTTAGTGAGGCGGTTGAGGTGGGGGGGGGGGGTTGGGGGAGGATGGGAGGGCGGGGGCGAAAGGAAGCTAGCGTGGGGTAAGGAGATGTGAGCAGTGTAGCCTAGCCAATCATTCACAAGCAGCATTCCATACAGCCTGTAAGTCTTGTCACTCACTACACCTATCCCCCACTCGATAACTCACACTCTCCTCTTCTCATATCTCTCTCCTCTCTCCGTCTCTCTCTCTCTCTCTCTCTCTCTCCTCGTAACGCCAGCCTGCATTGGTATCCTAACCCGGAGAAAAAAAAGTATTAAAAAAAAGAATCCACGCGCACGCGCGCGCGCGCGCACACACACACACACACACACACACACACACACACAACGCACGCACGCACAAACACACACACGACGCACGGAACAGTCACACACGTACGCAAGCACGCAAGCCCTAGCAGAGGGCGGGCGCGCGCGCGAACACACGCACGCACGCACACACTGCACGCACGCAACGTCACGCACACACACACACACACACACACACACACACACACACGACAGGACACACACACGCACGCACGCCCGCACGCCAACGCGCGGCACACACACACACACACACACACACACGCGCGCGCGGCACACACAACACACCACACACACACACACACACACGCACACTACACATTAGAGTAGTGTTAGGCGACCCCGCCTTGAAACGGAATTGAATACATCCGCCGTCACAACATGGACCCACCCAACTGAACCAACACATGCTCAAAACAAACCCTGCTCGCCGAAACGTAAGAACCCCGGCCCTGTGCGTGCGTATGGCTGGCGGGGAGTTTCCTTCTTCACGGATAAGTTTGTGATGTCTTTCAACCTCATGATACCCAGGTTGGTCACAGACATAGACATCCTGCATACACAGACATAACACACACTTGCGCATGCACCGCATGAACGAACAACACCCACACACACAACACACACATAGCACTTAAGCAGACACGGCACACACACGCACGCACGCACACCGCACGCACGCACACACGCACAGCACGCACGCACGCACACACACACACATCACACAAACACACACACACACTCACACACACACAAACACACACACACACATACACACACACCCACACACACAGCAGCGTACACACACAAGACACAGACACAGACAGACAGACAAGACCGACAACAGACGTAACTAAATAAATACACACACACACACCTACATAATGCTTACGCACACACGTTCAAATACGATGCACTCTCTCTCATCTCTCTCTCTTCATTCTTCTCTCTCTTCTCTCTCAACGCTCACTCTCTCGTCGCTCACTCATCTCTCTCTCTCAGACACGCACGCACACACACACACACACAACACCCACACACACCCCCAACAGCCACCCGACACACACACAGTTTACATTCCAGCCTTCTCCAATTCTGCGGAATCTCCATTCTCCCTTTCACCTAGAAGAAACAACTGGAACTTGAAACTCCCGTAAAAAAACAAACAAACAAACAAAGAAAGAAACAAAGCCAACTCATTTCATCTATACAAAGATCTGAAATAAAAAAAAATAGTTTTGCTTTCCATTGCTTTGTGGCTGAATTCAGATCATTTACAGCGACGAGCAGATTCTCTCTCTCTCTTCTCTCTCACCACTCTCTCTCTCACTCGATCAGACTCCTCTCTCTCTCAGTTTTGTGTGTGTGAGTAACTGCTTCGTGAGTGCGCGACTGTGCAACTGTGTGTGTGTGTTGGTAGTGGATGGGGTCGTATGCCATGTGTGTGTGTTGTGTTGGTGTGGTGTGTGTGGTGTGTGTGTGTGTGTGTGTGTTGTGTGTGTGTGGTGAGAGTGCGCATGTATGTGTGCGTGCGCGCGCGCGCAGAGTGCTGCGGACTTGCGTGTGTATATAAATAAAATATAAATATATCCAAGTAAAGGTGCTCAGTACAATTCTTAGCCACTCACAATGCATGGGTTATAATGAACAGCAGAGCTTACCACTCAGACAGTTCCATATCTTTTTGATCTCCCTTGCCATCTTGAATTGGATCCCTCAGCAAAAGCTTCAAAGATTGTCCCTACATTTTATACAGTTAGAATGATGCTTTTAGTTTTTTCAGCAACTTTTTCCTCTCACACTTCTGTTTTGTTCCATTTAACTACCCTTGCTCTGGCTGCTTAGAGGTTCTGTTGGATTCTTTTTTGAACCCTTGGTGTGAGAACACAACATAATTATGGACTGTTTGTGTTTTCTATTATGACAACCAAGAGCACGGAATACAATTCAGCCGTGCTCCCTGTTTGAGTCCGATCCTGCGGACGAAAGTCGCCTAAGACAGGCAAACAAATAAATGTAGCCTTTGAAAAGGGATTAGATGGTTCCCTCAGGCAGCTATTGAAGGGCCTTCTCGGTATTTAATAATATAAATCTCCCCCAATTTCTTCATCATTTCCAAGAACAGCGCCTCAGCACATGTGTCTTAAGAGGTTATTCCTTTTTAATATTTTTACTTTCCCTCAAGAAATATGCAGCTTATATTGCTCTTTCATGATTTTCTTTTGCTTCTTGGTGCACCTTTGTTGGTTTTATGAAAAACCTCAACAAACATAACTACGGTATTGTAACACACAGCCTTTCCTGGAAAGCATTCAACCGAAAGGGCAGAGGATCCCAATATTCCCACTCCGTCGGCCCAGAGGAGAGGGTTTCGACAATATTGGTAAATGACCAGGAGTTATATGTTAGAGAGTTTCCACCCTAATGGAGCTTGACTCCCCATTGGAGACTATAAGCTTGCCGAAGGCTATTTGGAGAGCATTTAATTTCATTTTTCCCCATTCAACCCACACAAGCCCATACTGTTTAATTAGCAGAATTAATCTACCACTGCAGATATGAATGCTATCGCCCCCCCATTTCTTCAATCCAAGACATAAGAGCAAGCTTTGTTTATAATTGTTATTGCAATAACTGCAAGAAATATTGAATTATAACAAAGCTTGCCTCTTATGTCTTAGATTGAAGAAAAAGGGGAGATAATCATTTATATCTGCAGTGGTAATAATTCTCTCTATATCATATATATATATTGTGTGTTGGTGTTGGTTTTTGTTTTGTCTCTACATTAATGACTACTTATTCTTCAAGTGTAACTCCCACATTTTTGACGTTTAAGCTGCCGGCATACTGAAAAAGACATCTCTTGCCCTTAAGAACCGACGAACAAAGCAGCCCCACTGACTTACTTGATTTAACCCTTTAATTCCATGAGAACTAAGTGCTGCATCAACATCACCTCCAGCAGACTGTGTTATGGGTCTGACCTCTCACCGGACCAGACAAAAGGCCATGTGCCGTTTGCACACAGGACACTCCTTTACACCCAGATAGGAAGCTCTGTGGTTCATTCCACTGTCATGGACTACCACTCCCAAAGAAACAAATCCTTTTAGAGTGCTCAGGAACTTGCATGATGTGAAAACATGCCCATATGCTTCTGGGCCGAATAGCTCAGTTGGGTAAGAGCCGCCGGACACGTGATCTTGGTTGCGGGTTCGACTTTCGTACAGGGGAATTTTTCCCCTCGAGTTAACATTGGTTCTGACTGATTTCCCAAACAGTCCCTCGAATGAGACCTATAAACCGAGGTTCCGTGTGAGAACGCCCGCAACAACAACTAGCACACACGTAAAATCTCATCACCAAACTTTCGGAAGAGAAGGCCAGTTTTGTCGATGGTATGGATGACACGTTACACATAGCATGCAACCTTCCCCGAAGAATGAGTATGGCTGCCTTAATGGTGGGATGAAAAACGTTCACACACACAAAACTCCACTGCCTGTCTATACAGGCAATTGTCCGCAGAGTCATCTGCCACGTAACTCAAAAGAAAGAGAAAAAAAAAAAAGACCACATATAGTAGGCAGCAGAACTCCATGGAAACCATGTTCAAGAAGATGATCCACCTGAAAAGTTATCCTCTCATCTCAGAATGAGTGGAAGACAATTTTTAGACGAGAAATCTAGGGTGTTTTTTCCGAAGTGTAACTAAAGGTTAGTTGTGAATGATATTTTTTAATGATTGTGATTGACTTCGACGCGTGTCAGCCATGAAAGCCCTTCGCGGTCCGGCTGGCTGAAATCAACAATAGATTTCCCTTACTCCGCTTCCTGCAATTCCCAAAATCCATGCAATGTTGGGCTCCTCCCACCTTCCTTTTTTCCTAACGAATGAGACTAAAAAACCGAGTCCGTGTGGTGAACGCCCGCACTGTTTTGTGTGATTAGTGGGGTTATGTTTTCAGACTGTTTGATGTTGTTAGTGGGGAGCTATTTCCTAGCATGTAGCCAATCAGCCCCCACAAATTTTTCTTCATCTCTAGTCTGTAGAACTTTGCTTGGATCTGTCTACCACAGGGTTTAATCTTCATCTCTACGTTCTATGGAATTCTACAACAGGGTTTTATTTCCTCATCTTTAACGTCTGTAGAATTTTGGTTTTGCTCTCTACCATAGGATATCAGTTCTTAATCTCTACATCAATAAATTTGTTTGGCTCTCTACATAGGATTTCAATTCTTTATCTCTACATCATAGAACTTTGTTTGGCTCTCTACCACAGATTTCATTTCTTAATCTCTTACCTCAAGAAAATTTTGTATGGCTCTCTACATAAGATTTCCATTTCTAATCTCCACATCAATAGAATTTGTTTGCTCTCTACCACAGGATTTTATTTCTTCATCTCCAAGTCTGTAGAATTTTTGTTGGGTACTCTATCACAAGCTATTATTTCTTCATCTCTACGTCTACGAATTTGTTTGGCTCTATACCCAGAATTTATTTCTTCATCCTGCGTCAAAAGAATGTCGTTGGGCTCTTTACCTCATGATATGTATTTCTTTACCTCTTACGTCTATAGAATATTGTTTTGCTCGCTGCAACGGATTTAAATTTCTTGATCTCCAGTCCTATAGATTTTTGTTTGGCTTTCAACCACAAGAATAGTTAGTTAATGGCATCTGGTTCAACTGATAATGAACGATGAATCTGACGGCAGTAGTTGATGACTGCCTAAATCGTGGTGTAGGAATTTTGTTGTTCTCTGGATCAAAACAGTGCAAAACCAGACTTCGCTGACATTATAAGGAAAAAAAATCTGCTTAAATCGCTTGTCAGAATCGAAAGCATTTTAAACTGAAGACGTCATCAAGCCATTGCTGAATCACCTTCATCACCTCTCCACACACACTATATATTTCCCCATCCCTTCCTCCACAATTCCGCCCCTCGCCCTAGTTCCTAAGCGCTGGCCCCCCCCTCCCCCCTCCATCCGTTCACCTTCTCTCTCCTTCTTCCCCCCACCCCCACCCCACCCCTCCCCTGCGCCCTCTCGTTGCCTTATTCCCATCGCCGTCGCCATTCATTCCCCTACAAACATCCACACCCAGGCTCAATCGATCACAGTCCCAGCACCAGCATCTACCGTGTAGCTCTCGCTATCAGGTTGTCGTAAGGCCACCCAACCGATGGAGATGCTGCCTCCGCAGACTGAGTCGCCTGCCGTATTCAGAGGTGCCGAGCTCAGAACCACAAAATTCGCAGAAAACCACCTACTTACACTCATACCATCGTGTAGTTGGTCCGCAGCCAGGGTAAATGAAGCAATCTCTATCTAAAGGCTCCAGAGCAACATATCCGACAATCCCAAGAAACATGCCGGCAGCGAATACTGGTGCAGACCCTCAAAACACAATGGACACGGAGAAAAAATCGAAACAGAGGGAAGTAACAATGAGAATAAGGCTTGACACACCGCAGAAAATAAACCAGGATATTAGGTAACACTGAGGAGTAAGACTTGAAACATCGCATAACATCAGGAAAAGGATGTCAAGAAACCCTGAGAGTAAGACTTGAAACATCGCACAACATAAGAAAAAGGATTATCAGTTAACACTGTTAGTAAGACATGAAACAACGCAGAACATAATGAATATTGCAAGATGAAGCTTTGGAGATTCAAACTGGTCAGTCCTTAATAACAGGGCTGCACTCTACGCTTCCTTTCATAATTACCCTAGTCAGCCAGACCAGATAACAGACGCATGCCAGTGCGTTTGGATAGTTGGCTAAAACACACAGTGAGGGTCTATGAAGTGGATGAATTTTTGTCTATGTATGGCGGACAGCCTTCCATTCAAGCTCATAGCACACACTCTCTAGTATGAGTGAGTGTACACACACACACACCACACACCCCACACACACACACACACACACACAACAACACACACACACACGCACTGCACACACGCACACACCGCACGCACACACTACACACTTGTGCCGAGTAAAACATTCCGTGCCATCAACAAATGATACATATACACATCACTTTAATACCACACTGAAAACGCAGTAAGAAAATTGAAGACTTTAACACCGCTGAACTGAGAAACTTTCTATCCTTTACACACGGTATATATAGCTCAGATTGACCGCGGAGGAGCGGAGGGGTGGGGGGGGGTGGCGGGGGTGTGGGGGGTGGGCGGGAGGAAGGGACGGAGAGACGACTGAATTAACGAGATTTAGAGAGGCAATTTCGAATACACATTGAAAACAGACCATTGAACTCTTTGTACAATAGTTTTAAAAAATAAGCTTGATAAGATGGGCGCCTATCTATAAAAATGAAACCAAACCATAGTCCAATCATTTTGTTTTTTGACTCAAATGTTAAGAAAAATAAATCCATGCATTCCGAATAAAAATCTCCTCGATACTTATGAAACAGAACTAACTGTATGGTTCGACATACAACAACAACAAACCCGCTTAACAGAATGGTGTATCAATAATTATTTGTAAAAAAAAAAAAAATGAACTTGAAACCAGTTTTCAGACAGATGTAACACAATCGAACTACCTCTCATCTTTTTCAGGAGTCTTCAAAAGCAGTAGTTAAAGTCTACTCAAATCTGTATCTAGCTTTTATTGACTATACAAAAGAGGGGACAGTACTCCTAATTATTTTGTTTCTGTGAGCTCTAGTGCAATGTCCAATTCCACTATGGAGATTCGGTTGTCCTTACACAGCATTCGTTTGGAGTGAGGGGCGTGAATTTGTCTCCTCATTGGAGCACGAGATTACGCCCTCTTGACTTGCTGTTTACCTGTTGAGTGTTCCCTGCCTCATTTAACATTTCGTTTCACGCAGTCAAACCCGCGGCATACCTGTATTTAGTTACTGGTCGGCAGAGGTGTTCATTAGACTAGAATCAAGTTCGAAAGGCTGTGTCAGTCTTAAAAAATGTTACCTTGTGTGTGTGTGTGGTGTGTGTGTGTGTTGTGTGTGTGTGTGTGTGTGTGTGTGACGTAATGCGGCGCGCGCAATGTGTTGCGTGCGCGTGCATGCCGATATGTGTTGTGTATGTGCGTGCGTGTGTGTGTTTACGAGTCAGACGACGACCAGACGGACAGACAGAGAGAGCAGCGCGTGTGTGTGTGTGTGTGAGTGTGTAGTGTGTGTGTTGTGGTGTGTGGTGTGTGTTGTGTGTGAGTGTGTGAGTGTGTATGCTGTATGTGTCTTTTGCGCTTGTGAGCGTGCGTTTTAGTATGCAAATGTGTGCGTTCTTGTGTCCGCCCTATCGCTATTGTGTTCCCTCTCTTTGTCTCTCCCCTGGGGAGGAATGAACAAAGGCGAGCCGGAGTAACCGGCCTAAACTTTCCCGAATGGACACAAAATGCCATTACGATTACCGCAAAAGAATCCACTGATCCTACCACAATTTCTACCGCTACCCGGCCCGCCCCCATCCCAATTCATTCCCCAGTCCCCTCCTCACTCCCACCCCGCCACGCTATCAACTTCCGAACACCCTTGCCCAACTTCTGCTCCACCTTTCTCTCCTCTCTCTCTCTCCTCTCTCTATCTCTCTTCCTCCTCTCTCTCTTCTCTCCCAACTTCTCTCTCTCTCTCATCTCTCACTCTCTCTCTCGCTCACTCTCTCTTCCAACCCCCTTGTGGTGCGGGGGGGGGGGGGGGGGGCGTGGTGGCAGCCCCACCTACTTTCTCTCTCTCACTCTCATCTCTCACTCTGTCTCGACTCACTCTCTCTTCTCTCTCTCTCTCCATCTCTCTCGATCTCATCTCTCTCTCTCTCAACCCTTCCCCTTGATCAACTTCTGCCCACCTACTCTCTCTCTCTCTCTCTCTCCCTATCCTCTCTCTCCACTCTCTCCTCTCCTCTTAGGGACTTAGTAAACGAAGAATAGGCTTAAAAATGGAAAATCTGCTGGCCCAGATGGAATAATTGGAGAATTACTGAAATATGGTGGTGATTTTATTGGTGGCGTTTTTTTTAAATTCAAGTCATTTATGATGAGCTTCTTGATGTTTCCGGAAAAAAAATAGACACAGTCAATAATCATACCATTAATTCAAAACGGGCGCATCTGAAGACCCTGGTAATCATAATAGGTAATATAACCTATAAGATTACCAGGGATAAAATAAATCAGTAGAAAACTGTCGAGTTCAGTATATTACTGCAAGCAACATGAGAGGGTGCTGCAGCAAAATGATAGCTATTGTGAGTAACCCCCGGCAGATACAAAGCATCTAAGAATTTCTAAGATTCCCATATATTCACCTATGATGATATGTTTAACACGCTTTATCGTTAATACAGAAGCAGTTTTTCACGAAGAGCAAAATGTCTGTAGTCTTGAATGTCATTGATTTTGAAAACTTTCGATTTCTTGTATTTCACGATCATTACTTTGGCCCGTACTCCAAAAGAATGTTGATTTAAAGGAAGCTCTATAAAACTGTTAAAAGCGTGCATAGTACAAAGCTGTTAATAGAAAGGTTTGTGGTATTACAATTTTGAACGTGGTTTTTTCCCTTCACAACCCGCTCCCACTTTCTCTTTTTTATTCGTTCTCTCTTATTTTTTTTTTTTTTTTAACAATCACGAAGTTTTAGCCCAGTTCATTATTTTTAATGACAGATGAATTGATTGTTGGCCTGTACTGGTTTTCCCGTGTATTACTTGTTTGTTTCAGCCTTCTTCTTCAAAATTGTGTCGTAAATCAGAAGGAAACTAATCTCTTAACAAAACATTATTGAAAATGGAGTTGCCTGACGCGGCGCACGAAGCAAATTTAGAAAGAGAGTTTGTTAGTTACTACTGCCAATGACATAGACAAACAAAGCACATGACAAGACGTGTCTTGTCATGTGCTTTGTTATGTCAGGTTCCATTGCGGTAACTAACAACTCTCTTTCTAATATAACAATTGTTTTGTAGACCAGTGGGGAACAAAGTCATCCTCTAAGAGATACAAGAAAGACTGTTTGTATTCAGTTCCCCCAGTTGCTGTCAGCACTGGATATGGCTGACAATGCTTGAGTGATGAGACACCAGGGACGACCACTTTCGGGCTGTTCACCCGTTTTGGCCTCCATGCATCTTTTGACGTATCGACAAGCACCGGCTCAAAGGTTTTCCTCGCTATGGTCTCCAGTGTACTTCCTGGTTTTTATTTATTATTTAATTTAATTATTTTGTGTGTGTGTGTGTGTGTGTGTTGTGTGTGTGTGTGTGTCTGTCTGTCCGTCTGTCCTTCCTGTCTGTCCGGTCTGTCTGTTTTGTTCTCTGTGCTAGAGTTGACAGAAATGGATTCCACCGCCAGAATATCCCTCACACCCCGATCCAGTTTCCATCATGAACTCGCCTGACAAGATGCCGCTTTTTGCCGTGTCCTCCCCCTGAAGAAAGGAGCGGTATGAACGAGCGCGGATCTAATGGCTGAGAGCCGGCGTAATTAGTTCGCACCTTCTCCCTCCAACCCCTCTCCGCAAGAAACGCCCCGTCAGCCTCCCATAGATAATTGAAGATTCCCGTCCCGCTGTCCAGCGCCCCCCCCCCCTTCCCTCCCCCAAAGGCAAAAGCAGTAAGGAGGAAGCGTGGAGAGGAGCGAGTTGTGGAGTGGAGGAGGGGTAGTGCTTACTGGAAGGGAATATGATGGGGGGGGGTGGGGGGTAAGTGGAGCGAGAACATCTCAGAAAGAGGTGTGGTGAGAGTAGGAAGGAGGAGGGACTGTTAGAGAGAAGAGAGAGGCAGGGGGATAGGGGTTGAGGGGAGATGAGCGGGAGCGAGGGGAGGCGGGGGAAGAAAGGGTACGTGGGGGGTCGGAGGGGTGTAGGGTCAATAGGGTCGGGGCAGAATCGAAATGCAGGGGGTCAAGTTCTAATCGCGAGATGGCCGTTTCAAGTTTGGGGTAATTGCTGCTCCATGTAGCGTTCACAAAGTCGGGGGAAGGGCTGCAACGCTCTGATCATGCACGCTTCATCGGAACCCTGACGCTCTCGGTCCAGCAGCCCGCGCGTCCTGAACAAATGGGTCGGGGCAGGCAGGAGGAACTCCCACGATCACGTCATTGCTGCTCAAGCTACTGACCCCCCCCCGCCCTCCCTCCTCCCTCTCCCTCGTGTGGGAGTGGTTAATAATATTGTTTTGGGGGGGGTGTCGCCCCCCTTCCCATCTCTCCTCCTCCTTCCCCCAACTCACCCTTCACATAACTTCCACCATCTATCCTCAACCTCCTCCTCACCGCACCCCCGGCTCTGAGGCGTGCCCAGGGCTAGGTAGGATCTCCCTCCCTACACCCTCGCACTAATAATCAACTGGCATTAAAGAGCTCGCAGCTTTTCTGAGGGTTTATTTCCTCGGGTCGAGACTGCCCGTTCGTCCCACGGCCATGGGTTTTAGAATCCCAGCATCAAACGTGTTAATTCAGATGTCTTCCCCAGCCTGAGACATGGACTGACAGACTGCTGGAAATTTGGTTAAACAACCGTTGTTTTTTTGATGTTGTAGTTTTGATGTTGGTTGTTGTTTTGCTGTCGCCAACTCTGCGCCACCTCAGAGCAAGCGCATCCCACCGTCCGCAACATTTTCCGACACCCCCCCCCCCGTCCACATGCCACAGCCAGGTCGGCCCCGCGCAGGCCCCGCCCCGACAATCCACAGGGAGCAGACAATGTCAAGCGTCCAAGAGGCAACACCACCGAGGAGACACTGCACTGCTGCCGAGTCACTTCGTGGTGTTCAATGTGGCGCCATGTTTCTGTATCTAACAAACCAGGACAACCACCTACTAAGCCCCCACTGACGACAATATTTGCTGTAGTCGTGAGTGACCTCTCCCTCTGGATGGCGGGCGCCACCCTCCCGACCGTCCAACGACAGCCCCCATAGATCCCCACGTCCGATACTGGTTACCCAGACGAACCAAACTAAGGCTATTCGACTGTAGAGAACATCGAAACTGAGGTCACCATGATCACGGCTAGACGCATGAATGGCCCAGAAATTTGAGACTTTTTTTTTAATTTCAGATTCGATAGGATTATGATGAATAAGAAATGATCTACGGATTCCATTACGGTCTGAGACTACATACATGGCAGTACACTTAATACGCTTCCTTTCATAATATATCCCGTGCGACCACCATGCCCTAGAGATACAGGCACCTGCAGTGTTGGTCGGTAATTTGAGCAACCCTCTCGGGGAAAACGCATCCATTAATTGGATGAAACTTCGCAGTGTGGTCCCAGTCACCCAACTGAGTCCCGCTGCAAAACTCACTCAGGGTAGAAGCCGGACGGGGCAGAAAAAACCCGCACATGACATCTGATGGGATCCGAACCCACGCACCTCCCAGCCGGGAGTCCGCGACGCTAACCACTTTCGCCAAGCGGCTGGACTATGTTTTTTGTTTTTGTTTTGCTTTGTTTATAAATCCCCACGCAAATGAAACCAAGTACAAACAACAAGTAAACTGTTCTTTCGTTTCTTTGTAAACCATGCGTAAGATTGAGACATATTCTCAATCTTCATCTGACCATCTTTCTCTTTCCTCCTCTTCACAACATCTCTACTCTCCTCTTTTTTTAGGTCTGGTCATGGAATAGCGGTCGTTGCTGCTGGTACCCCAGGTTTATCTAAGGAAAAGTGGGTTACTTCAAGCACACTGCCCCTACCCAACACAACTAAGATGAACACATTACAGATGCCCACATGTCCACTACACTCACACAACCATAGATGACCCCTTTAAAAGAGCAACACTGCCCACTATCATAACACCACACACAAAGATGAACACTATAACAGTGCACACTGCCCACTACACACACAACACAGATGAACACTTAACATGCTCATCTGCCACCCAACACACCCACGACAAAGATAACACATTACAGTGCACACTGCCCCCACTACACACACACATGAAAGATGAACACATTACAGTGCACATTGCCCACCTACACACACACAACAAAGATGGAACACTTTACAGTGCACATAGCCCACTACACACGCAACAAAAAGATGAACACTTTACAGTGCCCACAGTCCACAACACACACAACAAAGATGAACGCTTACAGTGCACACTGCCCACTACCCACACAAAAAAGATGAACACTTTCCAGTGCACACTGCCCCTACCACACACAACAAAGATGAACACTTTACTGATGGCACACTGTCCACTACACACACAACACAGATGAACACTATTACAGTGCACACTGCCCACAACAAACACAACGCACAGAAATGAACTACTTAACAGTGGGCAACACTGCCCACAACACACACAACAACAGATTAACACTTTACATGCACACTGTCCACTACACCCCAACAAAGCTGTAACACTTTACAGTGCACACTGTCCCACACCACACACAACAAAGATGAACACTTTACAGTGCCCACTGCCCTCATACACACACCACCAAAAAAAGAACACGTTACAGTGCACACAGCCCACTACAAACACAACAAAGATGAACACTTTACAGAGCACACAGCCCACTACATACACACAACAAAGATGAACACATTACAGTGCACACTGCCCACAACACACACAACAAAGATGCCAACACATTACAGAGCACACTGGCCCACTACAACACACACCAACGATGAAAACACAGTACAGTGCACACTGCCCACTCAACACACAACAAAGATGAACACTTTTACAAGTGCACACTGCCACTACACACACAACAAAAGATGAACACTTACAGTGCACACTGCCGCACTACCACACAACAAAGATGAACACTTTATACAGTGTACACTGCCCACAGAACACACACAACAAAGAGAACACTTTACAGTGCACACTGTGCCACTACACACACAACAAAAAGATGAACACTTTACAGTGTCACACACTGCCACAACACACACCAACAAAAGATGAACACTTTACAGTTGGCACAACAGCCCACACCCCACAACAAAGAATAACACTTACAGTGCACACATGCCCACTACACACACACAACACAGATGAACACTTTACAGTGACCCTGGTCCCACTACAACACACATAACAAAGATTGAACACTTAACCGTGCACAAACACTGCCCCTACACACACAAAAGATGAACACATACAGTGCACACTGCCACTACACACCAACAAAGATGGAACACTTACGGTCAACATTGCCCACTACACACACAACAACAAAGATGAACACTTTACATGCAACTGCCCACTACAAACACAACATAGATGAACCTTTAACAGATGCACACAGCCCCCAACACACACAACAAAGATGAACACTTTACAAGTGCACACAGCCCACTACACACACACAACAAAGATGAACACTTTACAGTGCACACAGCCCACTACAACACACACACAACAAAGATGAACGCTTTCAGTGCACACTGCCCACTACAACACACACAACAAAGAAGAAACTTTACATGTGCACATTGCCCACTACACACACAACAAATATGAACACTTTACAGTGCACACTAGCCTCCCTACACTACACACACACAAAATGGGACACTTTACAGTCACACTGCCCACTACACACCCACACACCAAAGAAGAACACTTTACAGTGCACACTGCCCACAACACACACAACAAAGATAAACACTTTACAGTGGTACACTGCCCACAACACCACAACAAAGAATAACACATTACAGTTGCACACAGCACACTACCACACACAACAAAGAGAACACTTTACAGTGCACACTGCCCACTACACACCCTACCGCACACAGATGAACACATTACACTGCACACTGCCCACAACACACATAACAACAAAGAAGGAAACACTTTACACTGTACACTGCCCACAAAACACACCACAACAAAGATGAACAAAACACTTTACAAGTGCCCACTGCCCAGCAACAAACACACAACAAAGATGAACACTTTACAGTGCACACTGCCCACTACACACCCCAAACACACAGACACCAAGATGAACACATTACAGTGCACACTGCCCACTACACACACAAACAAAGATGAACACTTTACAGTGCACACATGCCCACAATACCCACACACCGACAGAGAACACTTTAACAGAACACACTGCCCCAACACACACAACAAAGATAAACACTTTACAGTGTAACTGCCCAAAACTCAACACAACAAAGATGAACACTTTACAGTGCACCACTGCCCACTACACACACAACAAAGATGAACACATAACAGTGCACACTTCCCACAAAAACAGACACAACAAAGAATGAACACTTTACAGTGCACACTGACCACTACACACAACAACAAATAACACTTTACAGGGCACACAGCCCACTACGCACACAACCACAAAGAATGAACACTATTACAGTGCAACACTGTCCACTACAACACACAACAAAGATGACACTTTACAGTGCACACTGCCCACAACACACACAACAAAGATGAACACTTTACAGTGAACACTGCCCACAACACACACAACAAGATGAACACTTTACAGTGTACACGCCCACTACACACACACAACAAAGATGAACACTTTACATGAACCTGCACCACTACACACACAACACAGAATGAACACTTTACAGTGTACACTGCCCACAACACACTCACACAAAGATGAACACTTTTACAGGCACACTGCCCACAACACACACAACAAAGATGAACACTTACAGTGTACACCTGGCCCACAACACACACAACAAAGATGAGCACTTTACAGGTGTACACTGCCCACAACACACACAACAAAGAGACCACTTTACATTGCACACTGCCCACAACACACACAACAAAGAAGAACACTTTCATGTCCACGCCCACAACCCACACAACAAATAGAACACATTACTGCACACTGCCTCAAACTACACACACAACAAAGAAAGATAACACTTTACCATGCACACTGCCACAACACACACAACAAAGATGAACACTTTACAGTGCACACTGCCCACTACACACACAACAAAGATGAACACTTTACAGTGCACACTGCCCACTTACAACAACACACAACAAAAGATGAACACATAACAGAGCACACAGCCACTACACACACTCAACAAAGATGAACACTTTACAGTGACACAGCCAACCAACACACGACAACAAAGAATGAACACTTTACAGTGCACACTGCCCACAACACACACAACAACGACGAACACTTTACAGTGCACACACTGCCCACTACACACACAACAGCGATGAACACTTACAGTGACACTGCCACTACCACACAAACAACAAAGATGAACACTTTACAGTGCACACTGCCCACTACACACACAACAAAGATGAACACTTTACAGAGCCCACTGCCCACTACACAAACAACAAAAGATGAACACTTACAGTGCCACTGCCGCACTTACACACACCACAACTAAGATGAACACTTACAGTGCAACACTGCCCACTACACTCACACAACAAAGATGAACACTTTACAGTGCACACTGCCCACTACACACACACAGCAAAGAAGCAAACATTACAGTGCACTTGCCACACACACACAACAAAGATGAACACTTTATACAGTCACCTGCCCACTACACACACAACAAGATGGACACATTACAGTGCAACAACGCCCACTACACACACCCACACCAAAGATGAACACTTTTTACAGTGCACACAGCCCACAACACACACAACAAAGATAAACACTTTAACAGTGTACACTGCCAACAACACACACAACAAAGATGATCACTTTACCAGTGCACACTGCACACTACCACACAACAAAGATGAACACTTTACAGTGCACACTGCCCACTACACACACACAGAACACAGAATAACACATTACACGCACACTGCCCACAACTACACACAGACAAGATGAACACTTTACAGTGTACACGCCCACAACACACACAACAAAGATGAAACACTTTAACAGTTCAACACTGCCCACAAACACACTCACACAAAATGAACACATTACAGTGCACACGCCCACTACACCCACACACACACACCAAAGAGAGAACATTTACCAGTGCAGCACACTGCCCACCTAACACACACACAAAGATGCACACTTTATCAGCTCTTGCACACTGCCCACTACACACACACCAAAGATGAACACTTACATACAACACTGCCCCACAACACACACAACAAAGAAAAACACTTTACAGTGTACACTGCCCAAAACACACACCAACAAAGATGACCACTTATACAGTGCACACTGCCCACTAATACTACACACACAACAAAGATGAACACTTTAGCAGTGCACACTGCCCACAACAAACACAACAAAGAAGAACACTTTACAGTGCACACTGTCCACTACAACACACCACAAAGATGAACACTTTACATGGCAAACTGCCCACTACGCACACACACAAAGATGAAACACTTTACAGTGCACACTGTCCACTACACACACAACAAAATGAACACTTTACAGTGCACACTGCCACAAAACACACACAACCAAGATGAACACTTTACAGTGAAGTACACTGCCAACCAACACACACACACAAGATGCACACTATTACAGTGTACACTGCCCACTACACACACACAACAAAGAAGAACACTTTACATTGTACCCTGCCCACAACACACCCAACAAATAAGAACACTTTACAGTGTACACTAGCCCCACAACACACACAACAAAGAAGAACACTTACAGTGCACACTGCCCACAACACACACAACAAAGATAACACTTTATCAGTGTACAACTGCTGCCACAACACACACAACAAAGAATAGCAACTTTACAGTGTACACTGCCCACAACACACACAACAAAGAAGAAAAACTTACATTGCACACTGCCACAACACACACAACAAAGAGAACAACTTTACAGTGTACACTGCCCCAACACACACAACAAAGAAGAACACATTACAGTGCACACTGCCCACTAACACACCAACCAAAGATGAACCACTTTACAGTGCACACTGCCCAAAACACACACAACAAAGATGAACACTTTACAGTGCACACTTCCCACTACACACCCAACACAGAAGAAATCACTTTACAGTGCACACTGCCCCACTAGATAACAACACACACCACAAAGATGAACACTTTACAGTGCACACTGCCACTACACACACTCAACAAGAGAAGAACAATTAACCGTGCACACTCAGCCAACTACCCACACACCAAGATGAACACTTTCCAGTGCACACTGCCCACTACTCCTACACACAACAACGACGAACACTTTACATTGCACACTGCCCACTACCCACACAACAGCGGATGACACTTACAGTGGCACACTGCCCACTACGCACACACAACAAAGATGAACACTTTGACAGTGCACACTTGCCCCACTACACACACAACAAAGAGCCCCACTTTACATGCCCATCAGCCCACTTACACAAACAACAAAGATGTCCCACATTACAGTGCCCACTCCCACTATCACACACAACAAGAATGAACTACTTTACAGAGGCAACTCTGCCCACAACACACACACAACAAAGATGAACACTATACAGTGCACACTGCCACCTACACACACACAACAAAGATGAACACTTACTGTGCACACTTCCACTACACACACAACAAAGATGAACAACTTTACAGAGCACACTGCCCACTGCACACACACACAAAGAGAACACTATTACATTAGCACATTGCCCACTACCACACACACAACAAAGATGAACACTATTACAGAGCACACTGGCCCACTACAAACACACAACAAAGATGAACACTTTACATGCACACTGCCCACTACACACCCACAAACAAAGATGAACACCTTTATACAGTGCACACTGCCAACAACCCACACAACAAAGATGACCCATTACAGTGCACACTGCCCACTTACACACCACACAACAAAGATGAACACTTTACAGTGCACAACTGCCCCACACACACACACAACAAAGATGAACACTTAGCAGGGCACACTGCCCACTACACACACAACAAAGATTAACACTTACATTGCACACAGCCCCACTGTAAACACACACAACAAAGAATGAAACTTACAGTGCACACTGCCAACTACACACACACCAAAGAATAACACTTTAACAGTGCACACTGCCCACTACACACACACAACAAAGAAGAACACTTACAGTGCACACTGCCCACTACACACACAACAAAGATGAACACTTTACAGTGCCACACTGCCCACTACACACCCCAACAAAGATGAACACTTTACAGTGCACACTGTCCACTACACACCCAACAAAGATGAACACTTTACAGTGCACACTGCCCACTACACACACTACAACGACGAACACTTTTACAGTGCACACTGCCCACTACACAACACAACAACGATGAACACTTTACAGTGCACACTGCCCACTACGCGCACACACAACAAAGATGAAACCTTTACAGTGCACACTGCCCACTAACACCCACATACAAAGATGAACACAATAACTAGTGCCCACTGCCCCACTACACAAACAACAAAGATGAACGCTTTAACAGTGCACACTGCCGAAAACTACACACACAAACAAAGATGAACACTTACAGTGCACACTGCCACAACACACACACACAAAGATTGAAACACTTATACAGTGCACACTGCCCACTACACACACACAACAAAGAAGAACACTTTCTGAGCACACCGTCCACTACACACAAAACACCAGAGTATGAACACTTTACAGTGCAACCGCCCCACCTACCACACACACAACAAAGATGAACACATTACATGCAACATTGCCCACTACACACACACACCACAAAGATTAACACTTTACAGAGCACACTGCCCACTACAACACACAACAAAGAAGAAACATCTTAACCGTGCACACATGCCCACTACACCCACACAAACAAAGATGAACACTTTATACAGTGTACACAGCCCACTACACACACAACTAAAGATGAACCACTTTAACAGTGCCCCACTGCCCACTGCACACACAACAAAGATAACACTTTACTGTGGATAAGCGCACCGTTTTCACACCCTTCATAGGGGCCTGGTCTTATAAAAATCTTAGGGGGGGGGGGGGGAAAAAACTGACGTTGTTGAACAAACTCTTGTTAAGAGTTATTTTGGGCACCTAACTGTCCAGCAAAGTTATTCCCCTTTTCACTGACTTTCAAAAGTTACAGTTGCGCTCTCTATCATTGCTTGATTTTATTGTCAATCTAATAATGTCAGCGAATGTTGGGCTCCAAGAGTACGCATTTAACGCCTGCCCGCGCTGAAGAGATATAAGCTAACTGCGAACAAACATTTCCTTTTTCGTTGTCCTATTGTTAGTGTCTTCCTGAAGAAAGACCTAAGAAGTCGAAACGACGCGTCGTTGTTTTGTCTTGTGACTCTTTTTTTGTCCACTTTTCTCTCTGCGGTTATACGCTAACATTTTACTTAAGATTTTATTAGATTTTCCGCCTGCATGTCGTCTCACTTTGCAAACATGATTTTGATATGGGTTTTTTACTTCTCCTTTTCTTTTCGCTGAAATACCGTCAAGTTTCTAAGTCCAACGTGACCTTTGTTCACGTGTCTGGCAGGACAACCACATATTTTAAAGAATCAAGATGAATTATTGAAATTGGTATTAGGTCCATGCTAGCAAACAAGGGTACATTAGGCGTAGAAACCATTTCACGTGTGCACAAAGAGTACTTTCTGCGTACCCGATCCTTAAATGCGTACTCCTAGGACCCCCCAATGCCGTGAAGAGAACAGAATGGCGTGCTACTGCCGGCATTCGTCAATGAAGGCCAAAAGTAATCACCTGTCCCTTAGTCTCTTTCCTCATTAACATTCATGACGACCACAGCGGTCCATGTAAACCAAACTAGACCAGCCGTCCACAGCGTGTCCAGATTAGACTCCAAGATGCTCTGGATGTCTGAACACCACAAACCATGGCTCCCCACAAAGCTCATATCTACCCCACCAGGACAATTCAAGGCGGCAATGGTACAACGTGTTTGGGAAACCGATCCTTGGGAACAGCGCGAATTCACTGACACACGTTTACGCAATGGCATGGCATGAGCCATCATTCCTGACTATTGGGCTTACAACGTCAGAACCAGAGAAAGCCGAAGGCGATTCTAAGCAAAATTAGGGGAGGAGGGATTGGGGGGGATAGAGGTGGGGGTGGGTTTTTCATTTCCTAGACTACGATGATGGAAGAGCGACCACAGGTAAGATATTGATACCTGAAATAGACCTAGTCTCCCAACAAGAGAAAAATGCACTACTCACTCGAAGCTTCCAACATCCATCCGGGCCATCACCTCACGATGCTGTTGCTGACTGCATGAAACACTCAATTCAAATCAAGTGACCATGGGACGTACCCCAATCCCACGTGGCCGATCAGTTGAGCGTACCCTGGGGAAGGTGTAGCGGCCCCGATCTCCTGTTGCGCGGGGAGGGGGGGGGGGGGGGTTTGGAGGCTGCGATGTATGAGATGGCCTCTTAGAACCCCTGCCTGTAACCACATGTTTTCTCTGGTCCAGGATGTTGACGTTGTCCGTGGTCAAATGTGTTGCCTCGAGAGCGGGTGTGCTCCAACAGGTAAGAGTTCCCCACCTGTGTTCTGTAGTCTCTTATGGACAACGGTAAGGTGTAGACCTCGACTTATCAACCCGACAGACCAAGACAGGCGGCGTCACACAATAGGAATTGGTAAAAAATGACGCATGGACCGTGATAGGTGAGATTCACCTTCTATTGGCCAGAGGCCCTAAAGACAAGTTTTCCACACTCTAGTTTGTGTTTAAAAAAAAAAAAAAAAAAAAAAAAAAAAAACGCTTGTGACGTGCGGCTTTATTAACGACATGCAAATCCTGAACGGAGTTATGTTTGGCTCACGTCATGAATGACTTCATTTGAAACAAAACAGCGCAGAGATGTCTGTCTTCTTTTATCTTCATCCCTCCTCCACCCACCCCCCCCCCCCCTTCATCCCTCCCTCCTTCATTCTCTGCCCCAACGCCTTCCCCCGTACCTTTAGGAACCCCGATAATTCGTTGACAGGCAGCCACACCTCCGCTCACAAATCCACGTCATGCCTGAATGAGCGCTGCCACGTGGCCCCCACCCCTCAACTCTCCCCTTTCCTCCCCCTCCCCCCTTCCCGTATGATGATGATTGCTTGATCTATTTAACACTCTCTGCTGGCATGACATAGATGCTAGTACCAACATGGCCACGTGCTCCGGTGGCATGCTCCCTAACATTTCTAAAGACACTCACGGTTAGTGCTCCAGGGACGCCACTGCTTACTCTTCCTTCACGAAGTCTCTGGATCTGATGGGTGTAAAAGCTGAAGTAGGTGGATCACATGTGGACATAGGAACCGCCGTGATCACACCCTGTCTAAGCAGCTTTTATCAATGACCACTACAGGTCTATGTGTGTGCGCGCGCGCACACACACACACACACACACACATATATATATATAATATATATACAACAAACTAATAAATTCCAAGGATAAGTACCGAGCACCGTTCCAGCCACTTACAGAGCAGCTTGGTGTTGCAATGACTGCAAGAAATATTGAATTATATGAATGCGTATCTCCCCCTATTTCTTCAATCTAAGACATAAGAGCAAGCTTTGTTTATAATTCAATATTTCTTGCAGTCATTGCAACACCAAGCTGCTCTGTAAGTGTTGGAACGGTGCTCGGTACTTATCCTTGGAATTTATTAGTTTGTTGTATTTTAGTCCCTTGCGGATTCATTCCAAGAACTGGCCCTCAGCACTTGTGTCTTAGAGGATATCTTTATATATTTTCTTCTTTTCACAAGAAAATGTAGCTTGTTTTGCTCTTTCATGATTTTCTTTTGCTTCTTAGATGGCACCTTTGGTTGTTTTTTTGAAAACTCAACAAACATACTACAGTATTGCACACCAGCCTTTTCTGGGATTGCATTCTTCTCAAAACTGAAAAGGCAGAGGAGTCAAATTACCACTTTCCGCGGTCACTGAGGCAAAACCACCAAGTTTCGAAATATCGGTATATGACCAGGAGTTATATGTTAGTGAGTTTTCCCTCCCTATTGGAGATGTCTCTCCCCCTTGGAGAATATAAGCTTGCTGAAGGCTCATTTTGAGAAGCATTTATTTTATTTTTCCCCATCCATCCACTCAAGCACATACTGTTAGTTAGGCAGAATCATCTACCACTGCAGGTATGAATGCGTATCCTCCCCCTATTTGTTTATAATTCTATATATATATATATATATATATATATGAATGACCGCACACACATTGTTTTCAGAATATCCTGTATTAGCAGGACAACGGTGCCAGTCTAAACTTAAAAAATGTAGACAATGACTAAAAGGACCGTTGTGTTTGGTATGATCCATGCATTACTGAGATTTCAACTGCTATTGTTCAGTCTCAAGAAGTAGCTAGATTTGGTTGAGGATCCTAATTTTGAATGTTGCTTTCTGTTTTGATAAGCTCGTATGGGCATATACATGAGAATTAACGAGAGGAAATTTATGGTTAACTGTATTTGTTCGTTGCCTAATATCCTCTTAGTTGAGGCGACGTTGAATAAAACATCTGAACTGAACTAACTGGCGCACACACATGCGCGAGCTCGTTTGTGTGTGTGTGTGCGCGCGCGTGTATGTGTGTGTGTGTGCGCGCGTACACGCGCTTGTGTGTGTGAGTAAGTAAGCCTTGAAACTTTAATCGCCCAGTGATATCGCAAGATGGCGCTCAGCCTGGTCAGGGAAGCTCTGTGTTGTTTCATCATCCGCCGAGTAAGACATGTCCAGCACTTTATTTTCCACGCCCTTGCTATCCCTCAATACCAGGATGCAGGTCACTGCAAGACTGGCACTCATTCATTCCATCCCGCTGCCGACACTAACAGCCTATGGAATACTGCTGAAACACGACCATCTGCCTGTTCCGGCTGAGATCAAAAACAAGATCGTTCCAGAACACTTGACTGTGGCAGCGCTGTTCTGCTCTGCAACATACCTTGCCGCTTCCATCACGGTGGACCAGAAGAAAAAAAAAGAAAAAAAAAAAAGAAAAGAAAGAAAAAAAGAAAGAAAGAAAAGAGGGAAAAAAACCGTCATTCATGAGTGACGATACTACTCTGGCGAGGTGTTCAGTCGGGGGTATTCCGTCCAGTAAGTCGGGCATCCCCATCACGCCTGTCTGGATAGTTCTTCACAATCTGTTTTCCGATGCGGTCGTTGGCGTTGTAGTCTAGTCCTCGCAGACCTCTCAGAAACGTCTGGCAGACAAGTCCTCCATGGCGAGCGGCTCTTGCGGTGATTCTGCCAGTGTCTGCTTCTGTCAGGAATCTGTTTTTTGAAGGTGGGCATGGCGAGGTATCTGGTTTGGCTTCTGTGTTGTCACGTGGAGGGTAGCAGTCTGAGAATTAGCTGTCAGGAATGTTTCTCAAGTGTTTTGCGCATATGCTGTAGTAGAAAGTAGATTCGCAGTCCACAATGCACAACATCTGGCTTCAGCAACCACCTGATAAACATGGCTATGTACTTATTATTAGCAGTAATGTTTTTTCTGTTTGTCGTCAATATACGTTCTGATGCAGTGAAATTGTGATTAACGTCCTTTTCTGCAGTTCAGTGGTTAATAATACTGAGGATTTTCTAAAAACACGACGTTTATTCACAGTTTTTCTTACACATTTTTCTCGTTCAGGCCAAAATTTTAAGACATGCAAAACACGTTTTAAGTTTGGAAACAATTCTTTCTGACTTTGTTCTCTGCCATGTGATCTTTCCATTGGTTCAGTTCTGCTGATCAATCATCTACTGCTCTGTGCAGAGAAACATGAACAACTTAACAATTATATCAGTATTCATTTGGTTTTCATATGAACGATTTCATCTAACCCGTCAGAAAACTTAGATCATTTTATGCGACTGAATAAAGGGGTCTGTCAATATACAAGTTTTGATAACATTACCGATTTCTAAATTACTTTTTCTCTCTTTTAATGTAAGATGGGCTGTCTTTGTGTTGTGTGTGTGTGTGTGTGTGTGTGTGTGTTCGTTCGTTCTTTAATTTAATGTCTATCCACTTTACAGTGATCTTTGACAAAGACAAGAGACAAACGAACAGGCAAACAAACAAAGACAAAACAAAAAAACATGTAAAAGGGGCCGGTGTGTGTATATGTCGCGAGCGCGCGCGCGCGCGCGCGCGTGTGTGTGTGTGGGGGGGGGGGGGGCATAAATGTGTCTTTGTTTTCAAAATGTCATTAAAAGTGTATGGAGTGTGAGGTAGTGTAGTATGCTAATCTTTGCATGCATAGTCTATTCAGTTAATAAAATACCAATAAGTGACCATCACTTTAACCCCATTCTAATCTGCCGCATAACGGTAAACTGTTTTAAAGCCTTGATTCATATCTGAACATTTGTAAAGAAACAAAACATTTTAAGCATGAAATAATAAGAGAATAAAACCAACAAATAACAAAGAGAATCAAAGTAAATGTCCAACTGGACTCTTACAATTGCCCTAACAACTTCTATAGCTTTCGCTTCGTTCCCAAAAATGTCCCAAAAATTCGCGATTGATGGTTAAAATTAATAACCAAGTAGGCAAATATTTTTTAGTATTTCTGCAAAGAAAGATGACATGGAATGGTGTAATATTTTGGCCACAAATGCAAATGACATTTTACAATTTTTTTGTTTTGTATGCATCTAGTCTGAGTCTAAAGATCAAACTCTTCAAAATCCGTTCCTGAGGGAGATTGTGTCCCGTTTTATATTTTACAAGCTCCTTAAAGAATTTTCCCTTGTTGTCCTTTATTATGTTTGGACACTCTTTTTGTCTTCGTAACACCGAATCCATGATGCTTACCTAAAAGGCTGTAATTTCATACAAGATAAAGGAATATTTATCTTTGTAGAGCTCTTTTCCTTCGCTGCACTATTTTTGGCTAACCGATCAACCCTTTCATTTGCTGCTAAACCACAATGTGATGGAATCCAACAAAAGTCAATAGAAGAACCACGTAAAGATAAAAAATGAATTAAATGGTATATCTCTGATATCATTTCTCCTCTCACTCTTGTATGAGAATATTTTAAAGCTTGTAAGACAGATTTTGAATCGACACAAAATAATATTTTAAATATCGAATATGGAAAACTAAGAAGATAGTTCAGTGCCATAATAATGGCAATTAGCTCTGCTGTGAATACAGAGTAATTTTTCCCAATGTGATACGATTTATCATTTTTAATGATGGAATAATGAATGCAGCACCTGATAATTGGTTTTCAAGTAGAGAACCGTCTGTATATATTTTAAGATGGTTTATATAATTTTCATTTATATGTGCCTTGACATATGTTGGCAGCATGGTCCATCACTTTTCCTTAAATCTGTATAGTTTAATATCGTAATTAGCCTTGCTAAGCTCCCATTGAGGAATATTACTGTAACTCGTTTGAGGAGCTACTGTTTGGGTTCAACACCAGCATCTGTAAATAACTGGGACTATAGGAGCCTATAGTTTTTACAGAGTCAAAACTCCGTGCTCGCTTTGGAAAATGTATATCTGATTTTAAACCAGTTTCCTTGATACATGAATTTTGCGTTGAATGACTTCTTAATATATATTTTGCTGAAGCAAGTTTCATATTTTCGGTAAAGGGCAAAATTCCTATTTCTGTGTAGGTTTTTAGTGTTGAGGCATGGGGGGGGGGGGGCGGGGACACCGAGAGCTATCTTATAAGCTTTGCTATCGATGCTTTGCATCTTTGTTATCAAATATTTTGGAGCTGAAAAGAATATTTCCTGAGCATAAGATAATTTTGATCTCACAAGTGCAGTTGCTAAAAAGAATAAGTACCTTACTATCTTTTCCCCACGACTGTTGACTTATCATTTTTTAATAAATTCAATCCTTTTCTGGCTTTTGTCAGAATATTTTCCAAATGGTAGTTCCAATTCAATTTAGAAGTCATGCTTACTCCTAGAAATTTAACAACTTTTTTTATATTCAAGCGACATTCCATTTATTCACATGTGAACAAGATGGGACATCAAAACAATAACTGTAAGTTGCTCTGCTGAATTTTTGCAGCTCTACAATTAACATGAGGAGATCTCGGAGATCAACGATTTCGTGTAGTCGCGCTTCTAACCTGAAATCAGAATATGTATGCAGGTGCCCAAAGAAAACTACAACAACTCTGAATTTGGGAAATGAAATGTGTGTGTGTGTGTGTGTGTGTGTGTGTGTGTGTGTGTGTGTGTGTTCGTTCTTTAGTTTTACGTCTGTTCACCCTTAATGATATAGTGTGTGTGTGTGTGTGTGGGGTGTGTGTGTGTGTGTGTGTGTGTGTGTGTGTGTGTGTGTGTGTGTGTGTGTGTGTCTCTCTCTCCTCTCTCTCCTCCCCTCTCTCTCTCTTCCCCCTCTCTCTCTCTCTCTCTCTTCTCTCCAAATGCTAGTGCTCCTCGCTTCAAACTCAAGTGCTACCCAACCTACGGTTATGATACGTGAACAGTATGCTGAAGGCCTCTAGTTCGACTTCCAAATGGGATTATTTTTTTTTTTTTTTTTTTTTTTGGGGGGGGGGGCGTCTTACAAAAGTGAAGAGGGGGGGGAGTAAATCTGCGCAATGTCATACCGACGGGCATGACCAGCTAATCAACAATGCACATAGTGATACCATGACACCCTTTGTCCAGCAATCCCTCTTTGATTCGGAGCAAGGAGATAAAGGAGGAGGGAGGGGGGGCTACTAAACTAGGGCTTTTCACACATCAGTGATCGGTAGGGTCAGATGGTAAGCAACCGCAATGTCATCATGGGGTTCAGTTTCATGTTCATACAAACGCAACACTGATATTTCCGTCAGGGACTGGTCCCAAGGATTTTAGTTTTGGTACATGTGTACAAAGTGATCCTACAGCTGATGCTTCTTGCAAGTAAAAGATCATGTTGCTTTAAAAAACGAAAATAGCCCGCCAAATGTGACTGTTTACTTAAAGGAAATATGTGAAATTAAGTATCGCTTTATCCCATTCCCCCTAACGGCGATCTGTGTTCAGTTCTCCGTGCATCTGTCGTCTGTGGTGACTTCCTATCCACACTGTGGTGTTGGTGGAATCGTGCAGATTATCACTATACTCAATGATAATGATATCCATCATCATCATCATCATCATCATCATCATCACCATCACCATCATCATCATCATCATCATTATCATCGTAACAATAATAATGGTGATAATAATAACAACAATAACAACAACAATAACGATGATGATGGTGATAATAATAATGATAATAAAAACAGCAACAACAACAACAACATGAGGAATACTACCATAGTGTCTGCTTCTCAATCCATCTGTCTCAGATATAAAAGCAAAAATTGTTTTCAGAACAGAGCTTAACGGGCACAGTTTTAATTCATCTTTCATTTTGTGGTCTATGGCTGCCTTGTCCTCTGTGCCCACAGTGACCTTGCTCACACGCTCATCCTCATCTCAACAAAAGCTACACCCATCTGTGATTAACTGCAGCCTCACTC
The DNA here is from genome assembly GCA_018398815.1 of Conus ventricosus. NCBI lineage: Eukaryota > Metazoa > Mollusca > Gastropoda > Neogastropoda > Conidae > Conus > Conus ventricosus. Next base: position 131,795,810 of record CM031597.1, on the reverse strand, counting down.
TAGTAGTCCACAGGAGTTCTTTTTTCTTTCTTTCTTGCGCACGCAAGCTGATACTTCGGCGGACACTCCCTGTATAGACAGCAGTGGAGTTTTTTGTGTGTATGGCCTTTTTTTTAAATCCCGCCATTAAGGCAGCCATACTCCATTTTCGGGGCAGGTGCATGCTATGTGTAACGTGTCATCCATAACCAACGACCAAACTGTTTTTTTTCTCTTCCCGAAAGTTGGTGAGGGATTTTTTCGTGTCAGCAAGATGTTGTGCGTGCGTTCACACACGGCCTCGGTTTATATCTCATTCGAAGGACTGTATGGGGAATGGAGCAGCATGGATGCGAGAGGGGATTGGAACTGAGGTCGCCATAGCAAGGGGGCGAGGAACCGTAGAATCTGATTACCCTCTTCGGGGACGAAGATCCAAGGGAATCAAAGGAGTATGTTAAGAAGAATAGCTCTGTAATATCATTTTAACATCCTCACTGAAATTCCAATGTGGCGTGACTGCAGGGGGAAACTGAAGCAGATTTTAAGACTAATTCTTAGTGATGCTCTTGGTCTTCTTCACGCAAGTTTAACAAAATTCAGGACAATGAAAACAAAGAGCGAGCCCATCTTGCGCCGAATACGAGAAGGTAAGTGATTGCCCGTTCTTTGTTTCACTGTCCTGAACGTTGTAGATCTGCCAGGAGAACACCTCAGGGGGTCGAAACGCGTCGGTTTTGTCTTGCAGTTTGTTTGCCCTTGTTTATGTACGGACTCTCTAAGAATTCTTCTTCTTTTTTTTTTCCTCCAATTTCCGCTTGCAGTCACCTCACTTTGAAACTCAAAGAGGATGTTAAACATGAACTACAGAGATGTTAAACAGATACTACAGAGATGTTAAACATGATACAAAAGAGATGTTAAACATGATACTACAGAGATGTTAAACATGATACTACAGAGATGTTAACCCTGAAAACTACAGAGATGTTAAACATATACTACAGAGATTGTTGTGGGCAGAATTACCAGCAAACAGGCATGTGCTGAAATCTTTTGATTTTTTTTGTGTCAACCGGCTGAGAGATAAGGGCGTTCCTAAGTATTCCCATTTTGAACACATGCTCTCTCCCACAAATTGGTTCCCAAGAGGCAAATTCCCCCCGGGGAACCCCG
>CM031597.1:131763263-131793655 GCA_018398815.1 Conus ventricosus | reverse complement strand
GTTTAGAGTTGTTACGACCCCGCCTGAAACGAATTGAATACATCCGCCGTCACAACATACCCAACTGAACCAACACATGCTCAAAACAAACCCTGCTCGCCGAACGAAAACCCCGGCCCGTGCGTGCGTATGCTGGCGGGAGTTTTTCAGGATAGTTTGTGATGTCTTCACCCTGATACCCGGTGGCACAGACATAGACACGCATACACAGACATAACACCCTTGCGCAAGCACCGCATGAACGAACAACACACACACACACACACACATGCACTAAGCAACACGCACACCACGCACCCGCACACCCACCACGCACACACGCACGCACGCACGCACAACACACACACACCACACAAACACACACACACACACCACACACACAAACACACACACACACACACACACACACCACACACACACGGCGTAACACACACAGACACAACACAGACACAGACAGACGACAACAGACGTAAATAAATAATACACACACACACACATACATAAGCTTACGCACACACGTCAAATACATGTGCACTCTCTCTCTCCATCCTCTTCTTCTTCTCTCTCTCTCTCTCTCCCTCTCTCTCTCGCTCCTCTCTCTCTCTCTCAGACACGCACGCACACACACACACACACACACACACCACACACACACCACACACACACAACACCACACACACACACAGAGTTTACATTCCAGCCTTCTCCAATTCTGCGGAATCTCCATGTCTCCATTTCAACTAGAAGAAACACGGGACTTGAAACTCCCGTAAAAAAACAAACAAACAAAGAAAGAAAGAAACAAAAAGTCCAACTCATTTCATCTATACAAAGATACTGAAATAAAAAAAAATAGTTTTGCTTTCCTTGCTTTGTGGCTGAATTCAGATCATTTACAGCGACGAGCAGATTCTCTCTCTCTCTCTCTCTCTCTCTCCTCTCTCTCTCACTCTCGTCTCCTCTCTCTCTCTGTTTGTGTGTGTGTGTTACGTGCTCGTGAGTGTGCGCGTGTGCAAATGTGTGTGTGTGTTGGTAGTGGATGGGGTCGTATGCATGTGTGTGTGTGTGTGTGTGTGTGGTGTGTGTGGTGTGTTGTGTGTGTGTGGTGTGTGTGTGTTGTGTGTGTGAGTGCACATGTATGTGTGCGTGCGCGCGCGCGCATGTGTGCGTGCGTACGTGCGTGTGTATATATATATATATATCCAAGTAAAGGTTGTTCTGTACAATTCTTAGCCACTCACAATGCTTGGGTTATTGAACAGCAGAGCTGACCACTCAGACTGTTCCATATCTTTTTGATCTCCCTTGCATCCTTGAATGGATCCTCAAGCATAGGCTCAAAGATTGTCCCCTACATTTTATACTGTTTGAATGATGCTTTTAGTTTTTTCAGCAACTTTTTCCTCTCCACACTTCTGTTTTGTTCCATTTAACTACCCTTTCGCTGGCTGCTTTGAGGTGCTGTTGGATTCTTTTTTGAACCCTTGGTGGTGAGAACACCACAGAATATGGACTGTTGTGTGTTTTCTATTTGACAACCAAGAGCACGGACAACAATCAGCCGTGCCTCCCTGATGAGTCCGATCCAGCGGACGAAAGGCCTAAGAGCAGGCAATACAAATAAATGTGCCTTTGAAAGGGATTTGATGGTTCCCTCAGGCAGCTAGTGAAGGGCTTCTCTATTTATAATATATTCTCCCCCAATTTCTTCTTCATTTCCAAGAACTGGCCCTCAGCACTTGTGTCTTAAGAGTTATCCTTTTATATTTTCTACTTTTCCTCAAGAAAATGCAGCTTATTTTTGCTCTTTCATGATTTTCTTTTGCTTCTTAGGTGCACCTTTGGTTGGTTTTTGAAAACTCAACAAACATACTACGTATTGCACACCAGCCTTTCCTGGGATAGCATTCAACCGAAAGGGCAGAGGAGTCAAATTACCCTACCTCCGCGGCCACTGAGGAGAGGGTTTCGAATATGGTATATGACCAGGAGTTTATATGTTAGTGAGTTTCCCCCCTATGGAGATTGTCTCCCCATTGGAGACTATAAGCTTGCCGAAGGCTATTTTGAGAAGCATTTAATTCATTTTTCCCCCATTCACCCACTCAAGCACATACTGTTAATTAGGCAGAATTATCTACCACTGCAGATATGAATGCTTATCGCCCCCCATTCTTCAATCTAAGACATAAGAGCAAGCTTTGTTTATAATTGGTGTTGCAATAACTGCAAGAAATATTGAATTATAAACAAAGCTTGCTCTTATGTCTTAGATTGAAGAAATAGGGAGATAAGCATTTATATCTGCAGTGGTAGATAATTCCTCTCTCTCTCTATATATATATATATATATTGTGTGTGTGTGTTGGTTTTGTTTTGTCTCCTACAGTTATGACTACTTTTTTCTTCATGTGAACCACACATTTGACGTTTAAGCTGCCGGCATACTGAAAAAGACATCTCTTGCCCTTAAGACCGACGAACAAAGCAGTCCCCACTTGACTTACATGATTAACCCTTTAAGTTCCATGAGGAACTAAGTGCTGCAGCAACACTCCTCCAGCAGACTGTTTTATGGGCTGACCTCTTCATCCGGACCAGAAAAAGCCATGTGCCGTTTGCACACAGGACACTCCTTTTACACCCAGATGAGGAAGCTCTGTGGTGCATTCCATGTCACGTACCACTCCAATGAAACATATCCTTTTAGAGTGCTAGGAACTTGCATGATGTGAAAACATGCCCACTTTGCATTCGGGCCGGAATAGCTCAGTTGGTAGAGCGCCGGACACGTGATCTTGGGTTGCGGGTTCGAATTTCGGTACAGGGGATTTTTCCCTCGGAGTTAACATTGGTTCTGACTGTATTTCCCATACAGTCCTTCGAATGAGACTATAAACCGAGGTTCCGTGTGTGAACGCACGCACAACATCTGCACACACGTAAAATCTCATCACCAACTTTCGGAAGAGAAGGCCAGTTTGGCCGTTGGTATGGATGACACGTTACACATAGCATGCACCTTCCCCGAAGATGGAGTATGGCTGCCTTAATGGTGGGATGAAAAACGTTCAACACACACAAAAACTCCACTGCCTGTCTATACAGGCAGTGTCCGCAGGAGTCACCTACGTACGCAGAAAGAAAGAGAAAAAAAAAGACCACTTTGCAGCAGACTCCATGGAAACCTGTTCAGAGATGTTCCACCTGAAAAGTTTCATCTGATCTAAGATTGTGTGGAAGAAATATTTTTAGACGAAATTTCTAGGTGTTTTTCGAAGGTGTATCTAAAGGTTGTGTGAATGATTTTTTTTTTAATGACTTGTGAGTTGACTTCGACGCGTGTCAGCCATTGATATGGCCCTTCGGGTCGGCTGGGCTGTAAGCAACAATAGATTTCCTTACCTCCGCTTCCTGCAATTCCCAAAATCCATGCAATGTTGGGCTCCTCCCACCTTCCTTTTTTCCTAACGAATGAGACTAAAACCGAGTTCCGTGTGTGAACGCACGCACTGTTTTGTGTTGTTAGTGGGGTTAGTGTTCCAGACTGTTTTGATGTTGTTTAGTGGGGAGCTTTTTCCTAGCATGTAGCCAATCCTGCCCCACAATCTTTTCTTCATCTCTATGTCTGTAGAACTTTGCTTGGATCTCTACCACAGGGTTTAATTTCTTCATCTCTACGTCTATGGAATTCTACACAGGGTTTTATTTCCTCATCTTTAAGTCTGTAGAATTTTGTTTGGCTCTCTACCATAGGATTTCAGTTCTTAATCTCTACATCAATAGAATTTTGTTTGGCTCTCTACCATAGATTTCATTTCTTTATCTCTACATCAATAGAACTTTGTTTGGCTCTCTACCACAGGATTTCATTTCTTAATCTCTACATCAATAAGATTTTGTTTGGCTCTCTACCATAAGATTTCATTTCTTAATCTCCACATCAATAGAATTTTGTTTGCTCTCTACCACAGGATTTTATTTCTTCATCTCCAAGTCTGTAGAATTTTGTTGGTTCTCTATCACAAGCTTTTATTTCTTCATCTCTACTCTACAGAATTTTGTTTGGCTCTATACCCAGGATTTATTTCTTCATCTCTGCGTCAAAAGAATGTCGTGGGCTCTTTACCTCAGGATTTATTTCTTTACCTCTACGTCTATAGAATTTTGTTTGGCTCTCTGCAACAGGATTTTATTTCTTGATCTCCATGTCTAAGAATTTGTTTGGCTTTCTACCACATGATTTTGTTAGTAATGGCATCTGGTCATCTGAAATTGAACGATGAACCTGAAGCAGTTGTTGATGACTGCCTGAAAAATCGTGGGTGTAGGATTTTGTTGTTCTCTGGATCAAACAGCAGAACAGACTTCGCTGACATTAGAAGAAAAAAAATCTGCTTAAATCGCTTGTCAGAATCGAAGGCATGTTTAACGTGGAAGACGTCATCAAGCCTTGGTCTGAATCACCTTCATCATCCTCTCCACACACACTATATATATCCCCATCCCTTCCCACTCCGCCCCTCGCCCTAGTTCCCTAAGCGCTGCCCCTCCCCCCCCCCCCCCCCTCCTCCTTCACCTTCTCTCTCCTTCGTCCCCCCACCCCACCCCACCCCTCCCCTGCGCCCTCTCTGTGTGCCTTATTCCCATCGCCGCGCCATTCTTCCCCTACATACATCCACACCCAGGCTCATTCGATCACAGTCCCAGCACCAGCATCACAGGGAGCTCTCGCTATCAGGTTGTCGTAAGGCCACCCACCGGTGGAGATGCTGCCCCGCAGACTGAGTCGCCTGGACGGTATTCAAGGTGCCAGCTCTGATCCAAAAATTCGCAGGAAACCACCTACTTAGCTACCATACAATCGTAGTTTGGTCAAGAAGCCAGGGTAAATGAGAGCATCCTTCTAAAGCGCCAGAGCAGACTATCCGAAAGCCCAAGAACTGCGGCAGAGATATGTGCAGTCCCCAAAACAACAGACACGGGAAACGACGAGGAATAAATTGAGATAAGGCTTGAAACCGCAGAACATAAGGACAAGGAATAGGTACACTGAGAGTAAGACTGAAACACGCAGAACATAAGGACAAGATGCAAGTAACACTGAGAGTAAGATGAAACATCGCGAAAAAGGACAAGGATATCAGGTAACACTGAGAGTAAGACTTGAAACATCGCAGAACATAAGAAATATTGAAGATGATGCTGTGGAGTTTCAAACTGGTCAGTCTTACATAACAGGGCTGCACTCTACCGCTTCCTTCATAATGTACCCTGATGTCAGCCAGGCCCGAGAGATACAGACGCATGCAGTGCTGTTTGGGAATAGTTGTCTAAAACTCTCAGGGAGGGGTCATGAAGTGGATGAAGTTTGGCTATGTGGACAGACCTTCCCATTCTAGCTCTAGCACACACTCTCTTGTATGTGTGTGTGTACACACACACACACACACACACACACACACACACACACCACACACACACACACACACACACACACACACGCACGCACACACGCACGCACGCACACACACACACTTGTGCAGAGGTAAAACATCCGTGCCATCAACAAATGAGTACATTTCACACATCACTTTAGTACCAAACGTGAAAACGCAGTAAGAAAATTGAAGAATTAACACCGCTGGAACTGATGAACTTTCTATCCTTTTCACGTTATTTATAGCTCAGTTGACCGCGGAGGAGCGGGGAGGGGGGGGGGGGGGGGTGGCGGGGGGGGGGGGGTGGGGGGGGGGGGGGGGGGGGGGGGGGGGGGGGGGGGGGGGGGGCGGAGAAGGGGACGGAGAGAGACTGAATTAACGAGATTGAGAGGCGAATTTTTCGATACTCATGAAAACAGACCATTGATCTCTTTGTACAATAGTTTTTAAAAAATAGCTTGATAAGATGGCGCGATCTTAAAATGAAACCAAACCATTGTCACAATCTTTTTGTTTTTTGACTCAGTTGTTAAGAAAATAATCCAGGCAGTTCCGAATAAAAATCTCTCGATACTTATGAACAAACTAACTGTATGGTTCGACATTCAACAACAACAAAACCCTTATCAGAATGGTGTATCAATTTTTATTTGGAAAAAAAAAATTAATGAACTTGAAACCAGTTTTTCAGACAGATGTAACACAATCGAACACCTCTTCATCTTTTTCAGAGTCTGTCAAAAGCATGTGTTAATCTACTCAAAATCTGTATCTTGCTTTTATTGACTTCAAAAGAGGGAAGTCTCCTAATTATTTTGTTCTGTGCGCTCTGGTTGTCATTTCCACTAGGTGATTCGGTGTCTTACACAGCATTCGTTTGGAGTGAGGGGCGTGTATTTGTCTCCTCATGGGAGCAAGAGTTACCCCGCTTGTTTGCTGTTTACTGTTGAGTGTTCCCTGCCTCATTAACATTTCGTTTCACGCCAGTCAAACCGAGGCTACCTGTATTTGTTACTGGTCGGCAGTGGTGTTCATTTGACTAGATTCAAGTTCGAAAAGGCTGTGTCAGTCTTGAATAAATGTACCTTGTGTGTGTGTGTGGTGTGTGTGTGTGTGTGTGTGTGTGTGTGTGTGTGAGCGTATGCGCGCGCATGTGTGTGCGTGCGCGTGCAATGCCGATATTGTGTGTGTATGTGCGTGCGTGTGGTGTTTACGAGGCACGACAGACAGACAGACGGACAGACAGAGAGAGCAGCGTGTGTGTGTGTGTGTGTGTGTTGTGTGTGTGTGTGTGTGTGTGTGTGTGTGTGTACCTGTGTATGCCTGTATGTGTCTTTTGCGCTTGTGAGCGTGCGTTTTAGTATGCAAATGTGTGCGTGCTTGTTCCGCCTATCGCTATTGTGTTCCCTCTCTTTGTCTCTCCTGGGGGGAGAATGAACAAGGCGGAGCGGAGAACAGGCCTATACTTTCCCGAATGGACACAAAATGCCAGTTACGATTCCAGACTAAAGTATCCACTGATCCCTACCACAATTTCTAAGCTTCCCTGCCCCGCCCCCATCCCAATTCATTCCCCACCCCTCCTCTACTCCCACCCCTCCTCGCTTCACTTCCAACCCCTTGCCCAACTTCTGCCTCCACCTTCTCTCTCTCTCTCTCTCTCTTCTCTCTCTCTCTCTCTCTCTCTCTCCTCTCTCTCCTCTCTCTCTTCCAACCCCTTGATCAGCTTCTGCCCCACCTACTCTCTCTCTCTCTCTCCTCTCTCTCTCTCTCTCTCTCTCTCTGTCTCTCTCCTCTCTCTCTCTCTCTCTCTCCTCTCTCTCTCTCTCTCTCTCTCTCTCTCTCCTCTTTCCAACCCCTTGATCAACTTCTGCCCACCTACTCTCTCCTCTCTCATCTCTCACTTCTCTCTCTCTCCTCTCTCTCTCTCCGTCTCTCTCTCTCTCTCTCTCTCTCTCTCTTAGGGGGTCTTAGTAACGATGAATAGGCTTAAAAATGGAAAATCTGCTGGCCCAGATGGAATATTGGAGAATTACTGAAATATGGTGGTGATATTATTGTGGCGTTTTTTAATTGTCTTTTTGATGTGCTTTTTGATTTTTTCCCGGAAAAAAAAATAGACACAGTCAATAATCATACCATTATTCAAAACGGGCGCATCTGATGACCCTGGTAATCATATAGGTAATATACCTATAGTATTACCAGGGTTGAATGATATCAGTAGAAAACTGTCGAGTTCTGTTATTAACTGCAAGCTACATGATTGGGTGCTGCAAAATGATACTATTGTGAGTATCCGGCAGATTCTAAGAATCTAAGAATTCTAAGAGTCTTATTCAACTATTGATGAGATGTTTACACTCTTATCGTTAATACAGAAGCAGTTTTCACAGAAGTGCAAATTGTCTGTAGCTGTATGTCATTGATTTTGATAAAGCTTTCGATTCTGTTTCAAGATCATTACTTTGGCCCGTACTCCAAAAGAATGGATTTAAAGGAAGCTCTATAAATCTGTTAAAAGCGTGCATAGTACATGCTGTTAAATGAAAGGTTTGTGGTATTACAATTTTGACGTGTTTTTTTTTCCCTCATCAACCCGCTCCCACTTTCTCTTTTTCTTTTTTTCTCTTTTTTTTTCTTTTTTTTTTTTTTTTTTTACATGCACAAGTTTTGCCCAGTTCATTATTTTTAATGACAGAGGAATTGTTGTTGGCCTGTTTCTGGTTTTCCCGTGTATTACTTGTTTGTTCAGCATTCTTCATTATTGTGTCGTAAATCAGAAGAAACTACATCTCTTAACATAACATTATTTGAAAATGGAGTGACTGACGGCGGCGAACGAAGCAAAATTTAGAAAGAGAGTTTGTAGTTACTGCCAATGACATTGACAAACAAAGCACATGACAAGACGTGTCTTGTCATGTGCTTTGTTTGTCAATGTCATTGGCGGTAACTAACAAACTCTCTTTCTAAATATAACATTGTTTGGTAAACCAGTGGGGAAAAAAGTCATCTCTCAGGAGATCCAGAAAAGACTGTTGTTTTCAGTTCCCAGTTGCTGTCAGCACTGATATGGCTGACAATGCTTGATGATGAGACAGCAGGGACGACCACTCGGGCTGTATCACTCCGTTTGGCCTCCCTGCATCTTTGACGTATCGACAAGCACCGGCTCAAAGGTTTCCTCGCTTCATGGTCACTCAGTGTACTTCCTGTTTTATTTATTTATTTATTTATTTATTTGTGTGTGTGTGTGTGTGTGTGTGTGTGTGTGTGTCTGTCTGTCTGTCTTCCTGTCTGTCCGTCTGTCTGTTTGTCTCTCTGTGCAGCAAGTTGACAGAAATGGATTCTCCAGAATATCCCTCACACCCCGATGCCAAGTTTCCATCATGAACTCGCCTGACAAGCCGCTTTTTGCCGCTGGTCCCCCCCTGAAGAAAGGAGCGGTATGAAAGCGGCGGATCTAATGGGCTGAGAGCCGGCGTAATTAGTTCGCACCTTCTCCCCAACCCCTCGCCGCAAGAAACGCCCCGTCAGCCTCCATAGATTATTGACAGATCCCGTCCCGCTGCCCCCCCCCCCCCCCTTTCCCTCCCCCCAAAGGCTGATGGGGGGGGGGGGGGTAAGTGGGAGCGGAGAACAGCTCAGAAAGGGGTGTGGGAAGGAGGAGGAGGAGGAGGAGGAGTGGGAGAGGAGAGAGAGACGGGGGGGGGGGGGGGAGGGGGTTGAGGGTGATGACGGGGGAGCGAGGGGGAGGGAGGGGGGAAGGAAGGGTAGGGGGGGGGGCGAGGGGGGTAGGGTCAATAGGGGTAGGGCAGAAGCGAAGGCAGGAGGTCAAGTTCTAATCGCGAGATGCCGTGTTCAATTTGGGGGAAGTTGCTGCTCCATGGAGCGTTTCACAGTCGGGGAAGGGGCTGCACGCTCTGATCATGCACGCTTCAATCGACCCGATGCTATCGCTGGCCCTGGCGTCCTGACAAACCTGGTCGGGAACAGGCAGGAGGAACGGAACCACGATCAACGTCATGGCTGCTCGTGCTTACGGGACCACCCCCCCCCCCCCTCATCCATCCTCCCCTCTCCCTCCCCCCCCCCTCCATTCCCACCTACTCCTCTCCTCCTCCCCCCACCACCCTTCACATCCTTCCAATCTATCTCCAACCTCCTCCTCAACCCCCGATCGAGCGTGCCCAGGCTAGGTAAAGATCTCCTCCCTACACCCTCAGCTAAATAAATCACTGGACATGAAAAGAACTCGCTAGCTATCAAGGTTTATTTCTCGGTCAGAACGCCCGCGTCGCTGGCATGTTTGTTATAGTCCCATGCTCAAACGTGCTAATTCAGATTGTCTCCGCCACCGAAGACATGGACTGACAGACTGCTGAAATTATTGCTAACACGTTTGTTTCCTTTTTCTTTGTTGTTGGTTGGTTTTTTTTTTTTGCTGTCCCAATCCTCTGCGCCACCTCAGAGGCAGTTGCACCCACGCGCTCTATTCTCGACACCCCGCCACACCCCACCCACGCCTGGTCTGCCCCGCTCGCATCCCCTTCCACCGACAATCCACAGGAGCAGTCATGTCAATCGTCAAGAGCAACCCACCGAGGAGACACTGCACGCTGCCGATCACTTCGGTGTGTTCAGTGCGCCTGTTCTGATCTAACATACGCAGACACCACCTACTAGCCCCCTACAGACAACAATCATTGCTTATTCGTGAGTGGAACTCTCCCTCCGAGGGCGTCCAACCACGGCCGTCCAACGACTTCCCCCCATAGTCTCTCGCACGATACAGGTGACCCCTGACGGAAACCAAACTAAGGCCCACTAGACGTGGAGAGAACACGAAACTGGGAGTCACCATAAGAGCAGGCGATGTAGGCGCCACTGAAATTGAGACATTTTTTTTTAATGCTGATCATGAGGATGAGGAGGTTAAGATGATGCTATAGATTTCCATTTTCGGGGTGGGGGTTTTTTTTTGATTTCCCCTGAGACAAACATGTCAGGCTGTACCCTCGCTTCCTTCATAACATATCCGCGTCAACCCAGGCCCGAGAGATATAGCACTTGCATGTTTCCAGGAAATTGAGCAAACACTTGTCAAAACGCATCCATAATGGATGAAACCACTGTGTGGTCCATCTCCCCAAGCTGAGTCACAGCAAACAACTCTGGTAGACCGTTCGGGCAGAAAAAAAACACACATGACCCCTCTGATTGGGATTCGAACTCCACCACGACCCCCCACCGTGTGTCCGCGACGCTAACCACTTCCCACGGCGGCTGGTCTTTTTTGTTTTTTGTTTGTTGTGTTTTTAATCCCGAGCTGCAAATGAAACCAAAGGACACTACAAGGAAACTGTTCATTTCGTTTCCATTGTAAACCGAAGCTAATATTGAGACATATCTTTCGTCCATCTTCTGACCATCTTTCTCTTTTTTACCTCCTTCCTTCTCCAACAACCTCTACGCTCCTCTTTTTTTTGGTCTGGCACGGATTAGGCGGTTCGTTGCATGGCTGTACCCAGGTTTATCTAAGGAAAAGTGTTTAAAGCAAGCACACTGGCCCACTACATCACTCACAACAAAGTTGAACACTTTACAGTGCACACTGCCCACTACACACACCAACAAAAGAACACTTTCGTGCACACTGCCCCACTACAACACACACAAACAAAGATGAACACTTTTAAGATACAAGTGAACACTGCCCACTACATCACATCAACAAAGATGAACACTTTACAGAGCACACCAGCCCACTAAACCACAACAAAGATGAACACTTTTACGGTGCAACACGGCCACTAACACACACCACAACAAAGATGAACACTTTTACAGTGCCACTGCCCACTACACACACACCCAACAAGATGAACCTTTACAGTAGCACACTGGCCCCTACAACACACACAACAAAGATGAACACTTTACAGTGCCCACTGTCGCTCTACACCACAACAAAGATGAACACTTTACATGCTCACTCCCTCTACACACACAACAAAGATGAACAACTTTACAGCACATGCCCACTACACACACACAAAATGAACACTTTTACAGTGCACACGTCCACTACAACCACACACAACAAAGATAACACTTTACAGTGCACCTGCCCACTAAACACACACAAACAAAGATGAACACTTTACAGTGCACACTGCCCACTACACACACAACAACAAAGAAAGCACTTTAACAGTCTCACGTCCACTACACACACACATCAAAAGATCACTTTACAGTGCACACTGCCCACTACACCACACCAACAACAAAGATGATCCACTTTACATGCACGCTGCCCACACACACACTACAAAGATAACACTTTACATGCACACTGCCCACTACAGCACACACAACAAAGATGAACACTTTACAGTGCACACTGCCCACTAAACCACAACAAAATGAACACGTTTACAGTGCACACTGCCCAACTACACACACACACACCAAAGATAACCACTTTACATTGCACACTGTCCACTACACACACCCAACAAAGATAACACTTTACAGTGCACACTGCCCACCACACAAACACACAACAAAGATGAACACTTTACATTGCACACTGACCCACTACACACAAACAACAAAGATTGAACATTACAGTGCCCACTGTCCACTACACACACACCAAACAAGATGAACACTTACAACATCACTGCCCAACTACACACACAACTAAGAGAACACTTTACAGTGCTCACTGCCCACTACACCCACAACAAAGATGAACACTTAACTATGCATCAGCCTTACCGGTCACACCCCTCATAGGGCCTGGTCTCATAAATCTTCACTGACGTTGTTGCACAAAATCTGATAAAGTTTTGTTATTCCCCCCCTTTTTCACTGACTTCAAAGTTACAGATGGGCGCACTCTAGCATTGTTGATTTTGATGTAAATCGTAAATAAATTCAAGCGGAATTTGGGGACCTAGAGTACGACATTTAACGCCCTGTCTTGCGCTGAAGAGAAATAACTAACTGACAAAAAACTCGTTCCATTTCGTTGTCCTATATGTTTTTTGTCTTGCTAAAAATACCTAAGAATTCAAAACGCGTCGGTTTTTCTTGTGACTCGTTTTTATGGGTCCACGTATCTCTCGGCGGTTCGCTTAACATTTATTAAGATTTGTTTAGATACAGCCTGCAGTCGTACTCACTTTGCAACATGATTTTGATATTTTTTTTTGTTTCTCCGTTTTCCTTTCGTTACTAAAGTTTCTAATCCTACGTGACCTTTGTTCACGTTGACCTGCAGACGGACGTCATATATTAAGAATCATTATGACGTATTGAAAGTGGTTTTAGTCCATGCTAAGCAAACAAGGGTACATTTGGCGTAGAAACCTATTCACGTGTGCACAAAGAGTACTTTCCTGCGTTGCCCGAGTCCTTAAATGCGTACCTAGACCCCCATTGCGCGTGAAAACAAAATGGCGTGGCTATACCCGTCATTCTCAATGAGGCCAAAATAATCACCGTCACCTTATCTCTTTCCTCATAACATTCTGACGTCCACAGCGGTCCAAGTTAGCCAAACTTGACCGCCGCCACAGCGTCCAGATCAGACTGCTGAACCTGGGTGGCACTGAACACACACCATCATGGCTCCCCCTCTAGCTCAATCTACCCCACCCCTGGACAATTTCATGCGCAATGGACAACGGTTTGGAACCGATCCTTGACTCGGCGCGAATTCACTGACACGTTTCCAATGGCATGGCAAGCCTTCATCCTGACGAGTGCTGACACTTCAAATCAAGAATGCCGAAGGCGATCTAAAGCTAAAAAATTTGGGGGTGGAGGGTTTGGGGCGAGTTGGAGGGTGGAATGGGTTTGACCCATATCCTAACTACGATTAGGAAAGAGCGGGAAACAAAGGTAAGAAATTGCGACCGCAGTTAGACCTATCTACCACAAGATAAAAATGCACTACTTCACTCGCCGCGATCACACGCTTGTTTCTCTGTCCAGGTTGACGTTGTCCGTGTCAAATGGTGTTCCGAGTGCGTGTGCTCCAACAGGTTTGAAGAAGTCCCTCCTGTTTTCTGTGTGTCCTTTTGGACAACGGTAAAGGTTAGGCCTCGACAAATCAACGCCACTGGACAAAGACAGGCGGCGTCCGCAACAAATGGAATTGGACAAATACGCATGGGTCCGTGATAGAGTGAGATTCACATACTAGTGGGCCAGAATCCCATAACGACAAGGTATCCCAGACTCTAGCCTGAGTAAAAAAATAAATAAATAAATAAATAAATTATAAAAAGACTCATTGTGACGTGCGGCCTTTAACGACAAGCCAATGCCTGAAAACGGAGCGTTTGTAGGCTCACTCATAAAGACGTCATTGAAACAAAGACAGCGCAGAGAATCTGCTTCTTTATCTTCATCCCTCCCATTCCTCCTCCCACCCCCCACCCCCCCCCACCCCCTTCACCTCCCACCTTCATTCGCTGCCCCAACCCCTTCCCCCGTAAAACTTGGGAACCACCGATAATTCGTTGACATCAGCACCACCTCCTGCTCACAATCCACGGTCAATCTGAATAGCGCTGCCTACGTGGCCACGTGTGACCTCCCCTCACTCTCCCTTCCTCCCCCTCTCCCGAATATATGATGAACGCTTTGATCTAGTTTACACCTCGCTGCTGCATGACATAGATGCTAGCACCATCAGGCACCGTGCGTCCGGTGAATGCGTCCCATAGATCGTTCTAAAGACACTGGGCCCAGGTGATGCACTGCTTACTCTTCCTTCGCGAAGGTCTCCTGGATCGTTGGGGTGTAAAAAGCTAAGTAGGTGAATCACATCGACATGGATCTCTGTGATACACACCCTTCGAAGCAGCTTTTAATCAATACCACTACAGTTAATGTGATGCGCGGCACGCACACACCACACCCACACATAATTTAATATATATAGATATTTTATTATACAACAAACTAATAAATTCCCAGGATAAGTTTCCACAAGCCCGTCCAGCCACTTACAGAGCAGCTTGGTGTGCAATGACTGCAAGAAAGATTGAATTAAATAAACAAAAGCTGCTCTTATGTCCTTAGAGAGAAGAAATAAAGGAGGAACATTCATACCTGCAGGTGCAGATGATTCCTGCCTAACTAACAGTATGTGCTTTGAGGTGGTGGATTGGAAAAATCAATAAAATGCTTCTCAAAATGAGCCTTCACAAGCTTAATTCTCCAAGGGGAGAGACAACTCCATGAGGAGGGACACTACTAACACATAACTCCTGTCATATAACGAAGTTCAGAAACTTGTGGTTTCTTCTCCTCATGACCGCGGAAAAGTTGCATTTTGACTCCTCTTCCTTTTCATTTTAAAGAAGGAATGCAATCCCAAAAAGGCCTGGGTGCAATACTGTAGTATTTGGGGGGTTTTTTTTTTTTTTATTGTTTGATTTCAAAAAAAAAACAACCAAAGGTGCCATCTAAGACAAAAGAAATCATGAAAGAGCCAAAACAACTACATACTTGTGAAAAGTAGAAAAATATAAAAAATATCCTCGAAACCACAAGTGCTGAGGCTATTCTTGGGAATGAATCTGGCAAGGACGAAAATAAACAAACTAATAAAATTCCAAGGATAAGTACCGAGCACCGTTTCCAGCAAACCTTAGTGCCCAGTGCCACACTAGCGTCAAGATCTCAAGATCACGGCGATTTTTTTGCGCTAGGCGTAAGTGATGTCCGCCACGGTATGCGACTTGCAAGCGGGGGCAATTTTGGGACTTCGTTCTTCCGTGATTTTCGACGCCTGAGGATAGGAACTTGTTTCTAATTTTGCTGCTCGAGATCGCGAGATCACGCAAACCCACCATCGCAAGAGAAGGAAGACCGGCACTCTGGAACTTCTGGAACTTTCTGAAGGAAGATGCTGACTTGAACCCTTGCTTCCTTCCAAATATGGAAGGTTCAGGCACCAAGACGCTAGGCGAACGGGCGCTGTATGTGTGAGAGATACTAATCAAGGTACGACGCGCGTTGCGAAGCAAACGTCAGTGCTACAAGTGATGCTCGGAGCAGCCTTTTCGCTGACGCTTTTATGTGCGCTGGGCCTTACAGAGCCACTTGTGTGCAATGACTGCAAGAAATAAGTGAATCATAAACAAAGCTTGCTCTTTATGGTCTTAGAGTGAAGAAATAAGGGGAGATACGCATTCATACCTGCAGTGGCAGAATGAATCTTCCTCACTAACAGTTATGTCTTGAGTGACGGGTGTGGGAAAAATAACATAAAGCTTCACAAAGAGCTCACAAGCTTATATTCGCCAAGTGGGAGAGACATCCTCCAATAGGGAGGAAACTCACTAAACACATAACCTCCTGGTCATATACCCGAAATTTTCGAAACTTGGTGGTTTCTCCTCAGTGACCGCGAAATGCAATTTGACTCCCTCCTGCCAGTTTTAAGAAGAATGCAATCCCAGAAAAGCAGTGTGGCAATACTTGAAGTAATTTGTTGAGTTTTTTCAAAAAAAACAACCAAAGGTGCCATCTAAGAAGGCAAAAGAAAATCCATGAAAGAGCAAAACAAGCTACATTTTCTTGTGAAAATAGAAAATATAAAAAAGATACCTCAAAAGCCCAAAAGGCTGAGGCCGTTTTGGAATAAATCTGCAGGGACAAAAAACAACAAACTAATAAATTCCAAAGGATAAGTACCGACCCCCTTCCAGCAACTTACAGAGCAGCTTGGGTTGAAAATGACTGCAAAAATATTGAATTATAAACAAAGCTTGCTTTTATGTCTTAGTTTGAAGAAAAAGCAGGGGAGTCAAATTCCACTTTCCGCGGTCACTGAGGAGGAAACCCCATTTTCAAAATTCTATATCCCAAAGTTTCCCTCCCTATTGGAGATGTCTCTCCCCCCTTGGAAAAATAAGCTTGCTGAAGGCTTTTTTGAGAACATTTTTTTTATTTTTTTCCCCATCCCCCACCAGCCTACTTTAGTTAGGCAAAAATCATCTCCCACTGCGGGATAAGGGTTCCCCCCACTTTTTTCTTCAATCAAAAAGAAAATGGCAAGTTTTTATAATTCATATTTTTTGCAGTCATGCAACACCAAGTGCTTTTAAAAGGGGGCGGGGAACGGTGCCGGTATTACCTTTGGAATTTTTTTGTTTGTTGTATTTTATCCCTTGGGGTTTCATTCCAAGAACGGCCCTCACACTTGTGTTTGAGGATATTTTTTTTATTTTTCTATTTTTCACAAAAAAAGTAGCTTGTTTTGCTCTTTTTTTTTTCTTTTGTTCTTAAGGGCCCCTTTGGTTTTTTTTTTTAAAAACTAACAAACTACTACAGTATTACCCCCTTTTCGGGGTTGCATTTTTTAAAAACTGAAAAGGCAGAGAGTCAAATTCCCACTTTCCCGGTCACTGGGAGAAACCACCAATTTCGAAATTGGGTATTTGCCAGGATTATTGTTAGTGAGTTTCCCCCCTATTGGAGGATGTCCCCCCCTTGGAGAAATAAGCTGCTGGGGCTCTTTGAGAAGATTTATTTATTTTTCCCCATCCACCCCTAAAGACATCTGTTTTTTGGCAGAATCATCTCACTGCGGTAGGAAAGTGTACCCCCCATTTTTTTATAATTAAAGATATAAAATTTATATTATTATAAAAAAAAACCCCACACCACACATTGTTTTTAAAATATCCTGTATTGCGGGACAACGCTGCCAGCAGAAAGGTGCCATCTAAATTACAAAATGAGACTGACTAAAAGCCCGTTGTTTTTGGTATTCCAGCATTTGAATGCAAACGCTATTTCAGTCCAAAAGTACAGATTTTTGAGGATCCTAATTTTTGATTTTTCTTTTTGTTTATAACTGTATGGGCATATAATGAGAATTAACGAAGGAAATTTTGGTTTTTCGGATTTGTTCGTTGCTAATATCCCCTTTTGTTGAGGCGACGGGGATGAAAACATCTGAACAACGGCGAACACAATACATGCCCGATCGTTTTTGTGTTGTGTGGTGGGCGCGCGCGGTGGGGTTTCGTGTTGGGGCGCGACGCGGTTCCGCGTTGTGTGTGGTGGTGTGGTGTGTGTGGGTGTGGTTTTGTTTTGTGGTGTGTGTAATAAGAAGTAAGCCTTGAAAATTTTAAACGCCCAGTAAAAATTTTGAAGATGGCCTCATCCCGGTAGGGGGGGCTCGGGGTTTGTTTTATCTCCCCGAAACAGTCCACACTTTTTTTTCCACCCCTTGCATTCCCCCAAAACCAGGATGCGGTCACTGCAAAACTGGGACTCATTTACTCCATCCCCGCGGCCCCCTAACAGCCCATAATACTGCTGAAACACGACCACTGCCGTTCCGGGTGAATCAAAACAAAATCGTTTCCAAAAACTTACTGTGGGGAGCGGGTTTTGCTCCGCAACATACCTGCCGCTTTCCCTCACGGGGGACCGAAAAAAAAAAAAAAAAAAAAGAAAAAGAAAAGAAAGAAAGAAAGAAAGAAAAGAAAAAACAAGAAAGAAGGAAAGAAAGAAAGAAAGAAAGAAAAAAGAAAGAAAGAAGAAAGAAAAGAAAGAAAGAAAGAAAGAAGAAAGAAAGAAAGAAAGAAAGAAAGAAAGAAAGAAAGAAAGAAAGAATGAAGGAAAGAAAGAAAGGGGAAAAATGAAAGAAAGAAAAGAGGGAAAAAAACCGTCATTCATGAGTGACGATACTACTCTGGCAAGGTGTGCAGTCGGGGGTATTCCGTCCAGTAAGTCTGGCATCCCAATCACGCCTGTCTGGATAGTTCTTCACAATCTGTTTTCCGATGCGGTCGTTGGCGTTGTAGTCTAGTCCTCGCAGACCTCTCAGAAACGTCTGGCAGAGAAGTCCTCCATGGCGAGCGGCTCTTGCGATGATTCTGCCAGTGTCTGCTTCTGTCAGGAATCTGTTTTTTGAAGGTGGGCATGGCGAGGTATCTGGTTTGGCTTCTGTGTTGTCACGTGGAGGGTAGCAGTCTGAGAATTAGCTGTCAGGAATGTTTCTCAAGTGTTTTGCGCATATGCTGTAGTAGAAAGTAGATTCGCAGTCCACAATGCACAACATCTGGCTTCAGCAACCACCTGATAAACATGGCTATGTACTTATTATTAGCAGTAATGTTTTTCTGTTTGTCGTCAATATACGTTCTGATACAGTGAAATTGTGATTAACGTCCTTTTTCTGCAGTTCAGTGGTTAATAATACTGAGGATTTTCTAAAAACACGACATTTATTCACAGTTTTTCTTACACATTTTTCTCGTTCAGCCAAAATTTTAAGACATGCAAAACACGTTTTAAGTTTGGAAACATAATTTTTTCTGACTTTGTTCTCTGCCATGTGATCTTTCCATTGGTTCAGTTCTGCTGATCAATCATCTACTGCTCTGTGCAGAGAAACATGAACAACTTAACAATTCTATCAGTATTCATTTGGTTTTCATATGAACGATTTCATCTAACCCGTCAGAAAACTTAGATCATTTCATGCGACTGAATAAAGGGGTCTGTCAATATACAAGTTTTGATAACATTACCGATTTCTAAATTACTTTTTCTCTCTTTTAATGTAAGATGGGTTGTCTTTCTCTCTCTCTCTCTCTCTTCCTCTCTCTCTCTCTCTCTCTCTCTCTCTCTCTCTCCTCTCTCTCGTCTCCTCTCTCTCTCTCTCTCTCTTCAAATGCTAGTCTCCTCGCTTCAAACTCAAGTGCTACCCAACCTACGGTTATGATACGTGAACAGTATGCTGAAGGCCTCTAGTTCGACTTCCAAATGGGATTTTTTTTGGGGGGGGGGGTGGGGGTGGAGGGGGGGGGGCGTCTTACAAAAGTGAAGAGGGGGGAAAGTGAATCGCGCAATGTCATACTGACGGGCATGACCAGCTAATCAACAATACACATAGTGATACCGTGACAACCCTTTGTCCAGCAATCCCTCTTTGATTCGGTAACAGAAGATAAAGGAGGAGGGGGGGGGGGGGGGGCTACTAAACTAGGACTTTTCACACACCAGTGATCGGTAGGGTCAGATGGTAAGCACCGCAATGTCATCCTGGGGTTCAGTTTCATGTTCATACAAACGCAACACTGATATTTTCGTCAGGGACTGGTCCCAAGGATTTTATTTTTGGTACATGTGTACAAAGTGATTCTACAGCTGATGCTTCTTGCAAGTAAAAGATCATGTTGCTTTAAAAACGAAAATAGCCCGCAAAGTGTGACTGTTTACTTAAAGGAAATATGTGAAATTAAGTATCGCTTTATCCCATTCCCCCTAACGGCGATCTGTGTTCAGTTCTCCGTGCATCTATCGTCTGTGGTGACTTCCTATCCACACTGTGGTGTTGGTGGAATCGTGCAGATTATCACTATACTCAATGATAATAATATCCATCATCATCATCGTTATCATCATCATCATCATCATCATCATTATCCTCATCACCATCACCATCACCATCACCATCATTATCATCATCATCATCATAACGATAATGATAGTAATAACAGCAACAACAATAACGATAATAATAATAATAATAATGATGATGATGATGATGATGATGATGATGATGATGATAATAATAATAAAAATAATAATAACAATGATAATAACAACAACAACAACAGCAATAATGATGATGATAATGATAATGATAACAACAACAACATTAACAACAACACGAGGAATACTACCATAGTGTCTGCTTCTTCAATCCATCTGTCTCAGATATAAAAGCAAAAATTGTTTTCAGAACAGAGCTTAACGAGCACAGTTTAATTCATCTTTCATTTTGTGGTCTATGGCTGCCTTGTCCTCTGTGCCCACAGTGGACCTTGCCTCTACATCGCTCATCCTCATCTCCATGCACACAGCTACACCCAGTCAGTGATGTACTGCAGCCTCAACTCTAGTAGTCCACAGGGAGTTCTTTTTTCTTTCTTTCTGCGTACGCAGGCTGATACTTCGGCGGACACTCCCTGTATAGACAGCAGTGGAGTTTAGTGTGTATGGCCGTTTTTTTATCCCGCCATTAAGGCAGCCATACTCCATTTTCGGGCAGGTGCATGCTATGTGTAACGTGTCATCCATACCAACGACCAAACTGGCCTTCTCTTCCCGAAAGTTGTGATGGGATTTTACGTGTCAGCAAGATGTTGTGCGTGCGATCACACACGGAACCTCGGTTTATAGTGTCATTCGAAGGACTGTATGGGGAATGGAGTCAGAACCAATGTTAACTCAGAGGGAACCCCCCCCCCCCCCCCCCCCCCCCCCCCCCCCCCCCCCCCCCTGTATCGAGATTCGAACCCGCAACCCTAGGATCACGAGTCCGGCGCTCTACCAACTGAGCTATTCCGGCCTGTCCACAGGGAGTGATCAATGATCATGTAATCATGAGTCAACATGTTGGAGAAGACGCTGTCCTGCTGTTTGGTCACTTCGGTGACGGTCAGAGCAACATGTTCCGGACTACTGTATGCAGGACATTTCGCAGCAAACCCCACTGCAGACGACTATAACTGCTTTATCGTCGAGCCAGCCTGCCCCATGGAAGGTGTCACCACACCATTCCTAATCCCATCGCCATGACATTGTCAACACATCAAAGTCTTGGACAGAAATTCATCGCAGCATGGATGCGGAGAGGGCATTGGAACTGAGGTCGCCATAGCAAGGGGACGAGGAACCGTAGAATCTGAGACCCTCTTCTGTGACGAAGATCCAAGGGAATCAAAGGAGTATGTTAAGAAGAATAGCTCTGTAATATCATGTTTAACATCCTCACTGAAATTCCAATGTGGCGTGACTGCAGGGCGAAACTGAAGCAGATTTTAAGACTAATTCTTAGTGAGTGCTCTTAGGTCTTCTTCACGCAAGATAAACAACATTCAGGACAATGAAAACAAAGGAGCGA
This sequence comes from Conus ventricosus, assembly GCA_018398815.1. Lineage (NCBI taxonomy): Eukaryota > Metazoa > Mollusca > Gastropoda > Neogastropoda > Conidae > Conus > Conus ventricosus. Next base: position 131,772,256 of record CM031597.1, on the reverse strand, counting down.
GCCCATCTTGCGCCGAATACGATAAGGTGAGTGATTGCCCGTTCTTCGTTTTTCACTGTCCTGAACGTTGTAGATCTTGCCAGGAGAACACCTCAGAGGTCGAAACGCGTCGGTTTTGTCTTGCAGTTTGTTTGCCCTTGTTTATGTACGGACTCTCTAAGAATTTCTTCTTCTTTTTTTTTCTCCCAATATCCGCTTGCAGTCAACTCACTTTGAAACTCAAATGAGGATGTTAAACATGATACTACAGAGATTGTTGTGGGCAGAATTATCCAACATAACAGGCATGTACTGAGAATCTTTTGATTTTTAGTGTCAACCAGGGCTGAGAGATATAGACGTCCTAAGTATCCCCATTTGAACTTATAGCTCTCTCCACAAATCTGGGTTCCCAAGGAGCTGGCCGGAGCCGTAAAAAATCCACCCACGCTCCCACCCACCCTCGTTCCTCCCCAAACGTGGGTTTCAGATGAGACTCGAACCTTCGACCTGCCTTGTCTAACCACTTCACCACAGCGGCTGATCTCAGAATGCACACTAAAACATGCCACCACTGAGCACAACGGAAGTGGATCAATAGACGTGCTGGGTCTCCGTTGATAGATGGCCTCATGGCGACTAATATTCGCGGCTGGCTGCGAGTTGCCGGTGCTTGGCGTGATAGAACGAGCAGGAATGGTGAGGGTGAGGTGGGGGGGGGGGGGGGGGGAGGGGGAGGGTAGGATACATGGCTGCCACGGAGGACGGAACTGGAGGGCGGTAGGAGAGAGGAAGATGGACGGTAAGTCATGTGTGAAAACGGATTCCTGTCCGAAAACTGCAGAAAAGCGAAGAAATATACTCTGATATATCTGTATATATATAATATATATATATATATATATATATATATATATATATATATATATATATTATATATATATATATATATATATATATGTATATATATATATATGTGTATATATATATATATATATATATATATATATATATATATATATATATATATATGTGTGTGTGTGTGTGTGTGTGTGTGTGTGTGTGTGTGTGTGTGTGTGTGTGTGTGTGTGTGTGTGTGTGTGTGTGTGTGTGTCACGGTCAAAAATAGAACAACCAAGTCGTGGTCCAGGTTGTTTGGACATAAGCTCTAACTCAAATATTCTGGGCGCCACGCAGACGGGCCCATGGTTCGGATCCAGCCAATTAAGCATAGGGGAGAGGCTCCACAGAGACGGTCTGTCCGGCTAGACGGACTAAGCAGCTTTGACCGACGCCTCGATGTCTAGCGAGACGAGTCGTAGCGCCTGGCTCAGGCTCATCTAGCCAATTTGTGGAACCAGCGCCATTGTTAGTCGGACGTCGCAGGTTAAAGCAGGAAAGGGAGAGGGAGAAGGTAGTGTGTGGTGGGGGTGAAATCTAGCTAATCAATTAAATGACCAATTGACCACCACAGAGAGTAAGGCGTGTAGGCGTGACTGTCATGATTTGAATATCCAATGGAATTAGAGGGAGATAACTTCGGGTATCAGGGGTAAAAATACTGACCAATGGTACTCGCCCTTTTGGACAGATCGGAACGGAATAAGAAGGATGTGAGAGTGAGAGAACGGCAGAACGAGGGGGAGAACGAACAGAGAGACAGAGAGAGAGAGAGAGGTTCTGGGGTGTAGTCTCTGCAGGAGAAAGGCAGAGAGATGAGAGGAGTGAAGTTTGAGCATTAGCACCAGATATAGTCTGCAAAGGGAGGACTAAAGAGAGATGTGGAAAGAGAGAGTTGCTAACTAATGAAGAGAAAAAGAAAGAAAAGAAAAGGGAAAAAGAAAGCAACCATGTCCATTTAATAGAGCAGACTAGGAGAGAGAGAGAGAGTGCAATGCGTTAATGCAGGAAGAAAGAAAGGAGAACAGATCGATGTTGATAGTCACTGTTCCATCTGAACCGGGGGTTCGACCTCATACTTGGCCAGCGCCACTTTCATCGGCAGTCCAACCTGACCAACGCCAGCAGTCCAGCCTGACCGGTGCCAGCAGTCCAGCTTGACCGGTGCAAGCAGACCAACACCATGCCAGCAGTTGTGTCATGTTGTGAAAGTGACAGTGAAAAAAAAAAAAAAGGGAAAAAGAAAAAGACAGTGATTCGTGAATAGTTAAGATCACCTGGCCAGGTAAAGTAGAAATCTATTTATACCCGGGTTAGTTAATGATGTTTTAGATAAATGATTTTGTGAAGTTCAGGAAAGAGAGAATGTTTTATTTCATTTGATTCCATATGCATTGATGTTTCGTTCTATGATCATGTGTAGTAAAGTTATAGACTTTACTAGTGGTTTGATGTGACGAATGCATGATATATGAATGAGATTGTAAGCAAGCTGTGAGTGTGTTTGGGCTGTGCGCTAGTCCTTCCTCCATCGACATCACCCGAGGTTGACAATTTATTGGCGAGCCTGCCAGGATATTCTGGCCCATTTATTATAATTGTTCAACTTCTCAGAGAGGAAGCTGGGTGGGATTCAAGTATTGTAATCCTAAGACAAGGGGTTGTCTTACTGTATGTTCCCAAGATAGTTAAATACTAGGCTTGGCATTGCTTCCAAGATAGTTAATACTGGGCTTGGCATTTCAGCCCCAGAGTACTTATTTCGCACAGATTGCCTATAATTCGCTCTCATAGTTGGGTCAGGCGCTGGGCGTCTTATAAAAACTAATTACGTTGTCCCAAGCTAATATTATCATTCATAGGATTGTGCTATTACGTCACTCGTGTCGGTAACCACCAGTTTGGCTGTCGTAGTAATAAAATCTTGTTCAAAAAAAAAAAAAGAGATACAATGGCGGAAGAAAAGAACACCCCTATTGAACAACTTGTGAGCGTCGCTCGTGATCTAGGTTACTCAGAGATGAGTTGCGTGCATTCGTTGAAAACCAACAAAAGATGGAAAGGGATGAATGCGCGGAAGGACGCCGTATCGCATTGGAATAGCAGAGCGGGAAAAGGCTAAAGAAGAGAGGAAATAGAAAAATTAAGGATTCAGGCTAATGATAATCAGGCTAGGGAGGAAACAGAAAGAATGAAGCAGGAAACAGAAAGAATAAGGGAAGCGCAGGAAACAGAAAGAATGAAGCAGGAAACGGAAAGATTAAAGGTTCAATTAGAGTTAGAGAAAGTGAGAATACAAAGGGAGACCACCGAGGATGGGAGTTCAGTTTCCAGTGACTCTGTGCGCAGCTATGCCCCCCGACCCAAGTTGCCAAAATTCTCTGAAGGAACCGATTCGATTGACGCATACATCAGTCGTTTCGAAACGTTTGCGACCAGTCAGGTTGGCCTCCAGAAGAGTGGGCAGTCATTTTGTCAGCGCTATTGACGGGTAAGGCATTACAGATTTTCACTGCATTACCAGCAGACACCCAATCTGATTTTGGTGCTGTGAAGGAATCATTGATGAAGGGATTTGACCTCACAGAGGAAGGATTCAGAAAGAAATTTCGTTCAGCTAGATTGCAAGCAGGGAAACGTACACTCAGTTTGGTGCACGTCTAGATCACTATTTTGAGAAGTGGTTAGAGTTGAGCGGTATGAAAAAGGAGTTCGCTGAGTTGAAAGAGCTAGTTATGAAGGAACAGATTTTGTCAGGTTGCGGCCCTGAGTTAACCAAAACATTTGAAAGAGAGACAGCCAGAGACAGCAGGGGAGTTGTTGAAGTTCGCAGAGGTGTATAGAGAGGCACGTTTGGGCACTAAGGTGCAGGAGAAACAGGTGCCAGGCACAGGTGAGAAGAGTGCAAGGAGACCAGGGGAGTTTTCTGCAAAGTCTGCAAACCCAGTGGTGGGGCAGAAGGAAGGGCAAAGGGACATTAGGTGTTTCATTTGTCACAAGAAGGGACATGTGCGGGGGATTGTCGCATGAGGTTCCAGAAGGCAGCAGCCTTGCAAGAGGTGGATAAGGGTCGCCAGGGGAAACGACCTGCAGTGGAACCAAAAGGGATTCAGTCTGAAGAGGGTGGAGTGCAGCCTATGGCTAGCACTGGACAGCAGTCAGTGTCAGGGATGGAGGGCACTAGGCTGAGTGGTTCGTTCCCAGTGGAAGAAGGGTGGATTGGCCAGCAGAGGGTGAAAGTGTTACGAGACACTGGTTGTTCATGCGGGGTAGTACGAACAACGCTGGCCCGAGAAAGGGATTTGACAGGGCAAATCCAGACCTGTACTCTAATCGATGGCACTGTGAGGGAGTTTCCAGTTGCTAAGATAGAAGTACGTACCCCTTACTTCTCAGGCGAGTTGTCTGCTTTGGGTGATGGAGAAACCCCCTTCACGATTTGATCATTGGAAATATTCCAGGTGCAAGGGATCCAGGGATCCTGAGTTGTTGACTGCTACAGGGCAGCAGTTCAAACACGGAGCAAGAAGGAGGAAAAGGTTGATAAACCGTTAGTCGTTCCAGCAAGGAAGTCAGGCATAGATGTGTCGCCTGATGAGTTTAGGGCAGCGCAGGAAACAAGACCCTTCGCTCGTGAAGTCTTGGGAGTTGGCAAGAAAGGTGGAGAGAAACAGGAGGTTAGGAGGTGAGACAGAGTTTCTTGTGAAAAGGCGGGCTGTTGTACCGAGTGTTCACCAAGGGGAAGACAGGTAAGGTGACCACCAGTTAGAGGTACCAGCAGGTATCGTGACACTGTCATGTCAGTGGGTCACGAGTCGCTCATGGCGGTCATCTCGGCACCAGCCCAAACAGCTGACCGAATCTTTGATGACTTTCATTGGCCAGAGCAATTGGCAGACATCAAGCGTTTCTGCATGTCATGTGACGTGTGTCAAAGGTCAGCACAAGAGGGGTGAAAGGAAGGCGCCTCTTAAACATCCCCCTTTAATTGACACACCGTTCAGGAGGGTGGCTATCGATCTGATTGGCCCAATCTCGCCCTGTTCCAAAGGTGGGCACAGGTATGAGACATGTAAGGTTGCAAGGGAAAGTTTGCAGGAGGCTAGGGTCGTTCAGAAGAAGCAATATGACAGGAAGGTGAGGAAGCAATCCCTCAAGGTGGGAGATCAAGTCCTGGTACTGCTTCCCACGGGCCACAACAAGCTGCTGATGCATTGGAAAGGACCATTCACCATCACTGAAAAGGTAGATCGGGATTACCGAATTGATGTGAATGGGAAAAACCCAAAACTTTTCCATGCGAATTTTCTCCGCAAATATATTCAGCGTGAGACTCAGCACATAGGCCCCAGCAGCAATCATTTATGAGGTGAAAGAGACCCAGCAGAAGAAGGGAGATTTTGTTGCCTAAGTTTCCAGAAGAGTCATACAGGGATGTGTCACTGTATGAAGGGCTAGACAGTAGGAGTTCCTAGGTTTTGTTGTCGGAGGCGACACAAAGCAGGGCCCGGGAAAAAGAAAGGTGGAGAAGATGATGAATTCAGAGAGACCAAAGACCAAAACAGAAGTCAGGAGTCTGCTAGGTTTTATTGGTTTCTATAGGGAGTTTGTTCCAAATTTCGCAGCAATCACGAGTCCTCTCAGTGATTTGGTCAAGGCAGGGAAACCAGCAGTGGTCGAGTGGTCAGACGCTGCAGAGCAAGCACTGCAGACAGTGTTGGAAAGACTAGGTTCCCGTCCCATCTTGAAGCTACCAGATATGTCCAAACCATTTTTGTTGCGGACAGATGCATCAGGTGGTGGGATAGGTGCAGTATTGTTGCAGGAGCATGAAGGGGTCGAGTTCCCTGTGAGGTATGCTAGCAGGAAGTTGACAAAGTGTGAAGAAGGGTACGCAACGGCGGAGAAGGAGTGTTTAGCTGTCGTGTGGGCCGTGCAGAAGTTCCACAAATACCTGTATGGGAAAGAGTTCGTGATAGAGACAGATCACCAACCACTCAAATTCCTGCAGGAGGGACAGCTGAAAAACAGCAGGGTTCTGCGTTGGGCAATGGCACTGCAGCCCTACAGGTATCGAGTGCAGTACATTCCAGGTCGACAGAATGTCGGAGCTGACTATTTAAGCCGTGTAGTCTAGCAAGCTGCAACTCAGAGGAAGTCAGTCATATCCGGGGTGCTTTGTTGATAATATGTGTTGATTACAGTTATGTTGATTGGATATGGGTTCATTCCCAGTTGGCTATGGTTCATATTTTTGTGTGAGACTTGTTCATGTTTTCTTTGTGAGACTTGTTCATGTGAATGTAGTTATGCTTGGAGCATACAGTCGCTTGTGTAGTGATGCATTATTTGCAATAAGTGAGGATGGAGATTCCTCAGTGAAGTGTCATGGATCGTGATCATATTATATTGTGCTTTTCATAAGAATTGTGAAAAGGAGAGATGGCAAATCCGCAGGTAGGGGAATGGCATAAGTGCGCACAGAGGTCGTTATAAAATGAATTGAAATAACGCAAGAGCGCACGTCAGTGATAACTCATTGAGTGGTATTCACTAATGATATATTTTATAATTTATAAACCGTTGGTTGTAAAGTATTTTTTCAAACTTTGCACGTGTAGCTGTGTGTCAGCAAATTCGGTTGTTGTTTTTTTGTACCGTGGTTTTGAGACGAGCGGTGCATAGTCTTTTGCCAAGGGGGAAATTGTCACGGTCAAAAATAGAACAACCAAGTCGTGGTCCAGGTTGTTTGGACATAAGCTCTAACTCAAATATTTTGGGCGCCACGCAGACGGGCCCATGGTTCGGATCCAGCCAATTAAGCATAGGGGAGAGGCTCCACAGAGACGTCTGTCCGGCTAGACGGACTAAGCAGCTTTGACCGACGCCTCGATGTCTAGCGAGACGAGTCGTAGCGCCTGGCTCAGGCTCATCTAGCCAATTTGTGGAACCACGCCATTGTTAGTCGGACGTCGCAGGTTAAAGCAGGAAAGGAGAGGGAGGGAAGGGATGTGTGGTGGGGGTGAAATCTAGCTAATCAATTAAATGACCATTGACCACCACAGAGAGTAAGGCGTGTAGGCGTGACTGTCATGATTTGAATATCCAATGGAATTAGAGGGAGATAACTTCGGGTATCAGGGGTAAAAATACTGACCAATGGTACTCGCCCTTTTTGGACAGATCGGAACGGAATAAGAAGGATGTGAGAGTGAGAGAACGGCAGAACGAGGGGAGAACGAACAGAGAGACAGAGAGAGAGAGAGAGGTTCTGGGTGTAGTCTCTGCAGGAGAAAGGCAGAGAGATGAGAGGAGTGAAGTTTGAGCATTAGCACCAGATATAGTCTGCAAAGGAGGACTAAAGAGAGATGTGGAAAGAAAAGATTGCTAACTAATGAAGAGAAAAAGAAAGAAAAGAAAAGGAAAAGAAAAGCAACCATGTCCATTTAATAGAGCAGACTAGGAGAGAGAGAGAGAGTGCAATGCGTTAATGCAGGAAGAAAGAAAGGAGAACAGATCGATGTTGATAGTCACTGTTCCATCTGAACCGGGGTTCGACCTCATACTTGGCCAGCGCCACTTTCATCGGCAGTCCAACCTGACCAACGCCAGCAGTCCAGCCTGACCGGTGCCAGCAGTCCAGCTTGACCGGTGCAAGCAGACCAACACCAGTGCCAGCAGTTGTGTCGTGTTGTGAAAGTGACAGTGAAAAGAAAAAAAAAGGAAAAGAAAAAGACAGTGATTCGTGAATAGTTAAGATCACCTGGCCAGGTAAAGTAGAAATCTATTTATACCCGGGTTAGTTAATGATGTTTTAGATAAATGATTTTGTGAAGTTCAGGAAAGAGAGAATGTTTTATTTCATTTGATTCATATGCATTGATGTTTCGTTCTATGATCATGTGTAGTAAAGTTATAGACTTTACTAGTGGTTTGATGTGACGAATGCATGATATATGAATGAGATTGTAAGCAAGCTGTGAGTGTGTTTGGGCTGTGCGCTAGTCCTTCCTCCATCGACATCACCCGAGGTTGACAGTGTGTGTGTGTACATATATACACACCTCTCTCTCTCTCCTCTCTCTCTCTCTCCTCTCTCTCTCTCTCTCTCTCTCTCTCTCTCTCTCTTCTTTCTTTCTCTCCACACACACACACACACACACACACACACACACACACACACACACACACACACACACACACACACACACACACCACACACACACACGCACGCACGCACGCACGCACGCACGCACGCACGTTGTGAAATAATGAATCATTGTCATCGTAGAAAAAATGGCTAACTCACATTACGTTATGGGTAGTACTGCGCTCTATAAAAGTTATTTGTAGTAGCAGTAGTAGTAGTAGTAGTAGTAGTAGTAGTAATAGTAGTAGTAGCAGTAGCAGCAGCAGCAGCAGCAGTGGTAGCAGTAGCAGTAGCAGTAGTAGTAGTAGCAGCAGCAGTAGTAGTAGTAGTAGCAGCAGTAGTAGATAGTAGTAGTAGTAGTAGTAGTATAGTAGCAGTAGCAGTAGTAGTAGTAGTAGTAGCAGTAGTAGTAGTAGCAGTAGCAGTAGCATAGTAGTAGCAGCAGTAGTAGTAGTAGTAGTAGTAGTAGTAGTAGTAGTAGTAGCGGTAGTGGTGGTAGCGGTAGTAGTGGTAGCAGAAGTAGTGGTAGCAGTAGTAGTGGTAGCAGTAGTGGTAGTAGTAGTGGTAGTAGTAGTAGTGGTAGTAGTAGTGGTAGTAGTAGTGGTAGTAGTAGTGGTAGTAGTAGTAGTGGTAGTAGTGGTAGTAGTAGTGGTAGTAGTAGTAGTGGTAGTAGTAGTAGTGGTAGTAGTAGTGGTAGCAGTAGTAGTGATATGGTGGTGGTAGTAGTAGTAGTAGTAGTGGTAGTGGTAGTAGTAGTAGTAGTAGTAGTAGTAGTGGTAGTGGTAGTAGTAGTAGTAGTAGTAGTAGTAGTAGTAGTAGTAGTGTGTTGGTTCTCCAGTTTGACCTCTATTCACACGGAGTGATATTAGACGAAACTATAAAAAGTAAAAAAAAATATAAAGCAAACAATAAGCAAAATGAGCCCACACCAATGGTAGCCACAGTGACATGTACATCGGCAATA
>CM031597.1:131755763-131758263 GCA_018398815.1 Conus ventricosus | reverse complement strand
TTTTCTCTAAAATTTCAAATCTTTGCAAAGTCATTATTATAATGACGGAAGAATTGTTAGCCTGCACTTGTTTTCCCCCACTACTTAATTGTTCAGCATCATATATATATATATAATATATAAAACACGTGGGCGTGGGGACAGATGTGTCAAGGTTTTTTTTTTCTAGTTTGGAACTTTTGCCATCCTTATTCTCTCTCTCTCTCTCTCTCCCTGACCAAAGCATATCACTCACCCCCCGTCACCCATCCTCATTTTCACGCATGACTTCTTCACTTTCCATGCCCCCGGCTCATTCCTTCCACTTCTCACTCCCTACCCCTCCCCCATCCCCAGCGAAGGCGATGTGTGTGGAAGGGGAAATCAGTCAAAGAGAGATGAGCGAAAACCGCCAGGGAGAGAATCACCTTGGCCAGCTACAGGCGATGAAGGGCGGTGAGCGTAGCGAATGACGCCCAATAACCTGTACAGTTTCCCAATAACATGTACAGTTTCCCATAACCTGCACAGTTTCCCAATACCTGTACAGTTTCCTAACCTGTACAGTTTAACCTGTACAGTTTCCCAATAACCTGTACAGTTAACTGTACAGTTTCCCAATAACCTGTACAGTTTCCAAACTGTACAGTTTAACCTGTACAGTTTCCCAATAACCTGTACAGTTTCCAATAACTTACAGTTTCCCAATAACCTGTACAGTTTCTCGGCATCAGGCTTTTAAGGCTTGCAAAGCATACCAGGAAACCCCAATTGTCGTGCAATAAATGAAAGACGGCGAACTCTGCTAGCTTTTCCATACACACGTCGTGGGTCTGAAATGGCCGACACTCATGCTTTTCACTTGATGACTGGGTACATATGTACGCGATCTCCACCAAATTTTATGACTTTGGTCAACAAGCCATGGCCGTACATCTGTACCAAAAATTGTTTGTTTTTGTTGGTTAACAAAGGAGTAAACAAAAACGAAAAAGTCCCGGTACGTTCTGGGTTTAAGCAGACCCACACTCGCAAAGAAGAAAACCCGAGTGCCGTACGTCGTGGGTCTGGCCAGACCCATGCATTGTAAAGCCAAAGAGTAAACGAAAACAGAACTGGCCCAGTATGTCGTGGGTCTAAGCAGACCCATGACGTAACGGCAAGGGTTTATTCCTTCAGAAGACAGCAAGGGTCCGTGGAGACCCATGATGTACGGCAATGGTTTATTCCTCCACGAGACCCACGACGTATGGCGCGCACAATTTCAGGCGATTGACGGGAAAGGCTAGTGTAGTGGATATAGTCAGCTCAGCAGAGAGCCTTCACTTGACATTAGAAGGTTTAATCCTGCTAGCGCGCTATTGAGAAGGAATATTTAGAGTTAAAAAAAAGAAAAAAAGATAGGGGAGAAAAGGAAGGGCAATTTATGGCGCCCATATTCTGGTGATCTCTATGGAAGCACATCAGAGTCTGAAGGTGACAATAGCTTTTTTTTTTTTTTTCCTCGTGAAACAGCTATTATCCTGAAGGAAAACAACTAAATGATGTGCAAAAAATGAAGAGAAAAAACCCACAAGGATTACAATTATTTCCCCTGTTTTCCGTTCAATCAGTGTTTTCTTTTCTTCCATGAGGATCACTGTTTTGCCTGATTTCCTTGAGATGATAATAACTGTTGTTGTAGCCATCCTGAAGACAGCAAGTATTATCCTGAGGACGAAGTCATTATAGTTATGTTCTTCGCCGAGGAAAACCAGCTGTTGTCGCCTTTATACGCTACGTCAGCAAATGACGGAAAAGACTTGCGATACGGAGGATCACATTTGTTTTACAATTTCCTTTTGTATTGCTTGAGCGTAATGGCTGCCCCCCCCCCCCCCCCCCCTCTCCCCTCCATGGAAAAGGGGAAACAGTTGGGATCGATAGAGATGATATCAATGGTAACTGTTTTCTTTGCACACTTGTTCGTCTCATCTCATCTCAATCCCGTGACCTAAGTGGTCGTAGAAGGGAACCAGAGGGACGACACCGTCGATCTTCTTCTCCATCGAGGCCTGCCCTCTGCTTCTCGCTGGAGCTCTGGCAGCCTAGGTTTGTCCATTCTGTCACGTTCTCCGACCAGCTTCTTTCTCTGCCTGCCTCTGCGCCTTCTTCTTTCTTCAAGCAGTGCCTTGCAGGACTGTTCTTCTTTCTTCAAGCAGTGCCTTGCAGGACTGTTCTTCTTTCTTCAAGCAGTGCTTGCAGGACTGTTCTTCTTTCTTCAAGCAGTGCCTTGCAGGACTGTTCTTCTTTCTTCAAGCAGTGCCTTGCAGGACTGTTCTTCTTTCTTCAAGAAGTGCCTTGCAGGACTGTTCTTCTTTCTTCAAGCAGTGCCTTGCAGGACTGTTCTTCTTTCTTCAAGCAGTGCCTTGCAGGACATGTTCTTCTTTCTTCAAGCAGTGCCTTGCAGGACTGTTCTTGCCAACGAGTCGTGCCGTGTCGTGTCACGTGTCCAAACCACATCATACTTATTATCTGTGGA
>CM031597.1:131710763-131745763 GCA_018398815.1 Conus ventricosus | reverse complement strand
ACCTTGAACAAAGTCTTTCAAAGCTGTCCTTTGGAAAATAAGTAGATGATACCAATCAGTAAAAGATTATGAAGAATCGAGGAGAATTAAATGGCGCGTTTTAAAAAAAAAAAGAAAATTTCGAAATTAGTTTTTCACGTTACGAGATTTTTGACAACTTTCGCCGACCATACACTGACCATGCACTTCCCCGCTAACTCCCGCATTCCTGCGCGCGCGTGTAACAGCGACACTCGCTCTCTTGGCATTCCTGAGCGCGTGTAAAAAGCAATGGCAGCCGAGGCGACTGATTCATCACCAGAACAAAATCATGTTTGCCACCATCAGAGGTGAGTCTTTTTGCAAAATGTATAGATTTAATCATTTTAAACTGACCCGTTTTGTTTACCGCACCTAACAGCAGCAGTTATCACTTGTTCGCTGGCATCTGAGAGTGTTGAAAGAGTGGAATCAGGTCAGTGCAGAGTCAAGCCAGTTTAGTATGGCGGACTGTTTGTGACACAAACGCGCCTTTCCCGCAAGTCTTCACGTCTACAACAATTACCTTTTCGCTTGTCTTACTGCTGTAACTGTATTATAATAGGTTTCTAATTCTGTGAAAGGAAAAACAATACGAGCTTAGTAAGTCATTTAGTCGGGCTAGTCTTCACGTCTACAACGTTTTACCTTTTCGCTTGTCTTACTGCTGTAACTTTTATTATAATAGGTTTCTAATTCTGTGAAAGGAAAAAACAATACGAGCTTAATAAGTCATTTAGTCGGGCTATGTTCATTTTCACCCCCTTGAAAGCACCACAGCAACTCATACACATATAAACTCACGCCCCAAAGTTAAGCAACCCAGTGAAAGATTTCAAAACTTATTTTTTAATTAATCACTCGGAGACATTTCGTTGAAGAACTCAAAACGTGTCGGCCAAAGCACAGTCACACATCCACTATTATTTCATGGCATGGTCCATTTCAGGTAAAATTTTATCACCTTTTCAAACGTTGTGCAACGTCCAAAATAGTTGCTTAACTTTTTGGCTTGAGTTTAGTGTTAGTGTTTCACTTGACAATTTTAATGCCATCGTATTCTTGTTTATAGGAACAAGAAGAAAAGACCTGTATCATCTGTGGAGAGGGGTTTGATGCCAAGCCAGTTACGCTCACAGAAAAGGGCTGCAAAAACCATCAACAGCATCAGTGCAAAATTTGGAGAAGCTGTGTTTGCTAAGTCTGGTGACAACGTCCATAAGAACTGTAGAGATCCCCAAACACTAACAAACATTATTTTCCATCAAGGGATCCAAAACTTGCAAAGTCACCTCGAAAACGTCGTGCACCAGAACAAGTCGTAGAACATGGAAAAATCCCTTTGTGTTTGTTTTGCGGTCAAAAGGCGAAAGAAAGCAAGAAAGGCAGGGGCGGTTCATCCACTGATTTCTGTACAGACAACGCAATTCCAGGACTCTGTTCTGCAGTTTGGCAAGAAGAGGGGTGAGACTGACAGTTGGTCAAGAGAGGTAACAGGCAAGATAGAGTACATGCAGGATCTTTTTGCTCGTGATGCTGTCTACCACCGCGTCTGTTACACGTATTTCAGACAAGGGCAAGGAGTACCTGGTATTTTTGCGAGTGGTGAACCTGCTGCCAAAAAAATGTGCTTTGGGCGCCCCCGGAATGAACGCTGTTTGGAAGCTTTCCAAGCAGTTGTTGATTATCTGGAGAATGAAGATGTAGAGCAGGTGACTGTCTCTGCACAGGAGAATGCCAAGTTGCCAGATGATGTCAAAGTAGTCCTTGACGGTGGTGATCTTCTGCATCGTTTGTCTTGGGGCAGAGGAATTACCTACAACCAAGTTGTGGAGAGCTACGTTGACTACGTCGTCCGGAACTATGGCACACGAGCAAGTGTGGTGTTTGACGGATATGTCAGCGGCCCATCCACCAAGGACGCCACGCACCTTCGGCGACAAAACGGTCGCAAAACATCCTGCGATGTTCACTTTGATGGTGAAATGTTCATCTGTGACACGAAAGAGAGCTTTCTCTCTAACCCAGGTAACAAACAACGCTTTATCTACACCCTTGCACAGTCCTTCATGGAAAATGGAATTAAAAATATTTCATGCCGATGGTGATGCAGACTGCCTGATTGTGCAGGAGACAGCCCTCACAAAAGCCACAGAACATGCAGTTGCTGTTATTGGGCGAGACACTGACTTTGCTTGTGCTGCTGTTGTACCACTTCCAGCCACAAGGTTGTAACGTGTATTTCAACACAGGAGGAAAAATCTGGGACATTGGAGCAGCACGAGAAAGTCTAGGCCCACAGATCTGCAGGAACATTCTGTTTGCCCATGCACTTGGGGGCTGCGACACCACTAGCAGCCTCTTCAACATTGGCAAAAAGCAACCGGGGTATACATCTGAGGGAATCCGCCGTTTTCCGTCAGATGGCACAAGTCTTTCGCAGCGGCACCAAGCGCACCACACAAGAAGAGATCAAAGCGGGAGAGAGGGCTCTGGTGGGTTGTATGGTGGAGCAGAAGACGACAGCCTAAACAAGCTGCGCTACATCAGATACAACCGCAAGTTAGCCAACTCTAAAGCAGCAGCAGTGGACCCCAGAAGGTTGCCACCAACACACTCTGCTGCGAAGTTCCACTCCTTTCGAACTTATTTTCAAGTCCAAATATGGAAACGGCTTGAAAAGTGAGCAGGCTATGCCGCTGTCTGCAGAAGACTGGGGTTGGGGCGTGACAGATGGCATGCTCCTGCCTGTTTATACTGACGCTGCTGTTGCCCCTGAAGACTTGCTGCACGTTGTCACATGCAGCTGCAAGACAGGCTGTGGAGTAAGTTGTGGGTTTTTCGACAGCATGGACTGGTCTGTACAGCAGCTTGTGGTCACTGTCGTGGGGAAAGCTGTACTAACAGCGTCATCAGTGACACAGCTGCTGATTCGGATGTCGAAGACTGAGGTCAAAGGGTGAACGGGCTGTTACGGACAACTTGCATCTCAAAGGTTGGTCGAAGTTTCCATGTCATTCCCTTAGTGAGAAACATTGCATTCAGTGCTGTAGTTGGAGTTATCAATCTTTCAATTGTATTGTGGAGAGGTACATGCCAATGAATTACTATTTTCACTTGTGGTTAACACTGGACAGGTTTTAGGTCATCCTGACATATGCATGTTAAACTTTTGATCTTGTGCCGGAACGAGCAAAATTAAGGGGGTACCATGAGAACGGTGTGTATTTTGATACTTAACTGAGGAATGTCCTCGACTGTGCTGTGTAGTTCAACTGAAAATAGTTCATGTTTAAGTTTGCAAACAATTCCACTTCCAATCTTGGGCTGCATGTCTCTGCTGGTGATGTACAATCCGACATGCATGCCAATTTGTCACGTGGTTAGGGTCTCGTTTTGATATTATTGAGTATATCAACCAAACTGCTGAAGACTGGTACTTAGGATCTTTATATTTGGCTATACTTACATCTTTGAAGCATAAAAGTAACTTGAGTTTGCCAGTTTGTTATAGTGAATGCTGATTTATGTCACGGGAGTGGATTTTGCCCCTTTTTCGCTTATCGTGCAAGCCATTATTCCGCTAAAAAAAAATTTCCCCCCATTACATTTTTCTCGATTTGGTTTGTGAGAAGGGCCATGTATTTCGAGTTTAAAAAAACATAAAACGAGCTTTGAAAGACTTTGTTCAAGGTCAGGGCATATCAGGCCAAAATTTTACCAGACTAGAAGGAAAAGTAGAAGCGAAGGGGCGTGGGGAGATCGGGGGGAGGGGGTAGGAGTGGGAGGAGGGTAATCGGAAAGAAAGTCAACGGGAAAGAAAGTCAACGGAGGGTTAGGGTTAGGGTTAGGGTCAGGGTCAGGGTTAGGGTTAGGGTTAGGGTTAGGGTTAGGGTCAGGGTTAGGGTTAGGGTTAGGGTTAGGCTTATGGTTAGGGTTAGGGTTAGGGTTAGGGTTAGAGTTAGGTTACTTTCTCTCCGTTGACTTTTTTTCCGTTGACTTCTTTCCTACAATCGGGAGGAGGGGGTGGAGCGAATATGAGGTCTTTATTCTTAGCCCGTGTTGTGTCGACATTTTATGGCAGCAATACTTTGTATGTAGACATTTGTGCCAGCGCTGGGTTTAAGCTAAGATTGTGTTGTGGGCATTTCTGGCATCTCAAGAATGTTGCATCGCACACTTTTTTCGTGTGCCCGCGCGCCCGTGCGGTGTGCGTGGTGTTGTTTTGGGGGTGTTTTGGGTTTGTGGTGTTGTGTGGTGTGTGTGTGTGTGTGTTGTGTGTGTGGCGCGCATGCTGTTGTTGTGTTGTGTGTTGTGTGTGTGTGTGGTGTGTGGGGGGTTTGTGTGTTGGTGTTGGTGTGGTGTGTGGTCAGCTGTGGTGTGGTTTTTGGTGTGTGTGTGTGGGGTGTTGTGTGGTGTGT
This sequence comes from Conus ventricosus, assembly GCA_018398815.1. Lineage (NCBI taxonomy): Eukaryota > Metazoa > Mollusca > Gastropoda > Neogastropoda > Conidae > Conus > Conus ventricosus. Next base: position 131,741,324 of record CM031597.1, on the reverse strand, counting down.
GGTGCGTGTGCGTAAAGCTGTGTGGGGGTGTGTGTGTGTGTGGTGTGGTGTGTGTTGTGTGTGTGTGGTGTGTTTTGTGTGTGGTTTCATGTCCGGTGTGTGTGGTTGTGGGTGTGGGTGGTGTGTGTGTTGGGGGTGTGTGTTGTTTGTGTGGGGGTGGGAACAAGAACAAAAACAAAAACAAGAACAAAAACCAATTCTTTTTTTCCCGTCACCTTTGAAAGTTTTTGGCACAAAAAAAACAACGACTCAACAAAAAGAGAGAAAAAAAAAAAAAAGGGTTTTTCGATTATCAATTTCCCCTGGTTTAAATGCCTCAAAAACAAAGCTGGCAAATATCTTTGGTTTTTCCCGGATTTTAATAAGTTTTGGGTTTTGAAGTCACGGCAAAAAATATTCTTTTTCCTGGGTCAAATCCGTTAGATCTTGATCTGTTCTACTTGTATCTTTAGTTTTGTTCTTGCATAAAATATTCTCAATTATCTAAAAAATAAAAATTCGTCTTCTATTTCTTTACATGCATACAAAATCTTTGATTTGGGGTGGAATACCTGCATAGCGGCCTTTTTCTCAACATTTAAGTCAGCGAGCAAACGCAATTTACATAGCGCTTGTTTTTTGTATGTCCAACATCAACAAGTTTTTCAATAGAAATTCAGAGATTTGATGACATTGAAAAACTCAAAAAGGGCTGTATTTGTCTTTTCCTTTGCCCAAAATTGAATATTTACTTGGCTTTCAATTGTTTTTTTATAGTGAATTTCAGTCAAATGTTTCCCTCATGTTAATGTTAAACCCAAACATGGTTTTTCCAAAACTGTAAAAGAATGTTTTTGATAAACAAGAGCCCATGGTTTTGCTTTCCCTTGTCTTTATTCATCATGTCTTTGAAAAACCCTTTTTAAATTGTTTTTTTCCGACTTATCTAAATATGCACCAAAAACCCAAGGGCCAAGCTATGTGAACCCCTTTTTGGGAAAATTTCCCCTATTTTCATTAGAGTCTTTTAAATTTTAATTGCTTTTGGGAAACCAAAAGACTTTTACAGAATTTTCACTTTTTAAAGTTTTCATGGGGGGTTTTTTGAAGAAAACTATTTTAAAAAAATCAATATGTCAAATAGTCCATGTTGCATTGTACTTTTTCTCAACCATGGCAACCAAACTTCTGCCCATTGTTGCTAAAAAGGAGTAACCAAAGTACGAAAGTTGTAATATTGTACAAAAACAAATTTTGGTTCCTCTGATTAACGATATAATGAAAAAAAGCTTTTTGCTTGTTTGGCAAGTTGATTTTGGGGCCCAAAAAAAAAGGGGAAACCCGTCGAATGCAAAGTTATCCCAGTTTTTGTACTGATCATTGTCTGAATTATCTCGTACCAAATTTAAAAAAAGAGGGGAATTTTGGGGTTTTTTTAGTGTAAATACAATACCTTTGTTTTTGACATTAATTTTATACCCCAATTTAAAAATATTATAAATCTGTCAAGCTTGTTTAAAGACTTTTTCTTTGTTTTAGATAAAATAACTAGGCATCTGAAACATTAAACATGATACAGGGGTTTTTTAATCAGTATGCAGACACTGCCCTCCCCAATATACTTTGGAAATCATTTCGGGAATTAAAAAAAAAGTTGGATAAGAACTTTTCCTTGAAAAACTCCCTTTACTACTTTATGTTACGGGATAGACCTTATTCTTTTTTTTGTGATATTTTGGAATTTTCATACATTTTCCCTGAAAACTCTGAAAATTTCCCTGTATGCCTTTTTAAAGTATTTTTAAGAAAAGTGCCTCAGCCAAAAACGTTATGAACGCTTTTTCAAAGTCATAAAAAACCAAAAAGGCGACTTTTCTGTTTTTTCATTATATCAAAAACAATTTTTTTAACACAAATAGATGATCTGATGTTCTGTGTTCTTGCGAAACCTTTTTTCCCCTCTAGTAATGATTTTCTTCCAAAAAGTTTTTTATTCGACGTTTTAAATTTAAATGGCAGAACAAATTAGAGAGAGTTTTTACTGTTATACCACGAAAATTTAAAGGGATTGAAGGACTCCTGATTTATGAATGGGGACTTTTTATTCCCCTCTTCATGTTTCAGGTATGCTCCTGAAAAAAAATATTTTAAATAAAGTTCTAATTATTTCACCTGTATGGGGTTTAAACTATTTTTTAAATTATTTCTTTTAAATAATCCCCCATTTTTCTCCCCCGCTTTTTTTGTTACGCAATTTTTGAAAAACTAAAATTCTTTAGATGATATTGGAAAATCAAGATCAAGTAACTTAATTCGAAGAGATTTTTTTCCAATTTAGAATTTACTTTTATTTTTTCCCTCTGTTCAACATTTCCTCTTACCAATAAGTTTTTGTAAATGGCTAGCCATTTTGTACACTTATCGTCCATGGTTTTTTTTTCCCTTTTTGGAATCTGCTTCATGTAATTTTTTTAATGTTTTTCCACACTTTGTTTGGATCTTGTAAAAAGCTTCATTCAGACTCGAACTAATCTTTTTCTTAAAAATCTTTTTCTTCCTTTTCAACAAACGTTTGTATATTTTTATTTTGTGAAAGTACTTTTCATGTATGTTTTTTTTTGTGGATTTCTTTTTCATGCATTTCTTAAAGATTTTAGATCTTCGTTTCGAATATAGCAGTCTTGGTCAACCATTTTTGGAGCTTTTTTCTAGATTTTCTTTTATTTAAAAAAGCTTATGTCGAAGAAATTTTGCAGCTTTTCTTTAATGTATTGGAACTTTTTCCAAAACAAGAGGGCTAAAAAAACGTGTTTGGTTCATCAATAATTTTTAATTTCTTGTAATGATTCACTAATTTGCTTTGTTTTAAAAGCTGTACAGAAAGCATCACGGGTTATCATCCCGTAAAATTTACATATTCTTCCTTTTGACCCTTAGTTTTTTTTGTAAAATGTGCTCTTACTGAAAAAAAACCCCTGTCTTTTGTTAATTTTTATTATGGTTTAAAAATAGTGTCATACTGAGTGGAAATGCTGAAAAATGGGTTTTGGTCCATAACTTTTCCTTTTAACTATTTTTTTGTGTAAGTTCTTCTGAAAATATAAAGTAGTCTACCACACTACTACCTTGGTGAAAACAAGTGTATTTTTTTTCCAAATCACCCCGGTCCTACCATTTCGAAAAAGAAGGCTGTTGTCCGTACAAATGTTTGATTAACCTTCCCTTTTTTTTGGAACAACAGGTCCATAGAGCATCTACTGTATGTTTTTATTAATTTGATTGTAGGACCCGGGATAAAACAATCATGAAATTGATCATTTCCGTTAAACATCAAAGTTCCGTCCTAGCATTAAAACGCCACAAATAAAATTTGCCCTTTTTTTTTAGCGAAAATGTCTATATCATTTTTTAATTTATCCCAAATCAAACCGCATTATTTTTTACCCTATGATGATATTGTGGCGGTTATAGAGCAACTTTTAAGTGTCTTGTCCCTGTTTGTCTACATTTGGTTAAGACATCCAAAAAATATATTTCATTTTTTTGGTAAAAATTTATTTTTCTCTTATTTCATGTTTTTTCAAAAACCCGAAATCCCTCCCGAAGCCTTGCACGCTTTCTTGTGTTGTTTACGACAATAGTGAACTCCAGGTGCAAAGGTGGGAAAAGATATTCTTTGTGTCCATAGTTAAATGAGTTTTTTTTTTCCAGGGGAAAAAATTCATTGATTTTTTTTTTTTGAATAAACTGCCAGTCTTTGTATTTGTTTGTCTTAATACCCTCAATTTTTTCCCAAAAACCAAGTATTCCATATGGATATATTTTTCCTTCCCCCAAACTGTGCTTATATATGTAACTTAGGTTTCTAAGTTACTAGCAATTTATAATGGGACTTTTTTCTTCATCCGTTTTTAAAATTACAAACAAAATTAATCATTAAACGATCATTTTTAAAATTCACTGATTACAACGAGTTGTTTTATATTATTTTGTTACTTATTTTAACTTTATTTTTTCCCAAAAAAAGGGAGTGTGTGTGTGTGGGTGTGTGTGTGTGTGTTGGGGGTGGTGTGGTGTTGTGTGTGTGGGTGTTGGGTGTATGGTGTGGTTGTTGTGTGGTTGGGTTCTAACAGACTTTTTTCCCCTTCCTCTTGAACAAAGTGCCTTTTTGGGCAAAACTTAATACGTTTTTTACAACAAAAGGGAAGCCTGCGTTTGATATAGGAAACACCGGGGGAAAGGTTGAGAGAGAAAGAGAGAAAAGAAGAGAAGAGAGAAGAGAAGGGGAGAAGAGGGGGAGAGAGGGGGAAGAGCAGAGACAGAGACAAAAGGGAAAAAGACGAGAGACAGAAACAGAAAGCGGGATACAAAGACAGAGGGACACACACACACACACACACACACACACACACCACAACACACACACACACACACACACACACACACAACACACAGAGAGAGAGAGAAAAGAGAGAGAGAGAGAAGAGGAACTGAGAGAGAGAGGGGAGGAAAGCGAGAGAGAGAGAGAAAGCAAGAGAGAGAGACAGAGAGGAAATAGACCAGGGCGGTTGGGGGGGGGGGAGAAAGGAAAGAGAACAGGGGGCGTGGGGAGATGGGGGGAGGGGGTAGGGAGTTGGAGGAGGGGGGGGGCGAATAGAGGGCTTTTTTCTTTTGCCCGGGGTTGTTCGACATTTTTTGGCAGCTACTTTGTATTAGCATTTGTGGGGGCCGCGCTGGGTTTAAGTAAAATTTTGTGGGCATTTTCTGGCATCTCAAGAATGTTGCATCGCACACTTTTTTTCGTGTGCACCCCGCGCCCCTGCGTGTGGTCTGTGTGTGCGTGCGTGCGTACTTTCGTGCGTGCGTGCTGTGTGCGTGCGTGTGTGTGTGTGTGTGTGTGGTGTGTTTTTTGGTTTTGGGGTGTTGTGTGTGTGTGTGTGTGTGTGGTGTGTGTGCGCGCGCCGTCATGCGTGTGTGTGTGTGTGTGTGTGTTTTGTGGTGTGGGGTGTGGGGTGTGTGTGTTTTGGGGTGTGTTGTGCGCATGCTGTGGTTTTGTGGGTGTGGTGGTTGTGTGGTGGTGTGCGTCATGCTGTGTTGTGTGTGTTGGTGTGTGGTGTGTTGTGTGTGTGTTGTGGTGTGTGTGTGTTTTTTAGTTCTGTGTGTGTGTGTGTGTGTGGGTGTGTGGGTTTGTTGGTGGTGTGGTGTGTGTGTGTGTTCTAACAGACTTTTCCCCACTTCCTCTTGAAAAATAATGTGCCTTTTTTTCAAAAATTAATACGTTTTTTTACACAAAGGCAACCGCGTTTTATAAAAGGAAAAACGCCGGGGGGAAAAAGGTTTTAAAGAGAAAGAAAAAAAAGAGAAGAAGAGAGAGAGAGAGAAGGGGAAAAAGGGAGGGGGAAAGAGAGAGGAAGGGGAGAGAAAAGAGACAGAGACAGAGAGACAGAGAGACAGAGAAACGGATACAAAAACAGGGGACACACAACACCACCGCACCAACCCCAACCACCACACACCACACACACACACAACACACAACACACACACACCACACACACACACACAGAGAGAGAGAGAGAGAGAGGAGAGGAGAGAGAGAGGGGAGAGGAGAAGGGGGAGAGAAGCGAGAGAAATTTCACCCCCAGGAAAAGTACCTCCAATGTTATCTAGATTGGGGAAAAAAATTTTTTTTTTTTAAATTTAGTTAAAGGAATTCAGTTTTTCCTAAAGGGTGACAATATCAGCCATCGGCAATTCATTGAAATTCGGATCTTTTTTTCTCGTGACGGTTTTTTTAAAAGATTTGATCACTGAACATAACTAAATAATGTATTCATCAATGAAAAAAAAATTTTATTGTGGGCCTTAGGGAAACAACACGAAACCCCAACAAACTGTGATGGCGAAATGCTGAGTTTGCTATCATTTTACAGAAACCGAATCACCATCTATATAAAAAATGACATTGATTTTCTGTCTTTGAAGCAAATATTCAACAAAAAAAAAAAAAATTCAGCACCCTTTTGCACCGAATAGAAACAGATGATGATTGTTTTGTTCTTTTTTTTCATTGTCCTAAATGTTTTTTTGTTGTACCTGAAGAAAACCTAAGGGGCGAAACATCGTGTTTGTTCTGTATCTTTGGCTTAGTTTGTCTGCGGGAACCAGTAACTTCACTGTTTACAGTTGGCTTCACCCGGGGGAGAGCCCCGCCAACCCCGATGGGTCCCCAAACCCAGGGAGTTTTTGAGTCTAAGTGCATCTTCTCTCTCTCTCTCTCCCTCTCCTTTCCCCCCCTCCCCTCTCTCTCTCCTCTTCTCTCTCTCTCTCTCTAATCTCGCCTTAAAACTCTCTCTCTCCTCTCTCTCTCTCCTCCCCCGTCCCCCTCTCCTCTCTCTCTCTCTCTCTCCCCCCCTCCAGGTCCGCCACCTTCCCTTTTACACCACCCAGAGTACAACAAAGTGTACCACCCACCTTTTCCCTTTAAAAAACCCCCGTCCAATTTGTAACCACCACCTTCCCTTTCCCCACCAGTCCTAGAGTACACCATAGTGTACACCACCCCCCCCTTTGCACCAGTAGTGAGCCAGCCCCCTTTCTTTACACCACCAAGTCACCAGTTTTTTTAGCCAGCCACCCCCTTACACCATCTATGAAACCCCGCCACCTTCCCTTTAAAACACCAATCCTAGAGTACAAACTAGTGAAACCCAGCCCCCTTTCCCCTTTTAAAACACCAGTCCAGAGACCCATAGTGTAGCCCCCCCCTTCCCTTTAAAACCACCAGTCCAAAATAAACCATGTGTACCCACCCCCTTTCCCTTTAACCCATCCTAGTGAAACCACCACCTCCCTTAAAAACCAACCCTGAGTACAACACAGTTAACCAGCCACCTCCCTTTCACCAGTCCTAGAGTACAACACTATTTGAGCCACCACCTCCCTTTACACCATCCAAGAACAACACGGAAACCAGCCCCCTTTCCTTCCCCACCCATCCTAGGTAACCAGCCACCTTTCCCTTTAACCCCCAGTCCGAGTAAAAAACCTATGTAGCCAGCCCCTCCCTTTAAAAACCCAGTCCTAAGACCCCATTTTTTAAACCAGCCCCCTTCCCTTTACACCAGTCCTAGATCACCGCAGTGTAGTCACCCCTTCCCTTTAAACCAGTCCAGAGTCCCATATTACCAGCCCCCTTCCCTTTCACCGCCGGGGACCACCACCTTCCCTTTCCCCACCGTCCTGGGGAACAACTTATGAGCACCACCACCTTTCGCACCCAGTCCCAAGTACACCCCATATGTAGCCACCCCCCTTTCCCTTTTTCCCCCAAACCCAAGACACCAGTAGTTTAGGGGGCCACCCCCCCTTAAAACCAGCCTAAGTAAAACATAAGTGGGGCCAGCCACCTTCCCTTTACACCGCCCCCAGAGTACACTTAGTGTAGTCAGCCACCCCCCTTTTTAAACCCCCACCCCTAGAGACAACGTAAGTGACCAGCCCCCTTCCCCTTTTAAACACCAGTCCCAGAGTACAACAGTTGTAGCCAGCCACCCCCCTTTTTAAAACCCAGTCCTAGAGTACCCCAGTGTGTAGCCAGCCACCTTCCCTTTACACCAACCCGGGAAAAAAACCGTAGTGAGCCATCCGCTTCCTTTCACACAGTAGTGTAGCCAGCCCCCTTCCTTTACACCAAGTGTACCCCGCCACCTTCCCTTTACACCAGCCCCCAAGTACACATAGTGTAGTCGCCCCCTTTCCCTTTACACCCTCCTAGGTACAACACTAGGTAGCCAGCCACCTCCCTTTACACCAGTCAAGAGTAAAACAAGGAGCCAGCCAGCTGCCCTGTGAACCAGCTCAGCGACCCCCCTGGCGTGCTCCAAGAAAGGAGTGCTAAAGGGGCAAGCCCCCCCTGCCCGGGGTTTCTGACTAATCCCAAGGTCAAGGGGTGCAGCCGGGCGGGGTAGATCCCCCCGGGAGCTGTGAATCTGGCTTTTGTCACGCGGGACGGGGGGCCTGTCAAGTCCCCGTCACTTTGGTCACGAAGGGAGAACGGGGTGGGTGTGTGGTGTGTGGGGGGAGAGGAGGGGTGGGGTGGGGTGGGGGGGATAGGGGTTTTTGGGGGGTGCTGGGCTTGGGTGAGCCGAGGGGGATAAGCGGAAACTTTTTGGCCCCTTCCCCCCCCTCCATTCCCCACCCCCCCCCCCCCTCTTTTTCCCCCCTCCACCCCCCTCCCCCAGCCCCCCAAAACCCCGCTCCTACCCTAGAAACTACCTCTTCATCCCGCCCTTCCTCCCCCCCCTTTTCCCGCTTTTCTCTTCCCCCCCCCCCCCCCCCCCCCCCCCCCCCGCTTTTCTTTCCCCCCTTCCCATTCCGCCTCCTCCTTTCCTTGAAGTTTTGAGAGTGAAAAGACAGCTCGTGTCAGGGAAAATACAGAAGGTTTTGAAAAGAATCAATAAGGAGAGTTTTTTTCTCTTTTGGTTTATTGATGTTCTACTAAAAGGGAAAAGGGGAAAATGGTTGGAAACGGAGTGGGATGGGAGGGGGGGGGTGGGGGGGAAGGGGAAAAAGGAGAGAGAGGAGAGGAGAGAGAGAGAGAGGGGGAGAGAGAGAGAGAGAGAGAAAGAGAGAGAGAGAGAAAGGGGAGAGAGGAGAGAGAGAAGAGAGAGGGGGGAGAGAGAGAGAGAGATTTCATTTTACCAGCGTAACGAGAAAACAAATAATGCTTTTTTTTCCACTCGCCCTGGATAAAAAAAAAAACAAACATGGAAAACCAGCAATAACAAGTAGCAGGAAAAAGGGAAAGGGAGCAAATACTTGGTCGACATGGGGACCACCATAAGGAAAAACTAATTCAAAAAACTCAAACACAACAGAAACATGCATCATCCTTGCGTGTGCTTTGCAAACAACACACACACACACAACACACACACACACACACACACCACACACCACACCACACACACACACAACACACACACACACATTTCACTCACTCACTCACACACACACACCCACAACACACACACCACAAAAAAACACACACCACCCACACCACACATACGCGCACGCACACACCCACGTTTTTGAAAATAAATTTCTAAACGGTAAACAAACCATTCGTCTTGACAAATTTTTCTTCGCACGAATTCAAAACCTGTTAACACAAACCATTCTGCCTTGAAGAAGGCCCTTGTAATGGATTCAACATGGGTCAAAAAAAAAAAGAGCCTGTCTTCACGAAGGCGTTTGGTTAAAAGAGCTGATTTGGAGAAGAGACGAAGGGGAAAAGGAAGCAAAAACCCTCGCGAAACTAAACCATAAACACTGAAAGAGAAAACAGGGTTGGTAGTCTACTGGGGGATTTACAGGGGGAAGGAGGAATATAACAACAGCAAAAAAGGCAAAACAAAGTGAGTGAGTGGGGGGGGCCCCAAGGGGGAAAGGGGGGGGGGATGGATGTGACCCAAAGCCCTTTTTGAGCAAGGATTGGACCTGGGCCCACACAGTCCCCCATCTTCTGCTTGCTCGGGGGTTCTCCGCCTCATTAACAAACTCCCCCCCCTCCTTGGCAAAAACCCTTTGTCAGGGAGTATACTCAAGCAGATGTGTGACGCCCCGCATTAAATCGGATATTACCTTCGTCAGGGAGGTTATGTTTTTTTTCCTGTATCGCTGGGGGGGGGGGGGGGCTTCTGTCAACAAAAATACGTTTTTTTAAAAAAAAAAATTAAATCCTGGTGGACAGACAGAATGTGACCCTTGAATGAACCACTAAATCAGGCGAGGGGTCCGGAATCGGACCTGGGGAAACAGAATTCCTGTCCCCAAAATTTTTTTTTTTTTCTTTCCTTTTTTTTTTTTGCGAACATGTAGTTTTTAACATTTTTATACATTTTTAAAACAAATTTTAGACATGTAAAAAACAGGGAAAAAAAAAAAATCAGGCTCATTACGTGAAAAAAAAATCTAAAAATTGTCAAAATTTTAGCCCGGGTCCGTAAGGGGAAACGAAGGACGTGGCGATGTTGACAGGTGACGCGCTATCCCCCAGTGTCTTTTTTTGGGTTTGGGGCCCTCGATGCTGTATAAAAGCTCCTTTAGAATTTGGGCGTTTCTCATTAAAAATATTTTTCTGGGAGGGACAATTGTCCAAAAAACGGGGAAAAGGGCAGCCTACGCGGGGATGTGAAAAAAAAAAAAATGGCCCCGCAAGCAATCTTCCAAAAGAAAAACCCCGCACTCAATGACCTGACAATTAATGAACTTTCAGCTGCAGAACGAAACAAACGACGAAACCCGACAAACAAAGACCTTTCTAAGCTTGTCTTGGGGGAAAAAATAAATCTAAAAAATCCCAAACAGCACGGCTTTCGAGAAATTTCTTTCTTGCACAAAGCTCAAACAGGAATACGTTAAAAAAAATAAACGTCATAACGTATGTGCCTCCGTTGTCTTCAAAAAAGCCATTTGCCAAAATTGCCAAAATTAGGGAAATTCGTGTTTTTTTTTTTTTTACATTACTGAATGAGTTAACTCCCCCCCCTCCCCCCCCCCCCCCCTTTCTCCCACCCATCCTCCTCCTTTTCCCCTTTGCCTTGTGCCCCCCTCACCCTTACCCTATCCCCCCCCCCCCTCCCGAGAAAAAAAGTAAAGAACTAGCCTATTAATGTTTAATTTCATGTGTTTGTTGACAACACGTTTGTGGCTAAAAAAACCTTTGCATGTCTTTGAAAACAAAACAAAAAAACAAAACTAAAAAAAAACAAGAGAGAGAAGATGAGAGAGAGAGAGAGAGAGAGAGGAGAGAGAGAGGAAGAGGAGAGGGGAGAGAGAGAGAAGAGAGAGGAAAAGGGGAGCAAATCGCCGAAAAAAACGCCCGCCTCAACTCTTTTAAACTAAAAAAAGAGTTAGGCTAGCACCCCCGCCCCTGGGGAGTGGGGAGCGTCGCGGACTCCCCGGTGGGAGGTCTCGGGTTCGATTCCCCCAAGTCATGTGGGTTTTTCTGCCCCACCGGCTCCTACCCTGTTTTAGTTTGCTGTGGGGCCAGTTGGGGAAACGGGCCACACAGTCGGTTTCATCCACTTAAGGATGCGTTTCTGAGGTGTTGCTCAAATTTCCTGACCAAAACGCAGGTGCCTGTATTCTCGGGCTTGGTTGACGCCGGTAATTTTTGAAAGGGAAAAGTGAGTAAAGCCCTGTCATGTAGTCTCAACCGAAAAGGAAATCCATAGATCATCTTAATATCCTCTTTTCACGATCAGCATTAAAAAAAAGTCTCTAAATTTTGTGGCCCTTCAAGCCCTGCTTTTTGGACCCAATTTCGATGTCCTCTCCGCGTCTTTTTCTTGGTTTGGTTCCCTCGGGGGGTCACCGGTATTTGGCGAGTCCCTGGGACGTCGTTGGACGGACGTGGGGGCGCCCCCCAAGGGAGAGTTCATCACGCCGGCTCCGCGACTAACAATTTTGTCGTCAGTAGGGGGCTTATAGGGGTGTCCTGCGTTTATATCAAACAGGCGCCCCCTGAACACCAAACCAAAGGGCTCGGGAGCATGCAGTGTCTCCTCCGGTGGGTTGCCTCTTGACGACTTGACATGACTGCTCCCTGGGATTTTCCGGGGGCCGGGGGGTGCAGCGGGATGACCCGGGGTGGTGTGGACGGGGGTGTCGGGGAAAGAGCGGGGGGGGTGCACTGCCTCTGAGGGGGCGCAGAGATTGGGACGGAAAAAAAAAAAAAAAAAAAAAAAAAATTAAGTCAGTTGCAAACAGATTTTTAAAAAAATTTTTTCTAAAGCTCTTCCCCAAAAACGTAAAAAAAAACGAATAAAAAGACAAAACAGACGCTTTCGACCTCCTAGGGGCTTCTTCAGGCAAAATACACAACCTCGGACAAGGGAAATGAACGAGCAATCACTTACCTTTATCCATTCGGGGCCAGAATGGGCGTTGAATGTTAACCATAAGAGACAAACAAACTCGTTGTAGTTCATTTTTGTTTGAAATCATTTTAATGAAAAACACCCAAAAAGCGATGGGCCCCCGTTTTGTTTAGTCATACTTTTCACACACCCAAGGGGCGTTTTTTAGAACCCACAACAGCCATAGTGCTGTAGCTTTTGTTTCCAAAACCCGGTTTTCATCATGATCTGAACATTTCATGGTTGATTGGAAAGGCATGGTCAAAGGTTGGGTTTTTTTTTTTGTTTTTTTTTGTCGTTTGTTTTTTTGTTGTTGTTCCCCCCTTTTTGCATGCTCTATGGAATACCTCTTTCCCTTTTTTTCTTTTTATGTTTTTATGCCTTCCCCTTTACTGCCCCCACCCCCCCCCCCACCCCCTATCCAAAAATAACTTTTTTTTTTTTTTTTTCATTCCTCCCCCCCCCCCCCCCTTTTTTTTTTTTCTTACGGGGGGAGGTTCCTACCGTCCCTGTGTAGTTGTTTCGTTGATAACGTAAAAAATGATATATCACAACTTGCCTAACGAAACAAATTCTTCTTTTGCTTGGGAGGGTGGGGGTTTCTTCTTTTTTCGGAGGTGTGGGGGTGGGGTGGGGGAGTGATGCCTCAGTGTCCACAAGATGACCATGGTCAAGGTTTCATGTCCACTGCCAACTCCACGCTGCCAGCTCCCCTGGAACAATCATTCATTAATGTAAAGGGCAAGCACGTTGGATTTTCCCTTTTTTGTACGGAAGTTCCCCCATTTGTTGTGCGTGCTGCCGATCTCTGCATGTACGCTAGGTGAAAAGGTTCCACAAGCAGCATAGTTTAGAATACGGGCATGTTGAATGATAGTCTCGTGATAGGAGCAAATGTCACCTTTCTGGTTTGTTGGTGTATGTATTTATTTATTCACTTATCTGTATATTGATTCATTCATTCATTATATATTTATTTATTTACTTATTTATCCATTTATTTATATAATTGCTGCCTCATCTTCCATTGCACCCTGGTGGTATTGTTCTCGCTCTGCCATCCCGCTATCCCTGAACATTGCCACACCCAGGCAGCGATCTATTGCATCCCCTGCACCGGCGGTCACAGAGATCTATCAATGGTTTCCTTAGGAAACCCAACAGAGGTGATGCTGCACTGATGCACAGTTAGGGTAAGGTAATGTTGCTTACAGCCCAGCCGACCGCAAAGGGACATATATGGGCTGTCACCACTTTGAAGACAACTCACAAGTCGTTAAAAAAAAAGAACACACACACACACACACACACACACACACACACACACACACAACACACACACACACACACACACACACACACACACACACCACAAACAAACAAACAAACAAACAAACAAAAAAACCCTCGTTCACACAACCATTCAAAATACCCTCTAAAAACACGCCAGCAATGTTGTTTAAATAAAAAGAAAAGCTTTCTTCTGTAAAATCTTAGATCAGATGAAAAATGTTGTATCTCTTTCAGAAATTCAAAGGTCACATCATGTGGACATCTCTATGCAAGGTTTTCATGGAGTCTGCTGTAAAGTGTGTATGTCTCACACCATGCAAGTGCCAATACAGCTTACTTAGACTAGATGTTCCCGCGTCTTGCGACGCATGAGGCAGTCAAGGCGCCCCACTGTGCACGGTCCTCAGCCAGTTTGCTAGTGTCTCCATCCTCTGCCAACGAGTCAATACAAACACTCTAAAAGAATATGCTTCACTGTGAGCAGAACATGACATGGAATGCACCAGGGAGCTTCTTCTCACCTTTGAAAAGATCATTAAGAAAGGGTGCAGACGGCACAAGACTGTCACCCAGGTGTTGTTCAGAGGTGGGTGTTCTTCTGATCCAGCAAAGACAGGGCACCCCGAAGCATCCCTTTGTGCCCACGTCTCTTTGTGCCCACGTCTCTATAAAGTGGTTAGGGTTAGGGTTAGGGTTAGGGATAGGGATAGGTTAGGATAGGGTTAGGGTTAGGGATAGGGTTAGGGATAGGGTTAGGTTAGAGTTAGGGTTAGGGTTAGGGATAGGGTTAGGGTTAGGGTTAGGGTTAGGATAGGGTTAGGGTTAGCGTTAGGGTTAGGATAGGGTTAGGGATAGGGTTAGGGTTAGGGTTAGACGTGGGCACAAAAAGACGTGGGCACAAAGAGACGTGGGCTCAAAGATACGTCTGTGGGCACAAAGAGACGTGGGCACAAAGATACGTTCCCGGGCACCCTCTGCCCGGCCCTGCACTGACGACAATGATTGCTCAGTTGTAGAGTCAATGTAAGTGACTGCCCCCACCCCACCCCACTCCTGCCCTTCTCCTTCACCCTCTTCCTCCCTACCCCCCTCCCCTTCCGGAGGGTACGACCTTGACCACGCTACACGAATGTGGAGATGGAAATCGAAAGTGAGGTCATCAGGAGAGCCAGGACATGTAGGGATCACAGAACTGACTCTTTTGAAAATGATGATATCCTGCTGGCTTTAGGCCGTGTCGGACCATTGACATAGGCTAAGAACACCAAGGCTACATCAAAATGTTGTTATGCTCTGCATAGTTTGTGCGGGGATTGTCTTCAGTTGAGACAAGCTCCTATGCATAACATTATCAGTCTCTAAAATCCCTCGAAGTGGCTGCCCACGTGGCGGGGTAATCAAAAACGGTCACATACGTCATCTTCTCATCCCCAGCTGATGCATTGTACCATAGTGTTCAAGTACTTCGGCTGTCGGATGATCCCCGGAGTCTTTTAGCCAGGGTACGACAACAACAACAACAACAACAACAACAACAACAACAAATGATGATTCATGACAGGTCGAGAGAGAATGATGACCAATCCGTCAACAGAGACTTCATGACAGTCGAGAGAGAATGATGACCAATCCATCAACAGAGACTTCATGACAGGTCGAGAGAGAATGATGACCAATCCATCAACAGAGACTTCATGACAGGTCGAGAGAGAATGATGACCAATCTATCAACAGAGACTTCATGACAGGTCGAGAGAGAATGATGACCAATCCATCAACAGAGACTTCATGACAGGTCGAGAGAGAATGATGACCAATCCGTCAACAGAGACTTCATGACAGGTCGGAGAGAATGATGACCAATCCATCAACAGAGACTTCATGACAGGTCGAGAGAGAATGATGACCAATCCATCAACAGAGACTTCTTGACAGGACTGTACTCTTCGTTTGGCTTCATCATAATATCCTAGAGACAATGAGGCCCAGCAGCATGGACATCTACAGCGATATTTAGGAAACGTCAACAATCCTCACAGAGCGCATCAGTTCAGTGGATGAAACTTGACTGCACGGTACCGGTCTTTCTAATTGGGGACCGGAAGAGCTCAGGTTGGTAGAGCGCCGAACTCGTGATTCTGGGTCGCGGGTTCGAATTTCCGCTGGGCCGTTTCGGTACAGGGGGATTTTTTCCTCGGAGGTAACATTGGTTCTGACTCCATTTCCTATACAGTCCTTCGAATGAGACTATAAACCGACGTTTCCGTGTGTGAACGCACGCAATAACATTTTGCACACACATTAAAACCCCATCACCAACTTTCGGAAGAGAAGGCCAGTTTGGCCGTTGGTATGGAGACACGTTACACATAGCATGCACCCTGCGTGAGAAATGGAAAGAATGAAGGAAGTAAGGAAACTGAGTGAACAATATTGAACGAATCTGACTGGATGACACGGGAAACGACTGAATGAAGCGCCAGCTGGCAGCTCTTCAGTCGGCACTACCCCAGGAGGCAGCCCGTTGTGTAAACGAGTGTGGATTGTAAATGCGCTTAGAGCTTGGTCTCTAGCCGAGAATAGGCGCTATACAAGTATTCATTATTATTATGTCATTATTAATTGCATCATAAAAGAGAGATTGTCCGTTGTGTCCAACGTTCTGGGACAAGACACTTTTTTTCCCCCCGGCAAGCTGACCAAGACTCGGACATAGAGTCCAGCCACGCATCAGAGAGCTGCGCGCGCACAAAGAGCGTGCTGACGACAGATGGTGGAACAGCCCGTGATGGAGATGAACACGGCTGCCAACAGTAGAAGCAGCCTCTTGAGCCACTTGTCTGCAAGCCAGGAGGATGCCAGACCGTTAGGGGTTCCTGCAATTACCACCGTGTCCTGGGCCAGCGTGTCGACACGGGAAGTAATGAGGTCTCTACAGACAGCCCGGCCTTGCAGCATGAGGTCTCTACAGACAGCCTGGCCTTTATGGGGAAGGGGCGGAACTGGCGTGCTGTTCTTCCTTCTCCCAGTCTGCCAGTCCATTCGCTTGGCTTTCCTTCCTTCTTCTGTTGTTAGTGTTTCCGCGTGAAAGAACACGCCTGTGGTAATTCGGGTCGACTTACAGTGTGTGTGTGTGTGTGTGTGTGTGTGTGTGTGTGTGTGTGTGGTGTGTGTGTGTGTGTGTGTGTGTGTGTGTGTGTGTGTGTGTGTGCGTGTGCATGTGTGTATGTGTGTGTCTGCGCGCACAACACACCCATACCATGCACACACACACACACACACACACACACACACACACACACACACACACACACACACACACAAACACACACACACACACACACACACACACACACACACACACACACACTACCACTCTTTATGAGAATCGAACCGTGGATCCACAAGATTCGCTTTGTATGAGATTTACCATCCACTCGGCCCATTTGACAAGAATACCCATTAAGACACTCAGAGAGTGCAGGACTTAGTGGGATAGAACGGATCATGGATCTGTTCTTTGATCTGGATCGGCATCACAAGTCTGCACCAAAATGTAATGAGGTGATTCTCTGGCCACATTCATCATCTCTGGCCACATTCATCATTCATTTGACAAAGTTTTCGCTGAAATCTTTTCAGTACTGTTTGTGTCGTTGTGCTGAATGGATTTAGATCTAGCATTTGATCTGGATTCACATTATGCATCCCCATCATGATTCTATGACTGTCATCCTTGGTCCATATTTAGTCCTGTCAAGGAGCGTGAAACCTCTCACAAAAGGCATTAGACGCTTGGAGACAAAGGGACATTGTACGTGGTAATACAAATAGGTAATAGACCAATTATAGGTATATAGGCCAATTAACCAGGGTACCTTACCCAACGCACACGGCCGAACTGTGTGAAGGAGGCCGAAATGGCCAGGTGACAGATGACACCTAGGAGAGAGTTCGGACCTGCCCAGTGGCGAAAGGGGGAAGGATGTAAACCACTATGACCTCGGCGTTCCAAGTGAGCGCTAAATGCTCGGTCAGCTGAGGTTCTTGTGTAAACAGTCAGTGAAGAGCAGGGGTCTTGGATTCGTTCGGATGGTGTTGCCGAGGGTCACTGTATTGTTCTATTGTCAGGCTGGCTGAATGTGTGTGGAGGTTGTAGTAACCTCCTTAAGATAATTACTGTGTTAACTGACCACCGAAGTCGGCGGGAATTTTCGATGTCCATCTGGGGCTAAGTGTGTGTTGCTAATCAATTAGGTAGGGGTGTGTGTAAATGCTGATGTGTGTGGAATGTAGCGAGTGGAGAATTCAGGGTACTTGTGAACTAGGGTTTGAGAAGCAGCGTGGACAAAGGCATGGCCCGAAGGGGAATCCTTTGTTTCCTCCCTATATAAACTGAGGGAGAACAACGTGTCGGGAGAACAACACCAGGAGAGAGAGAGAGAGAAGGCTGAGGAGAGAGAGAGAGAGAGAGGAGGGAGTGAGCAGGACAGAGAAAGGGTCGAGAGAAACGTGGTCTGGGAGATAGAAGAACAGCTAAGTCTTAGGGTTGAAGACAAGCTGGAAGAGAAGGAAACTAAGTTTGAAGCCCAGAGGTGGGTGAAGACAGACAAACTGAATTTGAACCCAGAGGTGGGTGAAGAAGACGAAGAAGAAGAGTTCGACGTCGAGATCCCAGAGACGACCACGAAGACCCAGTCCTGAAGCCTGGAGCCAGTCAACCAAGGCATCACCATCAAGCAGTGCTGAAGAAGACGTGAAGAGACTTTTTTCAAGAACTGTGGTTGTGTGTGAAAGCGTGGTGGTGTGTGTGAAACCTGGCCAGGTAAGAAGTCATTTATTATAACCGGATTAGGAAGTATTGATCTTTTATGTTCTGATATTTCATTGTGTGTGATTGATTGTTCATGATTAATTATAAGTAGCATAGAAATTGTATTTCTATGTTCTCAGTCGTGTTTGGGGAGAAACGAATGCGTGACATCCCATTCCCAGAGAGAGGTGAATGTTGTGGTGTGCGCATGAGTGTGCATATGCGTGTATGAGTGCAACGATACCTTGGTGTGTTAAGCTGACTAATAAATATACTCAGAGGCATAAAAAACGCGAAAACAAACTGTATAGAAATTTTGATGTAATTTTGGCTACCGATTCCTTTGAACTGGTAATAGAAAGTGAGAAAAAGCAATCGAACACCGCAAAAGTGTCCTTTCAAAGTTCATTCTGGTAGAAAATAAGGTCACATGAACTTGACCTTGACCCTGTGTTAACAGCAGAATGTCAGTATCTGGTGTGACCACCTCGAGCATTGATCACAGCTGTGCACTCTGCGGTACATCGAGCGCACCAGAGTGTTGGTCTGCCTCTGGGGGACTTGCCACCACACCTGGCTCACAGCAACAGCAAGCTGAGCCGCTGTCTGGGGTCTGGGGTTGAGCTGGTTTCAACTGCCTCTGAAGGGCATCCCAGAAATGCTCTATTGGGTTAAGGTCGGGAGAACGGGCTGGTGAGGCAGCAGATTGATGTTGTTCTGCCTCAGGAAGTTCTGCGTAGCACGGGCAGTGTGCAGCCTTGCGTTGTCCTGCTGAAACAGGTTCTGTGGATGCCGCTGGAAATGTGGCAGAATGTGGGGCTCAGGACTTGGTCGATGTAATGAACAGCAGTGACCCCGTTACCACGTCCTGGACCCACATTCTGGAAGATGACTGGCCCAATACGGCGATTTATGCCGATAGTCCCCCAGATCATGATGCTTTCACCACCCCATGGTCCCTTTCGGTGATGTTGGCATCCGTGAAGCGTTCCCCACTCTTCTCCAGATCCGGATGCGGCCATCGCCTTGGTCGACGCAGAACCGGCTTTCATCACTGAAGAGGACTCGGCCCCAGTCCCGATGGCGCCAATGCACGTGGATCTGTGCCCACTGCAGACGGTTCTGGCGATGCTGGAGTGTCAGGATAGGTCGCCGGGCTGGACGCCTGCATTGGAGACCAACTGTGTTCAGTCGGCGACGCACGGTCCTGTTGCTGATTGGCCTGCCATGGTTGCCGACGGTGTTCCTGGCTGTGTTGGCAGCGGTTTGGTAAGGCTCCCGTTGATGCTGACGAAGAAGATGGCGGTCTTGGGCTGCTGTGGTGACCCTCGGTCTGCCGCTCCTCGGTCTGTCATCAGTGGTGTTTCTTGCTTGAAAGCGGTCCAGAAGGCGATAGACGGTGGAAATGTGGACTCCGAATGCGATAGCGACCTGCCTCATTGGAACCCCGGCCTGCAGTTGCCCCATTGCTATGCAACGATCTTGACGAGAAAGTCTCGGCATTATGTTGGCGCCTCTGGAAGGGATGATTTGAACTTTTTGGGGTTTGGAAATTTATAGCCCCACAATGGGGGCCACATTGAGTTGCAATTCACATTGATGCACGTGGCGTAGGTAGTCCACATGGCAAATGCACTCCTCGTGCCAAAAACGCTGACCCGGCAACATTCACCCACTGTTACGAGGTTACAACCGGCCAAGACACCACGTACTGCTAATGTTGCACGTGCCAACGACATTGCTTACGTCCTGTTCACAATGTGAACAATCGTGCACTGTCTCTATTTTTTCGCGTTTTTTATGCCTCTGAGTATACATCAACTTAGTGCACTTAAGCAATACCATCACGATTTCCCCCGTCCTGGACAAGTCCAAATTCAGTCTCTCTCTCTCTCTCTCTCTCTCTCTCTCTCTCTCTCTCTCTCTCTCTCTCTCTCTCTCTCTCTCCTCTCTCCCCCCCCCCCCCCCCCCCCCCCCCCACCCTCCCAATTTTGACCAAATTCGATTCAGTAGCTTCGGCGCGCTCTCCCTGACAGACAAACAAACAAACACGATCAGACAACGGTGAAAAACACAACCTCCAAGAAGAAAGCGATGTTGTTGTTGTTGTTGTTGTTGTTGTTGTTGTTGTTGTTGTTGTTGTTGTTGTTGTTGTTGTCATCGTTGTCGGACTCTGGCTGGCTAAAAGACTCAAGGGATCATCCAAACAGCCGAAGTACTTGAACACTATGGTACAAATGCATCAGCTGGGGATGAGAACATTACGTGTATGACCGTTTTTGATTACCCCGCCACATGGGCTGCCACACTCCGACTTCGGGGGGATTTTGGTGACTGAGAATGTTATGCTAGGAGCTTATCAAAACAGAAGACAATCCCCGCCTAACTATCCAGAGCATAACAACATTTTGATGTAGCCTTGGTGTTCTAGTCTATGTCACTTAGCCTGACATAGCCTTAAGCCATGGCGCGAAAACGTTAAGAACATGGTCAGTGAGCTGTGAATGAGTGCCGGTGTCGTATATAATACTGTCGCTCATAAAATCGTGTCGCAGCGACAGTATTTCCCGGGAAATACTGCATTTTATGGACAGCTACAATATTCTATAGGACATTTTTCGTGAAAAGTTGTCGCGCGGCAATTTTTTCCAGCAAATATTGTCGCTGTAACAGTATTTCACGTGAAATGCTGTCGCTGCGATACAATTCCACGGCGACAGTATTATATACGACACCGGCAGGCGGTGAGTGCCAGACACTGAAGTTTCAGCCTTCTTGCACGAATAGAACGCCTGAGAGAGACAAGGGAAACAGCTGACAAGCGGCAATAGCAGCAGCCGTACTTCAGCACCCCCCCCCACCCCCACCCCCCACCCGCCCCCACCCCCCACCCACCCACCCCCGCCCCTCCAGTTCCAGCCTCTCTGCCAAAGCTGCCGACACAAAAGCAGGTTTGCACCGAAGCACACTCATCTCATTCAAAATGTAACAAAAACGACTCGTGTTGGAACTCTTGGCTGGACACGTGCCGTTCGCTCAAGCACAAAAGTTGTGTGTGTGAAGGGGATGGGGATGGGCGAGTGTGTGTGTGTGTGTGTGTGTGTGTGTGTGTGTGTGTGTGTGTGTGTGTGTGTGTGTGTGTGTGTGTGTGTGTGTGTGAGAGAGAGAGAGAGAGAGAGAGAGAGAGAGAGAAGAGAGAGTGTGTCTGTGTGTGTGTGTGTGTGTGTGTGTGTGTGTGTGTGTGTGTGTGTGTGTGTGTGTGTGTGACACAGAAACAAATAATCTCTCTCTCTCTCTCTCTCTCTCTCTCTCTCCTCTCTTCTCTCTCTCTCTCTCTCTCTTCTCTTTTCTCTCTCTCTCTCTCTCTCTCTCTCTCTCTCTCTCTCTCTCTCTCTTCTCTCTGCGTGTGTATGTGTGTGTGTGTGTGTGCGTGTGTGTGTGTGTGTGTGTGTGTGTGTGTGTGTGTGTGTGTGTGTGTGTGTGTGTGTGTGTGTGTGTCCCAATAAGTTTTAACGTTAATTTTTGTTTGGAAATTGCAAGCACTAGCTTTACCAAACTTGGAATAAAAACTCAATTCATTAAGCATTTCCAGTCATTCCTTGCATAATGTAAAAAAAAACTAAATAAAGAGTTAAGAAAGAGCTCCTATGGACATACCTTGTTAAACATAGCTGAGTATGACAAATAAACGTAAGACATTCTCGAAAGAGAAGAGCAGCATTGCTATCTGACTGTACGCATTCTATCGAAGCGTGTATTACCAGGGACCGGTACAATAACAAGATTAGTGGCACCGCTGGAAAACTCGTAGTTTTTCTTTTTCATCTGGCTGTTTTTTCAGTTTGTTTGTTTGGTTGTTTGTTTGTTTGTTTGTTTGGTTGTTTGTTTGGTTGTTTGTTTGTTTGGTTGTTTGTTTGTTTGGTTGTTTGTTTGTTTGGTTGGTTGTTTGTTTGGTTGTTTGTTTGTTTGGTTGTTTGGTTGTTTGTTTGGTTGTTTGGTTGTTTGTTTGGTTGTTTGTTTGTTTGGTTTTTGTTGTTTGTTTGTTTGGTTGTTTGTTTGTTTGGTTGTTTGTTTGTGTTTGTTTGGTTGTTTGTTTGGTTGTTTGTTTGGTTGTTTGTTTGGTTGTTTTTGGTTGTTTGTTTGTTTGTTTGGTTGTTTGTTTGTTTTGGTTTTGTTTGTTTGGGTTGTTTGGTTGTTTGTTTGGTTGTTTGTTTGGTTGTTTGTTTGGTTGTTTGTTTGTTTCTTTCTTTCTTTCTTCTTTGTTTGTTTTCTTTTCTTTCTTTTCTTTCGTTCTTTCAGTATCATCCTTGAAACATGACTTGATGAACGTCCCACAGAAGAAATTGTTATTGTCGTTGTTGTTGTTGTTGTTGTTGTTGTTGTTGTTGTTGTTGTTGTTGACAAATCTCTTTTCTTCCCCATTTGTTCTACTCATTCATTGTCCTTCGTCCTCCTCATCACATATGCAAAATGTTTCTCTTGTTCGTGTATTCATCGCATGTGAGTGAAAACAGCCAAACTGCCTTTCTCGTTCATGTCTTCAGCCATCGCATGTGAGTGAAAACAGCCAAACTGCCTTTCTCGTTCATGTCTTCAGCCCAGTGAAAACAGCCAAACTGCCTTTCTCGTTCATGTCTTCAGCCCAGTGAAAACAGCCAAACTGCCTTTCTCGTTCATGTCTTCAGCCATCGCATGTGAGTGAAAATAGCCAAACTGCCTTTCTCGTTCATGTCTTCAGCCATCGCATGTGAGTGAAAATAGCCAAACTGCCTTTCTCGTTCATGTCTTCAGCCCATGTAATTTAAACTAGACGAACTACCTATCTTGTCCATGGGTTCATCCCATCTGAGTCAAAACAGGAACATGTCCTCTCCTTTTCATGTATTCATTTCGTGTGAGTTAAGACACACAAAGGCATGAATCAGTCTTGTATTCCTCAAACGTGAAATCAAATCATAGGCAGATTGTTTCCTTTGTTCACCGTAATCAGTTGGATTTGTCCGTGTCCCTTAGTCATTAATGTAACCAGATTTTGCTTAAAATTAGTTCGGCAGTTTTTGCACAGTCTTAATGACAGACAGAGAAACGACCAAACAAGCAAACTAGACTTGAACAGACATGGACGAAGTCCAAACCTGAAAGAGTTTGTACCATGTTCCCGACGCAGCCGTAAAGAAGAAACAGTTTTGTGCCGTTTGCATACAGGCCACTCCTTTATACCCATTCTTATCTTTTAAAAGGTGAAGAAGCTCCGTGGTGCATTCTATGCCATGTACCACTCACAGTGAAAGCTGACTCCATGATAAACTCGTTTAGAGATTCAATTTTTTTTTAATCTGATCTAAGATTTTATGGCAGAAAGATGTTTAACAAAATTTCCAGTGTGTTTTTAGAAGGTGTGTTTTGAATGGTTGTGTACTTGATTTTTTTCTGAATGACTTGTGAGTTGACTTCAACGTGGTGACAGCCATTATATTGTCCTTTGCGGTCGGCTGGGCTATAAGCAACATTCTCTTACCTTACCGTACCTTACCTTACCTTACCTTACCTTACCGTACCTTATCTTACCGTACCTTACCTTACCTTACCTTACCTTACCTTACCTTACCTTACCTTACCTTACCTTACCTTACCTTACCTCATCTTAGACGGACGAAAACATAATCTGCTTGGCGGAGGCAATAAAAACATGGTCATTGAGCTGTGAGTGTGCGCCTCCAGGCACTGAATGCCAGACATTAAAGTTTCAGCCCAGTTGCACAAGCTCCTGAATGAGACAAGCCAGACTGCTAATAAGCGGCAGCTGCAGCAGAGGAACTACAGCACCAAGGTGGTCACTCTTTAGCTTCGTTCAAGCACATGCTCCTTCTGAAGGGCCGAAATGAGAGCAGGTGTCAATCAAAGCACACGCACCTCATTCAGATTGTAACAAAAAGTACTTGTGCCTTACAATGTATGGTCAGATACATGCACTTGGTTCTAGCTCGAGAGGTGTGTGTGTGTGTGTGTGTGTGTGTGCGTGCGTGCGTGCGTGCGTGCGTGCGTGCGTGCGTGCGTGCGTGCGTGCGTGCGTGCGTGCGTGCGTGCGTGTGTGTGTGTGTGTGTGTGTGTGTGTGTGTGTGTGTGTGTGTGTGTGTGTGTGTGTGTGTGTGTGTGTGTGTGTGTGTGTGTGTGTGTCAGTTTCATCAAGATGTCACTGCGAGCGGACTAGTCCCAATATGCAACACCAAACCTGTTAAGTTCAGAGACCACACTGCGCAAAATTTATAGCTCGCATAATAAATTAAGGACTAAGATGAAAGGATTTAAGACGAGGATCTCCAGGAGACAACTTCGTAGACGACGGACTTGCACATTAGCCCAACACGCTGGTCAGACCTGACTACTTTTCTAGCATTGTCTGTGCCACTGTTGACATTGTAGATGTGTTTGCGTATGTGTAGACGTGTGCGTGTAAGATTGACAGATTGCTCCATTTGTTCGTGTGTTCAGATCCTCATCATTGTTCACTGGGTTTGTCCTTGTCCTCAGTCAACAATTTCATCATTTATGCTAAATTAGTTTGGCAGGTCTCGCACAATTTTGAGGACATACAGACAGACGAACAAACAAACAAACAAACAAACACACAGATTTGGACAGGCACGGACGAGAACATAATCTGCTTGGCGGAGGTAATAAGAACATGGTCAACGAGCCGTGATGGTGCGCCGCCAGGCAATGAATGCTAGACATTAAAGTTTCAACCTGGTTACAGGAATCGTGGAGAGACAAGCCAGACAGCTGATCAGCAGCTGCAGCAGCAGCGGATGCACGATAGCGCCAAGGTGTGAACATTTTAGGCTCGTGCAAGGAACGGTTCTCTCGTGCACGCTGAAACAAAAGCAGGCTTGCACCGAGTGACACTCGCCTCATTCAAAATGTAAGAACACTAGTTGGGGGACAATTTCTGGTCAGACAGCATGCAGTTCGTTGAAGCACAAAAGTTCTGTGTCGCCAGGGATGAGGATGGGTGGGAGTGTGTATTTCTTTCAGTGCGTTTGTGTGTGTGTTGGGGGGGGAGGGGGCGGTGGTTGGGTGGATGGGGGTGGTGATGTGTGTGTGTGTTTGAGTATATATGGATGTGTGGGTTTTGTACGTGTGCGTATGTGTGTGTATTTGTGTGAATATGCGCGTGGACGGCATATGTGCGTGCATGCTCTCTCTCTCTCTCTCTCTCTCTCTCTCTCTCTCTCTCTCTCTCTCTCTCTCTCTCTCTCTCTTGGTTATATACAGCTTTATATATACATATATATATAATTGTGTGTGTGTGTGTGTTTTGTGTGTTGTGTGTGTGTGTGGGGTGTGTGTGTGTGTGTGTGTGGTGTGTGTGTGTGTGTGTGTGTGTGTGTGTGTGTGTGTGTGTGTGTGTGTGTGTGTGTGTGTGTGTGTATACATCAGTGTGTGTATTGTTGTGTGACGGTGTATCTGCAAAAAAGCTTAAAATTGAAAATGTCTCGGCAATTAGATGAGGTAACATGATCAAACTTGACGAATGATAAAGTGGTCACACTTTTCCAATGATAATTACGATATCACAAAGGGATAACATTTTTTACATATTTTTAATTTTACGTTATTGCTTTTAACTTTGATAAAAGATGTTAAACGAATCCTATACAAATATTCGAACTACATTCCGTCTGTATTAGGCCATTTAACGCTATTTCCATCAAGCAGAGATGCAATATCAATAGAATATTACCAAAACACTGAGTTGAGATGACACGTTTTGGATTATTCTTACCAAATGAAGCAACAAATCACTATATGGGTCTATGCGTATGTTGAATCAAGCAAAGGAAGTCACATTAAAGAAGCAAATGAAACAATCTTCCTTCTTTCGTCTTTCCATAACACAAATTATACTACAAATGGGTTTGTTTTTGTCATTCCAGGTCCAGCAGTGGAAGTGAAGAAGGGCTGATGTAGGCGTTGCAGGGGATGGGCAAGTGTTCATGGCATTTGGATGCCAATCATTGGTGAGGATCCTGGACCTCCTGAAACCCCCTTCATGCTGCCCCAGGCCCAAGCATGCCCCACCCGGATGCTAGGCCATGGCTATGTCAATCTTTTTTTCAACGATTGCCTTTCTGGATCATGTTGTTCATCAGACTAATGACTACAGCCAAGAGTGGATCAACGCCCATGTGATTACCTACGTGACAAGCCGTACTCCATCGTCCATCAGTGGATAAAAAGGGGACGGGACAACACGGGAAAGAAATGAGGGCTTTCCTAGAATCTGCTTGAACAGGGGCCCTCATAAAAAGGCAACAATTAGTTTTACTGGGATCCCTGTCATCGGAGCCAAAAAACACCTTGGTTCATTGAACATTTCTCCAGGGACAGGTTTCAGCTTATGATGAAGTTCATGCACTTCAATCCCAACAATGCGCAGCCCCTCCTGATCACCCTGGCTACAAACTGTACAAAATTCAACCCCTGATTTGAGCATTTCAATCAGGTCTTCCTCCACTATTTCATCAGACACCAACATCACCCTTGATGAGAGATGGTGGGGTTCAAGGGGAAAACACCCCATCTTCGCATGTTCATGCCACAGAAACGTCATGCCGCTTTGGTGTGAAAATTTGTGGTGTTTTGTGGGGACTCCCAATGGGTACACTTCAAGATTTGAAGTGTACAAGGGCAGAAATCCAGCAGAGCCTGCCCATCCCTTGGATTCACTCATGTTTGTTTTGAGGCTGCTGGGGGAGGTGCGTTTCCCTGCATAGGGGCCTCACTGGGAATTGACAATTATTTTTCATCACCTGCCCTTTCTTTGATCTCCATGCAAATGGCACTACGCAACAGGAACTGTCAGGACCAACAGAAGAGGTTCCCAAGAGCGCCATCAACAGAGGTTGAGGAACCACCAAGTTTCTGGCGTCGTAAAGGGCCTCTTCTCTGTGTTGCTACAAAGATGGTCAAAACCTGTTCTCCTAAGCACTGCTTCATCTGCTGGCTTTATGGAGATAAGAACAGAAGAGGGCAGCAGGTCCAAAGGCCCAAAGTGGTTGTGAGTTTCAACACAGCCATGGGTGGGGTAGATCTCAGCGATGCTCGGCTGTACAAATACCTTGCAGAACGGCGGACCATGAAATGGACCTGAAAGGGGCCTTTTCCATTTTTGGGAGGGCTTTTTAAACAGTTTCATTCTGTATGATCAGAACACCAGTGACAGGCCCCAAACTGACCAGATACCACTTCATGGTCCAGGTTGTGGAGGGACTGGTGGAAAACTACTTCCTATGAAGATTGTGAAAAAAACGGCGGACCCAGGCAGAGATCCAGGCAGCCCGACAAAACCCCCCATGCAAGTTGCCCCTGCCCGCCTCCCCGCCCCCGCCAGGTCCTGCAGGAGCTGGACATGAGCTCAGGGGAAGCTGCCAGTGGGAAAGAGGAGGGACTGTGTTGCTGGTCATGAAGGCGCGTCAGGTCTCATGGGAGTGCCCCACATGTGATGTTGGATTGTGCCCCAAAATGTTTTGCCAGATACCACAGAAGATAACTTACTTTCTCTGGTGTGTACATAGGATGTGTGTAAATAGTTTGATCAGTGTTTTGGACAAATCAGGACATTTGTGTTAACTGTGAGACTTTTTCTGTGAAACTTTCATTTTTTGGATTATGTTTTTCGCATCACCCTGGATATTTAAATGGATACCCGCTGTCAAAATTGTGCAAGGCAAGTTATTTTCTTTATTCTTATTGCAAAGATTTAGTCTTTTCTCTTTCTAAAAATGTATTGGTTTTGTACTTAGTGTTCATATGAGGAGTGTAAAAATTAAAAAAACAAATACTACCATTTACGTTTTTGCAGACCCGAATTTAAGCCATTGTTTCAGTACACGTTTCATTATATATAGTGCCAAGAGGGTTAACAGACTTTATCAAGGCTCTTGTCTGTCAGACCAAAGTGTCAATTAATCCTGCCCGAAGAAGACAGTTTACAGAGCCTCAGTTGTTGCATGCCCCAGTACAGTTGAATCTTGCACATACACTCTAGGCTGCGAGCTCACCTACAGTGTACATAAATTTATTCGTGTGATGGAACTGCGATCAACGAACTTCATTCTACTTTTTTCATTGTTGCAAATCATAGAATAAAACAAATGTTCATTGGAGAGAAATCCGAAGTGGATGCATCAAGCAAACAAGACATGGACGACAGTCAAAAAAAAATATATCGATCACGTCAAAGTTTGTTGATGAAGCATTTTTTTTTTTTGGTCGTACCCTGGCTAAAAGACTCCAGGGATCATCCAAACAGCCGAAGTATTTAAACACCTGGTACAATGCTCAGCTGGGGATGGGAACATTACGTGTGTGACCGTTTTTTTTATTACCCCGCTACATGGGCAGCCACACGCCCACTTCGGGGGGTTTTGGAGACTGATAATGTTATGCTAGGAGCTTGTCCAAACTGAAGACAATCCCAAAAAACTATGCAGAGCATAACAACATTTTGATGTAGCTTGGTGTTCTTGCCTATGTCAATTGGCCTGACACAGCTTAAACCAAGGCGGTATAAATTTGGAATAAGTCCGCAAAACCCGTCGGTCAAGTCAAGGGAACTAAACACCCCAGTGTCTGCTGGGACGGGACCCCTGGCAGTCTACAGACATGACCTCACGCCCGGGGGGAGGACAGTGCGGTACATAGAAATGCAGACCAAAAGCTAATAGCAAGGACCTGGTCTTGTGGGCAGATCAACGAGGGAGAAGCTTAGGGATCTCTGCAGGCCTCCGCCCCACGGCAGCCTTCGTCAGTGCCTCTGGGGTTTCTGTCTGGAGTTTTGAGAAGAAGAAGAAAAAGAAGAAGAAGAAGAAAAGAGAAGAAGAAGAAGAAGATAAAGGAAAAATGAAGACTTGACTCAGAACGATCCTTGTCGTAGACATTCACTGCGTACTGCCGGACAATGCAGAGCTGATGAAAGTCAGGGCACTGAAGACCTGTTGCCATTGTAAAACCGACCAAGTTGTAGCGTTGACCTGGGGCCAAAGCAGAAAACAGAGGAAGCAGGGAAGGGAATGAACAAGAGGGGAAGTGAGGGAGAGAGGGAAGTGAAGAGAAGAGGAGGGGGAAGTGAGGAGAGAGGAGGGGAGTGAGGACAGAGGAGGGGAAGTGAGGAGGAGGAGGGGGACCTGATGGGGTGGGAAGGAAAGAAGATGATGGGCTGGATTTCAACGGTCGGTAGAAGAGGCACTGGAAGAATAACTGGTCGTCAAACATTCTCAAACATGGAACAACAGAGCGGCTTGCTGTCGGCCATTACACACATTCTGTCGTCAGGTTTTAACCGGTACCGGCACGAGAAAAAGAAAATGGTGTAGTGGACTAGAACATTGCTTTCTTCTTCTTTTTTTTCATACTTTTTTTTATTCATTCGGCATCACCCTTGAAACGTGGCTTTTATTTTTTCGTTCCACAGAAATTCTTATTGCGGGTGTTATCTACTGCTTTTGTTTTCCTTTTGTTCCACCCTTCATTGGCCCTTCGTCCTCCTCTAGCATGTAGGCAGTGTGCCTCGCTTGTTCATGTATTCATCACATGTGAGTAAAGATAGAAAAAACTGCCTCCTTGTTCATGCATTCATCACATGTGAGTAAAAAATTGGCAGATCGTCTGTTTTGTTCATGCATTCCAGCATGTGAGTTTAAATAGACAAACTGCCTCTCTTGTTCATGCATTCATCGAATGTGAGTCAAAATACTGAGATTGTCTCTCTTGTTCGTACATTCATTGCATGCGAATTAAAATGACGGGTAAACTGAAACTCTTGCTCATGTCTTCATTACATGCCAGTTGAAATAGGAAAAATTTCTTTTATTTAATTGGTGTCTTCCTATCTGAGTCAGATTTCACATATATGGACGCATACGTCGACCATGATTCTGCATTACACAACCAGCATACTAAAAATAAAGTCCTTCAAATTTCTTCTTTTTTTTCACATAAAGTAAACTAGGATGTCTGTGAAACTCATGTGGTTTCCATAAAAATGTTCCATTGTCTAAGCCCTGCAAAGAGAGCATCTGAATCAACAATTACTAAAAAAAAAATTGTGTGCCTGCCCATGCCAAACGCTCACACACCAAACAAACACACACACACACACACACACACACACCACACACACACACACACACACACACACACACAACACACACACACACCACACCCCTCTCTCTCTCTCTCTCTCTCTCTCTCCTCTCCTCTCTCTCTCACACACAAAACCACACACACACACAACACCAAACAACACACACACACACACACACACACACAACACCCCACACACACACCCCACACACACACACACACACGTGGACAGCACACTGAAGGGGAAGTAATCAAACAGGATTACAGCTGGCTCTCTGTCACGTCCCACCCCACCCCCCACCCCCACCCCAACCCCCTGGAATTCCCACAGAATGATTACAGCCAGTCCACTCGGTCACTTCTTCCGATTGGTCCTGACCGGCAAAACAACAAATCCCCGTCCTG
>CM031597.1:131703263-131705763 GCA_018398815.1 Conus ventricosus | reverse complement strand
ACTTGGAGACCCCCTCAAAACATTTAAATTTGGAGACCCCATCACCGCATTGCCCTCGGGGGAACCCCATCAACCAGTCGTATTTTGGAGGGCCAACAGTCGAAACCCCCCCACATCATTGACGCAGTGCCCAAACCCCCACATTTTAGTCCTCTGAAAATCACATTATTTTTTTTAAGCCCCCGAAAACAATCGGCCCCACATTTCCCCTGGGGCTGTTTTGTTGTTGCCCCTTTAAACACATCAATAACTGCAAATAGGGGAAATTAACCATACTGGCTTTGGCCATGTAACTGATTGTAATCGAAGGGACATCAACCCTTTTTTTGAGGGTCATGTCCCACATTGTAAATTAATGTCACATAACCCCAAATTTTAAAATCTGAAAGGGCCGTCAACCCCTTGTACCCCTAAGGGGGTTTTTAACCCCCATTGTACCCCTTTAAGGTCACGTCAACACATTGTTTTTCGAAAGGTCACATCAAACATTGAGTGTGAAGGTCACTCATAAAATTTTACCTCTCAAAGGGCTGCAACCACATTGTAAATCGAAGGTCATGTCAAACCCAATTTAAATTAAAGGGACATCAACCACTTAACCTCGAGGGTATTCAAAAATTGTATTTTTTGAAAGTCACTTCAACCCCGTTGTACCTCGAAAGGGATTTAAACCCATTTTAAACTGAAGGTTCGTCAAACATTGTAATCTGAAGGGCACATCAAACCCCTTTACCTCGAAATCATTCAACCACATTGTAAATTGAAGGTACTCAACCACATTTTTCTGGGTCAATCATCCCCCAAAGTAATCCCGAAGGTATGTCAAACCACATTGTAAAATTTAAAAGGGATCAAAACCAATTTTACCTTGAAGGTCTGTCAACCACAGTAATCTGAAAGGGCACGTCAACCACTTTTTAAAATTTAAGGGCCGCAACCCCATTGTAAATTGAAGGTCACATCAACCACATTGTAAAACTGAAGGTATGTCAATACATGTAAATTGGGTCATGTCAACCACATTGTAAAATTTAAGGTCACACAACCAATTGTACCCCTGAAAATCTGTCAACCACATTGTAAATTGAAGATACATAACCACTTTTACCTTAAAAGGGACATCAACCACATTGACCCTGAAGGTCAAATCACCAAATTTCCCCGAAGGGCACTCAACCAATTGTCCCCTGAAGGCCCTGTATCTACATGTACTTCCGAAGGCTGCCATTAACCACATTGTTACATGTAAAGGCCACATCCGCCAAATGTGCCTTGGAGGGACGTCACCCTCTCATACCTCTGCGGACACATAACAATCGTACCACTGAAGCTACATCAGCCCCCAAAAAGTTTTATCTGAATACCACGTTTTAACGAAAAGTGCTTTGGTGCCTTCATGTCCGTGATCAATGGTCTTTCTGAAAAAAAAAAAATTTGGGCTTTTGTCATTCCGTGGAAAGGGGAAAAAAAAACCCCCACCCCTCAAACACCCCCCTCCCCGTCCCCCACGCTCTTTTTTTGAGACTCAGACGAGGGTGACCCGCGAAACTCTCGCTTTAGAGGAGTGTGGCATCCCCTGGCCACTTTTGACCAAATAATTTAAAAGGGCGTTCAAAAGCCAGACCTGGCCGCAAATCTGAACTGGGCTGCCCTTTAATCCAGATCCACACGCGAAGACCCACAAAAAATTCGGGAGCGTGTCATGGTCCCCCGGGCCTTGGTCCCCGGTTCGTTGGGGCCCAAGTTCGTTGGGCCCCCTTTTTTTGGTCCCAAGGGTTTATTGGTCCCCAAAGGGTTTTTGGGCCAAGGTGTAATTGGTCCAAAGGGTTTTTGGGCCCAAGGGTTATTGGTCCCAAAGGTTCATGGTCCCCAAGTTCATTTGCCCTGGTGTAAATTTGGGCTCAAGGTTCATTGGGCCCAAGGTTCGTTGTCCCCAAAACTTTTTCCCCAAATTTTATTGGCCCGCGTGTAATTGGGCCCAAAGGGGAATTTGGGCCAAGGTTCTTGGTCCCAGGTTATTGGGCCCCCAAGGTTTTTTGGTCCCAAGGTTCATTTGGGCCCAAGGTTATTGGGGCCCCCGGTTCTTTTGGGCCCAAGGGTTCGTGTTCCCCAGGTTCGTTGGGCCAAGGTTTTGGTCCAAGGTTTATTGGTTTTCCCGCGTTTTTAATTGGTCCCCGGTTCGTTGGCCCAAGGGTTTGTTTGGCCAAGGGCGTTGGCACAAGGGTTTATTGTCCCATTATTGGTCCCCAAATTTATTTGGGCCCAGGGTTATTGGGCCCAAACTGTAAAAGGTCCAAGGTCCTTTTGGTCCAAAGGTCCTTTGGTCCCCAAAGGGTTTATTGGGCCCCCAAAGGGTTTTTGGTCCCAAGTTCTTTGGGCCCAAGGGCCTTTGGTCCTGGGTTTTTGGTCCCAAATTCTTGGTCATGGGCCCCAAATCATTGGGCACAGGTTCATTGGTCCCAAGGGTTCATTGGGCCCAATTTATTGGGCCCAAGGTTAT
>CM031597.1:131698263-131700763 GCA_018398815.1 Conus ventricosus | reverse complement strand
GATGCTGTGACCAGTCAGTCCAGTGAAGGAGAACGGATGCTGTGACCAGTCAGTCCAGTGAAGGAGAACGGATGCTGTGACCAGTCAGTCCAGTGAAGGAGAACGGATGCCAAAGTGTCCGCAAGGACGAGATCAATGGCACCATACATGACCTCCCCCCCCCCCCCCCCCAAGAAGAAAAGTGTAGGAATGACAAATGGAGACATGACAAGAAATGTTGCTGCTGTGGGGGAGGTTCATTGTGGAACAGCCAGAGAGAGCGGAGCTGATGAAGATCAGGACACTTTTATAGAAAAAAAGGCAACGAATGTTAAGTAGGCACTCAAGGTCTGAACAACACATTGGGCTAGTGCGGAGGTCAGACGTCTGTAAAGTCGTAGCCACGAGACCCTCTTCTTCAATTCTTAGTTGTTAATTCATTTATCCATCAGTTTAAAAATCAAGCGTAGTGTGGTCTCGAAACTTAGCGGATGTGGTGTAGCGTATATGGACTAGTCCGCACGCAGTGAAACTTGATGAAACTGAAACTGAAACAGGACACTTAGGTCACTGCTGCCGTCCCAGCAGAGATGGCTGCAATGGGTTAGGGCAAATGCAGAGAGAGAGAGAGAGAGAGAGAGAGAGAGAGAGAGAGAGAGAGAGAGAGAGAGAGAGAGAAGAGGACAGTGGGGGAGGGGGGAGGGGCAAGTGGGAAAGAGGAATGAGAGGAGAGGGGAGGCGAATGGACCTTGTGAAAATTAGATTAAGAGAAGGGAGGGAGGGTGAGTGTAGTCTGCTGAGAAATGACTGATCAAAATTTGCTGGAAGATGAGAACAGTAGTGCTGCTCTGCTAACTGCTGCGGCGGACACGTTCTGTCCTTGTCCTTGAGAGTATTTCCCAAGACTGCTACGATAATGAAATTGTTATACTCTTGTTTGTTTTGGTTGGTTGGTTGGTTGATTGTTGTTTGGTTGCTTGCTTTTGATTTTTGGTGTGTTTGTTCTCAGTTGCTTTTTTCTTCGCCTCCATCTAAAAGAAAAAGCGAACTTCTTTGATTTTCAGATTGATGAGCACACGTTGAATAGTACGAGTCTGCAGTTGTCTAAAATCGTAAGTCGAAAAAGCAAAACTTGTTCTCTTGTTCATGCATTTAACAAATGTGAGTTGTTGTAAATGAATTGTTCTCTTGTTCATATTTTCATCACACCAGACAAAACTGATCTCTCTCGTTCATGTATTTGTCATATGTGAGTTACAATACGCAAACTGCATCTTGTTCCGGTGTACTCCTTTGTTGGTCAAATTTCACCGTCCATGGGAAGTGTACTTCAACACTTAGGATGACTATGACAACAATCTTACCACCACGATTGTGAAAAGATGCTTTGAATTTTCTTTTTTTTTTTTTAATTTTCAAACTGATGGTAAACCACGTTCTCCAAAGTCATTTTCAATCACACGTTTTCTATTTTGTAAAACGTGCAGAGAAATCATATGAATCAAAATCGAACACATATGTATGCATAAACACACATAAACAAACACACATAAACAAACACACAGAAACACACACACACACACACACACACACACACACACACACACACACACACACACACACACACAACACACACACACACACACACACCTTACACACACACACACACACACACACACACACACACACACACCAGAGAGAGAGAGAGAGAGAGAGAGAGAGAGAGAGAAGAGAGAGAGAGAGAGAGAGAGAGAGACTGAAGGGAAGCAATCAAACAGGATTACAGATGGCGCTCTGTCACGTCCCCCTGGAATCCCCACAGGATCTCCACTACAGCCAGTCACTCTGACCTCACCTCGCCGTCGGCCCGCCGATCGACAAAAACAACAAATCACCGTCCTCACCGAGCTGCCAGTCTAATTGAGCGGGGTCCCCAATCAGAGCCTGTGTAAATCACACAGCGTCCCTCTGCCCACGTCACTGAGGACCTCGTCTGGGGGTGGGTGACAGGACTGGCATTTGGGGGGCACTGGGGTAAGACTGCTTCCTCAGTCTGGAATATACGTGGAGGAGAGGTCAGTAGGGGTGGGGATTGGGGGAGGTAGGATAGAGAGGGGTCAAGGGAGTGGGAACATGGTGGCACCATGGGTGGTGGTGGTGGTAGTGGTGGTGGTGGTTGGTTGGTTGGTCGGTTTTGGGTATTGGTGTGTTTGCTCTCAGTTACTATTTTGCTCTTTTCTCTTCCATCTGAAGAAAAGTGCCAAGTTCTCTGATTTTTATATTGAGATTTTGACAAATAGTACGAATCTGATGTCGTCTAAATTCGGGAGTCGAAATTACCTAAATTACTCTCTTGTTCATGCATTCATCATACGTGAGTTGTGAGAAACAAATTGCTCTCTTGGTCATATCTTCATCATCTCTCGACTGAAGTAGGCAAAGTTACCTCTCTTGTTCA
Organism: Conus ventricosus; assembly: GCA_018398815.1. Classification (NCBI taxonomy): domain Eukaryota; kingdom Metazoa; phylum Mollusca; class Gastropoda; order Neogastropoda; family Conidae; genus Conus; species Conus ventricosus. The sequence continues at coordinate 131,698,326 of CM031597.1, read as the reverse complement.
TGTATCTGTCATATGTGAGTTGAAACATGCAACGTGCCTCATGTTCTGGTGTATTCCTTTTGT
>CM031597.1:131683263-131693263 GCA_018398815.1 Conus ventricosus | reverse complement strand
GGGGACTGGAGCAGGTAAGGAGAGGAGGGAGCCAGAAGATGGGGACCATGGTGGCTTTGTGGGTGGGTGGGTTTTGTTTGTGCATTGTTTGTGTATGGTTTTAATCCCTGCCATCCTTTGAAGAAAAGTGCACAAACCGTGTTTTTTTTTTAAAATTGAGCGCATGTCAAACGACACGAGTCTGAAGTCGTCTAAAATCGCGATTATCAAAAATGTTGAAAAGAGTCAGCATCCTAAGGTCCAATGGTTTTTTCTTGGCAACTCCTCATGAGTGATGAGTTAACTAGTTTGAACTTATCTGTTTGTCCGTCGAATCGACGAGAACCATTTCAGTCATCTAGGGGTTGAGGGAGGGGAGGGGGGGGGGGGATAGGCTGATTTGTGCATACGCAGGTGGCTGATCAAGCCGATGCGTGCACGGAATGTGCGGTGACAGCTTGGAAGGCAACGTGGGAGACCTGCCGTTGATTGCTGGTGCGGGCTTTCCTTGCCTGTCTCTTTTGTTGCGCTGCAGCTATCCTCCTTTCTTCACATTCATTGGCACCTTTGTGGATAAAGTAGCGCCATCTAACTCTATCCATAGCAGCTTGGTCCATAGTGTCAGGGTTGATGTTAAACGCTTTCAAGGATGCTATGAGAGTGTCTTTGAAGTGTTTCTTCTGACCTCCATGGGAACGCTTTCCTTGTTGCAGCTCACTGTAGAAGAGTCTCTTGGGCAGCCAGTGGTCTGGCATGCGAGCTACATGACCTGCCCATCGAAGCTGAGATGGCATCAGGATGGTGTAGATATTCGGCAAGCCTGCTTGGTCGAGCACCTCTGTGTCTGGGATGTTGTCCTGCATTTTCTGTTTACGATTCTTCTGAGGCAGGTTGTGTGGAAGTGATTCAGCTTCTTGGCGTGCTGTTGATGCACTATCCACGTTTCACATGCATAGAGGAGTTCGACCTCTATTCTATACAAGGTCAATGTGTGAGGTATATTGTACCCGGCACCAGAAGAAAGTTTTCCTTTTGTACTGACTCCACCCTCCCCCCCCCCCCCCCACCACCACCACTACCACCACCACCACTTCCACCACTACTCAATCCCTACCTGTGCAAAAGCTTCCATCTCTCCAATACCTACGACAATTTCGTCACTGAAAATGTAGAGAACGTTCTAACTTGACCAGAAGACACATAATGCAGAATGACCAGAAGACACATAATGCCATTAGTCTCAAAAGCAACTAATTCCTTGTCGAAACTTTTACAAGATCTAGAGTCATGTGATTCACGTGAAATGAGTAAGCTGCACTGAAAAAAAAATCAAGTTCGTAATTTTGAAGACTGAAAGCTTGTGGGGTTTTTTTTTTTGTTTTTTTTTTTTTTCTTTTCTTGTTTTTTCTTTCTTTCTTTTTTCTCTCATTGATCATTCGCGCTTTACGACCTTTTTCTCTGAAGACTACATCAACCTTACTTGTAATTCTGAAGACCACGTCAACCTCACCTGTATCTCTGAAGACCACATCAACCTTACTTGTAATTTTGAAGACCACGTCAACCTTACATGTACCTCTGAAGACCACATCAACCTTACTTGTAATTCTGAAGACCACGTCAACCTTACCTGTATCTCTGAAGACCACATCAACTTTACTTGTAATTCTGAAGACCACGTCAACCTTACCTGTACCTCTGAAGACCACATCAACCTTACTTGTAATTCTGAAGACCACGTCAACCTTACCTGTACCTCTGAAGACAACGTCAACCTTACATGTAATTCTGAAGACCACGTCAACCTTACCTGTACCTCTGAAGACAACGTCAACCTTACATGTAATTCTGAAGACCACGTCAACCTTACCTGTATCTCTGAAGGTCACATCTACCACATTTATACCTCATAAAGCCACATCCACTGCATTATCTCCTGAAAGTCACAATAATCACATTTAATCTTTGAGGGTCGCATCCACCCCATTGTATTTCTGAGGGTCGCACCAACCCCATTGCACCTTCAAAACCACATCATTTACATCGTGCCTCCGAATGCTACATCAATCACACACTACTCTGAAGACCACATCTACCTCACAGTACATCTGCAGGTCGCATCAGTCACATTGTGCCTCTGAAGATCACATCAACCATTTTGTGGTTTCAAGGCTTCATCGACCACACGGAACCTCTGAGGGCTACATCAATCACACATCATCACTGAAGGCCATATTACCCACACAGTACCTCTGCAGACCATATTGTACTTTTCAAACCATCTCCACAGCATTGTACCTCTGAAGGCTTATCAACCACATAGAATCTGTGAAGGCCACATATCCACAATGTGTTTCTGATGGCCACATCAGCCACACTGAACCTCTGAATACCACATCAACCATGGTGTGTTTCTGAGAACCACATCAAAAACTGTGCTGTACCTTCTGAAGACCACATCAAACATACAATACCCTGAAGCCCACATCATCCACATTCTCTCTCTGAAGTCCACATCAGTCGCTTCCGTACCTCTTCAGACCACATCCACTACCTGGTACTTGGAGGCACACTCAACATCATTCACAATGGCCACACCATCCACACAATACATATCAACCAACATACAACAGGAGCAATCGGCTTGGAACTGGAATAGTGGAACAGGTATGATTGGATATTGTCACAAAGCTCGATTTTTTATCTACGAAGTCATTCACTACACTCAACATACCTGTGAACTGAATTTCGTTGTCTGTTTGCCTAGGTCTACAGAAGAAGATGACATTGTTCCTCCCAGTCAGTTCCTCAAAATCGTGGCTTCCTCTCCATGTTCTGGACCCTCTTCACCAGGCTTTCGTTGGAGTTGGCGAGATCTGCGTTCTCTTGCTGAAGAAGAGCCTTCACCTCATCCGCTAGAGCTGAACGTCTCTTTGCTGAGCTACAAAATTCGTCAGGGTTTCCTTTCATATCCGCCTTCACCTCGTCCAGCTTGATACTGAGCGTCTGAAGCACGGGCATGGTGTGGGTATCCGTAGTGATGGGCTTCTTCAGGAGATGACGTCATACATGGGATGGTAGATGAGGTGGTGCTGAAGTTTGCCATGGTGAGTCTTCGGCCTGGTGCGTAGATCAAGCCAGTCTGTTGCAGCGTACTATTGTGTGGCCCAGTGCATTTCCTTTCACAAAGGACAAATAAACTGTCCGTGATTTTCTCTGCTCGGCATCATCCGACTGCTGTAAAAACCTCTCCCAGAACAAATGCGACAAGATGCAAAGCATATAAACGTACTCCCAGTTTGGTGGTAAAAATTTTGTATGTAAGAGACACGAAAAAAAAAACTGTTGTTCTCCCCGGCGGGGATACTAACCACTATACTACCGAGGAGCTGACATAGTTTGGATGCACATAAAAATATAAACCGTTATTTCAAGAAGGGAGACAATTTTCAGTTAGTGGAAAAAAAAACTCGACAGCGCGGTGGTTATTTCCCTTATCGGACATGATTTTGTAAAATTATCATTTACAGCCGTTAGTAACGGCTATTCTGGTAAAATAAAACATCGGGCATCATCCCTGGCCCACAATGAACATACCTTCACATTTTCACAAAAATCGACCTAGAAGTTTTGTCTGGAGCGAGTGGAACACATTTTGACCACGGACAGACACACACACCACACCCACACCAACACACACACACACACACACACACACACACACACACACACGCATTTCTTCGTTCCCATTGTAAAGTACTCCCTGCTCTATAAGAAGGCCACAGATGTTGGCACAATATCTCCGCATCGTACATGTAAATCATGGTATCTTGAGGGTATTTCTTCTTGGTATGACTGTATACCAAGATCTGGTCGGGGGGCGGGTGGGGGGTGGGGTGAGGAGGAAACGTCACAGTCAGGAATATATAATGATAAATAACAGTTCATTTTCTGTGTGTCTGAATGTCGTTCGAATTCCACTGAAGACAGACTGTGGCAAACAAGCGAATGATAGAAAAAAGGTAAGTTTTCGTCGCAGAATTTTCAGAAAGTAACGACACTATCAATAACAATAAAACCATCATTACTGTCCTCAAAGATTTTCTAATGAATTGGCAATGAATAAGATTAATTGCACCAGTGCTTTGAGAGAGGGAGAGAGAGAGGGGGGGGGGGGCAGAGAGAGAAGGGGTGGAGGGGGAGACAGAAAGATAGACAGACAGACAGACTGACAGACAGACAGACAGACAGACAGACAGACAGACAGACAGCAGAACATGAACACAGGCGTAACGAATTTAGGTCTCTGCCCACTTAGGATTTCAGGGCCTACAGAGCATTAATAAACGCAAAATTCGTTACTGTGGTCAAAACTTGAAACATGAAACCAGAAAACAAACAAATCACCACCACAAGCACACAAACACATTCGCGCGCACGTGCACAGAGAGAGAGAGAGAGAGAGAGAGAGAGAGAGAGAGAGAGAGAGAGGAGAGAGAGAGAGAGAGAGAGAGAGAGAGAGAGAGGAGAGAGAGCATTTCTTTTCACGCTAACGCTCTCGCAATCTGAGAGCATAATAAGAAAAACATACCAATTTCCTCATTGACGAAACATCCGGCTTTAATAAAGCTGATAAACATAGCTCTGTGAAAGAGAGAGAGAGAGAGAGAGAGAGAGAGAGAGAGAGAGAGAGAGAGAGAGAGAGAGAGAGAGAGAGAGAGAGAGAGAGAGAGAGAGAGAGACACAACACATAAAAGACAAAATGGCCCTGCTCATAGAATCAGCTCATACTGTGTTGATTCCCTAAAGTCCTCCATCATCGCCAAAGACGTCATCGTTGGAGATGGAGATGGGGATGGGGAGAAGGAAGGAGCAGGAGGGGTGGGGAGGCAGGGGGAAAGGGAGTGCAGGGTTAGGGGTGGGGTGGGGGGTGGGGGGTCAGGGGGCAGAGCGAGAACACTATCTTCCTTTCATTAGCTTCAATCAGAACTCATCCAGCAGTTCACGCCCGCTGCGTCAAGGTGGGACAGAAACCCAACACGCTGTGCCAGCCAGTGGAGCGAGACAGTAGAGCCACCTTTGGGGAACGGGGCTATATCTGTTGTTGACACAGAGGCTACGGTAGACAGAACGGAAACAACTCCACGTCAGCGCCAACTCTCAGGGGCCTCAAGTCAGTTGACATCTCGTTTATTCTTACATGCTGAGAATTCGTGCCTACGGCCGGTGAGAGATTTTCCTTATCACTTGGGAGTAGTTGTAGTAGTAGTAAAGAGAGAGAGAGAGAGAGAGAGAGAGAGAGAGAGAGAGAGAGAGAGAGAGAGAGAGAGAACGAGTGAGTGGAGTAAGAGAAACGTCGAGCAGGAGAGCGTGTAAATATCTGCCCTCGCTGGCTACCAATTTAGAAGGGAGATTTAGGAGTGATGAATGAATGAATGAATGAATGAATGAATGAATGATTGCTTCAGCTTACTGAATCATCAATCAGTGGTTTGAAATTTCAAGCGTAAAAATGATGCTCTTTCACTCACATACACGCACGCGCACTGGCGCACTCACGCGCGCACACACACACACACACACACACACACACACACACACACACACACACACACACTACCCTACCAAACCAAACAAACTGACTCCTTTGAATTAAAAAAAAAATATTTGATGACTGCTTGACAAGTAAATTTGCGCACGAAAAAATACATAGATCTATTAAATTTTGTAAAAAAAAAAAAAAAAAAAATTTAATTCTTGTGGATAACAAAAAGTCAATGGTACATCCTGTATTAGGAGAATGAAGCAGATTTCCAGTAAGTTTTTAAATAATATGTCTATTGGCTACACATTCTCCATTTGCCAGAAAATTCTCTTGCCCATAGAATGTAAAAATGCATGCATCATCAAGAGGACAAAAATGATCCTTGGTTCACATTTGTTAAAGATATATTGATAAATATAAATATGGGCCATGTTTGGACAAATCAACTTACGTTCAATATACAGAGACTAAAAGTTGTAATATCTGAAAAGTTAGAAAATGAATATATTCAATATTGAAAAGACAAGAAAAGCAGCTCATCAAAAATTAATTTTACAACACTATTGTAAAAGAATCTGAAACAGAAAATTATTTAATTACTGTTGCGGATCCGAGGCACAGACAAGCCTTAACAAGACTCGGATAAGCGCCATGAATTAGAAATAGCAAAGGACGAATCTGCATATATCTAGAGAACAAAGACTTTGCAATCGTGTTCATGTATTGTTAGACGAAGTTCATTTTCTTGTTCACTATGAAAAGATTGATGCCAACAGAAATATTTTAATGAAAGGCGTACGATGTCTTAAGATAATGCTTCAAATATTGTTCCAAGCCAGTTAATGACTATAGGGAATGGTCAGTCATCATTAGGGAAATTTGTGTATGACTGTTCTGTTCTTCTGTGATAACCATATGGAGTCTCATAAGCCCTGAGGTTTCATGACAATAAAATTTATTCTATTCTATTCCATTCCACTCTATTCTATTCACACACACACACACACACACACACACACACACACCACACACACACACACACACACACCTACAGCGCACGCCAGCGCGCGCACCCACGCACGCACAGCACGCAAGCACCGAGCCAAAACCTCCCAACAACGCAGATGGTCAGCTCTTTTCGAACATTGCTTACAGAAAAAAAGAAAGAAAGAAAGGATATTAAGATTGCAAAAAACCCTAATGATATTCATTATCAAAATCAGCGACAGCACTTAATGCAAGAATTAGAATTATTGGAAACTTATAAAGCACGTGCAGCACAGGTAAGATCTAGAATGAAATGGATTGAAGAGGGAGAAAAGAATACAAAATATTTTCTAAACTTGGAAAAATCAAGAGCAAATTCAAAGATAATAAAGAACTTCGTGATGAAAATGGTAGATCAGTTACACAACAGTCAGAAATAATGAAAATGCAGCGAGACTATTATTCGAAGTTGTACAAGAAAAAGGTAAAAGCAGGAAATATGGAACAAATGGTAGATAACTTTATATCTGATACTTCAGTGCCACAGCTTTCTGACTCTCAGAAGGATAGTTGTGAAGGCAACTTAACAGAGAATGAACTGCTGACAGCTCTTAAAGCCCTCAAAAATGGTTCTTCACCAGGAAGTGATGGGCTTACAACAGAATTTTTGAAAGTATTTTGGTGTCATATAAAAAGTTTGTTAACATCATCACTTAACTCTGCATTTGAAAAAGGGACACTCTTTCTCCTTCTCAGAGAAAAGCAGACCTTACGTTCATTCACAAGGCAAAGACTACTAGAAATGTTTTTAAAAAACTGGAGACCATATCGTTAACGAATAGCGATTATAAGCTTATTCTAAATGTCTGGCAAATCGTTATGTCAAGTAATTAGAGATTTAGAAAGTGAAGATCGGTTGGGTATATAAAGGGACGCCGAGTAGCGACACTGATTGAGACAAATTGAAAGAAATTAATGATCAATCTAATGAAGAAAGATATCCTGGTTGCATTTTATGTATGATTAACACAAGCTTTTGATAGTATATCAAAAAGACTTCATGTTAACAGCTCTCAAAAAGTATGGGTTGGGGAAGAATTCATTAGATGGTTCAAGGATTAATTGCTGATACTTTGTATTGTGTTTGTATAGTGCTGGACATCAGAGTATTTGCGGTTTAAAACAGGAATCCGACAATGCTGTCCCTGTTTCTCTCTCCCTAGTATTTGTGTTGGGCTATAGAATTGCTAGCAATAAAGATAAAAAGACGTAGAAAACATTAAGGAATTGATTTGGGGGTTCAAGAGATAACGCTCTTAATGCAAGCAAAAATGCGCATTATGCAGATGATTGTTAACTTTATTTTTGACAGATCAGCATGACATGATGCTGGCAATAGATATACTCAATGATTTTTCTTTGTTTTCCTGGTTTGGTTATAAATATGAAATAAATCAGCACTTATGTGGCTAGTAAGAAAACAGAGTGCAGAAGCTTTTATGGTTTTACGTGGAAAAATAAACTAAAGATTCTGGGTATTTAATTATGAGAATGAATAAATCGGCATCTTTAGTTGAATGATAATTGGTTGCAAAGAATAGAAACTAATCAGAGAATTATTCAAGTGTCGCTGGGAAAAAAGAGATCTTAGTGTAATGGGTAAAAACATATTTATTAAAACATTTCTTATTTCACAAATGGTCTATGTTATGCAAACATTTGTGATTCGACAATATCTTATCAGATATAAATCGCGAAGCTTTTTAGATCTCTCTGGCGTTAAAAAAACATTGGCAATCGAAAGGCATTTGAAAAGTTAAAAGAACATAATGTGCATGAATATTGAAAAAGGAGGATTGAAAATGATAAACTTTAATACTGATGCAATCTGCTTATTCCCTCCTGTCATGGGGGTTGTAAAAATTATGTAAGCACAACCAATAAAGATGGACTATAATTCCGAGAAAAATATTTCTAACCTACCCTTTGGTGAGAAGTCATGTAGTTTTTTTATGCAATACTAAAAGGCGCACTTTCGAAGGTTTAGGACAAGAACATTCACATTTTTTTTGGAAAAATTACTCTGAAAACATGCTAGATCTTAATAAACATAAAGAAACTCACCCTTTCCCTCTTTACTGTGGAATAATCACTACATAAATATCGAGGAATGACCTTTTCTTCCCTGACTGGATAAAGGGCTAAAAATACTAAATTGTTATGACATGTATGGTCCAAATGATGCTTTCATACCAGGACCGGGTTAACAAGATAGGGGAAAAAAGCCCTCCCCTGCAAGGCTCATAGAGTATAATGGAGTGTCAGCGGCCATACATTACTTTTAATACAAGGGATAGTGAACAAGATAGATATGATATAGATTTTGCAGAACCACCTCTTTTTTGTAACACAAAGCATATATCTTACAAGGATTTCCGTCAACTTTGTGTTTCCTAAGTTATACAAGAACCATGTGCAGCCCGTTTTTGGTCTAATAAATAAGGACTGGAGTTAAATGACATAGTATGGAAGATGCCCGCGCTTGTGCACAAAAGAAACAAGACTGAGAGTTTCATGGAAAATTTTACAAAATATATACCCGACTAACATAATGCAATGCAAATGAAATCAGGATAATCGAAACCTGTTCATATTGCCAACGATGAAATTGGATTACATGAACATATTTCTATTTTCCACTGTCATAAGGATTTATTCGTTTTGGAAATTTGTCAGTCAATATATATTAGCTGTAACAACACAAGAAATTGTGTTTCTGAAGAACTGTGGCTATTTGGAATTCTTAGCAAGAAAATATTGACAGACATCTACTACTGAAAATAAACCATGTTGTGATTTACTGCAAAGAATGTGTATAGTTTTTATAAAAAAACGGAATCTAAGTTTGCCAATTACAGTCATATTCGAAATCAGATAGCGTCTGATGAAAATATAACAGAGATCTCATACATGCATTCACAATATAGCACACCACGCCCGCACGACCCGCACACATACTGCACCACGCACGCACGCGCGACACACACGCGCATCTACATTACGCACGCACCCACACAGCACACGTCGCTGCGTGTCGCGGCACAGAGAGGGGGGGGGGGAGGAGGGGGGGGAGATGGGGGGGGAGAGAGGAGAGAGAGAGAGAGAGACATACACAAAGTACAAAACATACCCGTGATTGTGCATTTTTGGGTGTGTGTGCTAGTGGTGTGGTGTAAAACAAAGTGAAAAACTAAAAATAATTAAAGTCCTCTGTATTCATTTATTTGTTCCGTTTCCGATAATTAACCCATTATAGAGTGATGTGCCCAGTACCACCACCATTAGTACATTAACAAACCCAGACACTTTGTAACAATTGCCAAAACACTCAATCCAGCAAAAATATGTCCATATGTAAAGAACATACAACATGCATGGTGTAAGAGATTGGTTGTGAAAGAAAAGAAGAAGAAGAAAAAAGAGAGACAA
>CM031597.1:131649197-131677182 GCA_018398815.1 Conus ventricosus | reverse complement strand
AGCTGGAGGATGACCCGCGGTTGCCTATCGCCACAGAACAAACAAGCTGGATGGTGTGGTGGTGGGGTTATTGTGAGCCCGATGTGCGGTTGGACCAATCAGACAAAGGAGAGAGAGAGAGAGAGAGGAGAGAGAGAGAGGAGAGAGAAAGCGCACTTACCACGTCTAGTCGCTCCTGCGTTTTCCTTCCACTAAGTACTGTGTAAAGTGATCCTTTGATGATAGGAGCCAAGTGAAGCATCAGACAGGAGGCCATTTATAGAATGAACGACGCTCTCTGACTGACACAGCATTTGGGCTTTGCCCTTTTTCTCTCTCTCTTTTTCTGGATCATACACAGCTCAGGAAGGACCACAATATCAACATCCCATGAACAGAAATGGACCAAATACGGGCTATAACCATAAACACCAGAGGACTGAAAAAAAGACGAAAAGGCAACAGCAAGAAAAGGAAACCATGACGTAATCGGATTACAAGAAACACATATTACAACCAAAGAGGAAGCGGATCAATGGGAACTGCAGTGGGGAGGGAAGTTATTTTTTGCCAAAGGCACAGACCATAGCTTAGGTCAAATAATTCTTGTTAGTAAGAAATTTCATGCATGCGACAGAACTTATACACGAAGACGAAAGAGTAATGGTTATTCAAATAAAAAAGGATGCCAGGAAGCTACTATTTATTAACGTATATGCACCAACAAATTACCTAGAAAAAATTCAATTCTTTGTTCGACTAAGGAAAATTATTGATGAAGTAGGACCAGACAAAACAGACATGTTGATGATGAGCGATTTCAATTCGGTCATGAATAATACAAGTGATATAATATCTGAAGATGAGGAAGTAGAGGTTTTTAATCAACTTCTAATAGATACAGATTTTCATGATATTTGGAGATTACAACATGAGGAAACAAAAGAATACACCTGGCATAGAAACAACCCGTTCATTGCAAGACGAATAGACTACATGTTTGCTACTTCATCACTTGTAGCCAATGTCGAAAGTTCAGACATTCTGTCAGTACCACTTACAGACCACAAAACAGTAGAAACCACATTAAAATTCCACAACTTCACAAGAGTCCTTCATACTGGAAATTTAACAACAGCCTACTCAGAGACGACATATATGTAAACGAAATGAACAACACTTTAGAACAAATAGAGGCAACCCTCTCAAACCTGTCTCCCCACGAAAAATGGGAGCTTATTAGAATGAAAATCAGAGAGCATAAAAAACAATACAGAAAACTAAAAGCTTTTAACGGGACAGGAAAGAAAAAAATACGGCCCAAAAAACTTAACGAAATTAAAAAAACAATTAGGAAAAAATAAAAATTTAAAACCAACAATTAAAAGGGGCCCAAAAAAAATAAGATAAAAAGCGAACTAGAAATCAAAACCCTTTGCAACGCACACGGGGGCAAGATACGATCACGCGCAAAATTTTTTGAGAATAAAGGAAAAAAATTACTAAGTATTTTTTTTCCCTTTGGGAAAGACAGAGCTTTAATTTAATACAATCCCATCAATAATTTTTTTGTGGAATAGAATTGAGGGGAAAATTTAGTATTTGGGGAAAGAGCATGTCGTTTTTATAAACCCACTTTTTAAAGTGTTTAATGTTTTTAAAAAAATGAAGATGAATCTTTACTTTACACAACATTTTGGGGACAGCAAACGCAAAAACCAAGTATAATGGGGGCCCACAAAAAAATTGCAAAGGGAAGCATTAGGGGAAACAGAAAGCAGCTGAAGCTCTGCAAGAGAAAAAAAAGGGTTCGCACCGGATTGAGGGGAACTAAAAAAACAAAATTTCTCCCAAAAATATTTTGGAAAAAAAATTAAAGAAAAAGTTTGCTACAATCATTGAATACTCCTTAGTGTGGGGGCCACTTTTTCACAAACAAAAGACGGGCATTACCCCTTTCCCAAAAAGGGTTTAAAAAACCCCAACGGGGAAATTATAACAAATGGCGCCCAATAATTTACTCAACACCGATGCAAAATCCTTCCCAAAAAATATTAGCCAGTGGGACAAAACCGCGTCATTTTTGACCTTTTTGGGGAAAAGGGACCGGGCCCAGAAAATAGAATTTTTTACTTGAAAACAGTTGACATTTTCAATTATCAAACCCTTTAAAAAAACTACCAGGGTACTTTTAGCGTCAAATTTTTCAAAAGTTTTTGATAAAATTTCAAAAAAGCTTATTCTCGGCCCAGTCAAAAAGCACTTAATTTGGGGACCGGGAAATTTAATCACTGGTTCAAAAAATTTTCCCATCCAACCGAAAGCTGTTTTAAACCCTTTTTTAATTGGTTTTCCCGCCCCCTTCTCATTTTAAAACGAGGCTCAGCAGGGTTGTCCATTATCCCCTTTACTATTGTTTTTAAACTGGGGAACTACTGACCATCAAAATTTAAAACGTTGTATCAAGGAAATTGAAAAAAACCCAAAAAGATGGGGCGAAAAACCATTAAAATACAACAGTTTGCTGACGACATCCCCTTTATTCCGGGCCCAACCTGACCTGATGAAGCTCTCACATATTCGAAGCCCCTTTGCAAATTTATCGGGGCTTTGAATTTTTCACGAACAAAAACTGAGGCAATATGGCTAGGGACAAACAAAATGTTCCAGGGCAAACCTCACAACTTTGGGCTTTGGGCTCAAGAAGTAAAAATCCTTGGGGGAAATCTTTAGCAAAAACTTACCGCCAAAAAAAAAATGGAAAACGAAAAATGGGTGGAAAAAAATTTTACAGTTTTAAAAGGAAAAAATCAGATATGGCAAGGAGAAAAAACCTTTGCATTTGGCAAAATTCCCGATATTTAAAAATTTTTCTAAAGCCCCCAATTTTAAACTATGGGCATGCAATCCATCGGACTCCCAGAACCCAGTATTGCACAATATTAAAAACCCTATCTTTTACTTATATGGAAAAAGAAAACAAACAATAAACCCGGGTTTGAAAAGGGTCAAACGAAAAAATTTTCAACCCAAGGGCTACCGGGTAAAGGGGGTTTTAAAAAAGATAGACTTTAAAACGCTCCAAAAAAGTTACATCCCAAGCTGGATGTTAAAAAAAAGACTGCCCAAAAAAAAGAAAGGGGGGAAAAGGAAAATTTTTCCCCACTTTGAATTGGGTCAATTGGGGAAGGGAATGGGCTTGATATATGGAAAAAAATATTGTTTTGAGAACAAAACTAACAGGCATCCCCAAAAAAAAAAGTTTTTTGGGTCACAAGCTCAAATTATGGTTGAAAACCCAAAAAGAAAAGATTCCGAAAACCCCAGCGAAAAAAAACACCAAAAATTTACTGATATGGAACAACCCGGGAATTCCCGTTCAAGAAACAAAACCCACATATGAAAAAAATTGGATAGCTGGAGGGATAACCAAAAATGAAAAATTTGTTTTGACGAAAAAACTCATTAGATTGCAAGTTTGTAGAAAAATAAAAAAAGGACGATCAAAACCCAAAAAACAATTTTGAAACAATTTCAGTGAAAAGTGCGATTTAGGCGTGTAACCTCGGGGTAATGTCAGTGGAGGAAAAGGGCTTTGCGCACAGCCCCCCAAAAACCCCTCACAGCTTGCTTAAAAATTCATTCATATTTTCATGCATTCGTCACATCAAACCCCCTAGTAAAGTCTATTAAACTTTACTACACGTGTTCATAGAACGAAACATCAATGCATCTGGAATCAAATGAAATAAAACATTCTCTCTTTCCTGAACTTCACAAAATCATTTATCTAAAACATCGTTAACTAACCGGGTATAAACAGATTTCTACTTTACCTGGCCAGGTGATCTTAACTATTCACGAATCACTGTCTTTTCTTTTCTTTTCTTTTTCTTTTCACTGTCACTTTCACAACATGACACAACTGCCGGCACTGGTGTTGGTCTGATGGCGCCTGGTCGGGTGAGACTGTTGGCGTTGGTCTGTGGTTCTGCTTGGCGAAGTGACGCTGCCAGGTATGAGGTCGAACCCCGGTTAGGGTAGAACAGTGACTATCAACATCGATCTGTTCTCCTTTCTTTCTTCCTGCATTAACGCATTGCACTCTCTCTCTCTCTCTCTCTTCTAGTCTGCTCTTATCAAATGGACATGGTTGCTTTTCTTTTTTTTTTTCTTTTTTTCTTTTTTCTTATAAATTAGCAATCTTTCTCTTCCACATCCCCTCGTCCTTCCTCGCGATTTTCTCATGTATCTCTTTTTTTCCTTTTTCATCTCTCTCTCTCTCTTCCCCTTTTCCCCCTGCAGGCCCCATCGGAACCTTCTTCCCCTCTCCCGTTCGTTTTTTCTCTGTTTCCCAGTTCTCTCACTCACATTTGTATTCTTCCGATCTGTAAAAAAGGGGCGAGAAAATTTGGTCGTATTTTTACCCTGAACCCAAAGTTGTCTCCCTCAAATTTCCCATTGGATTTTAATCAGACAGTCCGTTAACGCCTTATTCTGTGGTGGTAAATTGCATTTAATTGATTAGTAGTTTCCCCCCCACACACATATTTCCCCCCCTCTTTTTTCCCGGCGACGTGTAAATTGGCTAGAGAGTTGGGTAGGCCCCAAGAGTCTGGTAAAATGACGTTGGTTCAAAATTGGCGGTGATTTTGAGAAAGGCGCTAGTGTTCCCTAGACATCGGGCGTCGGTTAAAGCCGTTTAGTGTTGGGGGACAGAACATCTTGTGGGCCTCCCCCCTTGCTTAATTGGCCGGCCCCGACTTGGGCCCCCGTCTTTCGGGGCCCCTAAAATGTTTGGTTTGGATTAGTCGTTGGAGTCCCGACGATGACCACACTTCGGTTGTGCTAAATTTTTGCCGTGAAAATTTTTCCCCCTTGAAAAGGGGATTGCACCGCTTTGGCTCAAAAAAAACGGTAAAAAAAAAGAAAAAACCGAATTTGCTGACACACAGCTCCGGCAAGTTTAAAAAAAAAAAACTTTACACAAGGTTTTTAAGTTATAAAAAAATCATTTGTGAATCCATCCCGATTATCATTGACTGGCGCTCTTTCGTTATTTCGACCCCTTTTTAAGCTCTGTGGACTTGAATCCCTTGGGATTTGCCCCAAATTTTTTAAATTTTAGAAAAGAATATAAATATCACGATCCTGACCTTCATGGGAAATCTCCCCCTCACTTATTGCAAATAAGCATCATCAAAACGTGTATTCCAAGATTTCACATTCAATGAAAAGTTCACAAAAAAATTAACAGTCTCACACAAAAACAATTGAAAACCTAGAACTGGGAATGAACCCCTTTCCAATAAAAATAATGGAATAACACATATTATCAACAATGCACGGGATATGACTGACTTCCTCTGAGTTTCGCTTGCTAGACTCACGCTTAATGTCAGCTCCCCTTCTGTCGACCCCGGAAAGTAGCACTCATATGTGGGTGCGTTTTCCATTGCCCAAGCGAACCCGTGTTTTTTTAACGCGCTCCCGAGGAATTTGAGTGGTTTAGATCCGTTCGTCACGAAAATTTTCCCCTAAAGTATTTGTGGAATTTCTGCAGGCCCCCCAAAGCAAAAACCTCCCTTTCCCCGTTGGTACCTTCTTCACACTTTTTAATTCCCGCTGGGTACCTACAGGAAACTGATCCTTCATGCTTGTAAAATCTGAAACCTTTCCCCCATGTCTTGTCCCCAACAAAAAAGGTTTTGAATATCTGGTAGCTTCAAAGGGGGGGTTTAATTTGTGGCCCGGGGTGGGGTTTTGGCCCAAATTTCAACCAAAGAGAGAGAGAGAGAGAGAGAGAAGAGAAAAGGAGCGCACTTACCACCTATTCGCTCCTTGCTTTTCCCCCACTAAGAAAGTGAAAAGTGATCCGTTGAGATAGGAAAAAGGGAAAAAGAAATCAGAAAAGGGGGCCTTTAAAAATAAAACGACGCCTTTTACTGACACGCATTTGGGTTTTTCCCCTTTTTCTCTCTCCTTTTTCGGGATCAAAACCCCAATCCGGGGAAGGCCCACAAAAAACCAACATCCCATAAACCCAAAAATTTGGCCCCAAATAGGGGCTAAAAACCAAAAAAACACCAAAGGACTAAAAAAATAAGACGAAAAGGCACAGCAAGAAAGGGAAAACCCCTGACTAACCGGTTCCCCAAGAAACACAAATTAAAACCCCAAAAGAGGAAGCGGATAAGGGAAAATTTAAAGGGGGAGGGAATTATTTTTTCCCAAAAAGGCCCAGCCCATAGCTTGGGTCAAAAAAATTCTTGTTATAAGAAACTAATGCATGCGACAAAAACCTTAACACGAAAACGAAAGAGAAATGGTTTTTTCCAAAAAAAAAAGGAAAATCCCCGGGGAAAAGCTACAAATTATTTCCCTAAATGCCCCAAAAAATTCCCAAAAAAAATTTAAAAATTTCCCCTTTGTCCGACAAAGGGAAAAAATTTTTTGATGAAGTAGGCCCCGCCAAAAAAACCATGTTGATAAAGGGGCGATTTAAAATTCGGCCCTGAATAATACAATGATAAATATCTGAAGAAAAAGGAAGTAAAATTTTTTTAAAAATCAACTTCAATAATACAAAATTTTCAAAAATTTTTGGAGATTAAAACATGAAAAAACAAAAGAACCCCTTTGCATAGAAACAACCCGTTAAATTGCAAGACGAAAAGACTACATTTTTGCTATTTCCCATCATTTGTAGCCAAGTCGAAAGTTTCAGACTTTTTCCCGGTCAGAAACCCCTTCAGACCAAAACCCCCGTAAAACCACTTTAAAATTCCCAACTTCACAAGAGCCTTCATACGGAAAATTTTTAAACAACACCCCTACCAAAAAAGGGACATATATGTAAACAAAATTTGAACAACATTTTAAAACCCAAAAAAGGGCAACCCTCTAAAAACCGTCTCCCCACGAAAAAGGGGAGTTTAAATTAGAATGAAAATCAGAGAGCATACAAAAATCCCGAAAACCCTCAAAGCTCTAAACGGGCACGGGAAAGAAAGAAAAGGGCCAAAAAATTTAAACGAAATAGAAAAAAAATTAAAAACAAACCCAAAAATAACCCAATTAGAAGGGAAAAAAAAAAAAACCCAAAGCAAAAACAAGAAATCACAACCTTACAAAACGCACACGGTGCAAAAATACAATAAACCGAAAAATTTATTGAGAATGAAGAAAAAAAAAACTAATTTATTTTTTTGCCGGAAAAGAAAAAGGGGCCGAAAAGTAATACAATCACATCAATAATTACAATTGAGGAAATAAATTGATGGAACAAAATAGAAATTCTGGAAGACATTTTACGTTTTTTAAATAAATCACTTTATACACTTTAAATGACTAAAACAATAAGATGAACGTACATACAAAACCCTACTTAGGACAGCAAACGCAACACCCTTTACTAACGAGGACAACAAACAACTATGCGAAGGAACCCATTAGTGAAACAGAAGCAGCTGAAGCTCTGCAAAGATAAAAAAGGGTTTTCTGCACCAGGATATAAAGGGCCCAAACCAACAGAATTCTGCAAAATATTTTGGACAAAAATAAAGCCCAAGTTTGCTACAATCATTTGAAAAACTCCTCAGTGTGGGCCACTTTTTCAAAAACCCCAAAGACGAGGCATTATCACATTTCCCTGCAAAAAGGGAAAAAACCCCCAAAACGTGAACATATAACAAACTGGCGCCCAATAACTTTACCAACACCGATGACAAAATCCTTCCCAAAAAAATTTTACCAGTAACTAAACCGCGTCTTTTTTGCCCCTTTTTTTGAGGAAGCCCCTTTGGATTTTTTAAAGGAAAAAACATAGCAACAAATACTTAGAACAACAGATGACATAACCCCAATTATCAAAAAACCATTAAAAAACCCCAGGGCTATTTTTTAGCAGTCGATTTTTCAAAAGTTTTTGAAAACAATTTAAAAGAACCCTTTTCTCGCCCAGTCTAAAGCACTTCCCTTTTGGGAAACCTAAATTTTAAATTCACGGGGTTTAAAACCAATCCCCATCGCAATCCAAAGGGTGGTTTTAAAACCATTTTAATTGGGCCACCCCTTCTCATTTGAACGGGGCCCTCAACAGGGTTGTCCTTTTACCCCCTTTTAAACTTTTCGTTTTGACTGTGGAACTACTGGCCATCAAAATTTTAAAAAAATTTGTAAAAAAGGGAATTGAAATCAAACATAAAAAATTAGACGACAACCATTAAAATAACAACATTTTCCCTGACGCCCACAACCCCTTTATCTCCGGCCAAAGCTGACCAGATGAACTTAAAACCATTTTCAAAACCCCTTCGCAAATATACGGGGCTTCGAATTTCACGAACAAAAACTGAGGCAATATGGTTTAGGGACAAAAAAAAATGCTTCCAGAAAAGCCCAAAAACCTTGACTTGGGGTTCCCCAAGAAGTAAAAATCCTTGGAAAATACTTTAGAAACCCAACATACCCCCAAAAAGAAAATGAACAAAAATGGGGGGGAAAAAATTTGGGCCAGTAAAAAAAAGAAAAATCATAAGGGGAAAGGGAAAAAACCTTGGGCCTTCTTGGGGCCAAAACCCTGATATCAAAAAAAACTTCAAATCCCCAAATTTCATCTAGGTCATGCAATCCATGGGACCCCCAAACCCGAGTTTTGCACAATTTTAAAACCATATCTTATACTCTATAGGGGAAAAAAGGGAAAAAAACCCCAAAAAAGCTTTTGGGGATCAAAGGGAAAATTCTAAACCCAAGACAAAACGATAAAGGATTTTTAAAAATGATAGACATAAAACGCTCCAAAAAAGCTCTACAAAAAAAGCTGGAGGTAAAACTGACTGCAAAAGAAAAAAAAGGGGAAAAAAATTTAAATTCCCTACTTTAGAAAATGACAATTGGGAAAAGGGATTTGGGATATATGAAAAACATAGGGTTTTGAGAAAAAAGCAAACGGGCACCCCCAAAAACAATATTTTTTTTTGGATCAAAAAACGCCCCCAAATTTTAGGGTTAAAAAACCAAAACAAACCCGAAGATCTCCAAACCCAGCGAAAAAGCAAAACCAAAAATTTCACTGATATGGAACAACCACCCTTTCCCATTCAAGAAAAAAAACCACAAATGAAAGATTGGATACGGGGGGGATAACCAAAGTGAAAGTTTTTTAGACAAAAAACCATTAGATTGCAAAAAGTGAAAATAAAATAGGACGATAAAAACCCAAAAAGAAAATTCAATACAATAAAGTGAAAAGTGCATTGAGTCAGCACCATCTCTGTCAGTCTGCCCTGCCGGCCAAAACAAATTCTCTCTCCTCTCTCCCCCTCTTTTTCTCCCCCCTTCTCTCTCTCCTCTATCTCCCCTCATCTCCCCTCTCCCCTCTCTCTCTTTTCCTCTCTTTTTTGAAATACACCCACACCAAAACAAAATTGTATAAATATAATTATATATAATATAAATATATATAAAAAAATTTAATAAAATTTTGTATGTAAAAAATCAAAATATTTAAAATGCCAAAACAATTTTTTAAGTCCCCAACCCCTTGGGGAGCAAAAAATTGGTTAAAACAATTAAAAGGGGATCCTGTAAACACGCAACCCTTAAAACCAAATTTGTAGATATTTTTAAGTTTCCCTTTTAATTTTTTTAAACTATAAAATATATTTTATATATATATATATAAATATATAATAAATAAATATATTTTAAAAATTTTATATATATATTTCCCCCCCCACTATTTTAATTGTTAAAGCAACAAACTTTTTAAATTTTGGGCCGAATTATCTACCACTGCAGAAAAAAAAATGCTTATCTCCCCCCTATTTTTTTTCTTCAATCTAAGACAAAAGAGAAAGCTTTTTTTAAAATTGGGGAATAAATAATATATAATAAGATATATAGATAATATATTATATAATATATATTATATTTTGTGGTGGTGTGTGTGTTTGTGTTGTGTGTGTGTGGTGTGTTTTGTGTGTGTGTCTGTCGGGTCCTCCTCCTCTCTCTCTCTCTTCTCTCGAAAAAGGGTTTTGGGTGCGTGTGTGTGGCGGGTCGCGCGCGCCCCGCGCGCGTGGTGGGGGTTGTGTGTGTGTGCGCACGCCCCGCGTGTGGGGTGGGTCTTTGTGTAAAACCTTGGCGGGGTGTGTGTGGTGCTTGTGCGCACCCGCGCGGCGCGTGGGGTTAGTGGTGTGGGGTGGGGTGTGTGCATGCGGCGTAAAGTGTGAGTGGGGGTGTGGGGGTGTGTTTTTGTGTGGGGTGTTTTGGTGTCGTGTGTCTGGTCGGGGCTGGTAAAATTTTAAACGTGGGGTTTTTTTTCTTGAAAAACGCCCAAAAAACTCCCCAAAACTGAAACTTAGAGCCAAAACCCCCCATGCAATTAAAAAATTTCCGGGGGGCCGGTCAATGACAACAGACGACTCGTCGTGGGCCCTATAGGGAGGGTTTTGGGTGCGACGGGAAAGGGGCGGCAATCTAAACGAGGGGTTTTTTACCCCGTAGCCCGGGCTCTTTTAGTACAGTGTTCCGACCAACAGTTGGCTCCCTTTCGCATTGAAATTGGAGGAGCAGCCCCCCAAATTTGTGGACCATTTACTCCCCCTCCCCACCGACCCCCCCCCCCCCCCCCCCCCCCCCCCTTTCGCGTTTTGATCTTCCCGGGTTGCGCACGCGCTGCAGGGAAGACAGCAGCTAAGGGGCCCTTTCCTTTTTCCCTTCCCGGGGCCTTTTTTCCCTGTTGAAAACCCCGCGCGGGGAAAGGGGGAACGAGATTTGGCCCCCCTTTTTCCCTGTCCTTTCGTCGGGCCTTCCGGGGAAGTTTTCATTAGGGGGGAATAGAGCAGGTCTGTTTGCGTTTTCCCCCCCCCCTCATTGCACCCCTCCCCCCCTCCCCCCCCCCCCCATTTCCCCTTTTTCCTCACCCCCTTCATCAGTGTAGCCTCAACCCCTCCCCCCCACCCCCCCCCCCTTTCCCCGCCCCCCCCCGGCCCCCCCCGACCTTTCCTACCGTTCTCCTCTCCCCCCTTTGTCTCTCTTTTCTCTCCCCTTCTCCTCTCTCTCTCTCTCCCCCCTCTCCCCAAACTCTCTCCCTCTCTCTTTAAAAATATATATATATATAAAAAGGTTTTTAAATAAAGGTTCAGAAAAAATATAAAAAGGGTTTTATCAGTTCAGAAAAATATTCAAATCAAGATATTATAAAAAAAAAAAAACAGCTAAAAAACAGAACAATTTGCAGAAAAGCAAAAAACGATTTTTACTGTAGATTTGATGATAAAGATTTTAGAAGAAATTAAAGGGAATGAAAAAGGGGAAAAACCCAAACAATGTTAAAAAAGCGTTGGGAATGAAAATGTTCCCGTTTTGATTGGGGGAAAATGATGTTTTAGTCTTTTTTTAAAAAGTTTAAAAATTGGGGAAAAAGGGAAAGGGCCCCCCAAAAATATCTGTGGGAAAAATTTTTGAAGGTGTGTGCTTCTCACTCCCCCTATGTTTAAAAGTCGTTTGTTTTCCTGGGCACAAGGGGAAGTTTCATTCCTGTTTTTTTTAAAAATCCACTTTGGGGGGGGGGGTTTTGGGGTTTTGGGGGGGGGGGTTGGGGTTTTTTGTTGGGGTTGGTTTTTTGGGGGTTTTTTGGGTTTTTTTTTGTGGGGGGGGGGGGGTTTTTCCCCGTTTCCCGTTTAAAAGAAACCAAACCCCAAAACCCCTTTTAAATTGATAAAAAAACCAAGAAACGAACAAACCCCAAAAAAGATCCACACTCCAAAAACCCTTTTTTTCCATCAAAGCGTTTTCACACCCCCCGAAAACCTGCCCTCCTTTGTTTTGCATTCTTTACATTATTTTTTCACGCATTCAACACCATACAACCACAAACCCGATGGCAAAGAAACCATTAAAATGAAGGTGTAACAAGCTATTCTTTGGGGGGTAAAGATTTTTAAAAAAAAGAGGAAAACAGTCTGTGCCATATCAGAGTGTTTTTTCGTCTTCCAGAGTCATTTCAACTGGCGCACCCAGGGGACGGGTTTTTTCTCCATTGGGTTATTACCCTGGACAAAAAATGATTGTTCAGGAAATGATTCAACCCTTTTTACATTAAAATTCAGATGAACTCAGACACTTAGGATCTTTCCAACCTGACTCCCGTTTTCTTCAAGAGGGTTCCCAAAAATTTGTTACGGTTTCGATCACAACTATCGGGCTGAATGGGAACAAAACCGAAAAAATTTGTTGATTGATTTTAAAAAAGAATCCCAAAAATTTACCCCGCTTTTTTTCAAAGGGGCGAAATGAACGTGTTGAAACAACAAATATTTAGGTACTTTTTTAGAAATAAATTTAATTTTAAATCCCCTGTTGATTTTTGCCACAAAAAATGGCAAACCCGATTTTATTTCTTCGCAACTGCGATCATTTCAAGTGAAACTGACATTCTTTGGGCATTTTTCCAAAGCTTCTTGGGAAACCCGTTTTTAAAAATTTTTCATTTAATGTTTGGGGATGGTGGCCCGACGGGGAAGATAGGAATGTGCCTTGGGAAAATGGTGAACGGGGGGGGAAAAAATTGTTGGGGGGAGACAAAAAAAACTAGTGAGCTTACAGGGGCCGGTTTTTTTTGTACAGCGAAAAAAGATTGCGTTGCCGGGCAACCCCCGTTCTTGCAATTTTGTATGACCTTCTTCCCGTCAGGACGAAAAAATCGAACAGTTAAAAGCAGAAATGGCAGATTTTTAAAAAAAGTTTTAAATTTCCCCGTCCATTTGATTTTCTTTAAAAAGGTGATTTTAATTGCTTTTTAGGGTATGGAAATTTTTGTTGTTACATTTTTTTTTAAAAAAGATACATAATTTAAAACTCAGTTGGGGCAACTGTTTCATTTAGATAACAAATGTTGTGTTTTTTAAATTTTTAAAAACTCATCCAAGGGTTTATTGTCAAATGCCTTTTAGGAAAGCAATTTTAAATAAATTATTCTTATTTTATTTTTGTCACCTTAAATCCAAATTTTTTTTATATGAATTTTGCCATAAGGACAAAATGGGGGGATAGACAAAATCATTTTTTATTTCTGTGAATGTGGGTGAAACCCCAAAAATAATTTCTTTGGGGGGGGATAATGAAAATTGACTTGACTTTACATATATATAAAACCAAAAAAACTAATAAATTCCAAGGGTAATACCAAACACCTTTCCCGCAACTTACCCGAGGCAGCTTGGGGTTTCAATGACTGCAAGAAAAAATTGAAAATTTTAAACAAAAAACTTTTCTCTTAGGGCTTAGATTGAAGAAATAGGGGGGAACCCCAAATTCCCTACCCCAGGGCAGAAGTTCTGCCCAAATAACAGGTTTTGGCTTTAGTGGGGGGATGGGGGAAAAAAATTTAAAAAAAAAAACTTCTCAAAAAAAGCTTTTTAGCAAGCTTTTATTCTCCAAGGGGGGGAGACATCCCCCAATAGGGGGGGAAACTCACTAACATATTAAAACCCCCTCCAAAATTAAACCCATATTTTCGAAACTTTTGGTTTCTCCTCAATGGGCCGGGGGAAAGTGGTTTAAATTTTACTCCCCTTTCCTTTTTAGTTTTAAGAAAATGCAATCCCAGAAAAAGGGTGGTGTGCAAAACCGAAGTAGTTTGTTTTAGTTTCAAAAAAAACCCAACCCAAAAGGGGCCCCTAAGAAGCAAAAGAAAATCATAAAAGAGCAAAACAAACCCCACATTTTCTTTGAAAAGTAGAAAAAAAAAAAGAAATCCTCTAAACACAAGTGCTGAGGGCCAGTTTTTGGGAAAGAAACCGCAAGGGAATAAAAAAAAAAAAAAAAACAACAAAATAATAAATTTTCCCAAAGGGTAAGGGACCCCAGCACCGTTTTCCCGCAACTTACAGAGCACTTGGTGTTGCCCTGACTGCAAGAAATATTGGAAAATTAAAAAACAAAACTTTTTTCTTAAAGTCTTAGATTGAAAAATAGGGGGGGAAAAAGCATTTATACCCGCATGGCAGATGAATTTTTGCCTAAAAACAGTATGGGGCTTAGTGGGTGGATGGGGGAAAAAAAAAAAAAAAAGCTTTTCAAAAGAGCTTTCAGCAAGTTATTTTTTCCCCCAAGGGGGGGAGACATCCTCCAATAGGGGGGGGAAAAATTCCCCCTAACATAAAAACTCCTGGGCATATAAACCCATATTTCGAAACTTGGTGGGTTTTTCCTCAGTGAACCCCGGAAAATGGTAATTTGAATCCCCGCCTTTTTTAGTTTTTAAAAAAGAATCAATCCCAAAAAGGCGGTTTTCAATACCGTAGTAAGGTTTTTTTGATTTTTAAAAAAACCAAACCCAAAAGGGGCCAAACCCAAAAAGCAAAAAAAAAACATAAAAAAAAGCAAAACAAGCTACCTTTTCTTGTTTAAAAGTAGAAAATAAAAAAATAAACCCTAAGACACAAGTGCTTTAGGGCCATTCTTGGAAGAATCCGCAAAGGGAAATAAAATACCAAAAAACTAAAAAATTCCAAGGGTAAGGGACCCCAGCACCGGGTTCCCCCCCAAATTACAGAGCACTTGTTTGGGAAAGAAATGCAAGAAATTTTGAATTATAAACAAAGCTTTCTTTATTTTTTAATTGAAAAAAAGGGGGGGATAAAGCATTCCCTACCCGGCCAAAATGGCAGATGATTCTGCCTAACAAAGTATGTCTTTAGTGGGGGGATGGGGAAAAAAAAAAAATAAATGCTTTTCCCAAAAAAGGCTTTCAGCAAAACTTATTTCCCAAAGGGGGGAGACATCCCCCAATAGGGGGGGGAAACCCACTAAAATATAAATCCCCGGTCATATACCGAAATTTCGAAAATTGGGGGGTTTTTTCCTCAGGGGGACCGCGAAAGTGGTAATTTTTAATCCCCCTGGGCCCTTTTTTTTTTTTTAAGAAGAAGCAATCCCAAAAAAAAGGGTGTGTGGGAATACCTAGTATGTTTGTTTAGTTTTTTAAAAAACCAACCAAAGGTGCCACTATATATATATATATAATATATATAATAATAAATATATATAAAATTTTATAAATATAATATATATAATATAAAAATATATGGTTTTATATATCTCAATACCCCCTCCCTCTCCGTCCCCTTTCTCCCCTCTCTCAATCTTCCCCTTTGCCCCCCACCCCCCACCCCATTTTCTTCCCCTCTCTCTCTTTCCCTCTCTCTCCTCTCTTCCCCCTCTCTCTCTATCTCTCTCTCCTCCTCTCTCTCTCCCTTTCCTCCATTCAATTTCCAAAATTTTCCCAAATTTTTCACCCTTCTCGACCCCTGTCCTTCACTGCCCTCTGTCTTCCCATTTAATTATTTTTCTTCTGAATCCTCTGAACCCCCGTTTTTTTTGGGGTGTGAATAAATCAATACTGCCACCAAAGCCGGGGGGGAGCACGCACGCACGCAAGCGCCCACGCGCCCCCGCACAAAACTCACACAAAATAGACTGAATGACTTGGAAAAGACTGAAAAAAATTTACTGCAGATTCCCCAAAAGTTTTTACTCAAAACCACACACAACCCAACACAAAACACACACACACACACACACACCCACTCCCACAAAACACCAACACACACCTCAAACCCACTACCCCAAAAACCCCCACGTACCCCGCTCGCACACAAAAACACACACACAACCACACACAAACACCCGCGCCGCGCCCCGGGGCGCCCCGCCCCCACGCGCACCCCCGCACGCACGCAAAGCACGCACCAAAGCACATACATACACATACACGCACGCCGCGCACCAAACGCACAATAAGACCGGGATGCACGCACGCAAAGAAGCGCGCGCCCTGCCCCACACAAAAACCCCCGCCGCGCGCGCGCGGGGGCACACAAACAAACAACCCCACACACATACACAAGCACGTACAAAAAAACCTCTTACGTGAGCGCACCCCATTTCACACACATATCAAACACAACACCGGTGGGGAAAAAGCACACACACACGGGGTGCGCGTGCAACCACACACACACACCACACACACACACACACACACACACACCATTGGGCCCCACGAACACGTGCGCTCTCTCTCTCTCTCTCTCCCTCCTCTCTCTCTCCCCTCTCTCTCTCTCTCTCCTCTCTCTCTCTCTCCCCGCTCTCTCTCGCTCTCTCTCTCTCCCCCTCTCTCTCTCTCTCTCTCCTCTCTCTCTCTCTCTCTCTCTCTCTCTCTCTCTCTTGCACGCACAAAACCCGCGTGCGCGGCGCACGCACACATGTTGTCTTATCACATTGTATGTGAAATAATATCCCCACATGATCCTGATCACGACGTTTACAATTACACCAGCCATACTTCATGTTCACTAACGGAGTGATCTTTGTCAACCTCGGGTGATGTCAGTGGGGGAAGGACTAGCGCACAGCCCAAACACACTCACAGCTTGCTTACGATCTCATTCATATATCATGCATTCGTCACATCAAACCACTAGTAAGGTCTAAACTTTACTACACATGATCATAGAACGAAACATCAATGCATATGGAATCAAATGAAATAAAACATTCTCTCTTTCCTGAACTTCACAAAATCATTTATCTAAAACATCATTAACTAACCCGGTATAAATAGATTTCTACGTTACCTGGCCAGGTGATCTTAACTATTCACGAATCACTGTCTTTTCTTTTCTTTTCTTTTTTTTTCACTGTCACTTTCACAACACAAAACAACGCTGGCACTGGTCTTGGTCTGGCTGGCGCCTGGTCAGGTGAGACTTTTTGGCACTGGCGTTGGTCTGTCGATGAAAGTGCGCTGGCCAAGTATGAGGTCAAACCCCCATGGAGATAGAACAGTGACATCAACATCGATCTGTTCTCCTTTCTTTCTTCCTGCATTAACGCATTGCACTCTCTCTCTCTCTCTCTTCTAGTCTGCTCTTATCAAATGGACATGGTTGCTTTTCTTTTCTTTTTTTTCTTTTTTTCTTTCCTCCTCATTAGTTAGCAGCTCTCTCTCCCACATCTCTCCTCATCCTTCCTCTGCAGGCTATCTCATGCTAATCTCTCAATTTGGGTTCTCTTCTCCCTCCCCTCATCTCTCTTTTCTGCCCCTCTCTCCGCAGAGCTCCCACTTCCGAACCTCTCCTCTCTCTCTCTCTGTTCTCTCCCCTCGTTCTCCCCGTTCTCTCACTCTTCACCCCTTTCTTATCCCGTTCCGATCTGTCATTCAGGGCGAGTACCATTGGTCAGTATTTTACCCCCTGATACCCGAAGTTATCTCCCTCTAATTTCCATTGGATTTTCAAATCATGCCAGCCCATGCCTACACGCCTTACTCTCTGTGGTGGTCAATTGGTCATTTAATTGATTAGCTAGATTTCACCCCCACCACACACTACCTTCCCCCCTTCCTTTCCTGCTTTAACCTGCGACGTCCGACTAACAATGGCGCTGGTTCCACAAATTGGCTAGATGAGCCTGAGCCAGGCGCTACGACTCATCTCGCTAGACATCGAGGGCGTGGTCAAAGCTGCTTAGTCCGTCTAGCCGGACAGACCGTCTCTGTGGAGCCCTCTCCCCTATGCTTAATTGGCTGGATCCGAACCATGGGCCCCGTCTACTTTGCGCCCAGAATATTTGAGTTAGAGCTTTGTCCAAACAACCTGGACCACGACTTGGTTGTTCTATTTTTGCCCGTGACAATTTCCCCCTTGCAAAAGACTATGCACCGCATTCGTCTCAAAACCCCACGGTACAAAAAAAAACAACAACCGAATTTGCTGACACACAGCTACACGTGCAAAGTTTAAAAAATACTTTACAACCAAGGGTTTAAAAATTATAAAATATATCATTAGTGAATACCACTCCAATGATTATCATTGACGTGCGCTCTTGCGTTATTTCAATTCATTTTATTAACGACCTCTGTGCGCACCTATGCAATCCCCCTACCTGCGGATTGGCCATATCTTCTCTTCACAATTCTTATGAAAAGCACAATATAATTATGATCACGATCCATGAAAATTCACTGAGGAATCTCCATCCTCACTTATTGCAAATAATGCATCACTACACAAGCGACTGAACCCTCCAAGCAAACTACATCACATGAACAAGTCTCACAAAGAAAATATGAACAAGTCTCACTCAAAAAAAATATGAACCATAGCCAACTGGGAATGAACCCATATCCAATAAAACATAATGTAAACAACACATATTACAACAAAGCACCCCGGATGTGACTGACTTCCTCTGAGTTGCAGCTTGCTAGACTACGCGACTTAAATAGTCAGCTCCGACATTCTGTCGACCCGGAATGAAACTGCACTCGGAAACCTGTAGGGCTGCAATGCCATTGCCCAACGCAGAACCCTGTGTTTTTTCAACTGCGCCTCCTGCAGGAATTTGAGGGTTGATGATCAGTCTCTATCACGAACTCTTTCCCATACAAGTATTTGTGGAATTTTCCCTGCACGGCCCACACAACGGCTAAACACTCCTTCTCTACTGTTGCGTACCCTTCTTCACACTTTGTCAACTTCCTGCTAGCTACCTCACAGGAAACTCGACTCCTTCATGCTCCTGCAACAAACTGCACCTAACCCCACCGCCTGATGCATCTGTCCGCAACAAAAATGGTTTGGACATCCGGTAGCTTCAAGATGGGACGGGAACCTAGTCTTTCCAACACCGTCTGCAGTGCTTGCTCTGCAGCGTCTGACCCTCGACCACTGCCGGTTTCCCCCCCTTGACCAAATCACTGAGAGGACTCGTGATTGCTGCGAAGTTTGGAACAAACTCCCTATAGAACCCAATAAAACCTAGCAACTCCTGACTTCTGTTTTGGTCTTTGGTCTCTCTGAATTCATCATCTTCTCCACCTTTCCCCTTTCTGGCTGCTTTGTGTCGCTTCCGACAACAAACCTAGGAACTCCAGGCTTGGAAAACAACCGCACTTTGTTGGTCTGGCTGTGAGATTGGCTTGTCTCAGCCCTCTCTAGAACTGCTCCTAGCTGCCCATATGCTCCCCCATGTCTCGGATGCATCAGAATGTCATCCATGAAATTCACGACGCCTTCCAACCCCGTCAATAACTTCCTCATCACCGAGAGAAGACTGCGGGTGCGTTGACCATCCCAAAAGGAAGTACTCGCCACTGGTATAGCCCCCATAGGAGTGGAGAATGCTGTGACTTCCTTTGAGCCTCACTCAAGCTATTTCCAGTAACCCTTGCTCAGATCTATCCTGGGAAATACTGCTCTTGCTGTGGCGAATCTGAGCGAACAGGTCTTCCCTGTTCGGTATACCTCTGCATCGACCTTGGTGACACTGTTCAGACGTCTATAGTCAACACAGAATCGGGTGCTCACCTGACTTTTTCCTCACTAAGACACGGGGCACTATACGATGATTTGGACGGTTCAATCACCCCAAGGTCCAACATCTTTTCTACCTCCTCCTCGATCACTTGCTTGGTGGCATATGGGATCGGGTTTGGCTTTCACATGTACGGTTTTTTGCGATGTTAACTCCACCGTACATGCTCTAGAGTTGTCCTGCCTGGTTTATCAGTCCCGGACGCCTTATACTGTTCTAGGAGCCCCTAACTTCCTCCTGTCTCCTACTGTCTAGCCCTTCATACAGTGACACATCCCTGTATGACTCTTCCCCCTGGAAACTCAGGCAACAAAATCTCCCCTTTTTCCCGCTGGGTCTCCTTCACCTCCATCAATGATTGCTGCTGCGCCTATGTGCTGGGTCCTCACGCTGAATATATTTGCGGAGCAAATTTGCATGGAAAAAGTTTTGATTTCCCATTCACATCGATTCGGTAGTCCTGATCTACCTTTTCAATGATAGTGAATGGTCCCTTCCAATGCATCAGCAGCTTGTGATCCGTGGGAAGCAGTAACAGGACTTATCCCCACCTTGAGGAATTGCTTCCTCACCTTCCTGTATACTGCTTCTTTTTGGACGACCCTAGCCTCCTGCAAACTCTCCCTTGCGACCTTACATGTCTCCTCGAGCCCATTTCGTGGTCCACCACATACTGATAAGTGGTTTTGACCTCTTCTGACTCCTGTTCTCCGGGCCACAGCTCTTTGAGAATGCACACTGGTCCCGAACTGTCCGCCCATACAGCAGCTCAAATGGCGAAAAAGCCCGTGCTTTCCTGAGGGGCTTCCCTGAGGCAAACAGTGCCGCTGGAATTTTAGCGGTCCCAAATCTGCTGGCCTTTCCTCACAGAGCTTCTTTAAGATGCCCTTCAGCACACCCCTTGAATCTTTCCACCAAGCCATTGCATTGTGGATGGTATGGGGTAGTGAAACAGCTGTGTGATCCCCAGCAGCCTGTTGACCTCCCCTCATCACGCCTGAGGTGAACTGTGACCCCCTGTCACTGAGAATTTGTGCTGGCACACCCACGCGAGAAAAGATGTCTACCGCCCTTCAGCGACCTGTTGCGTATCTACGCCTTTCAATGCAACTGCTTTCGGGGATCGGTCGCGAGTCCCCCGAGTGTCAACACATACCTGTGCCCGCCTTTGGAACAGGGCGCGATTGGGCCAATCAGATCAACACCACCCTCCTGAATGGTGTGTCAATTAAAGGGGGATGTTTAAGAGGTTCCTTCCTCTTCACCCCTCTTGTGGCTGACTTTGACACACATCACATGACATGCAGAAACGTTTATGTCTGCCATTGCTCCTGGGCCAATGAAAGTCATCAAAGATTCGGTCAGCTGTTTTTGGGTGGTGCCGAGATACCCGCCATAGCGACTCGTGACCCACTGACATGACAGTGTCACGATAACCCGCTGGTACCTCTAACTGAGTGGTCACCTTACCTGTCTTCCCCTTGGTGAACACTCGGTACAACAACCCGCCTTTCACAAGAAATTCTGTCTCACCTCCTCTAACCTCCTGTTTCTCTCCACCTCTTGCCAACTCCCAAGACTTCACGAGCGAAGGGTCTTGTTCCTGCGCCGCCCTAAACTCATCAGGCGACACAATCTATGCCCCGACTTCCTTGCTGGAACGACTAACGGGTTTATCACCCTTTTCCTCCTTCTTGCTCCTTGTTTGAACTGCTGCCCCGTAGCAGTCAAAAACTCAGGGTCCCCTGGATCCCTTGCCCCTGGAATATTTCCAATGACAAATCATGAAGGGGTTTCTCCATCACCAACGCAGACAACTCGCCTGAGAAGTAAGGGGTACGTACTTCAAACTTAGCAACTGGAAACTCCCTCACAGTGCCATCGATTAGAGTACAGGTCTGGGTTTGCCCGTCAAATCCCCTTTCTCGACCACGTTGTTCGTACAAAACCGCATGAACAACCAGTGTCTCGTAACACTTTCAACCCTCTGCTGGCCAATCCACCCTTCTTCCACTGGTAACGAACCACTCAGCCTAGTGCCCTCCATCCCTGACACTGACTGCTGTCCAGTGCTAGCCATAGGCTGCACTTTCCCCCCCTTTTAGACTGAATCCCTTTTGGTTCCACTGCAGGGCGTTTCCCCTGCGACCCTTTTCCACCTCTTGCAAGGCTGCTGCCTTCTGGAACCTCATGCGACAATCCCTCGCCACATGTCCCTTCTTGTGACAAATGAAACACCTAATGTCCCTTTGCCCTTCCTTCTGCCCCACCACTGGGTTTGCAGACTTTGCAGAAAACTCCCCTAGTCTCCTTGCACTCTTCTCACCTGGCTAGCACCTGTTTCTCCTGCACCTTAGTGCCCAAACGTGCCTCTCTAAAACACCTCTGCGAACTTCAACAAACTCTCCTGCTGTCTCTGGCTGTCTCTCTTTCAAATGTAAAGGTTAACTCAAGGCCGCAACCTGACAAAATCTGTTCTTTCATAACTAGCTCTTTCAATTCAGCGAACTCCTTTTTCGTACCACTCAAACTCTAACCATTTCTCAAAATAGTGATCTAGACGTGCACCAAAAATGAGTGTACGTTTCCCCTGCTTGTAATTTAGCTGAACGAAATTTTCTTCCTGAACCCCTCCCTGTGAGGTCAAATCCTTTCATCACGATTCCTTCACAGCGCCGAAATCAGACGTTGTTCCCGCTGGGAACGCAGTGAAAATCTGTAATGCCTTACCCGTCAGTAACGCCCGACAAAATACTGCCCACTCTTCTGAAGGCCAACCCTGACTGGTCGCAAAACGTTTCCCAAACGACTGATGTATGCATCAATCGAATCGGTTCCTTCAGAGAATTTTGGCAACTTGGGTCGGGGGGGTAACTGCGCACAGAGTCGCTGGAAACTGAACTTTCCCCTCCTCGGGGGTCTCCCTTGTAACCTGACTTTCTCCTACTCTAATTGAACCTTTAATCTTCTGTTTCCTGCTTCAAATTTTTTTGTTTCCTGCGTTTCCCTAGCCTGATTATCATTAGCCTGAATCCTTAATCTTTCTGTTTCCTGCGCTTCCTTTGTCTTTCTGTTTCCTGCTTCATTCTTTTCTGTTTCCTGCGCTTCTACTGCGATACGGCGTCTTTCCGCGCGTTCACCCCTTTCCATCTTTTGCTGGTTTTCAACGAACGCTCGCAACTCATCTCCTAGTAACCTAGATCACGAGCGACGCTCACAAGTTGTTCAATAGGGGTGTTCTTTTCTTCCGCCATTATATCTCTTTCTTTTTTTTTTTTTTTTTTTTTTTGAACAAGATTTTATTACTACGACAGCCAAACTGGTGGTTACCGACACGAGTGACGTAATAGCACAATCCTATGAATGATGATATTAGCTTGGGACAACGTAATTAGTTTTTTATAAGACGCCCAGCGCCTGACCCAACTATGAGCGCGAATTATAGGCAATCTGTGCGAAATAAGTACTCTGGGCTGAAATGCCAAGCCTAGTATTAACTATCTTGGAAGCAATGCCAAGCCTAGTATTTAACTATCTTGGGGAAAATACAGTAAGACAACCCCTTGTCTTAGGATTACAATACTTGAATCCCACCCAGCTTCCTCTCTGAGAAGTTGAACAATTATAATAAATGGGCCAGAATATCCTGGCAGGCTCGCCAATAAATTGTCACCTCGGGTGATGTCATGGAGGAAGGACTAGCGCACAGCCCAAACACACTCACAGCTTGCTTACGATCTCATTCATATATCATGCATTCGTCACATCAAACCACTAGTAAGGTCTATAACTTTACTACACATGATCATAGAACGAAACATCAATGCATATGAATCAAATGAAATAAAACATTCTCTCTTTCCTGAACTTCACAAAATCATTATCTAAAACATCATTAACTAACCCGGTATAATAGATTTCTACGTTACCTGCCAGGTGATCTTAACTATCACGAATCACTGTCTTTTCTTTTCTTTTCTTTTTCTTTTCACTGTCACTTTCACAACACGACACAACTGCTGGCACTGGTCTTGGTCTGCTGGCGCCTGGTCAGGTGAGACTTGTTGGCACTGGCGTTGGTCTGTCGATGAAAGTGGCGCTGGCCAAGTATGAGGTCGAACCCCAGTGGAGATAGAACAGTGACTATCAACATCGATCTGTTCTCCTTTCTTTCTTCCTGCATTAACGCATTGCACTCTCTCTCTCTCTCTCTCCTCTTCTAGTCTGCTCTTATCAAATGGACATGGTTGCTTTTCTTTTCTTTTTTTTCTTTTCTTTCTTTTCCTCCTCATTAGTTAGCAGCTCTCTCTCCTCCACATCTCTCCTCAGTCCTTCCTCTGCAGACTATCTCATGCTAATCTCTCAACTTGGTTCTCTTCTCTCCTCCCCTCATCTCTCTCCTCTGCCCCTCTCTCCTGCAGAGCTCCCACTCCGAACCTCTCTCTCTCTCTCTCTCTCTGTTCGTTCTCCCCTCGTTTCCCGTTCTCTCACTCTCACATCCTTCTTATCCCGTTCCGATCTGTCATTCAGGGCGAGTACCATTGGTCAGTATTTTTACCCCTGATACCCGAAGTTATCTCCCTCTAATTCCATTGGATGTTCAAATCATGCCAGTCATGCCTACAACGCCTTACTCTCTGTGGTGGTCAATTGGTCATTTAATTGATTAGCTAGATTCACCCCCACCACACACTACCTTCCCCCCTTCCTTTCCTGCTTTAACCTGCGACGTCCGACTAACAATGGCGCTGGTTCCACAAATTGGCTAGATGAGCCTGACCAGGCGCTACGACTCATCTCGCTAGACATCGAGGCGTCGGTCAAAGCTGCTTAGTCCGTCTAGCCGGACAGACCGTCTCTGTGGAGCCTCTCCCCTATGCTTAATTGGCTGGATCCGAACCATGGCCCGTCTACGTGGCGCCCAGAATATTTGAGTTAGAGCTTATGTCCAAACAACCTGGACCACGACTTGGTTGTTCTATTTTGACCGTGACAATCATCACAATCATCATAACCACTCTCTTTAGATCCCACTGTTGTTTCTTTATCATGATCAATGATCATTCGGCAATCATCACAGTCATGATCATCACCCTGACAAAATTTCGACCATGAGACTAGGGTGACAAGACAGAGGCTATTGATCATGTCTCGGCCACAGACAATGTCGGTCATCAGTCAGTCATTCTCCTGACCGCTGGGGTCGTTGGAGTGGGGACGTGATGAGGCAGCCGCCGTTTCTCTCCAGGCTCTTCTGTTGGGAGCTGTCGTGAGGAGATCTGGCGAGGACGTGATGAGGCAGCCGCTGTTTCTCTCTAGGCTCTTCTGTTGGTAGCTGTCGTGAGAGATCTGGCATGGTCATTTGGTCCAGTCCTTTATATTTTCGAACCAGCTCTTTCTCTGCCGTCCTCGTCTGCACCCTCCTTCAACGGTACCTTGGAGGATGGTTTGGTGAGGATGTTGTGACGAATGACGTGGCCAAACCATGCCATCTTCCGTCGTTTGACGGTTGCCAGAAGTGGTTCGTGGGGCCCAACTAGGTTAGTGACCAGTGACAAGTGGTCTCCATCCTGTTATATGGTTGCGAGACATGGACACTGATGGCCGAAACTGAAAAAAGAATCCAGGCGTTTGAGGCCAGGTGCCTGAGGAAACTACTCCGCATCTCCTACAAAGAACACAAGACAATGTCTGTATCATCAGTAATTTCATCATCTCCATGGTCACTACAATCATGATCACTGTTGTCATTATCAAAGTCATCACAATCATCATCATGATCACCATATGCTATCGATCCTCCGGCATTCCTGCAGGAGTGGGGAAAGGGGGGGGGTAGGATGAAACTTGTGGTGGGGGTAAGGAAGAAGACGGTGCCTCAGACGCTAGAGGATTTTGCTGTCCTCATCTGAGGTCATCGTGAAAGTCGATGAAGCGGAGCGACTTCATGACTACAGCGAAAGTGCTCGGAACAAGCTGTAAACTTCCTCCATCATAGGGAACAGTCGCCTGAAGCAGCTGAGTCGTGTACTTCGTAACCCCCACCTCTCTCTCTCTCTCTCTCTCCTCTCTCTCTCTCTCTCTCTCTCTCTCTCTCTCTCTCTCTCTTCTCATCTCTCTTCTCTCTCATCTCTCTCTCTCTCTCTCTCTCTGCATGTCTGTCAGTCTGTCTGTCCAATCTGTTGGTCTCTCTCCACCCCATATCTCTCTCTCTCCATTTCTCCCCTCTCTTTGTCTCTATCTCTCTCAGTCTGTCTGTCTGCCTCTCTCTCTTTCTTTTCTCCCTCCCCCCCCCCCCCCTCTCTCTCTCTCTCTCTCTCTCTCTGTATCTCTCTCTCTCTGTATCTCTCTCTCTCTCTCAGTTTCTCTGTCTGACTCTCTCTCTCTCTCCCCCTCTCTGTTTGTCTCTGTCTGCTGTCTGTCTGTCTGTCTCTCTCTCTCTCTCTCTCTCTCTCCTCTCTCTCTCTCTCTCTCCTCTCTCTCTCTCTCTCTTTCTGTCACTGTCTCTCTGTGTCTGTCTCTGTCTCTGTCTCTCTGTCTCTGTCTCTGTCTCTGTCTCTGTCTCTCTCTCTCTCTCTCTCTCTCTCTCTCCCCTCTCTCTCTCTCTCTCTCTCTCTCTCTCTCTCTCTCTCTCTCTCTCTGCTGCCCTTAATGTCTTTCTGACGCAAATGCTTATGGAGAACATCCCATGCACAGAAGATGGTGACGACAGCCGAAACCGAAGAGGCTACAAACCATACGGTGTGACTTTCCAGCTATGCACAGGACCTGCAGTGACGTCAGAACGTTGACCATTGGTCATCCCGCTGGACAATCACCATCACAGACATACACACGGTAGCCATCGCCTCACGCGTCGCATGACCTGGGAGGTTTCTAAGTAAGTCGTTTTCATCAGTGGTGTCGCTAATGACAGCCACCTTCAGCGACGGGCCCAAAGCGTTTAATGCACAGACCTGACAGTTGAATTAATATGACATTAATTTAGAAAGCATAACCGGTGCGTCTTTTTTCATAATCAAAATGGATCAAAACAGAACAAAATACGTAGAATTTTGTTAAACAAAAGTTTAATCGAGAATCGTGAAGAAAAAAGTGTAAAGTGTTCATTTCTGACCATCCGCCCTGGAATGAGTTCTTAATTCAAACCTTTTTTATGACATTTTTTTTTCTCAATCAAATGATATTAGAGTTTACAAGTGCGCAGAAAGAGGACAGTGCGCAAAGATGTCATCTTTTTTTTTTAAAGAGAGACATAAAGAAACGAAACAAGCACATAAAAAGATCAAGCATAGAACTATGTACACACAAAAGAGTATTAAATGAAAAAAATTCATGTATTGATGGACAGTCTGCCGGTTTGATAATTACTTGACGCTGATCTGCATACAATTTTATTAAGTGTGATTATTCCCCAAGGAGGATTCTAATGAAGAATTAACACGGTCGGCTGGGTACAGGGGGAGGGGAAATATATATATATATATATATATATATATATATATATATATATATATATATATATATATACATACATACATACATACATACATACATACATATACATTATTATAACGAGCAACATAGTACAGGTAGGCGCCTATTATGTATCTGACTGAAGAAACATTGGTGTATAGTTGTTCCATGAGGCTTCAAAGTTTGCCTGATTATCTTAAATCAATCTTGGTCGTCATGTACCTTTGGATAAAAGATATGTTAACAAAAGGATATTTTTGGCGACTGTGAGATTCTGACGGATTCTGGCAAACCTGGGGTGGAATAATGGCAGAGCTAGAGCCAGACAACCCTGCATAGAAGGCAGTGAACCCGCCCACAGGATCAACTATCTACTCGTGCCAAGTTGTCAGCCTTTAATCCAGCCATCAGTTCAGCGTGGGTACCAGTCGTGCTACTGACATTCTGTCGCCTTCATTCGTATCTTCATTCTGTCAAGTCTTCGTGCCATGAAAGGTTAAAAGTGAACGAAGCTAGAACCACGCTGTAAATGTTCTGTAAATGCAAAGAGAACAAATCAAGCTGCTATTCGGATTTGATTATTTGACGGAAGGATTGACCACATCTCTCTCTCTCTCTCTCTCTCTCTCTCTCTCTCTCTCTCTCTCTCTCTCCTCTCTCTCTCTCTCTCTCTCTCTCTCTCCTGATTAGTTGCCAGCGAGACAGATTTCTCAGTCTGGACAGAAATTTGAAACAAAACAGTCAAACTGTGTCCAGTATGCGTTCATTAGGACAGAGAGAGATAGTATCCACATAGACGGGGGCACAATGAGACGGGTTCACATTTTGGGAGCACAATGAGACGGGGCACAATGAGACGGGGACACAATGAGACGGGGCACAATGAGACGGGGCACAATGAGACGGGGACACAATGAGACGGGGGCACAATGAGACGGGGACACAATGAGACGGGGGCACAATGAGACGGGGGCACAATGAGATGGGGGCACAATGAGATGGGGGCACAATGAGACGGGTTCACATTTTGGGAGCACAATGAGACGGGGCACAATGAGACGGGGACACAATGAGACGGGGGCACAATGAGACGGGGACACAATGAGACGGGGGCACAATGAGACGGGGCACAATGAGACGG
>CM031597.1:131636697-131644197 GCA_018398815.1 Conus ventricosus | reverse complement strand
CAATTCTGCCCCGTCAGTCAGCTTAACAGTTCAATCACAGAGAGAAAATGCCCCTTCAGTCAGATGAACAGTTCAGTCACAGAGAGAAAATGCCCCTTCAGTCAGCTGAACAGTTCAATCACAGAGAGAAAATGCCACAACATGGTGTGAATGGCCCGTGTTGTATATAATACTGTCGCCGTGGAATTGTATCGCAGCGATAGCATTTCACGTGAAATATTGTTGCAGCGACAATAATTGCTGGAAAAAAATGTCGCGCGAAACTTTCACCAAAAAATGTCCCATAGATATTGTAGCTGTCCATAAATGCAGTATTCCCGGAAATACTGTCGCTGCGACAACGATTTTATGAGTCGCACAGTTTATATACGACACCCGCCTGGAATGCAGGCACAGCGAATCCTATCGCTGTCCTGGCGAATGCTTCAATTACTAGATCCGTTCCGCCTTGCTTAAGGCTGTGTCGGCCCTGGTGTTACAGTCTTTCTATTTTTCAAGCCATCCTCAAAACAACTCTCTTCAAAACATAATTTTTCTGCTCCTTCGCTGGTGTGTGGGTTGTGCGTGGTGTGGATTGTTTGTGTGAGTGTGTGTGTGTGTGTGTGTGGTGCTCGCTGTTGTGTGTGTGTGTGTGATGGCTTATTGCGTAAGCGCTTAGGGCTTTGTTTAAGATAGGCACTAATGTTCATCATAAATTTTTTATGTTCTGCATAGTGGTCTTCAGTTGTGACAAGCTCCTAGCATAACATTATCAGTCTCTAAAATCCCCCGAAGTCGGAGTGTGGCTGCCCATGTGGCGGGGTAATCAAAAACGGTCACAACGTAATGTTCTCATCCCCAGCTGATGCATTTTACCATAGTGCTCAAATACTTTGGCTGTTTAGATGATCCCTGAAGTCTTAGCCGGTACGACAACAACAACAACAACAACAAGATCCGTTTGCTTGACTCCTACATTGAGAAGAGGTAACTGTTTCTGACGCTAAAGGCAAGCGATATCTTACCCTGCTTTTTTCGGAATAGGTCTATTGATGCAGATTTTTTTTTTTTTTTTAGTAATGAAAAGTACCTATTGCACGTTGTCGTACCTTACCTAATGGGACCAGTATAGTTACATTCTTCCACAGCTCGATTTGCATTTTATAAGTTTGTTTTGAGTTTGCTTTGCTGTTTGTGGTCAAAATGTTCATGGATGCTATATCCAGACTGAATGTTTATAGGATTTTCGGAACAAAACCTCCCACATGTTTCTTGTCAATCATCTACTTGTATTTAAGAAACACTGAATTTAAGAAACACACACACACACACACACACACACACCACACACATCACACGAACACGCACGCACGCACGTACGCACGCACGCACGCACGTACGCACGCACGCACGCACGCACGCACGCACGCACGCACGCACACACACACACACACACACAACACACACACACACACACACACACACACACACAGAGTTACATATGTGTGTATACAGTTACACGATGAAAGCAGCGCAGTCAACAACTTCATTCAGGATTCTTTTTCTGTTCTAACAAATTTTCGCTTCTGGCGTGAAGCTTCCTCGGATTGGCAATCCTCTGTGTGTGTGTGTGTGTGTGTGTGTGTGTGTGTGTGCGTGCGTGCGTGCGTGCGTGCGTGCGTGCGTGCGTGCGTGCGTGCGTGCGTGCGTGCGTGCGTGCGTGCGTGCTGTGTGTGGTGTGTGTGTGTGTGTGTGTGTGTGTGTGTGTGTGTGTTCAGTTCAGTTCAGTTCAGTTCAGTGGTTTATTTAACGTCTGTTCACCATTGATGATATTAGACGAAAAATAATTTAAAACGTCATCTCTAACTAACAAAGCTTAACCTCAAAGATAAAAAATAACAACAATAACTTTTTGAATTAGTGGTAAAAATAAACACGCATCAAAGCAACTTGGCAATTTCAGATCGTGCGATAATAGTAGCAATGTTTATGATAGAAGGGCTGGACAATATTTGACTGATATCTTGGACGTTGATATCAATAGAATTTTCTTTATAAATTGGAGTTAAGACCGAACATTCTATCAACAAATGATGCACTGAAATAGGCTTACCACAAGTACAAAAAACACGGCAAGAATATTTTGTGTTCCATGCATTTAACTTGAGTTTTGTTATTATCTTGGAAATGTGACGAGGACAAGTATTTACATATTTGAGATTTTCTCCACAATTTCTGTTATAAACACAATTTTCTAACTTTAGCAACATTTCTGACGAAGATGCTTTCAGTGAAGATAATAAATTACAATCAAGGCAATGTTTAGCTCCAGTTTTAGCAAGTATATCTGCTGCTTCATTCCATTTCAACCCACTATGAGAGGGAACCCAGCAAAAGTCAATACATATTCCATGAATACTTAAACAGTGTATAAGGTGATGAATATCAAAAAGTAAATCTTTCCGAGCCTTATCATCCCAATGTTCCAGAGACTGCAAGACAGATTTTGAATCAACACATATGAGAATATTATGAAAAGGCATGGGAGCATCATAAATGTAGCTCAAAGCCATCAATATTGCATATAATTTTGCAGTAAATATGGAAAACCCTTTGCCAATATGATAATTCTTTTTCACATTTAGGCTAGGAATGACAAAACCAGAACCACTACCAATGTTATCTAGGACTGAACCATCAGTGTAAATTTTCAGGTGATTGCTATAAAAATTGTCAAGATGAATCCTGACCTCACTAACCAAGAGATTAACGTTTTCAGTCTTAGAAACACTCGTGTAATTATAATCAAAATTTCCACACAAATGCTCCCAAGGGGGAATCTTGGGAGTGATGGGATCTACAGAAACTGTTGATAAATCAATGTTACAATCAGACATAAGCTTATACGCGTAATTTCTAATTGGTTGTAAATATAAAATATTTCTAGCTCGTTTGGGATAATCTTTGTTCGAATCCATCAATAGTTCTGTTGTATTTGAGTTCTTAACTGACAGACTTCTAATCATATATTTTGATACGTCTAAGAGCCGTTGTTCTCGAAAAGGTAAAACCTCTGCAGCTTGATAACTTTTGATAGTATTTGCATGAACTGGCACACCTAAGGCCAGTTTCACTGCTTTGCTATCCTCTTTGTAGCTTTTTTAACAGATATTTTGGAGCAGAATAATATACTTCTTGGCCATACTTTAATTTGGATCGAACTAAAGAAGTAGACAAATGCACTAAAGTTTTTGTGTCTTGCCCCCAGGGCTGATAGTTGATTATTTTTAAAAAG
This sequence comes from Conus ventricosus, assembly GCA_018398815.1. Taxonomy (NCBI): domain Eukaryota; kingdom Metazoa; phylum Mollusca; class Gastropoda; order Neogastropoda; family Conidae; genus Conus; species Conus ventricosus. The sequence goes on along the minus strand of CM031597.1, from coordinate 131,640,923 downwards.
TTTAATCTTTTTCTTGCCTTGGTTAATGAATGTTCTATATGCTTTTTCCAACTAAGTTTTGTTGTCAAAAAGACTCCTAAAAATTTAACACAGTTTTAATATTTCAAGATATTATCCTCTAAGTTCAAAATAGGTAATATGGAAGGATTTTCACCATTATTAAATAGCATCAAACATGTTTTTTCACCTGACAATATTAAACCATTTTCTTTTATATAATTTGATAAATTGTTTAGTTCCTGCTGATAAACTGTCTGCACATGACTGATAATCCTCTTATTCGAACTTTTTCTTAAACTAGTGTTTATCCATACTGCAATGTCATCAGCGTATTGAACCACATGTGTTCTTAGACAAAGCTTTTGGAAGGTCATAAACAAAAATGGAGAATAAAATTGGAGCAATGATTGAACCTTGTGGAATCCCCATATCTACACTTCTGAAAGATGAGTAGGTATTGCCAATTTTTTGTACACATGTGTCTATCCTTCAAAAAGGCTTTAATATATCCATACAATTTGCCACAAATTCCAATCTCCTTTAATTTGAACAATATTCTGGCATGCCAAACACTATCAATAAGCTTTTTTAACGTCAAAAAATGTAGCTAGTGTACTTTTTCTTCGTGAAAATTGACGTTTTGACCTGAGTAGTAAGCTTAACCAAATGATCTGTAGTGCATCTCCCTTTCCTAAAGCCAGCCTGCTGAACTGGAATGATGTTATTTTTTTCACAATAAAAAGTGATCCGTTTGAGTATAATTTTTTCCATAATTTTTCCAACATGAGAAGTAAGCGAAATTGGTCTATAGCTGTTAACCGAAGATCTAATTTTGCCCTCTTTTAGAACTGGTACAACTACTGAACTCTTCCAGATTTTAGGAATAGCGCCAATATCCCAACATTTTTGGAATAAAGAATGTAGCAAACCTATCCAAGAAGAAGGCATGTGACAGAGCATCTGGTAAGAAACGCCATCTTGACCAACTGCTGAAATTGAAGAAGAAATAGAAGCTAATGCTTCTTTCAATTCTGTAATTTGTAAAGGAGAATTTAAACAGTGTTCTTGAATTGGGCTAGGGTCTGAATACATATCTTTTTCTTCTTCGGTTGTTCTAAAAAGCTTAGCCTCTGAATTCAGACTTGCAGAACAACTGTTACATGAAAAACTATTCACAAATGCCTCAGCCTTATCCAAAGCAGTTGGAAATTCCTTATCTAGTTTCACAGGAAATGACTGTGTCCTGTTACAATTTTTCATCTCTTTTATTTTTTTCCAAACCTTGTACATATCATTTGATTCTGTAATCTCCGAGTTGCAAAATATTTCCCAATATGTCTTTTTTGCTTGAGCGATGACCTTTTTGCAAATATTTTTTCTGTATTTTCATGGATTGAAATTTTCTTCAGTCTTATTTCTAATCCATGACTTACATGCCTTGCGTTTTGATGTCACCGCTATTTTACACTCCTCCGTCCACCACACATTACCAATATATTTACCAATTTTCTTGTAACCACATTTTGGTATCGCCTTATCAGCTGCAAGTAGTAATATTTTCTTAAAATTTGAATAGAATTTATCGATATCTTCACTGATTATTGAATCAGGATCATGAGACTCTAAGAATTTGCTGTAATCTTCCCAATTTGCAAATTTGTAGTTATATTTTGGTATGTTTTCCACTCGATCTGTCGACTTTGAATTGAAATTGACATTGAGAGCGATGGTAATGGGAAGATGATCACTACCAAGACAATCTTCTCCTGGGAACCAATCATAATCTACAGCTAAGTTTGAGGACACTAAAGATAAATCAATAGCGCTGGGATTATGAGTTGAGACATCAGGAATTCTTGTAATACGACCATCATTCAATAGTATTAACTCCGAATCTACAACATTTTCAACAAACCTATTACACGTTACTTTAGAGCTGTTTGTATCCCAGAAAGGGGCATGTGTGTGTGGTGTGTGTGTGTGTGTGTGTGTGTGTGTGTGTGTGTGTGTGTGTGTGTGTGTGTGTGTGTGTCTGTGTCTGTGTGTGTGTCTGTCTGTTTGTCTGTCTGTCTGTCTATGTGTGTATGTGTGTGCGTGTGTGTGTGCATGTGTGTATGCGCGCGCTCGTGTGTGTGTGTGTGTGTGTGTGTGTGTGTGTGTGTGTGTGTGTGTGTGTGTGTGTGTGTGTGTGTGTGTGTGTGTGTGTGTCTGTCTGTCTGTCTGTATGTATGTGTATGTTGTGTGTGTGTATATATGTGTGTGTGTGTGTCTGTCTGTCTGTCGTCTTTCTCTGTGTGTGTGTGTGTGTGTGTGTGCGTGCGTGCGTGCGTGCGTGCGTGCGTGCGTGCGTGCGTGCTTGTGTGTGTGTGTGTGTGTGTGTGTGTGTGTGTGTGTGTGTGTGTGTGTGTGTGGTGTGTGTGTGTGTGTGTCGTGTGTGTCTGTGTGTGTGTCTGTGTGAATGCCCGCGCGTATGGAGACAGAGACACAGACAGACAGACAGACAGACAGACACAGAGAGAGGAGGGGGAGGATGACAGCTGGTCCATCTGGACGGCAGGATTGCTACGGCAGATCGGGATAGGATGGACGGCAGGGTGTGTTCCTAAACCCTTTCCCTCCCCCTCGTGTTTTCCACCCCTGGATAGGAATCGTCGTGTAAGTGCTGCACCCAGGTCTTGTCTTCGTCCCAATGTCAGACCATCATTGAATCATGACACGGAAATCTTTTCCGTGTGACACCCCTGCGACGAATGTGAATTAAGCAGACAGGTAAATATAACTGCAGGAATGATAGGTTAAACCGTACGTCATGAAGAACAGAATTGGACGTGCAGTTTAGCAACATCCGCTAATACACGTAACGTGGAATTTTCAAAAGTAAAGCTGGTACCCCCAAAAGACATGACGTTGACTACTGCACGCTTCTCGACTTACACACCTGATGCTGTTCCTTGAGCATGAAGAATGGTTGGGCTGAGCGTGCATAGCAAGGTTTCCCTCTGTCACCTCTGAGCTGTTTGGAGCTGTTTGCAGCTGTTTCCAGCTCTCAGGCCGGATCCGTTACACGAGAAGAAGGGGGGGGTCCAAATTTTGTAAAAGCGGGAGTGGGGGAAGGGGTGGGGTGGGATGGAGACGAAGAGGACCTTTCCTCCCCAAATTTGGGTAAGAACTGGGAAAGGGATGCCCGGGTTAGGTGGGGGTGGGGGAATCCCTCTCCTTAAATGTAAAGACGGGGGGGGGGGGGGGGGGGGTGTACGAGAACGGGAGGAAGGAGTACTACTCCCAAAAATGTTTTACTTTATATATATATATATATATATATAGAGAGAGAGAGAGAGAGAGAGAGAGAGAGAGAGAGAGAGAGAGAGAGAGAGAATGGTACTGAGGATCAGCGCAATCTTAAAAACAGTGCTCAACCACAGTGGGAGCGACATTTGTTATGTGACGACCGCGTAGGAGCCAAATTAAGCCGGTTGTTACAGCTGGACAGATTTGATTTACAAGCCAAAGGGGGGGGGGGGGGGGGGGGGATAAGAGGAGGGGAGGAAGGATTAAGAAACCCTAGGGTGGAAGGGGAGGACGAGGGAGTTTCTAAAAGGGGTCTGGGGGGTACTTCATGTTGTGAAAATGCGTTGGGGGAAGGCGTGGGGGGGGGGGGGGGGGGGGGGGGAGCAAATGGGCAGGGGAGGGTCGGGGCACCCGTGCCAATAACACTACCATGAAAGTGATCTAACAGGGTTTTCGACCGAAGGCCTCTCCAAACAGGTGAATGCCGAGCTCTCTTCCTTCCAATCGGAAGGAAGTTAAGAGAATTGGACCAATCATATGCACTGACATATAGGATACTATTTATAGCTGAAACAGAGACAAAGATGAAAAACAGAGGCGGAGGCTGAAAAATTATTAGAGTTTCTAATTCCTTCCTTTCAAAATCCACTTCACACCTTTTACATGAAAAAGATTAATGCTGTTTTAAAATATAAGGGCTCGAGAACAAAGAGGAAATCTTCGAAAATATAACTTAGAAAGAGAGGGTGTTAGTTACCGCCAATGACATTGACAAACAAAGCACATGACAAGACACAAGACAGTGTCTTGTCATGTGCTTTGTTTGTCAATGTCATTGGCGGTAACTAACACACAGACAGTATCTTGTCATGTGCTTTGTTTGTCAATGTCGTTGGCGGTAACTAACACCCTCTCTTTCTAAGTTTTGCTTCGACTTC